>OZ026612.1:89986883-90651883 GCA_964020975.1 Hermodice carunculata | reverse complement strand
GGTGGCTTGTTGGAATGCAAGAGGCTGGCCGTCGACAGCAACTTTTAGCTATGATTTGGGGAGCCCAAAGCGCAGTGAACTTCACTTATGTGGCGAATCAAGCCACTCGAAGCAATTGCACTATATCAGGTCGTTTGTTTTCCTTGGTGGTTCCTGTCATTTAATTCAATGGATTGATAATTTTTAAATCATCGCTTTTCTACCACAGTCACGCAGAATCATGCTGGGCATTCAAAGGGCAAAATGCCCATGCATTAACAACCACTTCAACCCACACGTTACCACAGATTTCAATACAGTGTGGTAAAGTGTACCGATACAATAGCATAATTAGCACCATGATGAACCAATCACAACACTCCACTATCTACAGTGTTGCGGTTCCAAATGGGGCCTGAAAAACATCTCTGCAAGTAAAAGGATATCACTGTCAGTAAAGAAGAACCCGAGTATAACGGCAATCGTTAACAATGATCACTGTATCCACGCCTTTTGAAAGAATGATTTCCATAACGTTGATAGTGCATGGCAAGACAAGCCTACAAATATTCATACGCCTGCGGTGAGAGTCAAATAGCATGGAGGGTATCAATCTTGAAAAAACAACAAGAAGTTATAAAATGTCTGCAGAGAGTTTTAAATTCTCTGTAGAGTTTACAGTCAGCCACACGATACTTACTTGACCCTATACTCAAAATTGAGTGCCTCGGGATGAGTTAGCAGAAACCAATAGGAGAGCACGTATATGTGACGTCAGGATCCAACATGGCGGCATAAGGGCATTTCAAAATTTCTCCACGCACAACATATTTAATAAGTTATAACCTGTTACATTAATAAAAATATTGGTTCATTCTGATCTTGCATCTAATCTTTAGAACCTGGTCACAAGTTTGAATAAAACACTATGGCTATATAGCACAGGGGGCAGATATCAAACCATAAGGTACCTCCTATGAAAAGGTACTTCAACATGATACAGCAATTTTTGAAAACAGGTAAATATGTTTTACCTTTCTGAGCTCTTGGTAGGCTGTAAGTCCATACGCTGTTAGTTAATTTATGAGAAATGAACCCAGCAGTAAAAAATTCAACATTGTTATGTTTTGTGCTATCCATAGGTGGCACGTGCAACATTTTTATGTCCATGCTGTTTTTGCCCTTGAATGTGACAGATGCCACCATTTGATATCATTATGACACCATATTTATTTGCGCGCATGACTGAATTCAAAGTTACGCCAAGTGGGGACACCCTATGGACACGCTATCGTGACCACAGTGGAGGTTTAACTGTGAAACTGTGGAACATAATCCCATATATCCATGGGCATTTGTCAAGATTCGACAATTTGCGCGTATCAGCGCTACAGCCTGGTACCTTGCAATTATACACAGGCATATTTCAGACACAGTACAGCTTTAACTTGATCAAAACCATTATTCCGAACTTCCCAACTTTCTTCACGTCTTTTCACTTTAATATGGCTGTCGATGACCGGCTTATACTGCTGTTCCACTTCCCGCGAAATACCGTCAATCTCGTCGCGCGATCCTGGTGGTCAAACTTGAAAAACTATATTTCGTTAGGTCGGTATTGCATGGCCCGCCAAACATTACCTTACCAAGCGATCGGTCCATCCAGAACCTATAAATCTGGTGTCAAAGGGCAGATAATTAATTACTCTAGGCTGCCATCAAAGGTGATGACTACAATATTGTCTGTTGTTGGACTCCGGCAAGATATCTTAACGGTTACCATAATTTATGTGCTTGGAGTATCCGACTTGAATGAACCATCTCTGTTTAACACCCTGGCCTGCTTTGAATCGAGTGCATGGATACATTTATTCCCAGCTATTGCGTATCATTCGCAGATAAATAACGATTTTATCTGAAAATACATATTTTAGCATTTGTCACAACTTCAAATAAATTCACAATGGGGATATTGCAGAAAACTGTAGAAACATGGTTGTTCATATGTTGACAAGATAACTACTTTGAATCAGCTGATTGGTTCTTGGCTCAGAATGGCTGCCATTCAGGACTCCAGATCCAGGCTGCAGGTCTTGGACCAGTAAATACGCTGCGGTGTCAGAACTTTTAGTCATGCAATGAATACGGGGTCTGAGGTAACAGGGTATTAAAAATAAGGGAGCAGAGAAACTCGTATCCATTTTTTCTTGTCATATAAAGGGAATAAAAATGCCCGATTATCTGTGTGTTTGGCAAGCGTGTTACTTCAACATTTAACTCTTGAACCAGTACTCTTGTTGGGCTATTACTTCATCAAGGTTTGCTTCGAAATTGTAACTTTGGAGGTAAGCATAAACAAATGCATGAGCAGGAAAAAAGTTAATTGGGTTTGATCCCATTTTCTATTGATAATATTACTATCATTGAAGGAATCTTTGAGCAAATGACAGGTATACTGTCAAAAAAAACTTTTCAAATGTCCCAGACAAGCCGCCGAAGAAAGCCAATTTAACATGCAACTCTATTCGGTTTGATTCACTGGTTCAAGACCTAAAGGTTACACTGCCTGGGCTATATTGACCTACAGCTTTAGATTCTGGACAGAGTATTGTAAATTCTGTGCTGAGAGCTCAAACTTTTGATGCCAATATTTTCTACTTTTTTTCAGAAAATCGTGAAATTTCTGTAGAATTTAGGCACGAAATTGCGAAGAGTTTTAACTCTCTACAAAGAATTGAAAGCTCCTTCCAGAGAATTTGAAACTCCTTGCAGTCTAACTCGTTATATTCCTTTGTGATACAGCCCATTGATGTGGTCTTGCACTTGAACGCTGTGTTGCAGTGATGTCAGAATGATATTGAAATGGTGGCTCTGGAATATGTGGACATGCAGGGTGTCAGACTTCCATGGGCCATGTATGTTCCATTGCCCCAATTACTAACTGACCCATAGTGGAAATCAATCCGTGAACATATCCTACAACTGGCTATATCACATAGCACATAAAAATTGAGAACCTAAACTTTGGCTCTAATACAAACAATACATAATACAAAGGGATGAATATGCTTCGAGATATTAATTCTCGGGTTTAATCATAATCACCGTCATTTTCCCCGTTTCGTTTGCATTTGATAGCCTTGCGGAAAATGATTCCTGAAACTAACTACTTTGATCAATTGTAGCAGGACATGTATGGTAACATTGCACCAAATATGAAAAAAAACTATGGTTTAAAGCTCGGCCGATCAGAACTGACGTGCACGTACAAAAAGAGTAATAGGGGATGATAACTGGATGGGGTCGTTTCAAAATGGAATTTTGAAGCACGCTGTAATGAATTGTCACTCTGCAATATTTACCTGACATAAAATGTCTGACCGCACAGATACTGTTTTGTAACTATATATATTTATTGATGAAATTGAAGCCATACGTTCTATTATCTAGGCTATGTGATCAGGAAAGACACGGAAAGTAGAAAATGGAAAATATGCAGCACTTCGTTCGTATGTAAAATGTAAAGGACTATTATAAACGCCTTGAATAATGAACAAGACAAACTAGTTACGATCAAGTAAGTCCGATCTAAGAGGAAACAATATTCCAATATCCCCATGGATTTGCATAATGAAACCACAAACAAAATGTATTATTGAATACACATGCAGCCCCATCCCTTCAAGTCAAGCCATCTCAATAGCAAATCCCTGAAGTCATCAGCGTCTCTGCCAACATAATTTGATTTGATTCATTTTAAATTGAAAGGCAGAACATTCATTGAAATACTGGGATGTCTTTCGACAATGGATTTACATTATCGCAAAAACTTCACAAGTAACTTTAAAAGTGTGTATAGACAAATGCGCGGGCTTTGGGGGCTTTGTAAACTCGGCAGGAAAAGTTTAAGGTATTTTGAGTGGTCCACCATATTGGATTCAATGTAAAGTTAATCAAGGCAAAAATTTGGCAGCTTAGAGCACTTCCCGAAATAAATGCAAATGTGGAAAAAATGACAATGAATCACTACATATTTGAGGTATTCTGAATATAGATATAATATAAGTATCTCCGTTCTTTATTTTAATAAATAAAGTTTATACTGCGATTGAATAAACAAACCTTATACTGATGATTAGAAATCTGTTAAGAGTTGCCTTCTTTAAACCTTGATAGACCATTTTGGAACTCGTCGATTCTTCGATACGACATCATATTTACTTGTACTTAATGTGTAAGTTCTGTTTATTATGATTATATTGTTTGTGCTATGGGCCGGAGGATGGATGTATATATATATATATATATATATATATATATATATATATATCATTAAATCGATTTGATCATACTTTCAAATATCAGGTATCTAATATTTGAGCACTTGAACAAATATTTAGGATTTAAACATGTCGTCAAATCGATTTAGTCATACGAACCAATCGATTTAAGCATAAGATCCATTTCGGGTAAAAAGTCCGACATTCCAGGGCCAAATTCAAACGGGTATCCCCGTGCTGGGGTTTGCATCATCGCTTAAAGAATTGCTGCTAGTACCATCAGTTGCTGAAATGATCTGTTTATTTGAACTTACCCTGTCTTGTTCACTTGCGATGTCACGAGCCAGCAAAGACCAAAGTGTGAGCGATACCTAGCGACATGTTTTTTAATTATCTAAATCGGAGGAAATAGGTACCACAGAAAATAGCTGAAGTCATATATCCAGAACGTAAAATGAAGAGAAAGGGAAGGGGTGGGTGCTCCAACAAGAATAGCCTTAATTTGTAACCCAGCTACATGGGGAAAAAGTGGAAGTACATGAGTCACAGTTCTCTCCTCCAATGCAGTACAGGAGTCATAGATCTCTCCTCCAATGAAGCGCAGGAGTCGTAGCTCTCCCGTCCAGTGAAATAGAAGAGTCACAGTTCTCTCCTCCAATGCAGTACAAGAGTCATAGTGTCTCCTCCAATGCAGTACAGAAGCCACAGTTCTCTCCTCCAATGCAGTACAGGAGCCACAGTTCTCTCCTCCAATGAAGTACAGGAGCCACAGTTCTCTCCTTCAATGCAGTACAGGGGCCACAGTTCTCTCCTCCAATGCAGTACAGGAGCCACAGTTCTCTCCTTCAGAGCAGTACAGGAGTCATAGTTCTCCCCTCCAATGAAGTACAGGAGTCATAGTTCTCCCCTCCAATGAAGTGCAGGAGTCGTAGGTCTCCCCCTTCAATGAAATACAGGAGTCATGGTTCTCCCCTCCAATGAAGTATGCACCACCTCCCAATTTTCCGACAGTCCTAACAAAGTTGGCAGCTTGTGATCATTTTTACCAGGGAGGTGTATACACCTCCCTGTTTTTACAAAGGCTAAAATGAGGCCCATTTAGTTACAAGGTAATGGTTTTGTGGAAAAAATGAATGTGTAGAAGTATACACCGAAAATATGTAATTCCCCGTATTCTTTACCCAGATCGACGGTCAGAATAATACCTACTCCATATACAGTAACAACAAAATAAAGTCTCGAGCACCCTCCTATGTCCGATTGGCCACCAATACAAGTGTCGTAACAGAATTAAACTCATTTTAAATAATGGGTAAATGGGTTGTTTTATCAAGCAATTAAAATACTTACACATGTGTGATGTAAATGATAAATTAATTTTATTCCAAATGATAAAACTCTTCAACCTCTTCAGCAATCGTCCCGAATTTTGAGAGTTTGGGAGAAAAAGGGGCACGTTTCAATGTTTAGCTGCATTATTTAGCCAAACATGAAAGTATGAGGAGTTGTGAAGATCTCCTATACCATAGCTTTAACACTTTGCCCGAAAATTTAACATCATAATTTGTAAATAATCTTGCAAATTGTCGGAAATAGGAGCATATCGGAAATAGGTGAGTCAACGATACCGGAGTCCTAGTTCTCTCCTCCAATTGTAAAGTCCTCCTCGGCTGGCCTGAGCACATCTCTTTTACCTACCTTGGTGTGCAAAGGGTCATTGATTGGAGACAATTCCTAAAAATTCATCATTCTGATCCAGTAAAAAATTCAATAGTACCTCTAAATTTCTGACAATTATGTTTGATGCTTTGTCTTTGTAAAATAAAAATGCAGCGAGATTAAGCGAATTTACAGATTGAGTACAACGTAGTTATAATCACACCAGTGTGCCACGATTCATAGTATGGTTATATACCGTATGTTGGACCCAATTAACGTCACATTTTTTTTGCTAGAATGGCAGCCGGACCGCTAGAAGACAATGATCCTGGTAAACAGGAAGCACAGTATGGCCAAGGTGGGATTGAACGCCAGTACTCAGACGCCACAGAAAAATGCAGATAGCACCAACCGCCGCGTGCTGCGTGTGCGGAAGAAATGTGACATTCCACCCACTCGCTAAGCATACTGAGTGACTGGTTTCTTGTTTCCACACTTTTAAAAGTCATAGTCATATTACATTTCATGACTGAACCTCCGCGTTGAGACACTGTCTTCCACTGTGGTTATTATCATTCTTCTCTGTTCAAATTGATTGTCAGCAATGGGTGTAGACCCTTTTGTCGTGCTTAGATTAAAATATGTATCAGAAGCCATGTATTGGTTGTTTTCGCCGCGCCACAGATAATGACACGCACCATGCACAATTGACTGAGTGGTATCAACTCTTCGCACTTACACTAAGGAAGAGAACCGAACATGGGTGGCAGGGGCGAAAGCCGTGCCTTTTTCTGCTCAGCTAACCACTGCTCCCACTCATTATCCCCACATTTTGTCTGTCAGCATATCTTTTAAAATAGAATCAGTTTTGAATGGGACTTGTAAACAAAAAAGTGTGAATGGTTGACATGGTTTTAAAGCTACCAAGCTGGTATGTCCATATTATACTTGAGTCTTATCGTCTAGAACCACCCCCAAGTCGTTTACGGTTATTACCTTATTCCGTAGTTCAAACTCTATACTCTTTATAAGCTAACCTGTCACTCTCCAACCTATATAAATACTTAAGTACTGTTGTACATATCGTCCACGTCCCTCTGTAGAATTTTGACATATGTTGCACTAGCTCCAATATAAGGATCTTCAGCGGGTAACTACTCGAAAACATGTTTCGGAGCCTATACCCGTACATGTCTCTCTGAGTAGCGGCTCCTTGTCTATGCTAAGTATTCTGCAAAGACAACCCACATAATAATGTATAAATATGAACGTGGCAAATGATGAGTTAGCTAAATAAGTGAAGCTTTGCTTATAAATGTAGGTGTATAACCGTAGTAGAAACAAAATGGGGCATTATATTCAGTCCCAGTGATTATAAAATAAACAGTTACAGCTAGACACCTGCACATGTACAAACCTAGGGAATTCCTAACAAGTACTGTGATAATGGACAGTATGCAGTGACAATATGCAAACAGAACGCCCTCACAGCTGACCTGCCACTTTTACAATCACAGAACGGCTCCAGAGGGCCACCTCATCCAGTGTGCCTTATCACTAACAGTCAGAGGTCCCTGTCATGCGACTTCCCTCTGAAGAAAGAATTTGGTCACGAAACCTTTTCTTGACACTTTACACTATAACGTTTCACTGTACAACAAGCAGGAATTGACCGCGAAGACCGAGATTGGTCCACGCTCACCAGATGGTCAGGTAATTACAGAAAAATAAACTGCCAAATTACGGCAACATACCAGCCTTGATAATAGTCCCACTGACTACACAGCTGCAGATGATATATCATAATCCTACAGTTTTTACAGGGCACGGTTTACATGTAAGTAAAATTCACAGGAATCTGCAAATAAAATTATGTCATTTGTATCAACAGTGGCCACGCCTGAAAACTGTGGCGGGATATTCAGTGAAGACTTTTCCGCTTTTTGAACACATCGCCGGTCTGCTGCATGGACATAAAACATGCGCTTGTCTAGAAGCTGACCAGGAAATACCAATGAACTATACATGCGAGACAACGGTACCTTCTGATGAGGAGATCCTCTTGAATGCTATTGGAGTCAGTGGTTATGGGTGCGGCAGAGCTTGCATGTAGCATGTAAATGTGAACGTCACAGTGTGTGACGTGATCGGGAACGTGATCTGGGGATTGTCGGGTTCGATTCTGGTAGTATGACATATCACAGTCCTAGGCTATATATATCAGCACTCTTAACCATAGTTATGTTAGTGCTTAAGGTATTTCTACGTGTAATGTCTCTTCTCGCCGATCATGCAGATTGGTGTATCGGCATAAAATCGCCCAATTACACAATCTAGTGTCACGTTTGTATTGTCAAATTCTGTCGTCTTATTCATTTTTTCATCAGTTGTATTCTATTGTGCCATCATAGCACTAGCGAAAGATCAGTATATTAACACTGAGCAAGGTTCTCCGGTTGAAGAGTAGACTATTCTACGCTGTGCTGATATCCTATGCTATGCTAACTATACTGCGCTGTTATGACACTACCTAATGTACGAAACAACACAATACTCCAATGTACTTCACTGCAATGTACTAATCTATACCAGATTGTAATGTAGTATTCTGCACCATACCCTGTTGCACTGTGCTGTACTCTACCCTACCATGCTCTGTCATACTGTACCATATTAAACTTTACTGCACCACATTATACTACGCTGTACTATACTTTACTAAAGCCTGAGGCACAGATACACGTACCTAGTGTCCCTGTAGTTTAGTATAGAAGCCTCTTGTAAACCAAAAATATTATTGAAGTTATTTATAGTTGGACATGTTTAAGTGGAACCGTGCAGTTGGACACAATATATGATTAGGATAATAATTCGTCAACAAAGTCTCAAGACTCGGCAAGAGAGCTCCATTTGCATTACAGCTAATGGAAAGAGACTTAACTCTATTGAGACAAGGGTTGTTAGTGATGGTGACGTTTTTCTGAATGTTGATCTCGGTTTTGGTAACAGTGCAACAGACATTCGACTGAAAGTTGGCTAATACTTGCACAAATATTTTAAATTCAAATATGTATTTTCTCTTCTCTATGACCATTACATTATATTGCCCGAGTAGAGCCCACAAGCCTGTTAAGAATCTGATTAAGCACAAAGGCGTCATTGCATTGTGATGTACTTTATTGTAGCGTACTCCACTTCACCACACTGTGTTACATTGTATTACAAGAAAATTACGTCACGTTACATATCAATTTTTACATAACATCACATGTTTCAAGTACATGCATTAATCACTCTCCTTTTCCTTGTCAAGCTTTCATTCGGTCAGGTTTGAGACTTTGCTAAAAGATTTTTTTTTTATATATATAATTTTATGAAAACCCGTAAATTGGGAGGGGGTATCATATGACGAAAAGGCATACAGACACATGACGAGATCATAAAAGTGCACATACATGTACAAAGCACGAATAAACATAGACACTTTTGATGGGCAGGGATGGCTTCATAGCATGACTCAAAAAAGATCTTCGTTAGCAATAATTATATTGTGAATAAATGTTGAGATTTCCCCCTGATTCAGAAAGGGGACGCGATCAATGGCGAAGTTGCTGGCACAGTAATACAACATTCTGAACGGAATTTCTTCACGCATGTCAAGAAGCCATAAATGTCGCATGTATTACTATATCTTTTAATATAGAAGGTATCTAATATAACTATGACCTAGCTGATGTATGATGCCCCCCCCCCTTTTTATACAATCTAGATGTATGACTTGTACAATTGTTGACCCTTCTTGTTTTCTTGTTACGTGTGTATTGTATTTATAAAGGAATTTAGTCGGTTTATTAGTAGGCGATTTAATTTAATGCATTCTGTTCCATACATAAACGTAAGTTGGCAAACGGTGTGTTGGTGACCAGATGTTATCCATGGATAACACATGCCGACCTCACCCAGGTTCTCATGCAAGCTCGTGCAGCTTCTAATCTTTCAGTAATTTTGGACATCTTCTTATGCATCACATACGAGGCAAGTGTCACGAATTCAGGATGATTCAACTTTTGACATGACGGTACCACAATAACCTATCGTCCATGATGCAGCAATTACGAACTGGATGAAAACACGGACATTCTTTTTTCTCAAAATTCTTTCTCCTTCTTTTGTTTTGCCTACATCTTATCCGCAGATTTTCTCGGAGACGGCTTTAACTAGAAATCGAAACTGTTGCACGCCCACACTCGTATTAATGAAATTTGTCCTTTGATTTAGAATAATTCAATACGTTCAAAATTGGTAAATTACGGACAATTTAAATTTTAATAAAATTTTCCTTATCTTCAAAAGTATTCTAGATAGAGATGTCACTCCCAGTTTGATATACGGGTTTGTGTCCTGAGCAACTCCCATATGTTTTATGACCACGTAATGGCCTAGTAATGACTTACGCAAAGTTTAAGAATTCAAATTTATGCTAAATTCCCTGAATACCTATGCAGACATTGCACAATACACATTCTTATTCTACCACAAAATTTACATGCTGTTATCTACCTCCATGCTATTATGCAACCATTTTGCAGGAATACTAAATAAGCTTGCAAAGTCAGAACATGTTTCCTGGGCAACTTAATAACTACCCATGAAACAACTGACTGTTTGCTTCAAAAAATTCCGATCTTGGAGCAAATGAGAAAAAAAACTCCCAACAACTGTGTACTAACTTAAGTGCTCAACAAAATATAAGTAATCACCTACAGTTCTTTTTGAACAGATCTCTAAGGCCCGAATAACCGAGTGGCCCTGTCAATATGCTGCAATGCTGTATATGCAGTAGGAAGCTAGCCCTTGATCCCAAGAGGTCACTGGATCTGTGGGTAGAACCTGTAATATGATACCCCTCATCATAAAGAGTACAGGAGTGGGTGTACAAATTTGGCTTGACCACTCAAAGCATAACAGTCTTCCAGTCCACGATAACTGTTTTGACAGCTTTATGGATTTCATGACACCCCAGAGCTGAAGTGTGAAACAATTAAATGTGGGAATCAGTCTTGTCCCAGTCACAAGCTCAAGCCTGCAATTATACACGTTTGACGTTTCTTCTCCCTATTGCAACCTGTGAAAAGAGATATGTTCTTTATAGACACTCTAATATCTGATCAGTTCTTGGATTTTTTTTTCCATGTGACAAATGAACCAAAGCCAGTTATATTTTGTGGTAGTTATTCCCCTTTGGATTATAATATTGTGCATCGATGTACAAAAAATGTTTATTTCTACATGACCATACTGATCCGTATTTAAATGGACCGACCCTCTCTGCAGTAGGCACCTCTTTGATGTTGATCCTTTCTACCAGTCCCTAGGGTGCCTACAAATGAATTGTAGATAAATATGTCAATAGCAACATCAATTGATTGGTTTATGGTATAGGTGCGTCCAATGAAATGAAAATGAAAGTTGTGAAATTTGAAATTCTGAAAATTAGGCACACTAAGAAGATTTTAATATTCACAAGTATAAACCTATTAAAGACGATGGGGCAATTTCAATTCAAAAGATTGTGGTCAATATCCATTTGACTATCATTAAAAAAAATCTGAAAATCGTTTGAAATCCTTAATAATTTTCAAGGCACACAGACAGATTTATTCTAAAGCATTGTTTTCTAGTTCACTAGCATATATTTTCACTTGGATACCAGGAACTTATGAGCTGAACAGACTAATTCCCATGCATTCACCGCATACATGGAGCGTAAAAAGATACACGTAGCTTGGTCTGCACAGAACGCAAAAGCAGGCCGTACCAGAATTTGTGGGGACAGAATCACCAATTACGTGCCATCAATATATACACGTCGCCCATCTGAATAGACCTGCCAAACATTACGCAGTACACGTGACTCATAGCATAAATTACCAGTGTTACTTTCAATCAGAGACAGGTGCACGCTGAGTGTTTGAATTGGCTGCATTTCGAGTTTGTGTGTACATGTAGCTTCAATCTTTCATTTTCTGTTGGAACTAAGCAAACGTCCCAAAATGATAGTTCTAATGCGTGACAGCAGTGGTCTGACTTACTCATACATAGTTCTGTTTTGTCAAATGCGTGGGCAGCCTTTGGTGCCATAAGCTCTTGCAATTGGTTAAAATTAATGGCTTCCTTTAGGCAAATAAATCTTTATTTTACGCATATTTTCTTAGCCACAAAATATCTTTGATAAGACCCTAGGCTGCCAAAAAAGTGCTTTCAAATAAAATTGATAATTATGATGATATAACAGTTCTAAATTCAGGTTTGAAATACAAAACCAGCTATCACGCATCAAAGCTTCAAGACCTGAGCTTCCACTCTTATAAGTCTGCTTTGCATCTTCCCGAAACTCCTTGCCGGTGGACAAAGATAAACCTTGACTCCTTTCCCCTATCAAGATGACTGAGGCTTGCCGCAACTTCTGGGTTAAGTTTGCTTAAAAATATTGGGGGAAAATCGTGGCAATGTAAAACATTGCTTTGTAGCAAGCGAATGGGATAATCTCCTTGCAAACATATATTTGTGCTAAGCTGTTGTTCGATCCTTTTTATTTTACCATAGAACAAACCACTTAACATGTATTTCCAGCACATTGTAGAATGGGCCTCCTTCAGTCCATCAGGCGTCCAATTAAAGCTCGATCCATGACTTCGTGTCGACTTTACAGTGAGACTTGCTGAATAACTTGTTCTTGCTCACATAGGCGTCACCGGACCATTGACCAATTCAATGTACGATACCCAGGGCAAGACTTACTCTCAACACTGTGTACATTTGTATGAAACTGTTTTTCATGCTTGCCAAATCTTATCGCCATAAATACATCATGGTATTAATTGACAGTACGAAATTTCCATCAGAGGTAAAAACATTCGGGTCTTTACGATTATGGCCGGATACAGGTCATTTGGCGGCCAATTTCGAGTTTACACATCAGCCAAGGAAAGTCGATGTAGATTATACATGGATTTGATATGGACCTTGACCTAATCTATGTAAAATTATTCAATGTTTGAGGCAATTGCCAGTAAATCTGGAATTTCCACTGGTCAGAATATTTAATAATTTAGTTACTAACGATTGCAACCTGAAAAAGTGGTGCAAATGAATGTTATAGGGCCTAGAAAAGCCATGGCGTCGATGAAAAAGACACGAACCTTACATGCAGCATTTTGGCAAAAGGTCAAACATGCGGGATGGGGGCAGGATGCATCCCGGCAGGCCCCGCTTGATATTTGAAATGTTACGCTTTTTCAAGCATCTCATGTTCAAAACCATTCAGCTGCTGACAACACCTGTATAAGGAAGACTTGAGGTGTGTTCTTTACAGGCGGAAAGAATATGATTCAAGAAGGTACATACCACAAAATTAAAGTATGTGTCACTTCCTTCATCCCCGCGTGCGATGATGAGTTCAAGCAATTTTGCAGGAGGACAGCTCATTTTAGATAGCTGTGGTTCTTCTTGTTTTCCGGTGTAATTTTCCGCGTTGAACCACACTAGGTACGATATATGTTTTTAACGTATATATACATACATACATATACATACAATATGGACAGTAGTACTTCTATGTATATAAGTTAGACAGGGACAGGTTAGCTTATGGAGAGTAAAGAGTTCGGACTGCGTAATAGGGTAATGACTACTAGGAAGTGGTTTGGGACAAAAAGACACAAATACAATATATATATATAATATATATATATATATATATATATATATATATATATATATATATATATATATATATATCCCTCATTACAAACATATGTAAGTCTCACTCCCGTTTATTCCTGCTCTGTTAAGCTGCGCCTCTGTTAAGACACTTCGCCAGTATCGTAGAGAACAGAAATGTATAACGCGAAGGGAAAAGTCGGGAGACTCTGGGCATTAATCCTGTACAACAGACATGTTGGAGTGCTAAAAGCAGAGTGGGTATTGAAGATAATATTGCTTGGCACTGCCTATTCTGTGCGTGAAGCCAGAGGATTCATTTCTTTAATTGTACCTTGTGTTGAATGGCGGGCCTCCCACGGGACATAATTGTTTGTCATGATTTGTTATTTCGCCTCTCATTTAGATACTATTGCATACATTTCAAACAGCATGTCAGTATGCTTATTCTGTGACGCTATACTTGCCTTAATTATAACACTTGTGAGTCCTGTGGCTTCGCCATATCAAGCCATGGTATTACTCTTGATGAACAGCTCTCAACAACATTGCAACCGGCCAACAACCAGATACATTCATTGGCTAGTTCTGGCGTGACAGAGTGAGCCGAGCCACACGACAGTGAGCCCGGCGGCCTTAGTTTAATCGGTCTCGTAAAGACTGTTATCTTGCAAGGCCACGTGTGGTGTGTGTTGATTGCCAATAATGTGCTGAATTTATCTCCCATCAGTTTGGCTCACTTGCTTCAATGTTTTCAGGGGTCATTCCCTTTATTGAAGACCAGGGGGGGCTCAATCTGGGATCTAAAATCTGGCCGCGCCTAATTTCTGCTACTTCGAAAATAATTTATCATATTTATGGCTACGGAGAATTGAAAAGCGTGTATGTGGGATGCAAACAACACCTTCTCTAATATACCACAGAAAATGGATTTTGAGAGGAATTACGAATGGAGATTATCTCGCCCACTCCGTTATCGGTGATGGTGCTTGGAGTACAGCTGCTGCGGCCAACTAATACTATTAATGCTGTAGTGCACTTGTTGAGTTAGCTGCAAGCTAGCAGCGTAGAACACGAGAGACAGACGAGAAGACCTGCACTGTGGATTTGAAGGGAGCAATTGTATGGCTTCCGAGAGGCTTTCTGTAAGTAGCTGCTTTCTTTCAATTATACTCTGACCAAAAAAATCAAGGATACTCTCAGACTGGCTTTTGTGGCAGCAAAATTAAAAACTGGTCAACAGGTAAAAGTTGTTCTTACATGGGAGGCAGGTAATTGGATTAACCATGGAGTTAGCACTCCCCATACAGGCTTTGAAATTTCGTTCCATAGAGATATACGGTTTCTGGTGTCGACATCCAGATACTTGACCATTGATGTGGACCACGCTGTTTAGGACGCAAGATGAAATAGGTCAACATTATACAGGCTGCAAGCACAACCCTATGTTTACATTGCGGCAGTTCAATATATTAGATCGATGGCATCTCTTATCATATCTGTTCCTGATGTATATGGCACTATAGTGAGTTCGGCTAAGCACCTGTCGCAATATTTTTTTATCATGTTAAAAGGAAGCCATATATGCATATATATATATATATATGTACACACATATACGTGTGTATGTACGTATGTCTGTATATTACTAATTGTAGTGCATCCGCACGATGTCATGCAGCTGAAATCCATGACTGACTTGGCTGCCCCGGTATCTTGTTAGCACTTGTCGTTCTTGCCAAGGACTTTGTTTCCTCTTTTATTCTACTTTAGGCGATTTCTCCTAGATATAATTTTTTTGTGGGACTTTACCTAAAAATCAAAAGGTTGTGCCAGAAACCTGAGTGCACATATCCTCCTGGTTTTGAGAAATTGAAATGGTCAGGTACAGTGTATGCTATTGTGGGGCATGTGCAGCAAGAATGTAATAGAGTTCTGCATTTGGGTGAAAAGTCACGGACCTTACTAGTACGAAGAACATGGTGGTTGTCAGAACAGCATATGCCTGTTCTGGGCGCTCATGAGAGCTCTTCCTCCCCTCAGCCCAACTCCAGCTGCGCGCTGAAAACTGTAGACTATTCGACAAAAATCGGGCTATTCAATATACTCCCATTGACCGAAAGCCATCTTTGTGACCGTTTCATTCAGTTAACCTTTTGATTTGTATCACGTCAAAAGTGCTAGTGAGTTATTTGATCGGGGGAATGAAACCGTGTAAATTTAAAAGACCTTTAATTCAAGTACAAATATGCCTGTACTTCCAGAGAAGACAAAGATGGTCATCTTTCATCGCATCTGAAGATAACTGTTTACCCACTCTCCAACTTAGCACTGAAGGGGTTAACAAGTATTTTTCAGCATTCGACAGCATGTGTTCCTCAAAGCCCATGATTGACTTTTTGTGTTTAAAAAAGAGAATGTTCAAACACTTTGATAATGAGAAGCAGCCAGACGTCGTGCCAGATTAGGCGATTATCGTGCATGGAGACACAAGAGAAACCGGAACTCCCTCTGAAATTTAAAGAAAAATGCAAAATTATGCAAAAGTAATATGACCCTCTGAACTTAAAAAAAAAAGACACTGAAGAATTGTACAAACGTAATCTGACCCTTTTCTGACATACGGAGGAACCATACAAAAGTGATTAGACCTTCATCTTTAAAAAAATGTATACTCTATTGTTAAGCTGAAAGATTAAGCTCAGTGATTTATTTAAGTGCATGCATGTTCTTGATCCAGCAGGTTTTACCATTATCTATCAAGGATGCTTGTTACCCTGTGCAACCTGGCACTTCATACCTCGCTGAAATGGAGGCAATGAGGTGAACAGGTCTTGGGAGTATGTTGAACGTAAGATAGAGAGAGAAAAAGGCCAAATTTGTCATTTACTATTTTGACGTTATTCCCCTAGCAACCACGCATGAAAACCTGCACATACATTTACATCAGCATCTGCAACAATAACATTATACATTCCGGAGACCTGGCCTAACGGACACATAATCAAGACAAAATTGACAGAAAATGAGCGCTTGGTACAAACTGTATGACACTGTACCACAAATTATACCAGACTTTATGATAAATTAATCTCAAAGGTTGTCCATCAGGGTGCGTTTACGAGCACGATGTGTTCTTTCTATTATCGTAAGGTTATACGTTTTTTCTCTCTCTGCGTCTTACGACATTTTATTGAAATATCGTGCGTGCAAACACACATCCTGCAAGCTACATGTAATATAATGAAATTGCAAAAGGTGTTCTATTCAGCACCCATAGAGAACTGTAAAACCCCCAGCGAGCATCTACGTCAGCAAAGTTTATATGGCTCTTCAGGCTTCTGAGTAAGAATCAGCTTCAGCATACTCCTCATGTCAACTCAGTTGCTCATGAAAAATCAAGACTCCGTAGAATGAATTTTACACATGAACTAAATATACGATACAGCATATTAGTATTTCAGATTTCAGCCTGTTTAATTGCAAATTAATATGTCTTCGTTTTGTATTTCACATTATAATTCTTTTTAAACTTTTGTAGTCCCAAAAGATGTATGCCTGGCCTATTACATAATCATTTGTCAACTTCAATAATTCCCCGTTTAGAATGGTGTAAGGTAATCGTTAGACTTTCAATTTTTATTTACCTTTTTGATTCCCTATGGCAACGTGGCAACATAACTATACATTTAAATGATATAAAATAATACATAGGCAATCTGACCATAAAATATAAAACAGTGACTAAAAACGGAAATGGCAATCAGTGTACATTTGACGTCATTGTATGCTCTTCTAAACAGGTTTTGTAACTGGACAGGCTGTGTTTTCCATATGGTGACACGAGGATTTTGTGTTTACATCCAGGTGACCTAGATTTATGTGCTAGATATTCGCGGGTAATTTGTTTGGTTTGCATATCTCACATAGACTTTTTAACAGGAACTTAGCTGTTAACGCTTACTTGCTAATATTTAGGTGGGATACTCTAGTTGTTTACCATGGTCCTTACAAGAATCACAGTTTCCTGCACACGGGACCAGATAAGGTAAAGCCTGTCTCGTGTGGTCGTTGCACTTGTCATGTGTTTCTACATTTTTGCATTTAATCTATGAAAGTGGTACTATCACATTTAACCACATGAAAGGGCACCAGGGTGTATGTGTATGTAAAAAAAAAAAATGAAAAAATCAAGCAACAAAGGCATTGTTTGAAGTAACATCTGAACTAATAATTTGGTGCGCTCTGATTGGCCACTGCCGAGAGACTATGGGCGAAAAGATCCTTTGCTGGTTCCAGCTTTGAGCCGCACATGTGGGTAAACGTTGACATAACAATGGTGTAATGTGTAATAGGTTCAGTGCACGTATCAAACAGCTGCAAAATATGTTACTGAAGTCACTTCTAATTAGATACATCGCCATAAATAGCGATGCTTTACAAGTATATTGGACTCTTTGGCAACGCAACATAAATGTAATCTTGTCTGAACTGTAACAAGGTCTAAATTGTACAGCTTTATTAACTAATGTGTTAAACGTAGCCCTTACCTGGTTTAAATAAGAGTGGATCAACAGCTTTCTTTGACACGGTTTTGGTGCCATCAGAGCCAAGGAAAACTGTTGACCAGGGACATGATAACACGACAGCTCCTATGTTTAATACTCACCAAAAATGTTTCTCCAGTATATATATATATATATATATATATATATATATATATATATATATATAATATTCATTGGACCTCCACTTCGGGAGAAGTGAAAGATCTAAATACATCAAGATAAAAGTACATACACATCAGGATAAAAAGAACTGTTAAAATATACACTGTACTGGTCAGGTGCTATGCTTGGGTCGCACCGAGGTGCGGCCGCTACCCTCTGCCCCCCCCCCCGTACTGCTTATATATATATATATATATATATATATATATATATATATATATATATATATATATATATATATATATATATATATAAAAGCAACAATACTGACATTTTGGGTGTATCTGCTCTCGTTTCGAATATTTGCGTGTACTACATGAACTCAATGCACTACGTTTGTGAACACATTATTGTCATCAAATGTCAGTGCTGTCATATAGCCATTAGCATGCATGATACAACAAAACCACTAAGAGACCACCCATTAGCATGACTGAATTGTGGTCTATAAAGAGAGGTGGTCTTTGATATGAGGTACAAAGATGAAAGGTACTAAGCAAAATATCCTGTAAGGTGGTGTCTGATTAGGACGATCTCTCCAGCCAACATTTGCAATTTGAGTGTTGTAATGAAGTTTTAAAAAACCCTACGATTTATATCCGGGCACTTTTTGGGTGATTTGAGCAGGAGAGTGTTAAACCAGCTTTCATTCGGAAATAAAATCAATGCATTTCCAACAGAGCTTCCTTGTTTGCTTCCATATGATATTGGGGCGTGAGACATGCATGTTTCATGAGTATAAAGCGGCCATGTTGCATTATGATCCTTTATTCAAACTATGGTGCTCATAATACTGCATTTTTTATGTTTGCTAAGAACTAGCCCCCCACCCCACCCCCACATCTGCAGTCAGTACCAAGCATGTTACCGCATGACTTGATTGGCTTGCAGGGACACATAATGGTACCATAATAAAATAACCATTCCAGCTTTACAGGGTTTTTTCATCTGTTAGGACAAGTAAACTTTATAGTGCATAAACCATTCAGTGTGATAATATGTACCTAATCCGTCAATTTACTCAAAACGTCACATCTGCTATGATGATCATAGGAGTCAGCCTTGGATCTCGGGCTATATTACCAGGCCATGCAGCCTGTACTAATTATTTGTCTGTACCTGGCCCTGTAATAATGGCCCGGTGTGACTTTGGGGTAGGGTCACGTTCACCCATGTGCTGTGTAAGTCTGACCTTCATAGAGAACACAAACATGGCCCTGGGTCAAATAGTTTTCAAATTATCAATATTTCATGCTAGTGGCCCTATGATCTTGGGAATGAGGTCAAGGTCACACATATACTGTCTAAGTGTGTCCGTAACAGCGGATCACTTCTATGTAAAAACATCAGTCTTGACTGGAGTAGTCCTGACGTTATCAGCTGTAGAGATAAATTAACCCAAAAAAGCCCTGTGATCTTGTGAACGAGGTCAAGGTCACCCACGTACTCCAGCCCAGAAGTGTCTATATACAATTTGGCTGAGCAGTTTCAGAGATTAGTTTTTGAAATGTTGTCAAAAAATGAACAAAAGAACTCATAAAACTCCAAAAATCACTGGATCGTGACAATTTGAACGAACTTGGTAGAGATCCACCCAAGGTACATCTCCAAGTTTGAAGTGAATCTAGAACCACTCCTTTGAAGAATAAGTCGAAAATGTAAGTTACCATTGCAATCCCCATTGACAAACAAAGTAATCAATAGGAATACATGGATTAACCAAGACGTACCGAAACTGAAACCCTCGTTAAAAATCAGAGATTCAAAGTATTTCATGTAACGGAGAATGTGTCTGGTCCTTCCACAAGACACTTTTCACCAAGTTTTAGCATAATCTGAATCACGGTTTTAAAGATGATGTCACACATAGCCAAAACACACACAAAAATTATAAAAAGATAGAAAAAAAACTGTTGAACAAATTAAGGTCTAAGGGCTCCAAGACGTGTCCCTATGCAATTCCAAAACAATTGACCAAGCGGTTTTTGATAAGATTTTATTTAAAATTTTACCAAAAATTCAACCAAAAAATGAATCAAAAACTCATTACAAAATCCAAAAAATTGCTGGAGCGTTCACATTTGAACAAATTTGATAGAGACCCACCCAAGGTTCATTCCCACCAGGTTTGAAGTGAATCTGCCAGTGGTTTTGGAGAAGTCGCAAATGGAATTGCGGTTGCCAGACCATCAGATAGACTCCACAGCTGAGGTAAAAATGAACCAGGGTACCATTAAATGAAATTCACATATAAGTTTGGTATCAGTCGAAATGCTGACTTAGGTTTGATGAGATGCGAGATAAGGGGTCAGATCAGCAGCCTCGTTCTCAGTTGCATGGCTGGACAGTGCTTATGTAAACAAAGAAGTATGGGTACATCGTAGTCCCTGCTATTTGGGAGTGTTGAGGTGTAGTCATCTCAAAATGCATGTATATATTACCCGAACATATCATGTTTAGGTACTTCTCTGTAGTTAAAACATTGAATAACATTTTGTGATGTGCTTACCACTGAAAGTAGAGATACACAATGACAAAATACGGCATAATTTTATTTCCTCTGAACCTGCCAAATCCTGGTTTCATGAGTTTTGTATAAATTCAAATTGTATTGTATGTTGTTCCATCATTCTGTGTACAATGCTGCAAAACTGGGTAAAATACTGGCTCAGCATTCAGCAAAGGTGAATACTTGCTTCTTGTCACCATGGGAATGGTAGCCATCTTGAGTGAACAGCCAATTACAGAACCCTTGTGCCCATGTCACCACGCAAAATGACCAGCTCTGTGTTTATTCATCTCTCAGCTTCCGATCACATGAAAGGGGTGTGGTAAGTGATTTATCACTTATATAACAGCCGGTGCCTTTATTGGATCCAAATTAATGGCCACTTTACAAGCTTCCTGTCACCCAACACCCCACTGAAGATGCAAGAGATGTCTGTTTGGAACAACCACCGACCAAATGCTGCTCTGTCATTTTAATTTAAAACAGACCCATGACCCATTCATGCTGTAACTTGACCAACAACTGTTCATGCTTTCAAGCGGGTATAAATTTGGACCGGGTTAGGTTAAATTTTCAAGATACAAGTGGTCCAATTTCAATATCTGAACAGTCCATTTTATCAGAAGTAATGGGGGGTTAGGACAACTGATAAAATAAAACCTTTTCTGTAATAACATAGATTATGCCACTTATTGATATTTTAAGTTGTGAAAAAAATGAGCATTCTAGGGCAAATTGTACAGCTTTGATCAAAATAAAAATGGCCCTACCATCAAATATGGAATTTTGTGGTTCCTTCCTTTTTGGCTGCAAGGTGGACACAGGGCTGTCACTATCCCACCACCCCTATTGGATTGTGGCTCTGTATGCTTTGGCAGTGCATTTTAGGTGCAAATTTCCGGGAATATACCCCATGTTACAAAAATGGAGCTTTGTAGAAACATGGATTTTTATTTTTATTTTTATTTTTTTAATTTTTATTTATTTATTTATTTATTTATTTATTTATTTATTTATCTATCTATCTATCTATCTATCTATTTATTTATTTATTTATTTATTTATTTATTTATTTATTTATTTATTTATTCATTTATTTATTTATTTTGTCTATTTATTTATTTTGCAAGATGGCGGGTTTTAGAGGTTGAAATTCAAAGTCTGGTCACAAGATTATTTTTTTCTAATTTGGACCTACATTTTACTGCTTGCATCAAGAAAACATTCTTGCAGTATATGGCAAAATATTTTGTCATCACATTGCTTGTACAAAATTTAATAAAATTATATGTACATGACTTCTGGATATTTTGGGTCAGCAATGGCTGACAGGTCAGAAATGAAATGGACATATTGGATTAACATGGCACTATTATCAGAGCTGAATAATACCATAATGTGGATTTAATTTCTGTGGAAAGAGGATATATGAATGTAAGAGATCATAACACATCTTTTGTACCACTTAAAAAAAAAACCACTTATTTGTTCGTGATACCAGTTAATAACATGGCCATAATGTTGAATTTTGTCTATCTTGGTGACGTCACAGCCTAGGGCTTAGCTTGGAACCGAGGCTTGCTGGTAGTGAATCAATCTCATTCATGTCTCAGCATTGCGACATGTACAAAATGTGATCATTGAAACGTCAAGCAACATGTAAAGATGGTTCATTTTGTACACTTGTGGACGTACTCTTTCCAATAAGTTTATACAGTCTTAGCTTATCTTTTTCAGTGCCACATTTTGCACTGAGTCCACAGCTTTCCTTGGCGCGCTTGGCCGAAACCCAAAGCGCGCCGAGGAAAGCTGCTGACCAGCTCAAATGGGAAACGCACCTATCCATTTCAGGATGTCAGGATTGGAATGTCATTTTTTCTTTAATGTAATTGCCTGTCAGAGAGCATTTTTGTAAACCAAAACATAACTTCGTCTTTATCTATAAACATCAGCTCATCAACATTGAGTTCCCCTACTCTAGATTAGATCACTCTAGATTCAAACGTCATTGTGTTCAATAATAATAATAATAATAATAATAATAATAATAATAATAATAATAATAATAATAATAATAATAATAATAATAATTATTATTATTATTATTATTATTATTATTATTATTATTATTATTATTATTATTATTATTATCATCATCATTATCATTATCATTATCATAATCATTATCATTATCATTATCATTATTATTATTATTATTATGATTATTATTATTATTATTATTATTATTATTATTATTATTATTATTATTATTATTATTATTATTATTATTATTATTATTATTATTATTATTATTATTGGAATACTACCCCTTGTCCACGGGGGGCATCACCAGCCGGGGCTCAGCTAGCGATGCGTCCAACATCATGTGTACACCTGTTCATGAACTCAGATGAAAACCAATGGATGTACAATACAGTAAAAATATCATGTTAAAATATCAAATGCTTTGTACATATCGCAGATAATACTAAAAAACACACACTAAAGTGGAACAGAGTTGTTATGTCCCCTCGGCCAAGGCTTTTCGCACACCCCAAGCTTTATTCAGAAAACGTTTACATACATTATCAAAGAGGTATCCAGCGAGCTGACCATGGTCATCAGTGACATCACCGAGGAAAAAACCACAGGTTGCCAGTGCTGGAGGCGCTTATGAACTTCTCCCATACTTGCAATTGACCATTTTTGCTCAATTGGCATTCTAATATATTCCAGAGTTTTAAACGGATTTCATTTAACCTTGGACATAAAAGCAAAAAGTGGCTTATATTTTCAGATCCATTGCCACAATAAGTACAAATATCAGAATCTGCTAAGTTCCATTTATGTAAATTTTCTTTTCTGATTAAGTGTTGTAAATTGAGTCATGTGCATCAACTTACATTATGCCGACAATGATATCATGCTGGATATGACAAACGACTCAGAAATACACATCTGTACTATTCCAAGTCCTGTGGTCATCTGCACAGATCCTGCTGGAACAATACCTTAGTTTGGGCTGTTCAGGGGAAGGTGTCAACAACTGTTCCTACAACACACAGCCTGTAGGTCGTGCTGCACTGCACAACACTAGTAATGTAATTGTGTGAAAAGTGTTGATTATGTGACATAATCAACACTTTTTCCCGCTCCCTATTGGTCTGTTCCTGCCACCCATGTTACAACGGGTATTATAACACTCTTCCAAAGACTATCGCCAAACGAGACTCTATTCACATTTTGTTATTGTCCTAATGTTTCATCTTTACTCTTTCTGTCCTCTAGCCTAATATATATGTCAATGTGTAAAGGCGAGATACAAGTCTTAAACGTGATAAGAAAACATTTTTAATGAAAACTTAATGATGAGAAACCGTAAATAGGCAAAAGATCACCATGTTACAATGTGAGACTTTTTCTCGCTCGTTTGTACTGTACATGTGGAAAGGAAATTTGGATATTTTATGTAATTTATCCAAGTCCGAATGAGAACTAATATAATTTAATCGACAAGATAATTTGGCCCTTCTTTTTAATCTGCACTGTGATTTTTCTAAAGGACAGTAGAATACAGTATCATTAAGGTATAACATTTAATATGCGCCTTTGATGCATTTCTGCACTGTACTTCTAACTGTAAATAAGGCAACGTGTTCATCCGATATTATAAAACAACGATTTCGTTTCCAAACTGTTTGTGTGTAAATAGTACAGATGGATGTGTAGGTGGACAACCACCGGTCACCTTAAATAAATAACACAATATTAACAGCAGTAAGCTTTTATTGACTTAAATCGAGTCCATGTAGACTCATCCGTCATATAATGACAGCTTACAATTATGTCAATACAAATGGAGTAACAAGTACGTATACATACAAGTGGAATACAATAAAAGTGAGTATATCTACGTACAGCTAAAATGGTGCACAGGAATGAAAAAGAAGTCAGCACTGGTCACACGTTTTGGTTTTCGTTACAATGAGCACATTGCATTGATCAGCAATAGATAATTTGGTAAACTGGTTTACAAATGACGGTAGAATAAGTAAGTCTCACACATCAGCCAGTGGTTCTATATTTGTGATCAAATGAGCACCCCATCAAGAAAAATAAAGGGACCAGTATCAGTTGTTTTCATTCCCAAAGAACACATCATAGTATGTCATCACCAGACACCTTACGGAGAGAAGGATAAAGGGAAAAAAATTATAATAAGACGTCCCCAGCAGAACGACGCTTGGTTTCTTGTGTCTGTAATCCTGCACCTTTGTATCTCTCTCCTAATTTGTTGTCAATTTCAAATGAATGACTTTTCGTGCCATGTAAACCACTGGCAGGCACACAGTACAGTCAGGTTTACATACAGATGGTATATAGACTGTAGAAGACTTTTAAAAAAATCAAAACTCGCTATTTAAACACTGGCAATTGCACAGTACAGTTGGGGTTATATTGTATAAATAGTATTTACACTGTACAAGATTAAAAAAAGCAAAACTAGTCATGTAAACATTGGCAAGTACACAGTGCAGTTAGGTTAACATTATACAGATGGTATATACACTTTGAAAGAAAAAATCCAAACTCCCCATGTAAACACTGGCAGGTACGGAGTACAGTCATGTTTACATTGTACAGATAGTAAATACACTATAGAAAGTTAAGAAATCACAACTTGCCATGTAAACACTGGCAGGTACAGGTACAGAGTACAGTCATGTTTACATTGTACACATTGTAAATAAACTAAAAGATTAAGAAATCACAATATGTCATGTAAACACAGGCAGCTACAGTACAGATACAGAGTACAGTTATGTTTACACTATACATATGGTAAATACAGTATAAAAGATTAAGAAATCACAACGTGCCATGCAAACACTGGCAGGTATGGAGTACAGTTAGGTTTACATTGTACAGATAGTAAATACACTGTAGAAGGTGAAGAAATCACATGGCATGCAAACACTGGCAGGTATGGAGTACAGTTAGGTTTACATTGTACAGATAGTAAATACACTGTAGAAGGTGAAGAAATCACAACGTGCCATGTAAACACTGGCAGGTATGGAGTACAGTTAGGTTTACACTGTACAGATAGTAAATACAGTATAGAAGATTAAGAAATCTCAACGTGCCATGTAAACGCTAGCAAGTACAGGTACAGAGTACAGTCATGTTTACATTGTACAGATAATAAATACACTAGAAGATTAAGAAATCACATGGCATGTAAACACAGGCAGGTATAGGTACAGAGTACAGTTATGTTTACACAGTACATATAATAAATACACTATAGAAGATTAAGAAATCACAACTTGCCATGTAAACACTGGTAGGAACACAGTACAGTAGTGTTTACAGTGTGCAGATAGTAAATACACTGTACAAGAAATCATAACTTGATATATTAATACTAGTAGGTACAAAGTATAGGGAGGTTTACATTGTACAGTAGCAAATACACTGAACAAGATCAAGAAATCACAACTCCTTAGTTACAAATGTAACATAAATGGAATTTATAGCTATTGCCATCTATTCCAACACCAGGGAATTCATCTTCCCTATTTTGAGAAAAGGAATGTTGTTTATCATCATGCAGAAATTGTGCAGTCTTCTAATTTCCGACGGACGACATTTGGTAATTTGCTGTTCAACAGCAACTGAGAATTTATATACCAAAACACAATTTTCATTAAAATCATTCGAAATTCTATTTAGACCATTTTGTCATTTTACAGGATAAGCAAATACTGCGAGTCTCTTGAGATATCAAAAAGATAACAAAAGTTATTATATCGATAATTGTATTATATGACCATTAAGAAAATCTGGGCCTGGATGTATTCCCAAGAAGACAATGTAACATACAACAAAATTACAATAGCAAAGCTTTAACTATCTGTGTCAGCTCCCGGACTTGAGCTCTGTTTATTTATTTTTTTATTTTTTTTTGGGGGGGGGGGATGGGGGGTCTAATCCCCACAGATTTTTTTTAATCTTTGTCTGTAACAAATTGCCTTCATCTATCACAATCTCAACCTAGTCAGTGTTGTGATTTTGTTTCAAGACAAGTTCTCCAATAAAGGAATCAGTTTACCGAAATCCTGGTACATAACAAAACCTTTCCATCATCTACAATGTATGGTCTGTTGCATGCTTTGTAAGCAGATACACTATATTTCTTGAGCTTCTTTGCTGATATTTGTGGTGGACTACCGGCACACCAGTGAAATGTGTTGGCTTCCCTCCAAAGCATATTTACCTTGGAGGTCACAATGTACCTGAGAAAGTCTGCTTAGCAGTCAATGTTTTGACGGAATTTGGAAGAACAGAGCTGCGGTCAGTAGACAATAGCAATGCCCCTGGGTGCTGCCGACCGCCAGAGAAAACCAATAATGCCCTTTGGAGCCCTAAGGCCGAAAGTGGAAGTCGGCGGCCTCCAGCGGCGACCAACAATGGAGAGTGGCAGCCATTGACAGATAGTATTTCGATATCGGTTGCGCCGTTGTTTTAATGCTGGCTGTCAACGTTTCAGTTTGAGGCAGCCAAATTTTGTTGTTTGTTGAATGTTAGAAAAATTTTCCTGGCCAACCCATTTTGTTGCTTAAATGCTTGAAGCACTGTTTTGAGTCCACAACGGCCAAACATTCAATACACATCGGCTTCATATTAGAAGCAATTGTTTAGCTGCTTGATGGTATGTCGACAGCCCACAAAATAGCTTTGCTGTAAGCCGGTGGCAGTGAGATATCGGGCATATGCGCAATATCACATCGGTCCCACATTGGCACACAATGATGTAGCAACTGATGTTGGTTCAATGTATGTTGCATTACGATGTGATACTCGTGGTATAAACGTATGCAGCTCAGTGCAGCTTGCGTAAAATGAAAACCGAATTACATTTTTGCCATAGTGATAAAGAACGGGGGCTTGGTATTTATTGCCATTAGCAATATCTGAGATTGGCAGTGACTTCAGCCAACAGTTTTGCAGCGCTTGGATAAGTGCACTAGACT
Organism: Hermodice carunculata; assembly: GCA_964020975.1. NCBI lineage: Eukaryota > Metazoa > Annelida > Polychaeta > Eunicida > Amphinomidae > Hermodice > Hermodice carunculata. The sequence goes on along the minus strand of OZ026612.1, from coordinate 90,623,967 downwards.
GATTACAGATCACGCTGACGGGTTATCAACAGTTAATGACTGTTGTGGCTAAAAGCCAAGTTTGCCCAACAAACAGGCAACATTAACAATTGAAATGAACACATTTGCATTTCCATTTGCTTTCTGGAATTTGTACCAGGGTTTCAATTGACTTGATCCATTCACTTACAAATAGGTTCAATATGGCAAATGCATCTTCGGTGTTTTTAAGGAAATGCACTTAATAAATTGTTGCTTAACTGGCCCTTTCCCATACGTTTTATTGTACAGAAAATAGGTACACCACACACTAAATGTTACCAAGGAACTATAAGGACTATCTCCCTCCCTGAATTCATCTGGGCCTTGTTGAACTTACCAAGACGAATGCGGTGGTCGACGGTATATTCTATAGGTACTGGAACAAATTTACTTTGAACCAAGTCTGTATCTTCCAGTTTTCAATCTGTGTTACGTTATCGGACTATTTCCTTTGAGTATATTGTTCATTTTCTTTGACTCGCTGATGATTCGTCCTCTTTGATGTGCTGTCATCTCCGGGAAAGGCCATGCGTAGGTCGTGCGACTGGACGGAATCTTGCTCCCTACCTTGGCACGTTAATGTGTATTACTGTGCTGACTGAGAGCTCCTACATGCAACAACACCATGGAAAATGTCCTCCCGAATGTGTCTCCATGTATGATTAAGGTTGTACAAATTATCAACAACCAGAAACATAATGTAATAATCACCTAAATTGCTGTCCAAAATAAATAAAATATATTCGCACAGAATCAATAAAAATGTGTGCTGTCAGCAAACAGCTACTGTACTATGATGGCTGAATTTTTTATGGTTCGTCCGTGCGACATTAGTAACGCCAGACGGAGGCACTCAACCTCAACACCACAAAAGTTAATTATCGAGATCCAGTGCAATTTAAACTAATCAGAATGCTAGAAAATGATCCATGGTAAAATTTTGAAAATAAACCCTTGGTCCCATGGATTAAAAACCCAAACAAGTTTACACGCGCGATGCTGTGAAACATCGCCGCAGACAAGAAAAATTGTTTTCGAAAGATTTAAAACATTTACAGTTTACGGTTTGAATATATTATTCAGTGTTAATACGACCACTTCACGACTCTGTACCAATGCATAGATTGCTTGTAATCAGCTTCATGACAAAGTCTGAAATATACATCTCCACATATCTCTTCATACAACTTAACTATCCAGTCATTGATCATTAACTAAGAAAAATCACAACCATGTTTGCTTTAACTCTTTCCTGCTCAGGAAAGAAAGCAGTCAATAGCTACGCATAACCTGTGTCATGAAAACTGTTGAACTTGGGCATGCTGCAATAATAGGTCTTTTACACGATTATCACTAAAAATGTTAGTTTTCAATTAGCGAAACCTCAGGTAACATGATCAAGCAAACAATTTTCATCGGGATGATTATGTGCAATTTGATCAAGAAATTATTAAATCCAATATTCCCTTTCTATCTTTACTTTGGGCCATATATTTACAGCTTTATATGGGAAATTCGCTTTTTCTGCGTTTTCATGAACACTCAAGATGGTTGTGTGATAACCACGTAAGCAAGGTATCAATTGAGATAACAAAAAACATAACCGTCAACCCCCCTAAGCCAAACTACCCCCATCTCCACTCCCCTGCACTTATACATACGACACCATTCAACCCCCTAGGCCAAACTACCCCCACCTCCACTCCCCTACACTTATAAATACGACACCATTCAACCCCCTAGCCCAAACTACCCCACCTCCACTCCCTGTACTTATACATATGACACCATTCAATCTATGTTTTCTGACACTGAATGACTCAAATCTTCGACTACTTCTGACTGCAAGCCTTGTCCCAACATTTTTTTTTTTTTTTTGACAAAATGATGACCGATGTTCAGCTTGGTGACGTCAATGCTGACATGGAGTCACCTAAAAGCCCTTGCTCTAGCTCCGTATATACCGTAAATAGGCTTACAATCAACAAAGTAAAACATTTGTATATATATTTCAGAAAATTGCATGTGATACCGCAATTGTTTCCAAGTGATTCCTGACATCCATTTTGAGGTCTGCTAACTTGTCAATCAGCAGAGCTTACGAAATTTATTGACGTCTGTATTCATTCTGTGCAGATGGGTACAAAACACAAACCTTGAAGTCTATTTTATAAAACTGATCCTGGTGACGCGATTGATTATGTTATGGAAATTTTGGTTTATATTTGGCGAAAATAGCCTAGTTATAAAGACTTTGCAGTTCTACAGACATCAAAAACTCTCAACCAATCGGAGCCTGATCAGGATGTCCTTTTTGAGGCAAAAGGGGCGATTCATTAGCAGGTTAGTGTAACCATGGACCTATGAACGAGATATATAACGTCATCATATTTTTTGCATAAATCACGCCAACCACCTGTCCACTCCCAATATCCTTTTGCAAGACCTCCTGAATATGTTCACTATGCTGATACATGTGTTTTTTCCGGCAGTTTTGGTACAGAGAAGGCTCGTTTTATTCAGGCGTAGTCATGTCGCTTCCGTGACCTACACAGACCACAAGTTACGCTGGTAAAAGATATGATAGAGATGTGCTTCACAATGCACTGAGAAGGTGTCTGATATATATAAAAAAAATGTTGCAATACCAGTAAAATATGACACAACCGAACGAGACATTTTACCACAGTTCATGCAATTTTGTCATCAGATTTAAAACAAGTTTGTAGAAGTGTGATGGACACTTCCATTTTTCCGAATATGTGCATTGGATTATGGAATAGTTACTGTTGTGTCCACCAAACGCGTTGAAGATATATATTCCAGATCGAACTATATGTACGATTCTGTAGTCAAAAGGCGAGAATAATTAACCGCCATTCCACATCTTATTATTGTGAAACAACTGTTACTGGCTGGATTCAAGTTCTTGATGAGGCTATTTTTAAAGAAACAAAAAGGCAAAAATGCACAACCAAACCTCACGATCCGCTGGTTAGCTTTCTACAGTTTCAACGTTCTGTCAGACACCGTTCTTTGACTGCTTTGATACTACATTTCGGATGGACAAACAGAATTTTTTGTGTATGGTAATACAATGACAATATTTTTTAATTTATTAATTCTGATCTTCATTGCGTCCAATGCAAAATACCAGACCTCCTACTCCGCGTCTCGTAAATAAACCTCTTTGTCTTCCTGTGCTTGTTATGCCGGGGAATACCATGTCCCGTCAACATGTAATGCGAGTCGCACAGATAACCAGTATCCACTATTTGGCCCAGTGGTGGTTCATTTTCTGTAGAAGTTGGCACCAGAACTCTGTGATCGCATGAAATGTAACCCAGACTCTGTGGCAGACATATGTTTCCTCATATTTATACTACATCTTGCACTGTAGCTTTATAAACCATGCATTTCCCATTCTGGCCGACGAATGTTCTGCAGATGCACGCAATTGTGAAAGACTAGTGTGCCAGACCGTTTTATCCAGCAAGTCAGTATCAACCATACTCAAGTTGGCGCTGTGTAAGATGACGAAAAAGTGCACCTCTAATGTGATTGCTTATCTGAAGCTCAGCTCTCGTTATCTGCAGTCTTGCCTGCAGGCTCCAGTTCTGCAGGTCTGCATCAGTTTTGTGATTAATGTAGGCCCTACAATGCATTTTGTGTCATATTAATACAGTCGCAGATAACAGCTTCAGCGTTTAACAATACGAGATATACTTAGACATCATGAATGTACGAGAGTGAGGCGCAGGAATTTTTCAGTTTGTTTTGAATGAAGAGCCCCCATCTTATATTTTGTTCTGAATCAGCGTATTTTTCAAAAGCACCAAATAATATAAACCCGTGTGTGAGTGTGGGTATGGGTGTATGTGGGGGTGTGGGTGTGTGGGTGTTGGTGTGGGTGCCAGCTACATGTAGGTGTTGTACCTGAAAAAATACAAAAAGCGATGGTACCGGGATCCTTGAACTTCTATTTATGAGCACATTTTTAAAGGGAACCTGCCTTCAGTTCACTTTGTGCTTCCATTTATGGCCTTTTAACGTTAACTATAGATAGGTCGATATCTCCGATCGAAAGAATGAAAACGCAGACAAAAAGCTCGTCCTACGCCGGTGTTTTCATGTTCAGATCACCTTTACCCATTAGTTCTTACAGTGCCAAGTTTTGAAGTCAAGAGCTTTCCTCGGCGTACTTTAGGTGAAATGTGCACAGCGCGTCCAGGGAAGATATTGACCATGATCATATCTCATGACCTCTAAAACTGATACATGAGAGCATGCTGGCGCTGAAGACCGGTTTACAAAGAGTGTGAATCCTGTGTCGTTAGGATGGACTTCAAAGTTGTCGAAATTGACATTGAAAGAGTTAAATGAACCTTTTACTAACCCTCATCTACAGGCAACACATTTGACATTAAATGCATCTTTGGGTTAAAATCTCACTTTGGGCACCACGTGGACAGTAATTTGGCTAAAAACAGTGGGACCCTGTATCTGTACATTCGCTATGTAATATGCACACACGACAACCAATATGTTGATCATGCCTACAGAGTTGAATGTTGCTTATATCCCGGGGGCCTGGTCAGCTACCGGTACTATGTTATTCCAACCGGGACATTTAACTCCGAAACCAAACTATCTATTGAAAAACATTGAGTTATGATAAAAACGACGGGTGTGATGAGACAATGAAACGAAAGTGGTGGAAACTTTTGCTGGCATAATTTGAACCTAATCCCTAATTCCAAATTAAACCAGTGCCTTCGGCTGTGCCCAAGTAACAAATTAAACTGACGTCAAAGGAAATAATGTGTAAAAGGGGAAAGAACATCAATTTTAAACATGAAATGAGCTTTATTGACTGTACCGTACATCAACAAATAATACGGCATTCTGCCAAGATACAATACAAACAAACCACACACACACACACACACACACACACACACACACACAAATACAAGATGGTACGTAATATGTCAATTGCCAAACCAAGTCAATTATGATGAAGCCAAATTTTAACACCAGTGATACGCATGCATATATATAACGGATACTTCTACAACGAGTTTCACCGAATTTGTATCCAAGCTTTTATAAATATACCTAGATTAATTATGATTTCAAAGTCGTGTGTTTTCATGATGGATATAACTTTCTCCAGATCTAAATAGTTATTAAAATCAAAGAAAATATCCTGTAATTTTTGGAATAGAATTTGCCTGGGTTCACGAAATGATTGACATTTGATTAAAAAGTTAATGTCGTCCTCGATGGTATTGCAAACGGTACATTTTTTTTCTTCCAATGGTAATTTTGCTAGCCGCCTATATCTTCCTTTTTCCATAGCAAAATTGTGAGCACATATTAGAGAAAACAAATATAAAAATTTTCATATTCTAACTTGAAGTATCGAGTCAATACATCAGAATTTATAAGTATCTTGATGACAGAGCTATATAAGCACCCCAAATTTCACAAGATACCTTTTTGGAATAGATTGATGAAAAATTTAAAGCTGACTGCTCCAACAGAAAATAGCTTTCTGAGTCTACCAAGAATCATCTTTGCCTTATCACATAAACTTTCAATAAAATTGATCCATCAAATGATCGATTAGCTGAAAGTAGAAGTAAACAGTTTGGAAGGGGGGGGGTTGTTTTTTGTTTTTGTTTTTGTTTTTTGTTTGTTTGTTTTTTTTTTTTTTTTGTTTTTTGTTTTTTTTTTTTGTTTTTTTTTTTTTTTGTTTTTTTGTTTTTGTTTTTGTTTTTGTTTTTTTTTGTTTTGTTTTTTTGTTTTTTTTTTGTTTTTTGTTTTGTTTTGTTTTTTTTTACAAGAAAACAGGGTCGTATGTACCATTGAATCTAGAAGGTAAATCATTTATAAAGACATTAAACAGTGTTGGGCTTAACACATAACCCTGTTTTACGCTTCATTCAGTTTTAATCTCGTCTGACAGACCAGAAGCATGTCTAATTTCTACAACAGATTTGAGATACATATCTTTAATGATTTCAAATATGTTTCAACAAAATTAATGTACAAGTTACCTAACGCCAAACAAAAATATATCTGTGGTTCCGATAACCCGACAGACCCCATGGAAAAGGCCCGAGTCCCGACCCTAAAAGTTTCACTATTCCCTAATAAAAATTGATCGACCTTGGTAAAATATCTGAACATAAACCATCAAAATAAACATACTGTTTCCTGCCAGATAGGTAGTCTTTAAACCATTCCAATGCCACGCCTGTTATGCCATAATACTGAAGTTTATACAGAAGAATTTTTAGGGGAAACAGCATAGCCCAAGTTGTTCGGTGATTGTTATCGTTATATTTCGCTAGGTTCCAGGTGTCTATTCTCCGAGTTACCAGGGTAAACGGTCGTTAAAATAGTTTTAAAACATGACTTGCTATCTTAACTTCAATCTGCCCACACGGTTGTCGTAAGTTATAAATCCAAATGCAACATAATACCTCGAGCCGGCAAATCATGCACCATTTTGAACATGGCGCAATGCATTGCGGGACAGTTGATTTGGATATCAAAGTGAATTATGGCCACAGCATATATCATATCATTATTGATGCTGTGAAGTATTTGCAAATTGTGTGCGGAATGCACAATTTTCAAACTGACAGCCTTGTTTGTGGGATAGTCCTGATTCAACATTTTAAAGAGGTAGTATCTAAAGTATATGTGTGATTAGTACTAACGGAAGGTTAATTTGTCGAATGAATGCAATGTAAATATATAATGGGACATTCCAGTGTGAATATTATCTAAAATGTAAATACAACAGCTGGAAATTACCAGTTGTTGGCGACACGGGCCCCAGAATAGGAATTTTGTATCATACACTGAACCCGCCTCCAGGCTATGAATTAAGTAGCAGCATTAGTCTGACCTTCCAAGCGCCCCTGCTGAGTGAAATATAGAGCTTACGGGAGAAGGTTGCCCGATAGTGGATACAGGTCTGAAAGTACGGACGGGTTTTCATACAAATGGTAACAATAACTTTGTTAATACTTAATAAATAAACTTCATTGTCATTGTTTTCCTCACACGCTCATGAAAACAATGACAATGAAGTTTATTTATTATATTTACATTTTTTCCTATTTTTTCGATTTTTGATAATAATTACAAGTGATGCACGATCGCCAAAGAACGTTTTTTCCACATAAATTGCCTTGGTTTAAGGGGGGTGTGATCAATAGAAAGATAAGCGCTAACCACGCCCCCGTTAGCTGTCAACCAGTCTATCCCAAAAGCAACAAACAGGAAAGAAAAATAGTTCCTTTGTAAATGTTCATTTATTTGAACAGATAGCTTTACAAAATACAAGATTTTTTATCCCAAAAAATAACTTACTTGTATACTTTTTCCCTAATGTGAACGAATCTTGTATTTTGTATTTGGATTTATGAATGAAAAGAAAAGTAGTGCCCAATGTACTGGCGTATAAAATTGTGAAGGGGCTGCATAGCTGGCGCGTGCAGACTCGCGTGTAGACGATGTCTTCATGAGATGGTGAGGAAAACAACAGTTCCTATTCTTTCAATGTTAAGCAATAAAGGGAATGTAAATATAAGCAAATATTTTTATATTTGAAAGTTTGCTAAGGTCGGATGATTTTTTTTCAACATTACAGATATATAAGACAGTACCAACATGTTGGGTGTACAAAGTAGTCATATCAAGATAAACATCTATTAAATAGGCCAATCCGCCTTTTTTATTAAAAAAAAAAAAATAAGAAACAAAATCAGGGAAATTTAAAACCATGTCGTTTGATTTGGCAGGTGACCATGAACTATGAACGTCTCATGCCAGAGAGTTTGTTCAGAGGCCCGTTTTACCACTTTGGTGTGGAATCCTTGCAGAAAATACAAACATACAAAATAGGCCTATTATCGATGTCCACAATGTTTTTACTGTGCGGAACATTAAATTGCCAAAATTGTCCCTAAAGTGGGATTTTGACCCCTTTATTAACGTCAATGAGCGAAAAGAAGAATAGTCTACATCTGAAAAAGTGCAGTGGGTTTTTTGGGGGGGGGGGGTTTGGGTTTTTTTTTTTTTTTTTTTTTTCTTTTTTTTTTTTTTTTTTTTTTTCTTTTTTTTTTTTTTGTTTTTTTTTTTGTTTGTTTTTTTCTTTTTTTTTTTTTTTGTTTGTTTTTTTTTTTTTTTTCTTTTTTTTTTTTCTTTTTTTTTTTGTTTTTTTTTTTCTTTTTTCTTTTTTTTTGTTTTTTTTTTTTTGTTTTTTTTTTTCTTTTTTTTTTTTTTTGTTTGTTTTTTTTTTTTTTCTTTTTTTTTTTTTTTTTTCTTTTTTGTTTTTTGGTTTTTTTTTGGTTTTTTTTTTTGGTTTTTTGTTTTTGTTTTTTTTTTGTTTTGTTTTGTTTTTTATTTTTGTGCAGCCTTTTTGCCAATAAACTTTCATGTGTGGAGGTATAGTATGTATGCGGAAAATGAAGGCCTCAGGTCAAGCTATACACAGAGTGCAATATCGCGTACATCCGCAAACTTTTGTCCGTGAAAAGAGGTAGGCCCTTCCTATAAAAGGGTCAAGATCGCAAAAAATAGGTCATAGGTGACTGAAAAAAAAAATCATTACATGATAATAGACTTCAACGCAGCGCATGAATCTCTTGTATGGCAAGCCGTTTTGACATTTAGTCGTGCTCGGCAAATTCGCTAAATCATTTAGCGATATTGCTAAATTGTTTCCTTTACTGATACCCTTAAACCATTCAGTGATCTATCTTTAAATCATTTAGAAATATTCCTAAATGATTTAGCAATATCGCTTATTGATATACAGATATCGCCAAATAAGAAGTATTTAGCGATATCACGAAATAAATGAATCTGTGAATGCTTGGTAATTGTAGGCCTAGGCCTTGTCTGCATGTATAGTGATTGGCGTGTAGGAACGAACATTTGGACCTGTGGATATAACTGGTAAGTTTGATGACAAAGTTGATAGTCAGCATTCAGTGCTTCTGCAGCATGATAACAAACCTATTTAGAATGCCGGAGAAGACTATCAATTCTCTACAGAACACTTTGGGAAGATGAAGCCATCGCACTTTCCTCCATAAAGGCAGCCATGTTATATATATATATATATATATATATATATATATATATATATATATATATATATATATATATATATATGTATGTATGTATATATATATGGGTGTGGGTGTGGGTGTGGGGGTGTGTGTAACAGTTTTTGCAGACACCATGTAGCCTAAATTCATATCCCTGCTTTAACCTTCAACTTTTCGGGGGAAGTATTGAGGTACAATGCAATAGGACCTCCACAGGCATCTGGACATATTCATTCAAGTTGGAAGGCTCTGCAATTGGTTGCTCCAACTTTTACTTCCTTTTTTAAAGGGATCCGGTAGACTAATTTTCAAGTTAAGGGTGAAACGTGTACTGGTCATGAAAATTCAACCAGTATCACATTCATTATGTGGGCCTAGTAGGATGTGTAATGCAAAGAAAGAAAGAAAGAAAGAGAGAGAGAGAGAGAGAGAGAGAGAGAGAGAGAGAGAGAAAGAAAGAAAGAATAACATATGCCTTCTGTCTGTTTAAAAAACTATCAGATAAAACTCGTTTCTGTTATTAACAGGGACATATATGACCTTGACTTGTAAATCGAAAATTCAAATGGCGCAAAATGAGCACCCGGAGTCAAGCTGGCAGTCTGTTGCTGTCTGTCTCCCCCGCTAAGATTGTGGATTGACGGTCCGCGGTTCCCATTAAATAAAAGTTGTAGCAACCAATTGCAGAACCTTCCAACTGGAATGAGTATGTCCAGATGCCGGTGAAGTTCTTACTGCATTGATGAGCAATTTGATCCATGACATTTCACCGCTTTTTTCAACAATCCCGGCGCCCACACCCCCATATAACTGAATATTAGGCAAATGCTTGTGATATGACCCCTTGTGCACCTTAACAACTCAAATTAATAACTGTATTGGCAATAATTCCTGAAGAGTCCTTTTGTAGGATTATAATAACGACAGATGACCAAATTCCCCTGCTGGGAAGGGTTACTGTAACATAAATAGTTATACTGGCCCATCGTGCCACTTTATCATGCCAACGTCTCTTCTTTCCTTGTGGACTTGATAGTGTAAACCCACATCACCTCATCACAACATTTCATGTATTATTATAACAAAAATACTATAAAACATCAAAATTTTGAAAATTCTTCTTGCTATCGAATTTGAATTTAGACTGTGGCAATTTTAAGTGTGTTTGACTTTTTTTTTTCCTTTTACAAAAAAAGATTATTTTTTAGGGATAATTGTTTGTTTGTTTTTGGTTTGCTTTGTTTTCACTGTCAGTTTTATGATATGTGAATGTATATAATTTTTTTTTTTTCAGCTTAAACAGTCATTGGATACAGCTGGTTTCATAGAAGGATTTGCAGAACTCTCCGGTCAACAAGCCCATCGTGACTATCAGTCTGTTCCCATCATCTCACGCACAAGGGTCAGCAGTATATGTCCACGTAACTGTATTCACACACAACTTATTTCATATGCCATTGTGAAAATGCCACTTTGCAGACGCTTCAAACCACCAGGAACCTCGACTTCAACTTCAGACGCCACACAGGATACAACAGTTAGCATGACGACATTTTCTGATCTTCAAACTGATTTTAATCGTACGATTGTGGATCAGCAAAGCTATCTTCATCTTGGCCTAGATTATTTTCATAACGGTTCGTATGGAAATCAGAGCTCCTGGAACGAGACATATAAGGCGGGTCAGTCAAAACATTGGATAAATGAAATTCAACTCATCAAAGCCGTGGTGTTGGTTGTGGTGGTTATTGTTCTCTTACTTTCAACCTGTAAAATTCTCTTCAAAACATTTTCAAAGTTCACCGGGGGCACCAGCAGAAGAAATTTCATGGTATGAGTGGAGATGAAATGTACGGCAAGTAACGCAGTTGGAGCATATCCATATTTTGGCAGAGGCCTATATCGCTCTCATCATATTATCAGTCATTATTCCTGTTTCATCATCCAAAAGCAAAAACAGCACGGAGCGCCGTGGTGAATGTCTGCAAAATATGGGTTCTGTGAACATGTATCATACATCTCACAGGGATAAGAATGTTAACGGTTACCATGACAAAAACGGCTGAAGCCAAAGAAACGTGAAATAGATTTAGTAATAGTTGTGTCATCTCGTGGAAAGATGATCGCGTGACGATTTATCAACTGAGCTGCGGGATCAGTGACTATATGCCCATACTATAGTGTGTATTTATCAGTGTAAGCTGTGCAGTGTCACAGAACATCGAAAACTATCTCTCACACGCGCGCGCGCGCATCAGAGAACATACATGAAGTATTTTGCGCGTATGTGCATTCATACACACTGCAAGGTTTGTCAACAAAATGTTTTTTTAATGGGTGGGTGCACCCTATCCTTGATTCTTTTAGTAAGGAACAAAATATAGCAAATATTGGCCAGAGATAGGTCTTTTTGCCAGTGGTCGATCGAGTTTTAGTGTCGAAGAAAGAAAGAAAGAAAGAAAGAAAGAAAGAAAGAAAGAAAGAAAGAAAGAAAGAAAGAAAGAAAGAAAGAAAGAAAGAAAGAAAGAAAGAAAGAAAGAAAGAAAGAAAGAAAGAAAGAAAGAAAGAAAGAAAGAAAGAAAGAAAGAAAGAAAGAAAGAAACTGCCATAAAACATAATATGTAAGTTCGGGGACTACAGAACAGAGGAATGTTTTAAATATGCAATTCAGTATGAGTGTATGTGGGATGTGACTGTTTTGTGAATATTTTGAGTGAATTCAGCACTAGATATGTAAGCGTCATAGAGCATTAATTTATTTGAAGGCAAAGGAAATCTGATATTATTCAAAATTTTTGAGAACCAGTGTACGAATTTATTTCAGAGAACGGAAAGAAGTGTATGTGTGCGTGTGCGTGATAGAAGATCAACAATGTGTGAGTAATACTTCTAAGAGGATAGTATTTGTGTGTTAAGAACTAAAATGCAAGGCTTGAATAAAATGGGACCACAACTGATCATATATCATTTATAAGTTTGTTGTTTTTTTTTTGTTTTTTTTTCAGTTTTCACGAAAGCCAGCTATCCTATTCTATGTCCCTGCCTACACATGCATATATGTGCCTCAAACCAAACCAAAGCACACAAACATTCTGTCATGTGTCAATACGCTGCCCCCCTACATGTTCTACGCCCGCTCACATTTAACTCCCCGCATGCGCCACGAAAAAGGCGCAAGTATCAGATATGTGGACATAATAGTGCCAGTGGTTTGAATAAAGAGACGACAATAGTTTGCTGTGGTGAGATCCGGTTTTTGTCTATTCATACATTATTATTCTTACCTCTTCTTTATTTTTAGCGCTGCGTACCACAACTGGTGGTTTTGAGCAGTATCAAAGATTTCTTTTCAAAACAAGAGGATAAAAATCGTGGTGAATTTCGTAAAAACTACAGATGACTAGGAAGAATGGCCAGTTGTTAATTACTTATGAGTAATGTAAGTTTGGATGCAATATATCCACAAAATAACGAATTAGGTCATGATAAATCTTTGATCACAACTGTTGATTTGCTGCTCAATATTAAAATCGTCATCCAGTGCCAGATTATATCAAATCCGAGCAAATGCAATACACTAACTAGACAATCTAGACAAGCAACAGCACGGATGCTACAACGTCAAAGTAGGCCCATTATGTAAGAATTCCTTATACATGGCAGCATAAACAAATATGTACATGTGAATCAAAAGATTATTCCACTGCGCAAAAAAATCACCATCACTCAAAGTTTTAAACCTAGCCATTTAAAGTGTTTTTAACTCTTCAAATATAGATGCAGACATGAAATTTATCTAACTTTGATCGATCAAAAGCACTAAGAGCCACGGCCAAGCCACCCATGGTGAAAGTAGTTTTTAAGGTATTCAAGTATCATAGTCAAGTTGTACCTACAGAAGCTTGCATAAGATAGCTAGTGGTTTGATAGGCATACAAGTTCACCAGCACAAACCCAGAACATTATTTTCACAGAAGAGTTCACGTTTTAAAATTGTGTTTAACGCAGGGAGAACGGACCAGAATTGGGAGCACTTTTTATAGAGGTCAAACACAATAGTCCGGACAGTACATCTTCGGTTTGTTTCATTTTGATATCTTTGTTTTGTTTTACTTCATTTTATTATTTTCTTTACTTTGTTCTGGCTTTTTTGTTCTGTTCTGCAGACCTACACTAGAAATATATCATTGAAGGGTGGCATTCAACAATGCACCTACCAAAAGCGAAACAAGTCAAATAAACCTAATTCTAAATCCAATTTTTGAATGGTAGGCAACTTTGACCAGTTAACGAAGTCCAAAATGCCTATTCTATTTTAAAATGCACTTGGCACTATTTTAGAGGTTCATCTTCAACACGTACAGCAAAAGTGACAAAGGCAAACTACTAAATTCAAAATGTCAGCAATGCAGAACTAAGCCACATTTGTAACAAATACCTCGAAAAACGCGCAGCAAAAATAAAGTATCGGCTTCTTTAGTTCTTTAATGGCACATGCAAAACAAATCACATATATTGTCCCATCTGCCGGTTCAAACACTCACACACTAAACCAAACAATGTGTTTCAGAAAGCTTATGATCAGCATGTAAAGTCAAATAGTTTGTGGTGGGTTTAACGTACAATGAGGTTTCATACAAAAGAAGAATGGGTAGGGGATATGTAGCGAATGCAAGCTGGTTGGTTTCAAAGTGTTTTAACGTACACACCATAATAAAACTGTCTGCCTGCCGTACAGAGAGATAAAGAAAGGACCGAGGATTGAGGTACACACATAAATTCAGGAACGTTGGTGGGTTTCAACTTTGCCGGGAGGAAAGCGCGACGAGTGCCACAAACCATCAGCATCCATTAGTCCATTAGAACCCTTGCGCATATTTATTGTTGGCCATATACACGGCAATCTACTGGAAGTGGACGTATTCTCCGGGCCAAATGTACCGATAAATATAACAGGTGCTGGCATCACACCTCTCGACTGCAGCAAACTATTTATAGCGAAATAACGATCCCCCAAAATGTACGAATATATATATATTATAATACAAAATTATTATAATATAGTTCCGCACTTTTATTATGAAGAGCGAAGTTTGTGTGGTTGTTTCAGACATTTACAAACCCACAGAGTGAAGTGAATCAAAATATTAGGTTCTGATTAGATAGTGTACTTCCAATTCTCTCCGCGGTGATTCTTGTGTCGGTGTGCAAACACAGACATTCGGTTTTCTTTCTGTATTTCCTTTGTACGACATTCCCTTAACCTTTTAATTTATGCAAATTTGATCAATATACAAAATTTTGAATATCTAATATCTTTTAATGTTTCAGCGACAGATGTGCTTATCTAACTTTTATTTACACGTTTGTGCTACAGGCGCATCCAATGAACCATGAACCAAAGTTGTCGCGTTTTATTTATGCAAGTTAGGTAAATACACAAGATTTAAATCTTGAATAACTTCGAAACAGTTATAGATAGAGATGCCATTCCAATTTCAATTTATATATTTGTGATATAGGCACTTCCAATGAACAATGAACAAAAATTGTAGCTTTTTAATTTGCATGCATTTCAATAAGGGAAGTAAACAAAAATAAAATCTTGAATTATCTCTGTAACTATCACATCATTTATACATATGAAACAAACAGAACTTGGATCAGCATAATCGTACATTTCAATATTGAATAGCTTTTAATGTAGCGCAAGACAGGCATAGATGTCATAATGGTCAATGACAAACAAGCCATTAGTCTGAAGATAGAGGTAGGACAAGAGAAGACATGGGTTTTTTTATATAAATATATATGTACACATAGATGATCATGGCTATCAACTATTCATGATATATATACACAGGGTGAGAATACCACTGTCTACAGGGGTCAGCAGCACAAAAAAGAAAGAAAAAAGCAATGCTATGGAGTAACTTGCATTCACTTTACTCTTTTAGTTCCAGCTATGGACTGAGTCACCAACTATCCGCTGTGTAGATAGCAAGCAATGTATGCAAAGTGCGCTGGTACTTGAATGAAAGGTCTTTGCGCCAAATATTTGAAGAGTACATATGGTTGCAATAAGTGTGTCTGGAGTCACTTATGATGAAAGAGTTCAATTCTTTGAAGTTGCCTATGTAACCCTCCACTAGAGCACCCCCCCCCCCCCCGTTGTTTAAAAAGAGATGCAAGGCTGGCCAAGTCCAACCAGATATTGTAACCATGAAGCGTGAAATTCCCCAAAAGCCATGCATGATGCATGTATTGCTAATTAGATATCACAAGTTGCTGGTAGTGGAAAGGAAGGCTGGGAAAGGAACATCGAGGACGGAGAGAGAGAGAGAGAGAGAGAGAGAGAGAGAGAGAGAGAGAGAGAGAGAGAGAGAGAGAGAGAGAGAGAGAGAGAGAGAGAGAGCAGATTAAACTAGAAAAGTTGATTAGTTGCATGGCAAATCAGTGTGTGTGTGTGTGTGTGTGTGTGTGTGTGTGTGTGTGTGTGTGTGTGTGTGTGTGTGGAAAGCTCATTGGTCTGGCAATTGGTATTTCAGTATTACGTTGTATTATCGGTATGAAAATATAAAATGGGTACTGCAAGTACAACAGTGTATGATCTGTACGACAATGTTACAACAGTGTACAATGGGTACTTCAGTACTAAGTGTATGATCGGTACGACAATGTTACGACAGTGTACAATGGGCACTTCAGTACCACAGTGTACGATCGGTACAAGGTTACAACAGTATACAATGGGTACAATTTCTCTCACCAGGTGCCACCACCTGTCAGAGAGCTGAACAAATCTGTCTGTGTGCATACTTTAGAAGATATTCAAAATTTGAAATTTCAAATGCCCTTTATTTGCATAATTTAAATTTGTGCAGCATTCGTTACCAATTCATCAGATGCTGACTAGTCCATAACATAGGGATAAAAGTCGAAATGACATCTCTATCTATAATAGTTTTGAAGATATTCAAGATTTAAAATTTCAAATGCTGCTAATTAGCATAATTTAAATTGCTACAACTTTGGTTTTAAATTCATTAGATGCACGTTGGTCAAAAGCCCTTTATAAAAAGTTGAAATGACATCTCTATCTGTAATAGTTTTGAAGATATTCAAGATTTAAAATTTCAGATGCTGCTAATTAGCATAATTTAAATTGCTACAACTTTGGTTTTAAATTCATTAGATGCACGTTGGTCAAAAGCCCTTTACAAAAAGTTGAAATGACATCTCTATCTATTATACTTTTGAATATATTCAAGATTTAAAATTTCAAATGCCCCTAATTTGCATATATTTAAACATCTTCATTCTTCTGCATAAAAAGGCAGAACTCCTTGTATGGGGTTACTGTTATGGCAAGTTTGGAGTTTTTATGTATAATAGTGTCAGAAAAGAGTGTCGGACAAATTCACAAAGAAAGAAAGAAAGAAAGAAAGAAAGAAAGAAAGAAAGAAAGAAAGAAATAAAGAAAGAAAGAAAGAAAGGAGGGAGGGAGGGAGGGAGGGAAGAAAGAAAGAAAGAAAGAAAGAAAGAAAGAAAGAAAGAAAGAAAGAAAGAAAGAAAGAAAGAAAGAACAGAAAAGTGTGTGTTGACACACACTTTAATGCCTACAGCGTCCATTTTGCATCAAAACATTTCCTTATCGTGGCTATGGACCTAGTAATGAACTTACTGTGAGCATAAAGCTTATCACCTAATATTGTGAAAGACAACTGATAAGTTGGTTCAACGCGAGAGCGGATTCCTACTTTAAATCGTTCTCATCTTGCTTTAAAACATGAAAATGTGTTCATAAGCAAAAAAAAAAAAGAAAGAAAGAAAGAAAGAAAGAAAGAAAGAAAGAAAGAAAGAAAGAAAGAAAGAAAGAAAGAAAGAAAGAAAAAGAAAAAAGAAAAGAAAGAAAAGAACTATTTAAATGACTGGTTGTACGCCAATGGCATACTGCTGGCACAGTGGCAGCGAAGCTGTGTACTAGTGTGCACCTAGTACACAGGTACTCATATCACGCTAAGGCCAGTAAGGGCACCCTGGGATGACCTTTTGGTATATGTAGATTTACTGGATGGATAGAGGTCACAGACATCTTGCACCCAGTTTTTGCCTCTTTGTTGTTTGAAAACCAAACCTTCGTGTCTGATTCTGCAACTTGTATTCCTTGTCTGAGGTCCTGGTCAACAGAATATACAGCGTGACATACACGGTCAAAAATGACCATATAAATATATTTCTAAATTAACTACCAAACCAACTGTGATTCCTTTGCAATTAATTCTTTATTTCAAGTCAGGTTGTGTGAAAGATTCAACATTTAGAAAACTGATTGTGTCAGTTTTATGGTCTCTTTATGTCTTGCTGCATGCACAGCCTATGGACCCAAGTCAATATCGTAGGATTTTAAGTTACGCCAGCTTTCAAGGCACACAGACAGATTTTCTTGGAAGCAAATATTATCTGGTTTTGTATGTGCATTTGCAAATTACCCATAGTAATCTTAATGCTACAAAATTAAACAAATTCGCATGAAGTAAATACTGTCCATGGTAGTATTAAGTTTAAATTGAAATTGAAATGTAATTATGACAATTGAATACGTACTATACGTCTTCAGCTTGTAATTGAAAAGTCAACAAAGTGATTTCATGTATCCCAAATCTTGCCCATGACTGTTCCACAAGAAATATATCAGTGTTCATAGCGGTGTTCATTATCAATTTTAGTTTAATTTTACAATTTCAAGCACAGGGAAGACCTTTGTATCCAATGCCACATGAACATGATATTACCAAGGAGGCTTCTCATGAAGACTAATCACGCTTCGAACTAAAGGCACAGGCAAACCCTTTGCGCTTAGCTTTCCACTCCTGCAAACATAGAGCACTTAGACTTCAAAGTGAGTAGTTTGGGGGAATTAGGTAACTTTTCATCACTGACTTATTCGGAAGGCTGTCTTAATATCATTATGGATTCGCAACATATTTTTAAGCAGATGGCCTCCTTTGTGACTTTTTTTTTTTGATTTACGTGTGATATTACAGAGCAAAGGTAAAGGTCACAGCCACCTTTATATGACCTTGACCTTTGCTCAAAACCACCACATGTAAAAAAAAAATCGCATAGCACATTTTTGGACATATTTGCACCAAATCTTCTTGTGTGAAAGATAATTCATCATCCTTCATGGGACTTGTTATTTTCATGTGACTCTTGAGAGGTCAAGGTTAAGGTCATGCGGCTACCTGTAATGATACTCATCATAGTGTTAAGAAAGTTTTGTCCACAAGTCCTATAGCGTGACTTTGCACCACTTGCGTCATTTTTCTTTATTTTTTTACTTTGTCCTTTTCTTTCATAGAATGTTCATGGCGTAACACAAAAGTCTCATCACCACAAACCAGATAAATTTAAGCAAATTTCTCAAGTTACCTGCAGTCTCTTGCCTTTTCTGACCTACCACTGACAATGACCCATTTAGATGCTAAATAAACAACAAAAGATCGCTTTAAATTCAATTTTGAATTACACCCATATGTTTATTACAAATAATTGCAGTGCTCTAGCAAAGTTAACTTCATGAAAACAAAGAGAAAGCAAGATGCAACTCGCCGAAACATAAGGTTCTGGTGACGTCGGAAAGTTCTTTGTATAATGATGTGTATAACCCCCCCCCCCCCCCCCCCTTCTGTTTTCTATAGTGGCTCCTCCCCCTACCCCCATCTGGGCGTAATTATTAGTTGATATCCTCCCGTTGTTCTTGTAACGCAGCTGGTTCTTCCTCATCTGGCAGGAATTTTGTAACATTAAAAAAGTATTAAATGTAGTACAAGTTATGATTGTTCCAGTCAATTCAAATTCCTTATTTCAGACATGACAACTCTTCATTGACTGAAGTGGTTCCAAATCAAATGAACCGATCTTTTTGGTAATTGTTAGCATGTATCGATGCTTAGCTGTTAGCTTTGTATGTAGATGTACTTATACCTACGAGTGAAGGCTCGTGTGCCTGAAAGAATAATTTCACACCCTTGCAGCAATCTTGTTTCCACACAGAAGAAAAATATTTTGGTGACAAGAAGTGTATTTGGGAACACTTTCCCGCGTCAAATCCTCACACCACTGACACTGGTGGCCTGCTGCCGTGCAATGCGTAGCTGGGCAGCCTCGCGTAATATATATAACGTGTGAAGCAAAAATACAAGTCGTCCAGTGGTCTCAGTTTAATTGGAACAGCTTGTAAATGTATATGCAGCAGTGTGCAAATTATTGATGATGATAATAATAATATTGAAAGAAAAACAATACAAGAGTGCAACCTGCTCGATGAAATTAATACCATTAGAGGGCAGCACCAGGCAGACACATCTTTTTCATCTCCATTTTCGTAAATCTTGCAACTTTATATCCATTTGCCTCATATTCCACGTCTCTTTGAGCAATAACATCTTATTTCCACTTGAGATCTTGTAGTGCATATCTTACCCTCCATATTTAACTGCAGCTACACCATGATCAAATAATTTATACAATTTATGACAGGCGATACATCATGAAAAAGTTAAATCTTTTACAATGAAAGTCTCTTTTCCAAGCTAATGCCTGTTATTAATGTCATCCTGTTAAACTTTCCTTCAGTATTACTTATGCCTGTCTGTCTGTTTGTCTGTCTGTCTGTCTATCTATCTATGTATCCATCCATTCATCCATCTGTCTGTCTATTATTTATTATCCATTCATTTCTCACCCAACAGCTTACTAACCAGTTCTGGGCGCACTCTGGACACAAAGACGGACTCTCACGGCATGATACAAATAGGAGAAAACAATATGTATTTGTATTTGCATTTCATTGTCAAAAATTATTCAAGATGACTATAACATGAATCTATAAAAATGTTTTGGGGACGAAACCCATCATCACAAACGGTGACAATAAGCAATAATAAACAGAGTGCAAGAAAGCATCATTTACTAAAATAAATGGATACAAAACATGCACGATTACAAATGGGTATAAAATATTTACAACAATGGCTATCACACATGTACATTTATAAATGAATATAAAGCATTTATAATAATACGTTAAGTTCGGGATAATCTGCCCACTGGACCCTGTCAAAGAACCGTCTTTGACTGAAGAAGCTATGATGATGATGATGATGATGATGATGATGATGATGATGATGATGATGATGATGATGATGATGATGATGATGATGATGATGATGATGATGATGATGATGATAAATGGATACAAAACATAAGACGAGACCATTAACATCATGGGGATGATACAATTAATATGACCAACAGACTGTTGTGACGGTCTAATGAGATAATGTTAAGGTGAAATGTTTATTAAGTTTTGGGCACAGTTTATTCCAATGTCTCCATGTTCCATAATTTACTTCCTTGAAAACGTGAAGAAAATTTACCTACATTTGCTCTGTATAATACAAAAAGTAATACTCAGCCTGTCTGGATGTGAACAGAGGTAAAGAATCATCCAAGATGGGATCACATCCATACTTTGTCTGTAACTAAAGTATATTCATAAGGTAAGTGTACAGACTGCGTGTATTTCAATATGCTGAAGTGATTGTAATCTATCGGAAAGTTGCTGACATGATACCACAACATGGAGGAACTTACAGAAAAAAAAAACTCATTGAAATCATTGGTGCATTTTGGCATCAGTGATTTGCCTGTCTTTTGTTAAAAAAAAAAAGTAAAAATAACAAAAATAAATTTTAAAAAAATCAATTTGACAGGATCAAAATGTGTTTTGATTGTGTCAAATCGCAAAAAAACTGTATTGTTTGAAGATTTTGACCTATTGTTCATGTATAGGGTACAATTAGGCCTATGACAATTATATTATGGGTTTTTTTTAACCCCCCCACACACACACCCACACACACGCGCTGGGACCATACCATTTTTACAAACACGAGCAGCAGTGCCACATAATATGAACTAGTATGTGCTACAATATGCGCAAAATATAGCAAAATCAAATTTAAACTCACCCTGAGAAAGAATCCCATACATATTCGTGTACCTTCTGAGACAGGCAAACCAAATAGACCTGATAACAAAAAAAGCCAAACCACAGAGTGACGGCCTTGAATTTGGACTTACGCAACAGATGTAATTTCAAATTGTACTCAAACCCAAAATGCATTCCAGTGCAACACAGGCACTGCCTTTTGGGTTCGATAAGAAAAAGCTTAGGGAGTTTTTAAGATGCTGTCGGACGTCATACATTGTAGCAAATTTGAGGTGTACAGAAATACATAGTATCCATGTTTTGTGGAGGTACAATCTTTTGATAGCCATGTTCATTGGATGCCGCTTTGCCACAAACCTGTAAATTGAAGTTCGAATGACATCTCTATGTGCAATAGTTTTGAAGATATTCAACTTTTAAATTTTTCAAAGCCCCTTATTAGCATAATCTGAAATTCTACAACGTACGTACTGTCCATTATATAGGCAAGTGTCACATAGCTATATATGCACAGTAAAATTTTGAGTCTATCTACAATGGTTTGGAAGATATGGAGCTTTTAAAATTTTATTTGCCCCTAATTTGTATATTTATAATATCAGGACTATTTCAAATGAGATGCACAATTTCACTGCTTAGGTCAGTCACCATGGCAGCTTGGTGGTTTTTTGGAAAAATAGTGTCTGAGAAAAGCTCTGGACTGACTTGGTCGTAAAGAAAGAAAGAAAAAAAGAAAGAAAGAGAAAGAGAGAAAGAAAGAAAGAAAGAAAGAAAGAAAGAAAGAAAGAAAGAAAGAAAGAAAGAAAGAAAGAAAGTAGAAGAAGAAAAAGAAAAAAAAGAAAAAAATTCCACTGTTTACTCATACAATGAAACCTCTATACAGTGGGCACCCTTGTGACCTGAGAAAAGTGCCCACTCCTGAGAGGGTCAGCCCTTCGGGGCAGTATGGATGAGTATATGTGCATACACCTGCACGTTATTCATACATGCACATATATATGTACAGTGTACACACTTTTTAATTCAGAGGGATGTGTATACCTACAATACAAAAGTGTCTTTCTTCTTTAATTACATAAACAAATTTTAACAGATGTGTCACAAAACGACACGTACATGTACCTCTCAACTGAGACATGCACCATACTGACTCAGTATTGGCTACGAAGAACAGGCTTCATCTCACTGGTTACAAGAAAACCTTGTTAGGATTTCCCTTGGTTTGTACAGGTGGTCTAGCTGCAACTGTTTATTTTACAATCACTGGGACTGAATATAATGCCCCAGCTTGTTTCCACTTCAGTTAAACATTGGCGGATGGTTTAACGAGGATAAGCTGTCCAACTAGAAAGGGTACATATTGGTTCAGGGGTAAGTCATATTGTTCTTATCTGAACCTGTACTATGCAAATTTGGTAATTATGGTTTGTTTGACAGGTATTCTTCTTTGGGTTTGAAGCTCTGCATTTATAAGCAAAACTTCATGTATTTAGCTAATTCATCAATTGCCACGTTCATATTTATTCATTATTATGTGGGTTGTCTTTGATGAATATTTAGCTTAGACAAGGAGCTGCTACTCAGAGAGACATGTACAGGTAAAAGGCTCCGAAACATGTTGAGTAGTTACCCGCTGAAGACCCTTTAATTCATTTGGGCTAATACAGCCTATGTCAAAATTTTACAGAGGAACGTGTGCAATATGGACAATAGTACTGCTATGTATATAAGTTAGACAGGGACAGGTTAGCTTATGGAGAGTAAAGAGTTCGGACTGCAGAATAGGGTAACGACTATTAGGAAGTGGTTTTGGACAAAAAGACACAAATACAAAGACATGAAAGTGTCCACTGAGATGACACAAATCCACACACTGTGTCAACATTCGCAGTTGTGAAAACAGTCATTGAGGGCTGGAAGACCATACTTTGATGGGTCTAGCCAACTAAGCACAGTGTGTAGTATATTTTTACCAGAGGGTCCACTCGGGTTTGTTCTGCCTAGAAGTCCAGTGCCTGAGATCCCTTTGGCCTGGTAAGCCTAGCAGACTCATAGCCGTATGCAAAAGCAGACCACCTAGGACACCAGTCTTAGTCATGGTGCATGGACAGCACCGTCCAGCACTAGTGGGAACATGGGGCAGATCTGTTATAGCATGAACAGAAAGAGATTCTCTGTATTTTATTGAGAACCTCGTCACACAGAAGTTGGGAGTCCCCCCCCCACACCCACACACATCCCATTTGCTCCAAGACCCAAACCTTCCAAACCATACACCTACCACGTATGGCTAGAAGGCTGCCTATGAGACAGGTTCAAGCCAATTATCATGAATGCAACACGGTTGCCTAGCCCCATGGAGGCTTGTAACAAGCAGTATAGCAGAAGCACTGGAGGTGCATTGTTGGGAAATTCAGTGAATTTAGCTTACATTAAAATTCCCCCTTTTTCATGCAATTGGATTTGCCAGATGTCTCAAACCTATATGTGTCAGTTAGAACTGCGTCCATCTATAATATTTTTGAAGATATAAAGCTTTTGAAACTTTAATTGCCCCTAACTTGCATAATTTTGAAAATCCTGACTATTCCAAACCAGGTGCTCAATTTCACTGGTAGGTCAGTCACCATGGCAAGTTTGGTGGTTTTCGGAATAATAGTTTCTGAGAAAAACAGCGGAAAAATATGGTCAGACAGAGAGAGAGAAAGAAAGAAAGAAAGAAAGAAAGAAAGAATTCTTGGAAAAAAAACGGACATAAATATTTAGTGTGTCCCACCGAGCAAAAGTACGGACATCAAAACAAACAGTCATTATGCATAGCTTTCGGAATTGTGTCAGGATGACTCCTGCTGAGAAAGTAAGTTTTCGGTATTGCAGGAGCCACCTATAGAAAAGGGGACCATCTCGCAACACTTCATCAAACTGGTGAATTTGGCAAGATTAATTTCAAAATGTAGCATACAAAAGGGGATATAACAAGAGAAAGGTTTCATGAGCTGCACATATAACTTTTGAGCATAGTAAATACATCCACATATGTTTTGACATAGAAACTTTTCACATACTTCGAAAAACCAAAATACAAATGCGTTATCTTGTCTAGGATACAAGGAGCCGAATTGCAGAGAAATATGGTATGTAATATATTATAGAGTGTTCAGATCTTGCTCTAGTAGGTATTGGGAGAGGGGTCTCTTGTTATGGACCACGGGTGATATAGGTATGATTTGGTGGAGATGCTGAAAATATATTTTTGAAAGTAGGCAGGTAGTTGGTTATTTGTATATCTGAAATAGAGTTTCAATGCCTTTAAACCTAAAATATCTTCCAATTTTAGCAAAGTTAGTTGTTTAAAAGTGGATCAGAATGGACGATATATATGGTACATAAGACGGACTCCTTTTTTTCTGATGTTTAAAAACACGACTACAAGAATGGCCTCAAGCAAGGAGAGAATAGTTTAGGTGTGACAAAAACAGTGAATTATATAGAAGCAACATACAGTTCAAGGAATGTATTTGTTTCACTCTTTTGAAACTTCCACTTACTTTTGAAAGTTTATGGCCTATTTGATTCATATGAGGGTTCCAGTTTAAATTTTCATGGATACGTAGACCTAAAAAATTGAATTCTGCATTCTTTCAAATAGGAACATTGTCAATTATTATTTGTAAATCAAAATTTATTTTTCGTTGGGGAAATGAAATATCATGTGTTAAGTTTTTGCAATATATAGATACAAACTGGGATCTATTTACTAGATAATTTTTAAACCAATTTAACGCTATTCCTCAGATACCGTAGTAATTCAGTTTGTGGTAGACAATTTTATGGTCCATAATATAGAACGCTTTTGACAGCTCTGAAAAAGTACTGATGGGCAATTCACCGGCATCAAGAATATTCATGAGTCAGTTAATCATTTCAAAGCAGTTTCGGTCGAATGTAATTTTAAATCCATGTTGACTACTGTAAAAAAAAAAAAAAAAAAAAAAGCGATTAAGACGCAAAAAATGGTATAGTTGCTTGTAAACTACTTTTTCATTTTTTAAATGACAGGAAGCAAGGAAATAGGACTGTAATTATCAAAGATGAAATGGTTATTTTTTTGGAAAAAGGGTTCACTTTCACACTTTTCAATTTGTCAGGAAATATATCAGTGGTTAAGGATTGGTTTATAATTACAGAAAGTGTTTCTGAAATTGAATTTGTTAGTGGTTTAAGAAGCTTCATTGACACATTGTCATGCCCAGTACTTGTTTTCGGTTATAAATTTTGTATAATTTGTGCGATTTCACCAGAGTCAACTTCAACAAATGAAAAAGTATGCTCTGTTGGATTTTTTAGAAAGGACAAATACGAGGGTTTATTCGTGGAGTTTATCTTTACAGCCAGCTTGGGACCAGTATTTGCGACAAAATCATCAAAATTCGCAGCGACAATTTCTTTATTTGTTATCTTGGTGTTGTCCATGATGAAAAAAGAAGGTAACCATGTTTTGATTTTACTGTTATTTAGCACAGATCTGATAACATCCCAAGTATTTTCAGTATCAGTTTTGAATTTTTTAAATTGAAAATAATAATAAAACTTTTTTGTAAACGAATGGTTTTGTTGAGAATATTGTTGTAGATTTTCATATTTCGTTTTAGTGTGTAATATTCAAGGTTGCCTTGCACAGTGTATTTAAGCTTCTTGTAAAGTGAGTCCCAAAATTTTAAGGACCATTTGTAGCCCATGGGGACTGTTCCGTGTTTATATTTATAAAATTTTACATACTTAACGGGAAGGTGTTTTTCCTTGCCATTACAAATAATCTTTGTTGGTATTTTTACTAATTTTGGCAGACCTTTTGAATCTAATTGTTTTAATACATGTCAAGGAAGGAAGATGATTATAATACCGGGTGTATTTGTTTGTTTGTTTGTTTGTATTTTGTTGTTGTTGTTGTTGTTGTTGTTGTTGTTTTTTTTTAATTTGAAAAACTACAAAATGTATGATCAATTACAGTGGCACTTCTCTCATTCAACCTAGTTGGCAATGCAATTTTTCACAAAAATCCATTGCAGACGAAAACGTTTAAGCATTTAGCATATTTGAGCCTGGTGTTAAGTTTAAAAGGTCAATATTAAAATCACTAGTGACGATTTTATCTGATCATTCCAGAAATATCATTTCAATTATTGGCATACGTTCATGTATAAAAACATCGATATCTTCATTCCTATCTCGCTGGGGTCTACAGATATTGCATAGTGTAACTTTTTGTTTCATCCCTTTACCAATTACGTTTATGAACTGACCTTTCCCAAGTCTCTTTGGGGAATATAATCTTGGGTCACAGATTGAAAACCTTTGTGTGAATAAATGATCAATCAACCATGAGAACTGCATGTTACATTCAGAGGAATCAACACATAATTTTCAAGGTTAAAAAGTGAAGCAGCCAACAAACAATTTTCAAGCCAGGTCTCCTGAAGGCAAATGGCACTAAATTCAAAATTGTTTGCTGCCACATCATCAATACATATTTTAAGTTTGTCAAATTTTGAATTGAAACTTTGAATATTCATTGAATATTGAAAATGAGACTGAAAGATTAATGTGTTTGTAAAGAGCTTGAGATAATCTGCAAGGTCTTTTGTCTCTATGTATGGGAAATCCACAGCCATAGATATAGCATTTTTCAGGTCGTTTTTATTGTTTAACAGGTCATTCTTGCAATTTGCAGAAACACCACCAAAGTTTTATTTAACACATTTCCTTCTACTGAGTACAAAACCATGAGTTATTTAAGATTACTGTTATATCACGCATATAGTTGTCGAAGATACACTGTATATATCCGCCACAAAACGTTTCGGAGTATCGGACAGCTGAAAGAGAAACACACAACATAATGACTAATAGTTTGAAGCAAAAAAAGAAACAGAAATAGCTTTTATACAGGGGGAAAAGCAAAATCAAAAACATTCCCCAAATAAGGTTCTGGTTGAAATAGAACGTTAAGGCAAAATTAATTATCATCGGGCATCAATTTTTTTGAAAAATGCAAAGATACCAATGTTTAAATTTCTTTTCACATCACTCAGAAAAACTCAAAAGTAAGTTTTTGAATGGCACCAATATTTACAATACTTTTGCAAATATTATTCAACTTCAATTTTTTCCATGTTCCTAGTAAGCATTAATTTCAATTTTACAACTTCTGTCTGTGGTTCATGGATGAGCCCACAGTACAACCTTATTAACTGAAGTTAAAATGGCACGTCTTTTATAGTTTCACGGGTCCATAATTAGCATGAATTTAAATTTTGACAGCTGCGTTAATGTATCTAATAGCTCAGAAACCTGTAGAACCAACAACCCAGAGTGGAGAGAGAGAGAGAGAGAGAGAGAGAGAGAGAGAGAGAGAGAGAGAGAGAGAGAGAGAGAGAGAGAGAGAGAGAGAGAGAGAGAGAGAGAGAGAGAGAGAGAGAGAGAGAGAGAGAGAGAGAGAGAGAGAGAGAGAGAGAGAGAGAGAGAGAGAGAGAGAATTATCCCAAGTTTTTGTCATTTTCATGAGTTGTGAGTATTTATTTGTACCTGTGTTTTCAAAAGTAAAAAAGAATGCGGAACTTAATCGGCAGAATTGTTGATTGTTTTGAACATATCAGTACAAATAAAATATATGTTGTTCTTTTATGCTTAAAGACACCATGGTCATTGCAACCAAGATTTTCTATTTTCTTGTTTTCTTTTGTTCTGCCCCCCCCCCCCCAAAAAAAGTATCTGAACAATTTGCCATGTCTGACAAAGTTCCCCAGATTTTAGTCAGCATGTATGCACAAAGTACAGAAAGCAGACATGTGCACAAAATGTATGACATAATGCACGGAGGCTGGAGTATGGGCATTGCCAGCATGGCCTTGCCGAGTACTGAACACATATACTGGTGTACTCCAGGTGTCTCTACAATCAGCCACTTCCCCTGTATCAATAGGTTTTCAATCCCATAATTCATTTGTAGAGTAAAGCAAAGGGCTCTGGCTTCTGCAAAAGCAGGGGTTGGTATCTTGCTCATTTTTGTTACAAGTTGCAGCACAATGGTGGTTTCTGTTGCAGCACAGGATTTCTCTTTTCACAAAATTTTACTAAAGCAACAACTTTTCTACTTATTTCTTGTGAAGGTTTTTGCTGTATCAAGCCACAATGGAACACATTTATTACAATCATGCTTGGGACCATAAAAACATGGTTCTTGTAGGCTGGGAATCTCAATATTCATGCTTAAATTACCCTGACTGAAAAATGAAAATAAAATAAAAGCTAACCTTATGCTCTCTTGACAGTAAAATATTATAGTCACATCAAAAACAGGCTCAAGACAATACAAGTTCTCCTTGGTCATCCAGGAAAACTGTTTATATCTCGCAAGGATGAGAATGGTTTGAGGGCACTTTGGCTACCCAAGAGCAAACTGGCAACCTAATATGCCCTACCCCAAAGATTTTAACAGTTTTGCAGCTGTTAGACCTAACTAAGAACATTATATTTTGTTGAAGGAAAGCAATTTTGGATGAAAATTGCCAAATGGCAACAAATTCTCATCCCTGATCTTGGGTATTACAAAATGTTCAGTTCAGACATTTCTAAGTACCGTAAGTACTGAATACAACAGTTGTACCCATTTGACCTTTTGAAATATAAATAAAGGCTGTTATTATTGAATATTTATATTGCAAAATAAGTGAGTAGATTCAGATTCTCTTTATTCTTGACCAATCAATACATATGTAAAAATATACACAACTGAATATAGATACAAATAGGCCAAAGGGCCTCACATTAAAACATCAAAGATGTCACTATCATAAGAGCCCCTATATAAACATATGAGTATAGTCACCTTGAGTTAGCATACATGTGCTGTTGTATGTTCTACTTAAAAACATGCCTCATTGTGACATTTTCATACATGTATCTGAAGGTTTAATCTTGACAGTATCTCCATGCAACATATTTTTAATCTTTTCAACTCTGGTGTATTTTGAGTCATTGTGGCTTGTTTCCCTGCACATATTTCACCAGTGGCACTGCCACGCTGGCAACAAGTTTCTGAGTTGCTGTCCTTGCTGTGGCTGTCTGTCAGCTGTGCAGACCCAATGTCCTTACTGCAATTGTCTGCAGGCTGTGCAGACCCAATGTCCTTACTGCAATTGTCTGCAGGCTGTGTAGATTCACTGTCCTTGCTGTGGCTGTCTGCTGGCTGTATAGATCCACTTTCTTTTTTGTGCGCATCCAGACACTCTTGCTCCACGTGCCACACTTCCTCCAGTAAGTGCTGCAACTGCTCCACAGTGCTGCCATCTACCAGTTGATCTCCATGTGACAAATGATGTGACATCAAGGCACTGGAAATAAACAGAATGTGCAATAGATTATCAGTGTGGCAAATTTATGCACTCAGGCACTGGACTCATTTTATGTGTCTTCAAACATGTAGACTAGAATCTCTTGCAATTTTTTCTTATTGTTTGACGTATTTTTAAGGGTAACGGGCAAAGTCATCCCAAAAAGAGGATGTCCCAAGTCAGCACGTCCCCAACGACCTTGTAACAATGTCAAGTCTTCCCAAACTATCTTGTCCCAGTGCTTAGTCATCCTGTTACAAACTTGTCCCACTGTCAAGTGGTCCCAATTCCAGCTCGTCCCAATACTAACTCCTCCTAATTCAAAATCTTCCCTGTCAGGGAACGCACTTCAATTTAGGCTACGTATTCCAGATACACAGTGATAGCCTGTTATCACAGACATACATTCCTGACTTAACATTAGTAGGTAGATCCTTACTTGAATCATAGAGCTACCATCTTGTGGTAGCTCTATACTTGAATACAGTGTGAATGAGACACATATACAGGTGGGGGGAATGGACAGAAATAAAGAAATAGCCTCCTTCTGGTGTTTCCTGTATGCAGCTTGATTTTTAAAGACATCAGCCGATCAAATTTTCACCTTGTATACACTTCTGGTACATACAAGGGTCCATTTCGGTCCAAATTTACACCATCCAACTATGTTTGAAAGAAACAGAGAGCTAAATTGCCATCACATAAAGAAACACAAATGGACGTCCGCCATGCATATTGGATTGCATGTCTGTTTCTGTTTACGATTTGCAGATTTATATAACTTTGCATTTCTTGAAAACCTGACATCCTCCTCCTCCTCTTTCTTCTTCTTCTGCTGCTGCTGCTGCTGCTGCTTCTTTTTTTTTGACTTTATAACACAATCAAGTTTCAACATATCTAAGTCTTTTGAAGCAAACCAAAACTGATGAGTCTTATCGGATTTAAAATTTGAATATTGCATAGCCCTTAGTAAATTTTGAAAAAAAAGCATACAAAGAA
Organism: Hermodice carunculata; assembly: GCA_964020975.1. NCBI lineage: Eukaryota > Metazoa > Annelida > Polychaeta > Eunicida > Amphinomidae > Hermodice > Hermodice carunculata. The sequence goes on along the minus strand of OZ026612.1, from coordinate 90,593,401 downwards.
AATGCTGATTGTATCGGGGTTCTCATGGCCGACCTGGCCTTTGTTTTATGTAACACCTGTCGCTAATCCAGTGTGTCACTTACCAGTTGAGCATTATCATTTATTATTGTGTGTAAAGAAACTAGTCTTTCATTTCGAACTGGGCTAGCAAAATTAAAGTGTCTTTAACTTGGCTGCAAACAATGTGTGAGCAGTAGTAATATATTAGATAAGAAATTTGTTAAATGCATGGTTCTGTGAACAGATTTTCGACAAAAAAATTAAGAATACAGAGAGGTCACTCAGGTATGGCAGTGTTATCCATGTGTATTTGTGTCTGTTGTTCGAGAAGAGCTCTGTAGACACGTAAGTACCCAATGAAGGTTGGCTATCTTATAATCTCCAAATTGTTACTCTTTATTGTCAATAAAATCATACAAATGAAGAAAGGTACATGTATACAAATGACATCCCATTTTGAAAAGTTTTAGACACTTTTACACAAAATATTTCATATGCACCTCCAAAACAAAAGAGTACCAGACAACTTTGCACTAGGCACATAATTTTGCATATAGGGGCATGTGTGTGCTGGCGGCTACATGTCAACAAATGGATACCCTCGCCATACCGGAGTGAGCTTTCAATATTCTTTGTTAAAATTTTGTTCACTTAAATGTTCACATAACTGAACTTTAAACTGACTATTAAATTAAACTTACACAAGATGGATTTGACAGCATCACGATTATGTTCCTGTCAATATTCTGTCAAGGATTACTTTCATTTCTTTTTCCCGTTTAGCAAGTATGCTACACAAAAGGACCAACTCCAGACTGAAACTACACCCCTTGCAACATTCAATCTAAAAACCATTTTATTTGGAACAACTGGCAAAAATCAGAGCATAAATTATGAAATTTTCCGATCAGAATCGACTGAAGATTCAAAGATTAGTCATCGAAAAATTTGATGCCGTACGTGGTGTTAAGAAAAAGAATCTGATCTTTAGTGTGGTTACTTTTTTCACTAGCCTACAACTACAAGTACAACTTACAAGCCATGCAAACTGCAACACAGGCGAGTACACGCAGCCCGTCACGGGCATTCAGCTAGGTTGAACATATATTTTTCCGGCCTTCGTTCATAAATTTCATTCCTATCTTGTTCTGTCGTACAGATTTGTTTCATTCAAACATTTCAATAAAAAAAAAAAAAAAAAATTTTGTTAAAAAAGACCAATAAGCACGTGACCCAACGGAGCCTGATCAAGAACAGTCAACACCGTATTATAGGCCTAACGCAAATTTTCTCTTCGTCCACGTGTGACCGTGCCATGACTAATCTGCGTGTTTTCCTTGCCGTCCGTAATGAATTTTCACTCGTGCCTTTATCTGTGTCTAGATTTGCTCCATAGAAGTCTTCTTGGTGAAAATATGATGTGAAAATTTAACATCTTGGTCCAATAATCTTTGCGTAATATGACTTGTATACCTCCCCAACATTGCGGACATGAGACACTGGTACACATGGGCAACAACGAATTTGATTGGATAGTGAGCGGCACGTGATCAAATCCACCCAATGAGGAGCCTGGAAGTGCTCTCAACGAATTTATGATGAGGTGAAATGACGTACATCCATTCCCATTCTGGGACATTTTTGGAGGGATAACCCAGGGATATTTTTTCTTAGCAAATAAGAGAGCTTGTTACATGGAAAGACGAACTTCAGAGGATTCCATAAGTATGATATAGAATCATGATATTGACAATCGTCGATGCTAAACACCGTGACCGCTTGGGGTAGTTTTTGCCGTTGTATCATTCAAAATGCATTGCGTTTTTGTGTGTGCGTCCACAGAGACGCAAAATGACAATGTTTAATTAATTACCTGGCGTCTATTCTTCATTTTTTGCATCTATGACGCAGGACACAAGCTTAATGTGACCCCTGAAGACACATGTGTACACTTGTGTACATTTATAACACAGCCTTTACAGAGGACTATCATCAAGTATAATATCTGAATCCAAGTTCTTGAGTTACAATCCTGGCAGTGCAAGATAGCCATAAACTAAGTTCCACAAAACCCCTGAGGAAGTCTATCAGGCTGAAACTAGTCTGAATAAGGGCCTAATCATATATTGGTTGTTAAGCTTTTCATTGAGACTAGATGACAGATCAGTGGACGTGAGCTTCTTTGGTTCTCTAGAACAAGAAAGAGGCATGCAAAAATGACAATGTCTAATCTTAATTCATCATTTACAATATAGCATGGTGAACAAAGTGACAATTTCTAGCCATTAGAAATAATAGCTAATTTAATGGTATACACATGATGTGACAGGACTTGAACAACTCACTTAGCTTAAGCCATGAAAGCCTGAATCACTATAAGCCATCATCAGCTGAGCAGGATTACCTACCACTCCATGTCATGTCTGTTTGGTTAAGAGATGTCAGGTGATCCCTCTTAACCAGTGGCATCTTCTGGCTGCCATTCTTTATGTTTAACTCTCACAGACATATTTACCCTTTTGAAATTGACAAATGACTTGTAACATTTGTCTTATGTCTACTTCATTACATTTTGAATCTGTGAAGTTTCTGCAGTCTAGCTTCTTAAATACTCTTTACAGAGGTCATTATTTTAGTATACTTCCAAACAAACCTGACCACTCAACAAATTATCAGTTTCACAGTGCTATATAACTAATATTCAGTCAACGATTTTTATAAATCTGATCTGATTTTGGAGAGCAAGTAACACAAAGTTCAACACTGCTGGTTGCATATCTTCTTTCCTCTTGAGCATATATATAAAGTTATCATACTATGAGCACTTACCTCATGATCCCTCTCAGCTTTGCTACTTCATAAGCTGCCAGACAAGCTTGCTGGAAGCCTTTGTTAAAACCTTCCTGCAACAGCAAATCTTGTCCCTCTTGCAAACCAGCCCTGTATCCATCCTACATGAAATTAAGTCAGTTGTGTCAAGTGTGAATGCACGCTGCATAATAATGCACAAATAATGAACTGATGAATAATGGACATAAATCTATAGCTAAATGTGCTAAAATTTTGGGTATGTTTTACAAACTTATGTTCCATAATAAATGCTAAATTGATCCTTTATTCTTCTGAAGTATATTGTAACTGTGTCTGGCACATGTATGCACATCCTGGAATGGCAGGTCTCAAATCTTAAAGGCAAATTTGTTACAATCATAAGGCCTGTGGTGGCTTCTTGTTTTGTGATTAAGTCTGACCTGAGTTTTGCTCATCAAGGAATGTTTTAACAGCTGGTAGGATGTGCTTTTCTATCATGATGTAACCCCATAACCAAGGACCATCCAATAGGAACACAGTATTGCCACGTCGTAATACCACTACAATGATTTCCCAGACTCTATTTTTTCAAATAGAGTGAGGACAGCTTTTATTTTTTAAATTGAGCTTTATTCATGTTAAAGTTATATAAAATAAGCATACATACATGTGTCTATATTATGCAAGGTGTTGTGCATATGGGTGTCTATAGCAGTTTCTGTCAACATGGCTACCAAAGGGTTTCTCTTGGGTCATCTCCAGTATGAAGTGCATTTTAAGGGAAGTGATCACATTATCTCCATAATCAATGAATTGGGACTCAACACCTACCAATTAATGAATCTCAACACTGGTAACAGTACTAGGGGGCATGTACATGAACTCGGCAAGAGGACAGTCCATGGCGAAGCCCTCATATTAGATACTGATGGTGATTCTATGGCCAAGTGATGAGGCATGGCCGACATGACAAGTCAAATTGCTCATATGAATCCATCTGCCCTTCCATCCATACAGACTGAATGATTTGCTCATCTTAGCAATGAAGAATTGAACAATATTGCGAGGCAATGTGCAGAAAAGTCCACTGAAAGGCAAACTTCTTGGGGAGTAAAGCTGTTGAAAGATAATTTGCACTTCTGTGTTTACATGCCTGTCATGCCATCTACAGTTGTGAAAATATATCAATTCCATAGCCTTGACCTTGTAAAGCATGTTCAAAAGTCACATTATGGTCATCTTCTCCTTTTAATTTGATTCAAAATAAAATGGTCCAGTGGTCCTTGTAGATATTCCCTTTTTCTCTGTTCATAATAAAGTGCTGCAGTGGCGAAGTGTATCCTTAAAGTTCACATATCCCATGTGCAATCGCAATGATCCTACAGCTATGAAAAGTAGCTCTGCCATGCACAGTGTCCTTGTTATCCGAGACAGTTCTTTCAAAAATAACTGCTTGATGGCAGTTATCTTCCTCTGCAGACTGATGGGCCTGGTTGTGTTGATACTTGTGGGAGTGTGATTTTTTACAGCCTTTTAGGCTGTTCATCATGATAGAAAAGTGATTAAGACCTTTAGCTCTGGGTTTGTGCCTTTGGCAAGGGTGTCGTGCTCGCAGCCGGATCATGGTGCGAGCACAAACCCCTCGTTGGCAGTTTTAATCCCTTTAACATACCAGGGTGTAACACATGTAACTAACGTTGTGGTGTGTATTGTGACATCCTCTGTGAGTCAGTGCTCTGTACCGATGTGTTACTGTGTATCATGATAGTCAAATTTGACATATCAACATATCATAGTGTGGACCCTGGTTGTGGCAATATCAGTGTGGCGGGAAAAAAAATCTAAAATCTTGGAAAACATGGCAAACTTGCTGGGTAGGGTGCATCCTGTGGCATGCATCTGTGTCCAGGCTCCCTGGTTCATAATATGTCATAGTCTATTCTTGACAGGTCTAGGACAGTACATCTAAAGCCATTTAGCTATACTATCAACATGCCACAAATCCATTTTGCCGCAGTGTTGACAACATACAAACACCCTGAAAACATAACTTTGCCGAAAGGTCATAAGGTGTAATGCAATTTCATCTAAATACCTCTTTGCCTAAAAGTCCCAGTTTGAATAAAGGACAATGCATGTTGTAATTTTTTTTTGTTCTTATCCTTATAATATACTTGGCTCAAAATATACTTTGCTCAATTTTTGTTTGACATTTTTTGCCATGACATCAGACGATGTTGCATCAGGTGGATCATATGGGGTTGGCGAAACCTATCCAAGCTCAAGGGGCAGGATCAAGTTCTCTTTAAAGGGGAACAGGGACACAAAATATATATGGTGTACAAAGAAAAATCTTACTGCTAGTGCGAAGATTGGCACTGACTACCGGACAGGTAGTCTCCTTAGGGTTGTCGGTCATATAAAAATCAATGACCACAACCACAATCCGGACTCTGCGAACAGCAAGATACAAATCTGCATGTCCAAAATGAAAGCAAAGGCCCAAAGCAGCACAGAGGCTTCCTCTGCCATTGTAAGCTGGGAGATGTGGGATATGGATTGTATACTCCTTCCATATCTGCCCAAAGAGGTGTCAATCAATGCAAAGAAACACAAAATATGCTATGAGAAATAATGACCAGTCACGCCCATGCATCACTGCCAGCATTTTGCCTAACTCTGCTTGGAGTACATGATGCAGTACAATACATTATGCGGTACAAGAGGCTGAGTTCAAGAGCTATTGCACTTTTCAGTAACTGTTTGATTTTTCGACAAATTTCAGACGCAAATTCCTGAATTTTAGACCAATTCTACCATTAGACCTTTATGTTTTTCTATCAACCTGTTTTCAACAAACATGATTTTCGATGTAAAAAAAATTTAGACATAATATAATTAGAAGTGTCTATAGAACCGGGTCCATTTGTTGATAAATTTTCCTGCTACAGAACCGGGACGCCTGTGATTGGCTACCGTTGTGATGTCATAATGGTCTCGCGACATTCTGGCGACACTCCATCTGCATCATTTCAAAATGTAAATCTTTTGTAGCACACAGGTTTGGGCTAATACTAGTTATGTTTTATTCCATGATATACACAAAAAAAGTGACAGATTTGGGCTCGTATTTAACACCATTTATTTCCTTGCTGCCGGGTCCCAAATTTGCAAGTTCGTGTATCATTAGGGATCATTTCCTTAGGCCTAAAACGCTATACTATCACCGCAGAAACCTGCAATTAGACTAAATTAAAGCACGTCCCTGATCACAGCTATTTATCAACTAAAATGTGCAACACCTTAGAGCACGTGTGTAAGGAGCAGAGACAGGGACAGTGAATATGTGTTTGGCCTTCACTCTGGCCCCTATGCCAATGCCATGGATAAATGTCATTTATCCAAAGGGGTTAGAGTGAAGGCCAAACACATTTTCAGTCTCCCTGTGCCACAGGACCGCGTAATTGATTGATAACCCGATAACCCTTTCAGACTGACGGCCCGAGTCGCCGAAGCCATGGAGAAAGTATACTACTACTAGCTCCATGCCGAAGCCTAGGCGACAAAGACCTTTCAGTTTCAGTTCGCCTGTGATTGGAATCCATCCTCTGATCGAAGCCGCAGCAGTCATACTTACTTTAATTCTGTCTTCTCGTAGTTTACGCCACTGTTTCTCTTCCAAGACATCACTGTCGCCTTCCTCGTCGAACACAGTATCAAATTTATCTGTCAGTGCCATATTTCCAAGATCTGGTAGTCTGTTGTGAAACTTCGCATGGCTGATTTCGCCATTTTGTAAGATCACATGACTGGATAAACTGCAATTAAACACAGCCGTGCACCGCACTGCACAAGGCAAAACAGAATGGACTGTTTCCACGGGAAATGGTATGTTTCTCCTTGCAGGCCCTCCAGTCCAAGGCTAGCATTTGACACGGTTGATTGCATGGACCGTTGCACAAAAGCAAATGAAGCCTGACGCACACTTTGAATTTTAACATGTACATTTATAGGATGCATGTTACGAAAAAAGAAAATGTATAAAAATTAGTATGTACATTTTTGTAGGTATGACCCGTATGTATCATGTATGTAATAAAGAAATAAAAAATTATGTACATGCATACATACACATTTTTTTTTTTTTTTTTGCAAATTAATTTATATTTTTTTCCCTTCAGTGTAATTATTTCTTCTGTTTTCACCATTTTACATGCATGGTTATGCACCTACACCAGGCCCAAGGCATGCATCTCAATGTAGCCTTGGTCCTGAAGATTGCAATCATTGCACCAGATGGTGTGTCTATGCAATAAAAGTTTCCCCATGTTGACATGCAGATTATCATTTTGTACATTTGCATTGACAATCTTAGAAATGTACAAATGACTCTAAATCGAGTAATTTATTATAGGTTTTAAATTACTGAGTTCAGTATGACTACTCCCCCCCCCCCCCATTCAATAGTACATAAAGGGGGTTGGTCGTAAAGGCAGGGAGCCAACGTTACGTTGACTCTTATAAGCCCACTGTCTGTGTCTAAGATGTGTATCTACTTTATTATTAAAGATATTAATCTTGTTCGCATTAACTGCGTCTACTGGAAGACGGTTCTACTCAGTAACTATTCGTTGTGAGAAGGAGTATTTTCTGATGTCACTCTTGTTAAAATGCTTTTTGAGTTTGTATCCATGATCTCTGGTACTTCCTGACTGCAACACAAAGAAGTCTTGCGGATTAATATCCTCTAGTCCATGAAAAATTTTGTATGTTTCAATGAGGTCCCCACGAATTCTTCTTGTCTCCAAGGTCGTCAAGTTTAGCATCTGGAGTCTTTCCTTGTATATGCATATCTTTCTGCCAAACCTGGTATCATTCTGGTCATTCGTCGCTGAACAGCTTCAAGTAAATCGACATCCTTTTGGAGCCAAGGACGCTAAGCTTGGACACAATATTCTAGATGGAGTCTCACCAAAGAAAATGGACATAGACTATGTCCATTTTCAGCAATTTAAAACCTATAATAAATTGTTATAATCTTACAATAGTATCAAGTTTCTCTGAACTGCTATCAGTCTACTAAAAAATGATAAACATCAGGACGCATATGCAATCGTTCTGTGCTAATTCTGGTCGATATGGTGACATAATGGAGGATTAAACTAATCTAGTTTATTCTTCCATTGACATGGAGGAGGAGGAGGAGGAGGAGGAGGAGGAGGAGGAGGAGGAGGAGGAGGAGGAGGAGGAGGAGGGGAAGAAGAGAAGGAGAAGAAGAAGAAGAAGAAGAAGAAGAAGAAGAAGAAGAAGAAGAAGAAGAAGAAGAAGAAGAAGAAGAAGAAGAAGAAGAAGAAGCGCTTTTGACTGTTCTTTCTGGTGCCTTCCGGTTTTTAGTCGATGCAATTCGTATCATGTGACCAAGACTGTTGCGGCGGCACAGATGAACTGGGCCATGTGCTGATCAGTGGGTGGATAAAAACGTAGAGTGCTGAAAGGTCTGTGGTTCTTTCAAGACTAAATTAAAATCTTTATGTAAAATTATGTTTCTCACCACATGTAACGTCCGATCCATTTCTATTATTGTCACCAGCAAGAAACTACAATTCGAACTTCATTTTATAGCCATATATTGCCTTTTATATATTGGGGTAGTATACACTATGGCTATAATATCACAGGGGCAACCAGCAGAATGGTTGTCATCATATTCTGTCTGGTCAATATGAACCCATTTATACTGACCGGCAAAATCACTGTCCACAGAAAATACCAATTAGGGTTAGAAGGGAACAAACAAAAATCGGCGTCCCCCAAGCTGTTTTCCTGTTTTAAACACCATCTGCTGCCGGACGCATATGATTATGAGTATATGCCAAAAGATTCGTCACAATCCACTCTCGCGATCCCTGTCTAATATTGAGTTGTCGGACATATTTTAGCCCACTTGGGCCACTTTATTCCTTGCAAAGTGTCTCGATTCCAAATAAGACCACTTTTCGTTGAACAGAAGTGACCCCCCACGCACGAACTCAAATTTCTCCTTCACTTTGACTGCCGGTGAATAAATTTGTATTTTCGTTTACTTTATTATTTTATTATACACTTGTGCACAATTTAGCGATTAAAGCAAACTGGTTAATGAATGAAAATACAAATTTATTCCCTGACGGCCCATCAGAACGATGGAGAAATTTGAGACTGTACGCAGGGGTTACTTCAACGAAGAGTGGCTCATTTGAAATCAAGACGCTTTACGAGGAATAAAGCAGTCTAAGTGGGCTAAAATACGCCCAACGACTCAATTTTTAGGCAGGGATCCAGTGAGTGGATTGTAACAACTCTTTTGGTACCGGTATATAGATTACATGCGCCCGGCAGCAGAGGGCGTTTAAAACAGGAAAACAGCGTGGTGGGTGCCAATTTTTGTTTCTTCCCTTCTAACCCTAATCAGTATTTTTGGTGGACAGTGACTTTGCCGGTCAGTATGAATGGGTTTGTAGTGACCAGAATATGGTGACAACCATTCTGTTGGTTGCCCCTGTGTATAATATGGTATAGGCCATATTGGTCAGCATGAAGTCTCTTCGTGGGAAGCGAAGGCATCAGGCCGTAGCTGCCAAACACCGAGCTGCTGAGTTAGACCCAAGTCTGTGGTGGCGCCTTCTGCCGTTAGTGGGTCTTTGGCCCCGGTGTCAAAGAATATTTGGGCCCCTGAACGGATGGGCCCAGGCCCAATATTCGGGCCCCCGGGGGCCCAAACGTTCTAGAATATTTGGGCCCCTTTCATATTTGATTTTTGTTATACTTCATGAGACACCTTAACTATTGTTGTAACGTTGATGATGTTAATAGTGCAAAATAGCAAAATTGGTGATGTTACAGTAGACTAAAGGTAAAAAGTGCTGGTCACAGTGTTTTGTCAGCTCAGCATGAGAGTAGATTCAGTGCAAAATGTAAAAACGTAGTCCTGAATCACGTGAATGGCATTATAATTGATGCGGAATTATGACCAGATGCCTCGATCCTAAGTTTACTTTCTCACAGAAAATGGGAAATTTAACTTTGATGCAAGTATCTTCGGATCTGAGTATAAAAGTTATTATTGGACCAGTAATTTACATGAATAGCTGAGCTAACCCAAACTACATGTACAAACTCTTTCTGGAATCAAAGGGCCCCTCAAGGGGCCCTTTGATTCCATATTTTTGGGCTCCCTTTTGGTATCTAAATGTATTGAAGTGGATCTTGAATATTTTGCCCCCCTATTTGTGTGTAAGTGCCTTGCAGTGGATATATATCAGGAGGGGGCCCTCTGGTTCCAGAATATTTGGGCCCCCTATTTGTATGTGTCTTGAAGTGGATCTAAATGGGAAGGGGGCCCTTTGGTTCCAGAATATTTGGGCCCCTATTTGGTTGTGTCTTGAAGTAGATTTAAATGGGGAGGGGGGCCCCAGATTGGGGGGGGGGGGTATTCTGAACAGAAAGCTCCCCCCCCACTTTTTATTTATTATGCACATTACATATATATATATATATATATATATATATATATATATATATATATATATATATATATATATCCACTCCAAGACACATACAAATGGGGGGGGGGGGGGGTCAATTATACTGGAACCAAAGGGCCCCCTCCCCATTTATATTCACTGCATGGCATTTACTTACAAATAGGGGGCCCAAATGTTCTGAAACCAAAGGGCCCCCTTCCCATTTATATCCACCGCAAGAGTTTTACTTACAAATAGGGGGCCCAAATATTCTGGAACCAAAGGGCCCCCCTCCCCATTTATATCCACTGCAAGGCTTTTACTTACAAATAGGGGGCCCAAATATTCTGGAACCATAGGGCCCCCCTTCCCATTTATATCCACTGCAAGGCATTTACTTACAAATAGGGGGCCCAAATATTCTGAAACCAAAGGGCCCCCTCCCCATTTATATCCACTGCAAGGCTTTTACTTACAAATAGGGGGCCCAAATATTCTGGAACCACAGGGCCCTCTCCCATTTATTTATCCCATGTTTGCACTTGCATGATCCAAATACTCCAAATCTCCAGAAATTCAGATAGCAAGGAATCAGGGGGAAATGGAGACACCTGAATCTATACATGTGGGGTAGATTTGTGCTAATATATGTGTTGCGCAAATATATATAAAAAAAAAAAAACACTTGGTGTATACTTGCAGGATTGTGAGATAATTCCTACAAGGTATACACCCACATTACATGTAAAATACACCAATATATACATGTATATATAGTGGCAAATATTAAGCCTTGCAAATGTATTCAATTGTTTGATTTACATTTATTTTACAAAATAATAACAAATTCTTTTAAAAATATTTCTTTTAGAGTTTGCAAAATATCATACAGGATGTATATATAGAGTGTATTGGGCCAAAACTAAGTTATTCCAATTTCTATTGGGGGGGGGGCCCAAATGTTCGTAGGGGGGGCCCAAACGTTCGGCGAATGAATGGGCCCCCGGGGGCCATCTGTGCGGGGACCTAAATATTCTCTGACACCGGCATTGGAGGCCCCTCTGATGGCCCAAATACCACCTTCCGTTCCCCCACCCACAGTGTTGGCTTTGCTTACTACACCTTTGGCGGCTCTGCTCCAAAGCGAGCAGTTGGTGATTCTGATGGCTTCTATGCTCAAGCCAGGTACCCTGCCTCCTGCCCTTGAGAGGCAAGCGGAACTTGAGCTCTTAAGGAATAACGTTTGAGGTCGGAGACTTTGTCTTTTTGCACTTTTGCCACCGTCACAGAGCTTAAGCAGGCTCTGAAGACCGAGCAGCTTGCTGCTTCTGCTGTGAGTTAGCATTCTCTCGGCCCCGAGGCTCGGGAGTTCCCAGAACTCCCTGAGGCTCCCTCCTGCCTGTAGATTTCTGAGTCAGCGGCAGCTGCAGTCCCCGAAGCGAGTCTGCCGTAGACCCAGCAGCCTCCCTCGGCCAGCAGACCCTTTGTCAGCAGCATGGAGTGCACTGCTACTGGTCTGCTGGAAGCCCCACTCTCCATCCCCACATGCACTGAGCAGATGGAGGACATGCGGCAAGGCACCCCCATACCTTTTCGTCTTTCATTGCTGAGTTTTACAACCAGCTCACGCCCAAGACTTGCGGCACACCACAGGTTCTGGTAGAGCCGCCAATGTCAGGGTATCTGAGGCAAGGGTGACTCCTCCCCAAGCTGGATGTCCAGGGGAGAAGGTATTCTGCACCTGAGCAGAGCTTTCCGTTGGGTTCACTGCCGGTGGACTTATACTGGGAAGAGTTTGATGCTCGGCAACCGAAGTCCATCATGATGTCTGCCAAGGCCATCAGGTGATTGGAGGAAGATGCCAGGGGATCAGTACTTATGGCGTCCTACTCTGAAGTTTTGTTGGCCACTCTGAGGTCTCGCCTTGATGACTGGATACACCAAGCAACACTATTCGCAACTTCTTTGTCGATAGCCCTTGATCTCCAGGTATGGAGTGCCTGCACTTTGGAGGCGAACCTTCATTTGTTGTGGAGGGACACCTACCTTCAGGGTCAGAAGTTGCCTGACCAGTTGTATTGCAGAGCTTGAACTGGCCGGTCTTCTCAGAAACTCAGTTCAGAGGAGAAATGGCGGAGGTTGTTCATCAGACACATGACCTTCAGGCCCATTCGGCCGATCAAACCTGCACCAAAGCCTTGACCCACTCTGTTTGGTTACTTTCTACCTGGGCGGCTGCAGCCCACAAGCATGGCAAGTCTTCTCGGACCATGCCTGCATATCCCTCAGCTCATGCTTCCTCCGGGACACGATGCCCTGGAAAGTGCATGCAGGGCTCCGAGAAGGGGAAGCTCTTTAGTAACAGCAAGAAGCCTCTGCGCTCCTGACTCTAGTATCCCAGAGCGGACTGTCCCAGGATTCCCCACTGCCACACAATTAGACTCCATGCAGCACCCAGTCGGCGGCTGCCTCTCTGCATACTGCGCACAGTGGGAATCTATCAAAGATGATTCTTTTATCCTCAACATCCTAAGACATGGCAACACGCTGCCTTTCCACGAAGACAGAGCTCCATTAAGCCCCAAGCTCTTGTGGTTAGAATCGCCCTCCGCGAAACCAAAAGCATTGGCATTCCTGCATGGAGGTGGTTCAGATGCTTTGGAGCAAAGAATAGCTTCCTGGAAGTCCCGTCCTTTTTTATGGAGACCCCCAAGTTGGTGGCAGTGGCCTTGCAGCCCATGGAGTGGACAGCATCCCTGGATCTCCAGGACATGTTCTTCAACGTGCCAATCATGGGGACTCCGCTGAAGTATCTGTGGTGCGCATTCGTGGGCAAAGTTTACCAGTTCAGGGTGCTTCTGCTCAGCCTTTCCATAGCACTACTGGTGTTTACCCAGTTCCTGCAGACAGTTGCTGCTTACCTTCACCAGCCGGCCGTTCGCATTCATGTGGATCTGGACGATTGGCTTATCAGAGTGCATCAGCACCTGCATTTGCAGCGTCATAAACTTTCTGGAACGTTGCCAATGCCTGGGCCTGATAGTGAACCTAAACAAGTCCAGCCTTTGGCTGAAGCAGAACTTTGTCTTCCCCGGCATCCAGTTCCACCTGGTTGCCTGTAACATCTGTTGCCCTTTGGAAGACAGGTGGGAGAGAATTCTGTCCTTGCTCAGAGCCTTTCTGACTTGCAAGAGCTGCTCGGCACAACAATGGCTGGACTTGCTTGGCTCTCTGTCCTCAATGGACATCCAGGTCCCACTCAGTCACCTTCACCGTCGCCTCTTGCCGCATGCTCTGCGGGGCAAATGGTCGAGGGTCTAGGGCTATCAGGTTACAATGCAGATTCCCAACGAGGATCAACCACACCTACTGAGGTGGACCATATGGTAGCCATGGACTGGAGCAACCTTTGGGCGTACACTTTTCCATCCCCGCAGATCCTTCGAAGGGCACTGCGCAAGGTTCCGCCCCACGATTGCAGTCTGATCTGTTCATGCACGGATGGATGCAGGGGACAGAGGTCCGCCGTCTTTTTACCCCTTGGTAAGCCTCGTAAGGAAGTTTGCAGAAACATGATGTCTTTGTGGATTAAGCAGTCACCTCCTCACTTGGACCGATGCTTTCCCCCAAGCTGCTGGTCCCGGTGATGCCAGTAATGTTACACCCTCCAAATTTGGGTCTGCATATTGGCAAATGGTGGTCAAGAGGTAACCTTACGGAACTAATATGTGAAATTTTTAGTGATTTTGTTTTTCGTAAGTATGCTTACCTATCAACCACCAGTGAAGCCCACCCAACCACCCTGCTTCCTCTTTCAGCTGACATCAATTGACCACTCTCCAAAAAAGGAAAGATGATACAGGGAGCATGGGCAATGAGAGTCACCACCAGTTCCAAAGTAACCAAAAGATGGCGCTATGGGACCATCAGGTTTTCAGGAATCGAGTGAACTCTACTTGAATTCATGGGCGTTCGACCAAGACACAGAGGTCTAGGCAAATGGTGGTTGAGAGGTAAGTATACTACTATTTTTCTTATGCTAAAATTACTGAAAATTTCACGTACACTGTATTAGTGTCCACCACACAGTAATAATGGTGACATCCAGGTACCCTTACAGATGATTTCTAATTTCAGTAATATGTTAATAGTTAGGAAATACCATCAGCATGATGTGATGAACAAATCCAGTGCAGATCAAGACAGGAGCACTCTCACCTGGTTTGAGAAGAATCCAATATGCAGTTTGGCAAAAGTCAAAAATAATGTAAAAACAAAAATTTGTGAAAGAAGGAAATGATCACAGCACCACCTGTTGAAGAATAAAGGTCTAGAGCTTCTTGAAAGTGTGCCTGTGATTGGTGAAGTGGTTTGAGAGAAGAGTTTCTATGATCTTACAACAACAACAAAAATAAATAAAGAAATGAAATAATAAATGATTCACAATACACATGTATGTATATCCAAAAGTCAGTAGAGCACGACCATTTCATCAAACTTCATAGAGACCCATCTGAGGTACATGTAAATGCCCATCAAGGTTGAAGTGAATCTGGCTGATGGATTTGGATGTCACAGTTGAAAATACTCACCACTGTGCAGTTTTTAAATTTTGAACAAAATTGCAGATAATTTCCTTAATCAATAATAAACCAGATGAACCAAAACTGTAAGATGATGAACCCATGGGTGAAAGTTTCAGTTTTAAAATGAAATTTTCTGTTTTGAGCAAATTTTTTGCAAAAATATTTTAATCAGGGTATGTTCTGAAACATCCAAATTTGGCAAGAAATGATGGCAGAAAATTGTAAAGGGGTGTTTCCGTTTTGCAACATTGTTGACTATTACCCATGTGAACCTGTTAAAGTTATTTTTGTGTGTACAAGTGATGTTATAAAATCACATCTTTCAGTTTCTAAGAAGGTTTTGCTTCCTCTGGCTAAGGGGAGCATGCATTAAATTGCCCCAGTGAAAATGTGTATACCTGTCTAATTGGGGGTGGGGGTGGAGGGGTACTCCCATTAGTGATGGTATTGGGAATGTGCCACCCTCAAGGCCCTGCTTTTCAGTGAAAGTTCCCTAACAAAGGTTCAGTACTTTGCCAAAATCTCTAAAAAAAAAAAAAGGTTTTTTTTTTCTCTTTTATGGCCCAAAATTCAGAAAAATTTCCCTAATTGAGGTCCAAAATGTTCTTCCTGGAGCACTTTTCATGCTAATTTGGGACCATTTTTTTTACTATTTCTGTAAAAAAAAAAAAAAAAAAAAAAATCCTTAACAAAGGTATCATATTCGTGAAAAGGGTGGGTTTTGAAAGGTAGAGCCACACACACCCACCAATAATTTGGGAAAGTACACCCTCCCCCCCCCCCCATCCCCTGCTGTCTGATTACCAGTACAGCAGTTCCTGGTGTAAAGACTAGATAATTATAAAACTGCTCTTTGAAGAAACTTAGAAACTATATTTCGGTGTTAAATTACCTGCAGTTTAGACCCACTTCCAGTGTGAGACCATTTGACTGACAGTACTAGAGGTGGGTCTCACCAAGGAAGGTAGAGCTCTACCCTCCTTGTTCTCACAGTCCAGATCACTTTATTCAAAATGCTGAACATTGGTTTGCAGACAGTTTGAGCCTATGAAGATTGGTGAGCAGAGGTAACAGATAACAGAAACAATGGACCAAAGATGAAGATCCATGAGATTGACATCACCATGGCAATAAGGTACAATCATTTCATTTCCTGGTTTTGGCTTCAGTGGATTAGCGTAAATCTGACTAAAACTCATGAGATGGACATCAGCATGCTGATCAGATTCACACACATCTTTTTGTGATTTTTACTTCACTGGATTAAGCTAAGTCTGACTAAAACTTGTGACCTGTAAGTCACCATGGGAATGAGATATACATTCTTGTTCCTGATTTGACCTCAGTGGATGAAGGTAAATAAGACAAAAGCTAATGCTATGGACTTCGCAATGGTAATTACTGCGAACACTTATTATGTCACAGAGTGTTTACTGCAGTGCATCTTGGGAGATCCCCGGGGACAAGGTCAAAGCAGTGCATATACAATGGTCCCTCCCTTGAAAGACCACTCCATTGGGAGACCACCCTCCTTTGAAAGACCACAATTGTTAGATTTTTCTTCAGTACTTCTTGTGTTATTTATACCTCCTTTGGAGACCACCTGCTGTAAGTGACCGCCTTTTGACTGGCTTAAGGGACAGTATCTCAAAGGAGGGACTACTGTAGTATAACACGGGTTGTGGTCGCAGTATGGCTGATGTCCTCGTAATATTACTGTAAGGCATAGGAGATTTTTTCACCATTTTCTAACTTTCTCTGATCGGAACTTGAACAAACGTGCATCACACCAGCAAGGGTCAACACTGCATTTAACATACTACTCCACTGTGAGTCTGAAATGCTGGCTAAGTATGTCCCCAGCGATCCCCCAAGATGCATAGCAGTAAAAACGCCGTGATGTTATAAGGCAACAGGGTAATAAGATCACAGAGAAACACAACTGGAGTTGGTTTTTGACCTTGAGTAGTGGGGGATGTTGCTTGCATAGACAGTCCTATTCACCCAGCTACTGGTATGTATGGATTTCAATAGAGGGTGACTAGCAGTCACATGACTAGTGGGGTTAAAATCAGATCTGAGTAGTGCAGCCAGAAGAGCCTGTCTTCACAGGCAATGGAGGATGGTAAGTGAAGCTCATGGAATGCACATCACCGTGGTTATCTGATTATCAGATATAAGTTCATTCTACAGCTTCCAAGATAATGGGTCTGCCCTGGCACTTTGGTACAATACAATGAAATAATTGACTGTCAAGGCAGTAAGGCAGTTTGAGGGTGAGGAGGGATTAGTGGGCTGGATTGTGTGGAGTATTTGTGGATTAGACTGTGTATTTAGCTGAACATATACATTACTGCTAATTGTGACCTTTCATATTGAATTGTATTATGCAACCAACGTTGAATATTCATGTCACATAGATTTGATTTGTAATGATGGATATATCCAGATACAGTAGAGTCCTAATGTTTGACCTTCAACACTTTTGCTTAACCCTTTCCCCCTTAAACAGGCCAAAACCGGCTGGTGGTCAAATGTCGTCTGCTTCAACGTTTTCAAATAATTTCAACAGAAATGAAAAACAGTTTGACTGAGAATTGCAGATGAGACCTATCAAGATCACGTGCCCCAGGTCAACAGCTTTCTTTGGCATGGGTTGGGCACTAAGTGCCCAACCCATGCCAAGGAAAGCTGTTGACTCAGTCTCAATTCAAGGGGGAGAGGGTTAAAGAAATTAACATCGATGCCAGGGGCACACCCACCAGTCTTTACCCA
This sequence comes from Hermodice carunculata, assembly GCA_964020975.1. Taxonomy (NCBI): domain Eukaryota; kingdom Metazoa; phylum Annelida; class Polychaeta; order Eunicida; family Amphinomidae; genus Hermodice; species Hermodice carunculata. Next base: position 90,575,727 of record OZ026612.1, on the reverse strand, counting down.
TGCTTCTGTATGATGGAAGCCTATTGCAGGTCTTGCTGAAAACTACATTCATTTGGCACTGAGAGAGCTTTTCTTCAATAATTTGTTTTGTGTCAAAAAAAAAAAAAACAACAACAACAAAACATTTTCAATGGTAGCAACCAGTAGAATAGAACCAAGAAGCAACAGCTGTCACTTAATATAGATCTGCAAAAAATAAGAACTGGTGGCAACAGAGATCCAAGTGTACACAACAGCAACATTCTCGAACCCTGGCATCCTTTATGCCATGTTAGAAAGAAGGATGTACTGACTTCAAAACATAGCATATAAAGCGCATGATGTCTGGGGAGGGACATGAAATTTTACAACCGTGGCCAGTTTTGGCTAAAGTAACATAAAACTCTTCAGCTCAATGCTAATTATGTTAGCCCAAACCATGAGTGGAATTAACATTTTGAAATTTGTCCTCAAGTACATAATGATGCATGGCAGGGTTAATACGAGTGAATATATGAAACTACCCATGTACTGTATTGTTATGTTTATCACATACCTTCCCTGCCCCATCAATGCTCTTTGACCTCCTGCACTTTCTTTTTTCAATTTGATGCTCCAAATCCAGTATCCAATTTGTCAAATTGCCCAAAACTTTGTCTGCTTTGAATCCCCACTAATGGCTTCCTTGTTCAGCTCTGCCAGGGCCAGGGTGGACTGCAGTAGACAACAACAGGCACACAACTGTTCAAGGAGTTGTGATCTTACATAGCTCACTAGGGGGCATGTTCGTATACTCAGATAAGGTGTGCAATACGGAGTTATAAGCCTACTGTAATGCACTGTTGCAAGAAATGGGTGCATTATGAAAAGGAATAGATTGGCCATAACGGCCATACAGATCTTACCATATCAGTACAGATAATACTATAGGTATATGAAAAATGTAAATAATTGAGTAAAATATCATTAATATATGTATTATAAGTTGAATAAATTATGACCATGTTGTCTCCAGCTTTTCAAAAGGGCAGGGCACCTTTAAGTGCACAATGACAATCAAAAAGGGCACGCAAAAGAAGCAGTCAAAAAAGGGCATTGTAAGTTGTTGTTTTTAGGGAAATAGTTCTGAATTTGTATCTTATACTCATGGCCAATAGGTAGATTGATATGTTTATTTCTTAATTAGTTGTATTTGTGTCTTTTTGTCCAAAACCACTTCCTAGTAGTCATTACCCTATTCCGTAGTCCGAACTCTTTACTCTCCATAAGCTAACCTGTCCCTGTCTAACTTATATGCATTGAAGTTTAGTAGTCTAAATTATATTGAATATTTATGATAAAAGGAGGTAATTGCCCAAAATATAAAAATATAGGAGAAAAGGGTGAGCACAGGTCAGGGCATTGACAGGAAGTGACATGGGAGATGAGCACAGGTCAGGGCATTGACAGGAAGTGACATGGGAGATGAGCACAGGTCAGGGCATTGACAGGAAGTGACATGGGAGCACAAAGCTGTTGGTACCCGGGACATTATACCAGTGACTGATGATAAAGTGTTCCCAATAGTTGAAAAAATCGTAAACTAGTTTTGTGTCAGTGCAAACAATAATCATCAAAATCCTGGTCATGACAAGTTTTTAGGTTTGATGTGGTACAGGTTTCCAGAATGGTGACTGTCAACCAGATGAAGACTCAGTTAAAAACAAGCAAAACAAAAAAAACTTGTACCAGTAGGCAGCACAAGCATAAACTACTTTTGTCTCGGCACCAACAATAATCATCAAAATCCTGGTTGTCACAAATGTTCAAGTTTAATGTGATACGGGTTCCCAGAATGGTGACTATGAACCAAATTAAGACCTAGTTAAAAAAAAAAAAACTGTTGACATAGTTCAAAGAAATCAGAAAGTTTTTTTTCTTTTATTGTATCCCAATATCAAACCTGGATTCCTCTCTTATCCTGTGTCAAAAATACAGTGCAAACTATGAATACACCCTAGGAGATGGGAGTTTCATTTTTTGTTGTTGCTTTTATACCAATTAAGTTTCTTCAGGTTGGTAAAGTCACTGTTCAATGATTTCAGTTTCTCAATGTCTGATCATGGTTGATTACATTTCACATGGCAAAACTGCAACAAGAGCATATACTATTTGAAGAACTGTCTAAGTTAATCAGGGAACTTCTAGCCAAGCACCTTGGAAAGCAGAGCCTTCTTTAGCCACTTCTGAAAATGCCAACATAGGTAGGTTGGGCTTCTGTGAATAAACGTGGCTTCACACTGGTTCACTACCACCTTATTGTGTCCGACTCCAGGTCATGCTCCAACTTGTAATTTATCTCTGAGTTGAACACAGTTTCACAAATTCAGAGTTGAAAACAATTCTTAACTCAGCTATACATATGTGAACACTAATAATATGGGAATCACTCATAGGGATTGTCAGTGAACACAGGACATAAAACTTGAGAATGTGGACAAATTATAACATGAATGCCTTATGTTATCACCATTATGGGGCTTCTCAGAGTAAAGTGACTAACTTTTTTTATTTGCCTTTATATTGACATATTCAATATTTACACCTAAATTTCAGGGCCTCTTTCACAAAAATTATAACAATATATTGTCTGCATGAATTTCTGGACTGTAAATGTCACTGCCCTCTCCCTCACCTCCCCTTTTTGTGAAAATGACCCATACACTTGGAAGAAAGTGGTTCAAGAAGGGGCTCAAACATCTCACCTAGAACTGCCCCCAGTCCCACCCAACCCCCACCCCTTTATATGTCATAAACTACAAAGTACATGGGTTTGTTTAACTGGACATTCGTAGATATCATACACTTTTAAAACTTTACAATACAATACGATATGTTTTATTTCAGACACTAAAACAGGTCCATACATAATAAAAAAGATACAATGTACAAGATAATCATACACTAAAAAGTTTACATAAAAGGTAAAAAAGGGCTGGTAAATCTTACAATTGGTATATATAAAAACAGTCTTAGATTAACAGTCTTCTAGCCGTTCTCATGCTGAGTGTAGAGTGTCCTTGTCCATAAACCCCAAAGTGGGGAGCACCAACTGATATCACCATTATTCTTAATCTGTAGTAGTACATTATCTGACATTGATATTCTCTTTACATAGAGTTCAACAGTTTTATGCATATTAAGCATTTTCAGAGAAAGGGGGCATTAGTGGTAAAGAGGCTTGATGTTGACTTCTCCATGTTTTACCACTTTTTGTGAAACATGCCCTGAATCATCAAAAACAGCATTTCTGTTAACTCGCAGGAAACCGAGTCAACGACTTTCTTCAAAGGAACTTCACTGACTATTGGCATATTAGTCTTAATGACAAAAAGGAAGCAGAGACCCTTCAGGTAGTTTTTAATGGGAAGCAGTTGTAAGCTGACACATCAGAATAAGTATTCACAAAAGATGTAATGCCAGTTTTAGGATTAAATACAGGATAAGACACCATGGGAAAACTTGTGTTAGCAGCATATTTTTGTCCTAAATTGAATACGATATGGATAAACACATAGATCAGAATATATGCCTTTGGTTAAGATGCTGGTAGTGTATCAATAAGCAACCTGAGGTCAAGCAACATAACCATGAGCTTAGGATTATATCTGGGATTAGACATGTTAGATTTCAGATCTTGGTGAATGTAGCTGCTGGCATTAGACATGTTAGATTAAACATTTTTGTGAATGTAGCTGCAGTTTAAAAAAAGTACATGTATGCAAACCACTCTGGGTGTTGTGTACTCAAAGTGCACCAAGAATAGCTGGGGACTGATGGCACAGGCCTTACTTATACATGGCACAGGCCTTATTTACACATGGCACAGGCCTTGTTAATACATGGCGCAGGCCTTACTTACACATGGCACAGGCCTTACTTATACATGGCACAGGCCTTATTTACACATGGCACAGGCCTTGTTAATACATGGTGCAGGCCTTACTTGCACATGGCACAGGCCTTACTTATACATGGCACAGGCCTTGTTTATACATGGCGCAGGCCTTACTTATAAACTTGGTGAAAAAGAACAAGAATTAAGTCAAAATGAAAAGTAAGTGGCAGTCATGACATCAAACATGTGAAAGTGTTCCTTGACCATATTGTCATTACTTTGGGATGGCTGGCTCATCATTTTCACAAGAGTTAGGGAGTGTACAAGGGAGAAGTACATGCATGGTGGTCTACCCTTCATACAATGTAGTGAGTTCAAGCAGTGCACAAGGGAGAAGTACATGCATGGTGGTCTACCCTTCATACAATGTAGTGAGTTCAAGCAGTGCACAAGGGAGAAGTACATGCATGGTGGTCTACCCTTCATACAATGTAGTGAGTTCAAGCAGTGCACAAGGGAAAAGTACATGCATGGTGGTCTACCCTTCATACAATGTGGTGAGTTCAAGCAGTGCACAAGGGAGAAGTACATGCATGGTGGTCTACCCTTCATACAATGTAGTGAGTTCAAGGAGTGCACAAGGGAGAAGTACATGCATGGTGGTCTACCCTTCATACAATGTAGTGAGTTCAAGGAGTGCACAAGGGAGAAGTACATGCATGGTGGTCTACCCTTCATACAATGTAGTGAGTTCAAGGAGTGCACAAGGGAGAAGTACATGCATGGTGGTCTACCCTTCATACAATGTAGTGAGTTCAAGGAGTGCTAAAGGGAGGAGTAGTACATGCATGGTGGTCTACCCTTCATACAATGTAGTGAGTTCAAGGAGTGCTAAAGGGAGGAGTAGTAGTACATGCATGGTGGTCTACCCTTCATACAATGTAGTGAGTTCAAGGAGTGCTAAAGGGAGGAGTAGTACATGCATGGTGGTCTACCCTTCATACAATGTAGTGAGTTCAAGAAGTGCTAAAGGGAGGAGTAGTACATGCATGGTGGTCTACCCTTCATACAATGTAGTGAGTTCAAGAAGTGCTAAAGGGAGGAGTAGTACATGCATGGGGGTCTACCCTTCATACAATGTAGTAAACTGATGATTAAGGTCAAATCGCAAACAATTCATGGATTTGTGACTGGAAACTAAGAAACAGGACTGAAAGCAGTTATGTTGAGAGCCCAGTGCATGTTGCTGATACATTTTCACTTGCGTTGTGTATTATGTACTGCCTTATAGTCCCTTGAAGACATTTTGCGCAATAAAAGCTTTTCAGCACTGATCAGGTCCTCATCTGTAAATGCCCCAAAGTGCTCTTTGTGGGGGAGGGAGGGGGCAATGGAAAAGGGCACTGTGTGTATAGGAATGCTCTCTTGGAAATGAGGAAAATTATGAACCTTGTCCACTCAGTGTGCCCCTGAGCATAAAAAAGCTGGATCAGACATACCGTAGTCTCAGTGTATCAGTCAGTCTGTCATTTCCTAAGGCCAAACCAACACTTTTCTTGTTTGTTTTGAGCTTCCCACCCAAGTATTTTATGAGTGAAGTCCTTTTAAGTATTTTTGAAAATTTTCTTTTTTTGCTAAATACATGTACACAGTGCATCAAATGAGAAAAAAATGCCACACCTATCCCAGAGAGAAGTGGATTGGTAACAGTGAACAAAAAATTATGTGTGTATATATATTATATACATATATATATATATATAAAGCTTTGCCTAAACTGACTAAAGAATGTTGGTCTTAATTGGGTCAATCATTTTGTCCATTACACAGTTATCACAGTTATCAATATTCAGCATTGGATGTGGCACGGAATAGCAATTACATGTCTATCATCACATAAGTGCCATTATACTGTCACAACTGTGCTTTAACCCCCTGCAGACAGGCAGCAACTTTCTTCAGCACACTCTGCTTGTAATGCATGTCGAGACAAGCAGGTGATTGTTGTCATATTATTTTACATGTAATGACAAAAAAGCAGCAGTTGACATTTACAACATTTGAACCTGGTCAGTGGTTTTAATTTTGGAAACAGATGAACGCATCAGTGTCAGGTCTCTTAGGGTTAAAATTGAAACAGTTATGATATAATACTGAGGCAATTATATTAGCGTTTCCTATGAACTGTCTCTTTACTGTCTCCTTTTTATAGACGTTTTAATTAATGGTCATGAACATGTCCTGCTTTCATCTGGATGGAGGCTATCAAAGATTACATGTTTTTGCTGAGGATGTTTCATGTTTTATGAGAAAAAAATGAAAAGTATTGCAATAACTGCAAAAAAAGTGATAATAAAATAAAGTAATGGTAATAATATCTATAGGCTTACTTCGAAAACCTTTAGGGATAACTTTCCAATAATATTTTGAACATAATGTTGAAACTCTCGGAGCATTACCTCATTAAAAAAGACAGAGGTAAGATTATAATCAAATGTAAAAGGGATGAGCTGAAGTGGGAAAGAGGCTGTCTTGAAACTCACAGGTGAGCACAGGGAGTGAAACACAAAAGTGGAAATTGAAATATTGAACACTTGCTTTGGCGAGGAACAAAGGCATAGAACAGCGAGAGCTGAGTCATCACTGACACAGTGTTTTTGGTGACAGCTCATCAATATGCAAGCAATCAATAAGGCGCCAGAACGATAGAAAGGCTAGGAGCCATTGTCACTGTTTTATCCTTTATTGTAATACATCTCTGATGACCTTCAAGTACACTCTGTGTTGTCCGGGTGATTTTCTGCTCCCTGATCAAGAAAGCGTAGGGTGGGAGTGGATAGTTACCTGGTTACCATAACAGTGTGATTTCTGGTTGTCTTGTAAGAATTTATGACAGAACATTTGAGTCACAACAACTCACTGTGGGTGAAACTATTTTAATATGGCAGAGAGGAGTTTGTTTTCATGAAGCACACAGGATCCTTTGTAGTGTGCATTCCAAGAGGCTCATTATGACCAAGTGGTCTTATCCTCTCCAGTTAGGTGTCTCCTGTAAATGCTGAAGCAAATTAATTATCCAATTGAAGGGAAATACTGAAAATGACCCAGTACGATAGTGACTGAGGATCAATAATTGTCAACAATTAGTCACACAAGGTCAGCAGCAGCTGGTCCGCCTACAACAGTTATACACTGGAGACACGTGGAAGTGGCACTCTGTGTCGTACGCCAGGACTCATGAGATCAAGGCACACAGAAGAAACGATACTGCATGTAGGGGACAGGAGTATTGTGTGACAACTGTAGCATCTGTCCATGGTCAGCTAGCTGCCAGTTAATTGCAAGTAAGGGTACGTCGAATATCTCTACGGTGGCTTGTTTTTTGCCTGCATTGATACAAGCATTATATGCATTGGAAATCTTCATTTTCTTTGTTTGTGTTGAGAAACTAGATTCCCTAAATATTCATATTTAGCATTATTAATGACATTGTGATGAACATGAAATAATGAAAAAAGTGATAGTGTAGCATGTTACACATGGTAAATGTACTAATATTCACATATAAATTCGTGGTTTTTGCATTTAGGGCTTTTAGCTCTAGTTAAAATTTCACTCTTTAGGATGTATTACATATTTAACCTATATTAAAATACTATTTCATTGTTTTTTGGTTTTTTTATTTTCTCAGATTTGAATTGTAGGCGAAAGAAGCAAAAATATTTATACAACAAAATTACATGAAATAACTACCTTTATACTGTTAACTTCATTGCTTGAGGAAAACTTGATGTTAATGCATGTTTGAAGTCTAGGTATTTCTCTCTTGTTCAGCATTGAACAATACATGATATAATCCATACACAGTATAACAGCCACATGGATAATTTTGCATGACTCCACGCTTTTGAGCATGACACAGCAGATAGTGCTAGCATAAAGTTAGTCATCTGTGGTAGATGTCCCTTTAAAACTGGGTGTAGTCTGGAAAATTCCTCCTTTTTGTGAAAAAATGAACTCAGAACTTTTAGATTTTGTATGAATAAGCGGTGCTTTAGCATGGTCATGGATGAGGAGGGGGGTGGGGTGATTTCCTGCTTTTCTGTCGCTGTTTTCATCCCTGACTAAATACTCAAATTAGTATCGAAGAAAATTATTCTGAGTCCTGCCTGTATGATAATACATTGTGGTACAATGTCTGTGCAAGATTCAACTGAAGTGTGTATTTTGAAAGCTTACATAACAAACCCCTGATATGATTTAGTTAATGGGCTATAAGTTGTAAGGCTTCAGAAAAACATCAGTGTGATTGTTGACAATACTGTTGGCACACAACTGCACAATGCCATAATCCCCGTCTCTGATTTTCTTTCAAAAAGGTCAAGAAAACAAGAATATTTCATACTAAATCATGATATTAGGAGCCTGTCATGTTTTACAAGTCATATTAGCACGTAATATTTTTTTAGTGCATGGTGATTGGATGGAGACATCCTATTCAAATGCGTTGGCATGATGTGATATAGATCACAATATCCAGGGATGACATACTTTCTGCTTAAACAATACAATTTAAAAAAAAAACAAAGAAAAAAAAAAAAAAACGTATTTCAACTTTTTAGAGTGAAACCTCCCTAAGCTACATACCCATAGGACTGAAGAAAAATGTTTGAATGTTTGGCACAGAGAAGTTCACACAGTATTCAAAGAAAACTGGGACCAAGAAAAGGCATTCAGCTTAACAGAGGTGTTCAGCTGAGAGGTGTTCAGCTAGGGATGTTAACTGTACTTGAATTACCCAGAGATCCCAGAAACACATGCAGTTTTAGTCCTGTAAATACTGTAAATTTGACAGTGACTGGTAATGTGCATTTGAGCAGCCACAAAATGGGCCTCTAAATTTGTGCCATTGCCTCGGATCACTCCATAAAGGCAGGTTTGACTGTGTGTAGGTATTGGATGACAGGTATCTTATGTCCAGTCAAGGATCATAGATTTAATCATGACATGCAAAGCAAGTGTTAAAAAAAAAAAAAAAAAAAAAAAAACTAACATCAGGAACAAGCTCCCTGACCCATACAGATGTGATATGTGTGCACCTGTTTAGCACAGTGGTCTTTCAACATATGTGTTTGCCTGTCAGAGATAAAGTTGACAGGGAATAGGTATGATGGAACCCTTAGCAAGTGGTCTGTCTATGCAGGGAGCACCGAACTGCCCCTCCAGACAAAGCAATAAAACACGTAATGTCTAATTGAAATGCTTATTTGTAAACACAGAAGCATGCTGAAAGTTGTGCCAAAATATAATGACATCATTCTGTGGACAGATCAGCCCACGATCGTAGTTCGAATAATAGATATCTGTAATTTGAGCATCCAGGTTATTCAGACAGAACGACTTCTACTGATTATTGACCTATGGTAGGAGCAGATAGTTGACGGTGTGTAAGAGTACACCTGAGATGTTTTAACTGGTGGAGTAGATGGTGAGCCTGTGTGTCAGCTGGCATTGATCTTGCTTGACGTGGAAGCACCTTTCTCTTCCCACATTGCTGTCAAAGTAAGAACTGTTACTTACATAACTGCAGAATTCTGCCAGTAATACTTTTAGCTTTATTTGTCATTACTATTAATAATGTTATTTATATGGACAGTAGTACTTCCATATGTATATAGGTTAGACAGGGACAGGTTAGCTTATGGAGAGTAAAGAGTTTGGACTGTGGAATAGGGTAATGACTACTAGGAAGTGGTTTTGGACAAAAGACACAAATACAATTTATTAATACATGTATTATCTTGAGCACTGTCATTGTTGTCATAAATATCACTATTGCTTTATGCTGCACTTTGCAGAAGTAGGGCATGCAGCTTGATCCTGTCAGCTGGGTCATCTGTAGGCATACAAAACAGTGTATCCAGTCAATAACTCAACAATTGTTGTACTTATCAGCCTCCAGGCTAGCTCACATCTCCGTATGCCACATGCCATAATGGGGGGGGGGGGGGGGGGGGGGCAGTGAAGCAGGGTATACTCAGGCACACCTTGGTAGTTTTATCATGGTCAGCAGATGACCAGGATTAATTTTGGCACTGTTAGGTCAAAGGTCATGGTCATGAAGACTCAGGCACACCTTTGTAGTTTTATTATAGCCAGCAGATGACCAGGATTAATTTTGCCACCATTAGGTCAAAGGTCGTGGTCATGAAGACAGAAAACTTCCAACCAGTGTGCGAACAATGTCTCAATAATTGTACATATTGGCCTCAAACCCAGTAGGGTTGGACACTGTGGCTAGTGGATTCCCTAATTTGGTGGTCAGCAGGTCAAAGGCCATATGGTTCTGCTAACTTTGGCAGTAAAAATGATGGCTCATCAACATGTGCTGAATGGTTGTATTCATTACCCTCAAACTTTATGGGTGGGTAGCCATGGACAGCAGATGACCCCTATGGATTCTCCAGGGACATCAGGTCAAAGGTCATGCTTCTGGTGACATTTGACAGTGAACAATTCCAGAGTGGTGATGCGAATTACCATCAAACTTGGTAGTTATATGTGGTCAATAGATGACCTTTGTTGATTTTGGTGTCAGCAGGTCAAAGGTCAAGGTCATAATAACCATATCATTGCAGTGAAACTCTACTCACAGCTCTGAGACTTGGTATGGTGTTTCATTATGGCCAGTAGCAAAAAATCCTTATTGCCCTATGAGTCCTGTATTGCTGCCCATCAACAAAATTACAATGGTGGGCAGCGTATAGGTTCCATAAACATGTCTTGTTATTACCAGTATTATCAGTGGTTTCTTCACCTTTTTAAAAGAGGCAGGGCAATTTAAAGGACATAGGTAACAAGTCTGGCTAGAGCATTTTTACACAATGAAAAGGAAATATGTTTAAGGTTAACTAAGTTAGTTATAAGCTGCTTTAAGCATAGTTTTTATAACTTATATTAAATAAGTGCCTCTGGCTTGTGCCTAGGTACAAATTAAACTGATGTCAAAGGAGGTAATGTGTAAAAGGGAAAAGAACATCTATTTTAAACCTGTTTCAACAAATGTCCAAGATATCTAAGGCCTAACAAAAGTATGTGTGTGGTTCTGGTAACCAGACAAACCCTACTGAAAGGCCTGACCAAAAATAAGTTTTATGAAACAAAAGAAAAAAAAGTTTCAAGCCACCCTTCCCTAATAAAAATTGATTGACGCTGGCTTAAAGATTTTTTTAGAGAAAGTGGCAGTCTTGTACCATTATTTTGTAGTAAAGTCAACTCAAGCACAGCGTTTTATTTCAGCCTGTCTGGAGGGTTAACTTGGGCTGGGGAAACAGCATAGCTCCGCTTGTTTGGTGATCATTACTGTAATATTCTGCTGGGTTCCAGGTGTCCCTTCTTCAAGTTACCAAGGGCAAATGGTTGTTAAAGTACTTTTACTTACTATCTTAACTTTAACCTGACCACTTGGTTGTGTCTGAAGCAGTTATCACTGTTCGTTACAAATCCAAATGTGACGCGATACACACTGGCAAATCATGCACATGTTGGTCAGTGCCCTTTTGAACATGGGGCAATGCATTGTGTACATTCTCACAAAAATATATTTGATTTGGATATCAAAGTGAATCGTGGTCACAGCATGTATCATATCATTATTGATGCTCTGAAATGTTTGCAAGATATGCACTTTTGGTTTTGTATAATATTATCCCCTTCCCCCAAGGTCATCTCATTACTATCCTCATTTACAAACCATTGGGTGCTGAATCCAAAATTTTCAAAATGACAGCTAAGTCCATCTGGGTCAGTCTAGATTGGATATTTGGAAGATGTAGTATCCAAAATATATGTGATTAGTGTTGCAGGAAGGTTAATTTATCGAATAAATGTAATGTACAATATAGTATGGGACTAGAGTGACCATTACCTGAAAATGTAAATACAATGCCTTGAAGTTACCAGTTGTGGGTGGCGGTGGGCCCCAGAATAGGAATATTGTATCCAATACTGAAGTCGCCTCAGGCTATGAATTAAGTAGCAGCACTGGGCGGACCGGCCAAGCACCTGCACTAAGTGGGAAGGTTGCCCTGATAGTGGATATAGGTCTGAAAGAACCGGCAGTTTTTTAAGTAATTGGTAGATATGCAGCAAAAGCAGGGAGCAAAATATAGAGGCAGGGTAAATCTACCTTCAATTCTGGGCTGCAGAGAGAACTGTATACTATCACACATGGTCTCCCATGAATCCAAAGTTCATGTTTTTACTTCTCAAAATCTGTTCAGTATTGGCTGCACCTGTTACAAACTTGTTGGGAAATACCTTGGTTGAGTTAGTTTATTTTCCGTCTTTACTATTTTTAGCTCAACTCACTTGTCAGTAGCTGAGCTTATCTTATGATCCTCTGTCCGGCGTCGTCCATCAACAATCAACTGCTTCTCCAAAACCATCCGCCAGATTCACCACAAACTTGGTGGCAATGTACCTTGGGTGGGTGTCTACCAAGTGTGTTCAAATACTTATGCTCCAGTGATTTTTGGATTTTTTAATGAATTTTTTTGTTCTTTTTGGGGGAGGAAATCTTTAAAAAGATCTTCTCTGAAACCACTCACCCAATTTCTTTGATACAGGAACACTCCTAGGAACTCCTAGTTCTTAATTTGTTCACCAGGTGGGGCTGCAATTTTTTTCTTTGTTTTATGATTTTTTGTGTTTTTGCTATTTTTGACTTTGTCTCCAGAACCATCACTCAGATTGACCTGAAACGTGGATGTGTTCCTTGTGAAAAGTTCAAACAAAGTTGTTCACTAGGTGGTACTGCTGTGGATTCCTGATTTTTAACAATTTTTTTAATTTGGGTCCTTATTGGTAAATGCACATTTCCTTTATTACTGAACATGTAAGTCAATGGGCATTCTAATGCTAACTCACATTTTTTTACTTCTTCTCTGAAACCATCAACGAGATTGACTTCAAACTTAGTGGCAATGTGCTTTGGGTGGGTCTGTACCAATTTTGTTCAAATGGTCATGCTTCAGTGAAGTTTAGAATTTTGACGGGCATGTTTTTTTTGGGGGGGGAGGCGGTCGCAAATCTGAAATCTTCTCTGAAACTGCTCACCTTATTGCTTTGATATTACACAAGAACACTCCTAGAGACTCCTAGTTCTTATTTGTTCACCAGTTGGTGCTGCAATTTTTGGTTCAGTTGACTTTCTCGTCAGACTGAGCTTTGAGGCGGCCCAGTTGTCTGTCTTAGAAATACTTCTAAATGCCAGATGCACTTAGCTAAAGTTCAACACAGGTGTATTCAGTTGCAACCTTGCTTTTTTGGGAGAAGCTCACGTCAGCTGAATATGGGCTGTTCATACAGCCCTCTAGTTTTTGAGTTTTTTTTTTTTTTCACTCTATGGAAATCCTAGACTTTCAACAAAACTGCTACAACTGCTTTGTCGGTGTATTTGTAGTAATGTGAGAACACATGTGTACTCTAGGACCTGATTTATTCAGTTTGTGGTGTTAAAATTATTCCTTGGTGGAGATAGACTGAGACTTAGCCCCTGCCAAGTTTGTTTGAACTAGGTGTTGCATTTGTCATTTCCTGGCATAGTTTTGATTATGATACACAAACAGGGTCTATATGCAAGCTATAGGTGAAAATGCACATATATGTACAGGTTTAGTTTTCTGAAGACTGAATGAAAACTTTTCACTGTTGAAGGGGATATACTTTAATGGGCATGTTCAGTTTTTAGCTCTGCTGACCATAACTTGTAGAGCTCATGCAATCACTAATGTCTGTCCAACTGTCTTTCCACCTGTAAAGTTTTGCTTGTGAGCACAATACAGTCCACAGTTTTCAAGATAGCCCCATATAAATTTCAGGTCTTATCAAGTGTATGAAAGTCTAGATCAATTGCGACATTGTTGGCACCACCTACAGTATTATTATGTAATATATTGGTCAAAGTCTGAAAATCTTATGAACACTCTAGCATCTGTAATATTTGATAGATCTTCACAAAATTTGGTGTGATTGTGGAGGAGGTCAACATCTCAGTAGTGTTTTATACTGGTAGCGCCACCTATAATCTGATTGAAATTATGAGCCAAAATGTGTTGAAAAATAAAATTTCATATCTCAAAAAATAATTGAACTAGACATGCCAAATTTATAGGATATATATAGATCATGTCGAAGACAAAAAAGTTTTATAATATGAGTGACCTTGACCTGTTTTGTAAGTTCACCAAGCCAGCAAGTTGAAAGACGTAGTTTCATAATGGCAGGGTGTAGCTTGGACATCAATGGCAAAGAGAATTGAGCCTCCAGATCAAAATTGCAGCTGAGTACATTGTACATAAAACTGTACTTGGTGACCTACTTGTTGGATCACCTTGACCCAATGATTGTGTGACCTTGACCTATTTTTCAAGGTTATAAGCACATAAGGAAAGGATATTTAAATATCTTGATAAAGACTAAGGAAAATGGTACCAAATGTACCATAAATGTCTTTGATATTGCATAATATGGATGACCGTGATCAATTTCTCAAGGTCATGGAGGGAATGCATTTCAGGAAATGATATTTTGGTGATGTCGGACAGCAGAACATTAAACCCATGGGCCTCTTGTTCTGCTGAATGATCCTGTAGCAATTTTTTGCTCACTACAGGACCATCAAAACTGCTTTTGGTGTATCCAAGGGGACTCGAATAGAGAGAGTATCTACCTGTGGTTGGCCAATGTCCCTATAGATTTTGTGCAAGGTATTTTTATAGTAGACTTAGCAATTCTATCCCTAGTTGCTTTCATATAGGAGTGACACTTGTGAGCAGAGTCCCTGTGCTTGTATGATATGGTGATTTACCAAGATGCATCACATAACTACGTGTACTGTTCCATTTACCAGACATCTAAATGGTTTGATACAGTATTATGTTTTGAATAATCTTTCTTACCATATGAATTATTTCAGGATCCATATGGCAGATACTGTACTTAAGACTAACACCTTTTCCCTCACAGAAAAAGATCATTTTGCTTTGAAACACATATTGTCAGGCAAGTGATCATACATTCATGTATATTTCATGAGAACCAAGCAAGACCAGTGACAGAAAATCCTCGTAGCAGGAAACAGCCAGACCGGTTTCGAATCTCAACGATTCTCATCAGTGGCAGTTGGAAACCCTTGACCACTGCTTATATGGCAGGAGTTAACGTTGGTAAGGTACATCAAACAAATGCCACGTAGGGAGCACGTCACAACGAGTGCTGAGGCCTACCAGTCAAACTGTCAAAATAGATGTGTTAGAGTAACCAGAGCCTGGTTACTGGAAGGACTAGTGTTACCACACAGAGTACACTTGTATTAATGTTAATGTATATATTAGCCATTCAGTCACATTTTCTGTGTACATGGAGTTCTTGGCAAAAGCCTGGATTGCATTTTGTACTTTCAAGTTTAACTGTCAGTTGAAAGGATCATTACAAATGAAATAAAAAGTGCATGTCGTTTCAAATACAATGTACTATTAAACTTGAGAGCTAGCTCCCTCTGTCCATTTTAGGCTCATTGGTTTATGTCTCCAGGGTCCATGTCATCATGGGTGAACTTGCAATTTATGGTTTTGTACTGATATTAGTTCCTGAATATTCTGGGGGGGTGGCAGCACTGGTATCATACATGGCCAACTCCAAGGATGTCGCCCTGTGGGAGAATACATGCAGGCTGAGGAACTGTGATGTACCAGTGTAATTTAGTGCTGGTTATGAGGGGGGTAGAGGGAAAGGGAACCAACTTTTATGAAAAAACTTTCAAATGCAGCATATGCCTTTGCCTATAAAGCAGACTGCACTTGCTGACCAGTTTGAGTAGATAGCATAAGGCTGTATTACAGGCAATCCACATATTACCATTTTAGGAGTCGAAATTATGTTTTCATATTTCGTGGTCTCTGTGTTAGTTTCTGGCTTGTTGCTCGGACACCAGAATATCTTGTCTGTGTCTGTTGTATGTTAGTGAACACAATTGAGCATTGATATGTAGACTATATATGTACATGTTATGACTTGAGGTATATACCAGGTACCCATGAACTAAATGTCACCATTGTGGCAGACAGAGGAATGGCAATTAAATCACTGGGTTAGAACACTACATGCACTGGTATTAGTATTTAAACAGATTTGAAGTGAAACACCAGAGGCTCATTAAGCTGGCACCTGGCTGAATGGTCCATCATGAGAGGTTGTCTTTATAGCAGGCACCATTGTACCAGCACATTGTTGAGGTCAGAGCAAAACTTTCTAAAAAGTTAACCTTTTCCCACCCAACAGAACCCAGATGTACCATGTGCTCTGCTGTAATGTCCATGCATAAATCTCTCATTGATAGGATATATTTTGTGTGAGAAATGAAGACAATGGCCATCAGGATTTGAGATACCTCAGGTCAACAGCTTTCCTTTGCATGGATTGGACACATTATGCCCACCCCATGCCAAAGAAAGTTGGTGACTCAATCATATAGCCAGCAAAGAGTTAATGTGCAGTGGTGGCACTGTTACTCTGATTTGGTATACTTTTACCACTGCCAGAAAGTAGTGTGCGCGCCTGGGTGGGCCCACAACAAAAGCTGTGGTCGTACCTCTTTGACAAGTGGGAGGACAACAATAGTTATAACGAGGATTTAGCCCACTTTATGTAGGGGTGACCAAGTTGTGGTGACTGTAACTAGAGCATGCAGGACCTGTCCTACTGCTGTTGGGGGGGGGGGGGGGGGGGTAACCAATTTTATTTGTATGCACCCAGTTCTGATACAGGATGTCTTAAATAATCTGTAGGCCTACAGTAAGTTGCCTCTGACTGAGGCGTTTCACATGTGTCAGACCCAAACATGTCCTGTGAGTCATTTCTCATTCATTTTGGCTTTCTATTGTGAGTGAGGGAACACAGGAGTACTTTCCATAATACCCATGGTCATATCTGGAACTATTTTATGTAACTCAGATAATTTTTTGAAGCTTGATCATTTCTGTTTAATGTATGTGTCTGCATGATTTACTTTGTGTAACAGCCTGCGTATGTTCCCACACTGCTTTCCTGCAGAGCCAAAGTATCCAGTGATCACTGCAGTTGCATCTGACATGCTCTCGTCTCTCTCTAGTGGATGTTCACCGACCCATGCATTTCTTGTAAAGCCCCTGATAATTGTGAGACCTTTGGGGTCTTACTCTGTAGTACAGGACACTGAGGAGACGTATTTATGGTGCAGGCTCACAGGATCGGCTGTCATGAAAGTTGACTGAGCTAGGTGTGCTCGCTTTCCATGTATACTTGCAGTCCAGTGTGAAAGTCAAACAGCAGTTGCACGCTGTGCACGATCTGTTGACTTACCTCAGTCGAGTCAGCCCCAATCAACAAGCAACAGACTCAGGTAAAGATTGGCATTGCCATTCATGATATTTGAAAATTTTTGTTTTCCTGGAAACTTCATTATATGTTTGACAAATTTGTGTCTTTAAATCATGTTTTTGTAAGTAGGAACCTCTTTGAGGGAACTTCTTACCATCAGGTTGCCTTTCAGTCGGTCTGTGTCCCTGGGGTGAGACTCCTGGAGAAGCGGCAGATATTATACTATCCAAATTTTGTGCATGTGAACATGGTGTAGGCTTTATGAGTAGGGATGAGACTGAAGCTTGCAACTTTTAATTTGATGTGAAAAATTAAGTTTGTTTTTCATGAAACACAGTCTGGGTGTGTGTATGGAGGACGAGAGGCTTGGTGAAAAATGGGGAGTTACATTTGCATGGCTGCATCATTAATATTGCTGTGGATGAAGTGTTTTGGACTCTTATGGATGAGCTGGGTGTGGCATTGCTTCCAGTATGAACCTCGACCATTCATGCTGTTCGCGGTTGACCACAATTAGAGAGCCAGGTACCATTTAGAATGACAGTGACCCTTTACATCAGGCAGTATCTGTAAAAAGTGATACTGTCCACTTGCAGCACACAATATTTGTAAAGAGTGACCATGTCCACTGACAGCAGACAGTATCTGCACAGAGTTACATTGTTCGCTTGTAGCAGTGTTATTTGTATAGAGTGGCATTGCCCACTTGTAGCAGGCAGTATTTGCATGGTAACATGATCTACTTGTACAGGACAGTTCCTGTATAGAGTGACGTTGTTCCCTTATAGCAGATAGTATCTGTACAGATTATTTGTTTATAGAGGACAGTATCTACACAGTGATACCTGCTATTAAGAGAAACTGCCTGTGTCTTTAACACCACCCTTTCATGACACTAAAGTCTATTTTTTCTGATAAAGCTATCTGTATTGTTAGACAACCTGCAATGTACCAAAATCATATTAATTTAGTGCTTCCTAAGTTGGTTACGAGAATAAATTTCCATCTGCCAGTTCTAAGTATTCTTTATTTCCGAATATATGTAATATCCCGCTTCCTTGCACAGGCAATGGCCCTCATCTCGCAACGCGAGACTATGGTTACCAGTGGGTATGCAGTTGTGGTGGGAAGTTAATATACATGCATCCTATGTGGTTGTCTTTATCATATACAAGTTAAAGGCAAGCAGCTGCCATCACATATAAAAGGCATGTCCGGGAAATTAAGGCTGTGAAACATGCCTGATGGTTTCCCGATGATGACCTGTTTATAAATTCATTTGGCTGTTGAAGCCTAAGACATTCTTAATTTTGAATTGAACGTGATCATATGTTAATTAATTTATATGTTTAGATGTAGACAGTGACTGGAATGGCTAAGAAGCATAGAGAGATTGGATTGTGGTATTTTTGGAGGGGTTAGAACTACACGTAAGATGTGGCACTGCTGCTGCTGTTTGTATAATTATATTACACAGTATCTTTATAGAGTTACACTGTCCACTTACAGCACACAGTATTTGTAAAGAGTGACATTGCCCACTTATATCAAGCAGTATTTCTGTAGCACACAGTAACTGTATAGAGTGGCATTGCCCACTTAGACCAAACAGAAAGTGTAGAGAGTGACATTGCCCACTTAAACCAAAAAGAAAGTGTATAGATTGACATTGCCCACAAAGTCATGAGGGTAGCAAACAGTGCACACACATAGTAGTGGAAACTGACTCATCACAGTATACAAACATCAATTTATGTCAATATTTTGGCTGTCCCAAGTCTGGCAGAACTTGGATGTCACAGCAGCTCGGGATTTTCTTTATAGATGTCTAGAAATTTGTATCAGAGAACTCCTCCATGTCCTCTGCCCATCCACCTAATTAAGTTCAGTGTTGTGTGTAGATGATGAAGACAACAATTAAACAACACTGCCTCTTGTAAAACTGACTGGTTGCTCTACATGCCAGACGCCCAGAACATTGACAGGTCCCACATTTGTTGTTGTATATATTTAGCATGTGTTACCTGGATCATGCTGACCCTGGAAAGGTGTTACACACAGGTAGACAGGGTACAACAGAATTGCTTTTAGAACAAGTATTTCGAAAAGCAAGAAGCAAATCAACCTAGCACAATAAAGCAATTAATGGAACATTCTACTCCATTAGTGTCATCGACTGATACTGACGTGCAAAATCTTCAACTAAATTTGGAAACAAAAGCAAAATTCATAGGTATGTGACTATGGTCTTCAATACTTTTAAAATTGAAATCAATTTGCCATTTTTCTCATTTTGATAGCCAAATGGAAATCATATTAGCATTTGGCTAACTAGCAGATGGCCAGGATGATCCCTTCATTGTAGTTGGCTTGTTTCGTTTGCTGGGAGTAGCCACTATTAGAGTGATTTATTGTTGTGCTCATTGTGATAATGCTATGACAAGTCAAAACAAGGAAGTTGAACTTAGTGACACCAAGGAGTCAAGATAGAAAGACAATGTGTTCAAATTGAGTCCTTATGAGAGGAGTTAGCCTGAAGGAATTGAGTGTCCCTGTGGTGTAAAGACAGGTGAATGGGTGCACTGAGAGAGACAGATCTGGGCCTTCAAAATTTGTAGCCATACCAGAAATAAAACACTAATCACTGCAGAATTCAACATGACTCTTATTACCCTTGGCAAATAAAGTGCGGGAGGGTATTGTCGTCCCCTGCGTCGTCCGTCCCTCTTGTCAACATTACCATGATATCTTAAAAAACATTCACCATAGCTGTACCAAATTTTTATCAGAGATGCACCTTATAATGGAACAGGTTCCTATTGAAAACCAGCTTCCTCTTATTATTTTCAATATTTTTAATAAACTTTTAAAATATGTTGGGTTTTTTTTGAAGGCCGTCTGAGTGGCGGACAAGGGAATGACGTTACCATAATATCTCGAAAAATATTCACCTTAGCTTTATCAAATTTTTGTCACAGAAGAACTTTATGATGGACCTGGTTCCTATTGAAAACCAGCTTCCTTTGATTATTTTTAAAATTTTTATGAAACTTTTAATATAATTGTTTGAATGCCATCTGATTGGCGTCAACCCTGACGACATTACCGCAAAATTAAAAAAATCTTGACCCCAGCTTTACCAGATTTTTGTCAGAGATGCATCTTATGATGGCTCAGGTTCCCATGTAAAGCCAGCTTCCTCTTCATATTTATGACCTTTTTATGAAACTTTATATTTATTTTAAGGCCATCTGATTGGTGCACAAGGGGACGATGTTACCATAATATCTCAACAAGGATCCGTCGCAGCTTCACTAAATTTTTATCAGTGATGCACATTATAATGGACCCCGTTCTTATTGAAAACCAGCTTCCTCTTATTATACTCTCGCAGGGAGTATATTGGAATCCGTTATTCAGTCCGTCACACTGAACTTGTTTCCGCAACTAGTCCCAGGATTTTCATTGAATCCCTTTCAAAGCTTGCACACTTAACTGGCATGATGTGGGACAGTGCATATCACATTGCTGTGTCACAGCTTTCATTTTATGATTAATATTTATGAAGGGGGCTGAACTTGTATCCTCAACTAGTCTCAGGTTTTCTAACAGAAGTCTTTGAAATTTGGTAGGCTTTACTGACATGATGTGTGTTAGTGCAAATTTTATTGCCATGGTGCTGCTATCATTTTCTGATTTTTATTGCATTTTTTAAAATAATAATAAATAAATTTACAAATTAGGATTATGTGCAGAGTTGAACTCAGGGTTTATATGTGCTCCCCATTTTCAAACCATGCCGAATGCCTTGGGGGTACGCTCTTCAGGGAGGCTCATATATAAGTGATCTCAGGCACGGGAGTATATTATCGTGTCATCTCCAGATGACACTTCACTCTAGTTATTTTTACCCCTCTGCCCATAAGGCCGGAGGGGTATTGTTATCACCTAAGCATCCGTCCCTCCCTCGATGCCTTCTTAACACCATATCTCCAAAAATACTCACTTTACATGGTGCCTATTGAAAAGTAGGTCACTAGGTCCCATTTTTAGGTCACAGTATTTCATTGCCAAAAAAACAGCGTTAACACAATATCTAAAAAAATATTGAAAGTAGCTTTATCAATTATCGTAGACAATTGGACCTAAGGATGCGCCAGATGCCTATTGAAAACTAGGTCATTGGGTCACATATTTAGGTCACAGTGCTGCATTCAAGAAAAATGGCCATACCCATGATAGCTTCAAATATTGAATTACTCATCGTAGTTGCACCAATTATTTATGACAGTTGGTCCTAAGGATGCCTCAGACACCTAGTGAAAACTAGGTCACTGGGTCACATATTTAGGATACAGTGCTGTATTGAAGAAAAATGGCATTGCCACACCATATCTCCAGAAATACTCACTTTACAGACACCAAATTTTTATCACAGAAGGCCATAAAGGTGCTTCAGGTGCTTATCAAAAAATAGGTCACTTGGTCACATTTTAGGTCACAGTACTACATAGAAGAAAAAATGCCGTCAACACAATATCTAAAAAAAATATTGAATGTAGCTTCATCAATTATTTATGACAGTTGGTCCTAAGGATGCCTCAGGTGCATATTGAAAACTAGGTCACTGGGTCACATATTTAGGTCACAGTGCTGCATTGAAGAAAAATGGCCTTGCCATAATATCTCTGCTCATTTCAGGTTAAACAGAAGGAGCCTGACCTACTGGAGGGGTATTGTCGTCACCTACGCGTCAGTCTGTCTGTCCCTCCATCCTGGCCGAGGGGTTTTGTGGTCACTGATTGGCTTCTAGTTAAACTTGTTATGATTTTTTTGAAGAATTTATTGGAAGGCTCTCTGAGTGGTGCACAAGTGGACAGTGTTACCATAATATATCAAAAAGGATTCGTCACAGCTTCATCAAATTTTTGGTGCAGTTACACCATAGTATCCTAAATGTAGTGTTAGAACTGCCCTCATACTGCAATTTTAGTCCTGTAGCATACAGTGTCTTTCAGGGGACATACTGACACCAAAATAAGGGAAAATACTGAAACTGTCCAATTGGAACACATGGATAATGTTACACTAGCAACAGCCAGTATCCTCCCAAGGGAAATACAATCTCCCCATTGAAAGAACATTGAGAGTCAGTATATCCCTCACGTTCTATATTTGCGGAAACAGCGACTCTAATGACGTTTTGCGCCATGACGTCACTCACATTGCAAGGGTGCCTGCCGCACGAGATGTATGACCTGGCAGGAGAATAGTTTAGGCCTATATCTTCCTGAAGGGGAGGTGGGCTTTTCTCAAACAAAATGATGAACCAGAAATTGTATGTTTTGGCTACTGAATAGGTATGGAGCATTTTACATAATCCCAGGAAAAGCTGCATTTGCCTTTTTCGTCTTATTATGGCATATACATTTAGGATACAAAGATCATCCCATGGCTAAATCAGTATCCTACCCGGTACAGTTCCCCCTCGAGCTGTATCCTCCCTCGACCCTTCGGGTCTCAGGAGGATACAGGCTCTCAGGGGAACTGTACCGGGTAGGATACTGATTTACCCATGAGATAACCTCTAATTATGGCACCTGTGAATTCTAAATGAAAAAAATAAAAAAAAACATTTGCAGAATTGAGGAAAAAAAGATTGTGGGTGCCAAGGGTAATCCGTTTTCTGAATGCTATTTTTATAATTCATGTTAAAATAAATTAGCCATTTGCAAATTTCTTAAGCCAAATGACCGAAACATTAGCATTTGGCATATTGGCTAGTGGCACCACCAGTCCATGAGTGTTAAAGCAGTCATTGCTCTGTCCACATATAAGTTCAGTGATTGCAGTCCGGAACAGCTAATCCATAATCTTGGGGCAACATTCGCTTCATGATGCCATGAAATATAATTGATTTTGATTTGTGACCACATTGATAGATTACTACCCACCCTGCACTGAGATATAATCTGTACAAGCAGGGATTGTTACTGCGGTCCTGGTCTCAGTCAGTGCTCAAGGGTGCATATTAAACCAGCTTTTCAAGGCAACACTGCAAATGTAGCAGTGTACAGTAGTCCCTCTTTTGGGGGACCACCTGCTTTTTGGGATCATTTTCACTGTGCAAAAGCACCTTCTAAAGATAACTCACGTCTTTTGGAAGACCACCTGCCTTTTGGGACCATTACCACAGCAAAAGCATCTTCTAAAGGTAACTTACCTCTTTTGGGAGGCCACCTGCAGAACCTTACCAATGACCACCCAAAATGAACCCCAAAATACTGCTCATCCATTCAGAAATCCCCCATTTTAGATAAGTAATTTCCTATTTTATACAAGATTGCAAAAATAATTTGCCAAAACCAGTTTACAAAGTCAAAAGATGTGTATAATACCAATAAGTGAGTAAGCACAATAGTGTAAGATGGAATGGGGTTTAATAAGTGTGTATCAATCATGTTTGAATCTAAATTATGGACAGAAATTCCAAGTAGTGACTTGTTGTTGGGCAAGTAGAACTTCTTTGGGAGACCACCTGCTTTATTTGACCACTTTTTGGATGGCACTGGGGGTGGTCTCTCAAAAGAGGAACTACTGTACATGTGTCTCAAGGTGCAAGCATTTCAGAAATGTTAATGTTTTCTTTCACTGTTTTGCAAATCGTCCTAATTCAATCTGGGTGAAAGTGCGAGAAATTGTGGGTTTAGTTTCACAGTTTTGTGTCATCGACAAGACAAATAAAATTAAAAATGCAGCTGTGTTTTCGTAAACCCTTTGATAACAATGTTAAGAGTGTATTCTTTTCATGTCATCAGGCACTTCATTTATTCCTTTACAAGTGAATATTCACTTATCTTGTGAAAAGATGTGCATTTTAACCCTTAATGTGCTAATCACTGCTATAGTTGCTGTCTAATTACCATTAAACATATAATGGTTAAAAGAGTCAAATTCCTCGTGAAGATACCTTTCATTCAAATACCAGCAAGCCTTGTCTGAAGCAAAAAGTAGTCTTAGTCAACAGCTTTCCTCGGGACTTTGCACGCAATGCGTGCAAAGTGTCCAGAGGAAATCTGTTGACTCAATCTTAAATCAGCACTTTAAGGGTTAGGATTAAGTCATGGACTGGACTCAGGGACGCAGAATTTGCTACCATCTTGACACCTTTAAGTTTGAGATTGGCTAACTTTATAGGTTAATTCACTCATTTTGAATTTTGTCTATGACAATGCATCACAGGAGAAGAGCAAGAAAACTGGGAATGATGACCCTAACTGAAGTATTATATGTTTGGTCTTGATCAACAATCGTTGTACAATGAAAACTTGTTATAATGACACTATCTGTTCCCTTAGAAATATGTCAGATAAATGAGTCAAACAACAAAGGAAATGAACTTTTGCCATTCAAAACTTGTGTCATTATAATGAATATGTCGGATATCTGAGTGTCGTTATAATGAAGTTTCACTGTACACACTATCGCTAATTATGTCCCAGTCCTGCAAGAGAAGGGGTGATGGTAAATGTTTTACCATGTGTGCGTATGTTGTAGTGCAGATTGTGCACTGATGTAGAATGTACACCCCGAGGAATCAGCTCTTGCTCAAAGTCAGTATGTCCATTTCATCCTTTTACTGGTCCTTGCCTATATATATGTGCCACAGGACCAATATGGGGAAAAGGCCCATTCCCTGTTGTCTACACACACTCTCCCTTGCTCTGCCTCAATGTGACTGCTGTTGTGTGTGTATGGGTATCATAGTGCTTGTGCAGCAGCTGAGACTCTTGAGCACTTTTTACATGCACTTATATTTGGTTGCGTTCAGTTCAGGCATACAAATGTGGTGTACACATAATATACCTGGATAATACTGCTGTTGTCAGAGGCACCCTGCTCTTGTACCCCTGCAGGTTGTCAAGTCACCCCCTAAACAAACACTTACTTGGCAACAAGTGACAACTGCATGGATCTCCACATTAACTATACATGTATGTGTCAAATGTCAGATTTCAAACTATTAATTATATATTAACTTACTTTACTTTTCCATTTCTATTAAATTTTCAAGTGTCATTCCCAAATCATGAAAATGTTAAACTTGATTATGTTTGTGCATCATACATCTGACAGGTAGTTAGTTGACTACAGTGGATGTTTGTTTTTCCAGGGACCAGGGCTGTTACCCTGAGGTATGAGCAATAGGCTGCCATGCCTGGCTGCTCAAGACAATGAAAGTTGATCAATGCTTGTACACTGTTTGTGACTCCATTTGGAATGGCAACCAAAATATGAAGTGTGTGTGTGTGTGTGTGTGTGTGTGTGTGTAATCTAAACTTTAATGTATCTTAAATAATGTAATTACCAATGTTTTGTAGGGTAAATTCTGAATCTTAGCAAGTCAACCCCAAGTATGAGTGTTTGTATGTGACCACCCCCATTCATCTGGGTATGAAGAACAGTATGTCATTGTACCTTTTACTGTAAATGCCCCTCACTTCACAGTGTCCCTCTTCTTATAACTGTGAATATCATGCACAAGCGAAAATTATGGTAAACCAAACCTAAAAATTAATACTTTCCAAGACAACCCTTTAAATACAAGTTCTATACACTGTAATACATTCATCCCTCCATGACATTTCATGTCTCGGATGTCTTTTGACTTAGAATTGAAACTTTACTCACATATGTATCTGGATTCATGGGTGTGTTGTACATAAAAGTAGGTCACTAGGTCAAGTATCTAGGTCACAGTGGTACGGTGGGGGGGGGGATATGTCTAGGAATGTCAAATTCTGTTTTAATTTCAGTTTGAGCTTATTCAGCCAGGGCAGCCAGAAGTCTGCAATATATATAGAGCATTAATGATCAACTGTTGCTTTGTTCATTAAATCTAAGGTACATGTAGGCGGAGACCCTGCCCGCATCTCATTGGGAACCTGGCTTAATTGTTGCTGTCCTACTGCCTCATCACACAGAGGGACAGTTTCTTTCATGCCTTT
This sequence comes from Hermodice carunculata, assembly GCA_964020975.1. Classification (NCBI taxonomy): domain Eukaryota; kingdom Metazoa; phylum Annelida; class Polychaeta; order Eunicida; family Amphinomidae; genus Hermodice; species Hermodice carunculata. The sequence goes on along the minus strand of OZ026612.1, from coordinate 90,549,444 downwards.
ATCATGGTGGCAGTATGGGTGGCCTTGGCAAACTGTCTCTTTGAATCATAGTGACTAATTAATCCCAGGCAAGCTAAGCCTCTTACATAGAAGATTTTGTTCTTAACATATTAGCAGAGACCTTGCTCCCATCCAAGGAGACAGGGTTTGGTACTGTACATCTTATTGCCTTGTCACACAGCTGAACGTTTTTTTTTTTCAGGACTTCATTATAATGGCAGTATACTCTTGGCCCTGGCAAATTGTCCACTTGGGTCATGTTAGGCTTGACAAATTGATTCAAAGCAAGCTTAGGTGCCTACATTGAAGATTTTGTTTCTTGTCATCTTGACCTATGCAGTTTCAATAGTTGCAAATGAGCTTCAGATTATGTCCAGACTAAAGGGCTAACAGCAGGGCTCAGATGCACCTTGAAAAACATTGAAAGCTATTTGTTGAGGCCTTGAAGGTCCTTGAAATTCAAAGTGTGTCTTTGCAAGTGCTTGAAAGTTTATTTTCATGTGAATATTTTGTCAAGTCCATGAAAGTTTCCTTTTCACGGAATAATAAGGTGTGAACCTTGCCCATGAAGTTCACAAATTTTGACCTGGATTGTGCTTTCAAGTCGATGCATTTCAAAGCTAATAAATCTTCCACTAAAACTGCAGTAATATATATGTCTTAATGTCATAAGAGGTCCTTGAAGTTCGTAAATTTTGCCCTGGATTGTGCGTTCAAGTCTTTGAATTTCAAAGCTAATCAAGTGTGTGAACACTGAACCTTGTTAAATGGTGACAGGGTAGAGGTGATGGTCCACTCCCACCTGAGTTTTGTGGCAGAAACTGGTGTTGCTCAGGATTCTTACACAGCCCACTTGGCTCTATCACTGTCAGTGTGACACTTCATGTGTTTAAGCAACGGGGCCTTCTTGTGTGTATCAGGCACACTGAATCCTCTTCAGTCAATGAAAACTCCCTTTCCATACCACTAAGGGTGACATTGAGAAGGGAGAGTTGCTGTTATACAACCTCCAAATGGCTGTAGATGATCAAGCGAATCCATAGGGTAGTGGAGGCCATTTTCAGTCAGCCACAGTTTTCAGTCACTGCACACCTGTCACATCATTGGATATTTTAGTCTCGTGCTGTATTAGGCAGCAGGGTTCTGCTTACGGGTAAGGTTGTTTAGACCAAGCAACTCCTGCTATTTTAGCGAAATTTTACCTTTTGCCTTTTCTGTTCATTTCTGCATGCCACCCTTTTTTTTTTTACTACCAGGTTGTAAGGACCAAGAACAAAAAGTGGTCAAATTTGCAGTAAAGTTATGTTACCCATCAAAAGTAGATGCTAGTTGGATCAGGCAAATTCCAGAACTTTCTTTCAATGTGTCATGTGCAGGGCCAGAATTTTGCAAAATTTTGTGAGAATCTATTTGGATTTTTGTCAATTAATTTTCTTTTTAAAGAAAGATAAGTTTAGGAGAATCTTTACGAGAATGGATTCTCACCGAAATTCTGGCCCTGTCGTGACCAGAAAGTGACAAATTTAGCAGGGAGCGTCTGTTAATTCTGTCTTGTTTTTTTTGGCGCTGGATGCAGTTTTCAGTCACCTTGAATTTATAATAGCACTATAAGCATATCAGGATGAGTTATAATGGAAGAAGTGATGTTGAGTAGCTCCTAATAAAGTCATTCACAATGTACAAACGTTAATTTTTGAATGCAAGGTACGAGAGAGCAAATATGATGCTGCCATCATTCAATTCCAACATGGCAGGTATGCTCTGTGAACAATTCCAAAATTTAAATTTCAAGCTGTTCACCTGTCAAAATAATCCGTTGTTATATTCTCATGAAACACATAAACTATCACAACTAGGTATATTTCACAGTTTTACAAAAACTTTCACACAAATAAAGCATATATGTTTCCTTTTCGCCTGTATAGACCTTCTGACCAAAAGCTGCCTGTGCTCACCAAAATTTGCCACTTTGCACACTGTAGAGTGTCATGATTCATACCGTGCAGGAATGCAGCATGTGACATCTTTCAGTACACAAACAAATTAGTGGTACCACTGTGAAGTCACATCCAGAAAATATTTATCAATGCTTCAGGAACTCCAAAGGTATGGATCGATTTATGCTTAAGTGACTGAAAACCACCTCCACTCCCCTAGTCGTATCATCCTGTCTTGTGCAGTAGTGGCCTGCAAAGTCCACTGGACTTAGTCCAAAGCCTTGGTATATCATGGCTACCGTAGAGCCATCAGCCAATGAGAATTTCCAACTTTGTCCCCCTGAGTGAAACAGTTGTTGATATGGTCTTTAAATGTCGTGTGCCTTGCTGGGAAGATCTATGGATTCTGCACCTTTCACTTTTCATTTTTACCATTTACAGGTTTTGCACATGGACATGGTTTTATGATGCAAAGAGAACAGTGTGTTTTACTGCCAGTCTTAGATTTGTTGCCTAGAACTAGGGATTGTCATTTTCATTGGATCCATGTTCATAAAAATCAAGAATCTCTTGACATCCAGAAAGTCAACATTACAGGCTGTCTCCATGTTGGGGACTTCACAGTCACCTGTAGATGGAAGCTAAACCTCGTAAACATGCCCATGACCTACTTTTGATACATAATGATGTTAATGTTCAGCTGTTGGTTGTCAACATCTACTAATGGCTGACAGCCACAAAAAGATGTTGTCAATAAGATGTACAATGAAACCTCCCTCAGTTGAATTCCCTTGGAACCAAGGAAAGGTGTTCAGCTTTGAGAGTTGCACGCAGCAATCAGATTTTTAGAAAATTGTGATAAAGAAATGGTGCTCAGCTAATAGAGGTGTTAAGCTAAGTTATAGGTGTTTGGCTTTGGAGGTTTTACTGTAGATTCCATTTTCCTTAAGCCTGTAGGTCAGCGTGGTTGTACCATTGCAGTCCTAGCTTTGTTACACCTAGAGGCATAGTGGACTGAGTTGCTGCTCCTTTTCGCAGGTAGATCAGGTGGTATCACGTGTGTCTGTCTGTCTGTCTGTCTGTCTGTCTGTCTGTCTGTCTTCAGTCTGAGAATTTCCAGTGCAGAGTAAATTCCTTATTTTGTAAGTAACACTTGACCCACTTTGGACTGAATCAACAGCTGTACTCAGTGCTGTTGACTCACTGGGCTGGCACTAGGAATTTACAACTGTGGCCAGTTTGGCTAAAGTACAATGCCATGAATATATTTGTCAAAAGTTGAAAAAATTATGACATATCCTTAGCCAATTTGACTGAAACTAATAAAATTTTGTAAACCAAATCACACTTTTTTAGCCACTGACTATTTCAGTAATTGATAGTACTAGCCTATATTCATTGCATGTCATTCTTATAAAAAAAAACGAGGAAACAGACATTGCTGGCAAAATCATATGGGTATTGGTAATTTTAATGAAAAGATGCATGCCTACACATTGTCTTTAAGTTTTTGAGGGTAGAGCACCCATATATTAGCCCACCCTGTACTCAATGGCTCGCAGCAGGTGCAGTGAGATAGCCATAGTCATCCATCATACCATGCTTTAGCCTACCCAACCTGCCCTGCGCTCACTCACTCACAGCAGGTGCAGTGAGATAGCCATAGTCATCCATGCTTAAGCCCACCCAACCTGCCCTGCGCTCACTCACAGCAGGTGCAGTGAGATAGCCATAGTCATCCATGCTTTAGCCCACCCAACCTGCCCTGCGCTAACTGCCTCGCAGCAGGTGTAATGAGATAGCCATAGTACATACCTATGGGTAATTTGTCCACATGTTTCCATATACTGTTGGACAAGTGCATAAGTCATTGGACTCAAGACAATAGTCACATGTTATGCAAGTTTAGCTGGGGGAGACCACAAACCAAGAAGATCAGCTGAGGTTATGCATATCTCATGAGTTACATTTATAAATACATAATCTACAGTATAACTTCTGATGGCTGCTAGAACATTAATTTTCCTTCAAGCTAAAATCCACAGAAGGCACACAGAGACAAGGATGGGAATTGCTTGCTGATCAGCTGAGTTTTTGTGTAAATGTACTTTTCTTTGTTAGGGACTTCTATTTCAGTCTTTTCCAGCTCATTTAAGAGTTCTTCACAAAAATGCATTCTCATTCCTGCAGAGAGCTCCACTTATTTTCACTAAACTCAGGCGCACTGAGTATTTTTAGGTTACATTGAGAGTGGTCGGACCGTGTATAAATGCAGGAGCATATTTTGTGTGTGGATCAGGTTGTGGAGAATCTCTTATGTACAGCATCCCACGTACAAATAATGGATAATGTGGACACGCAAAATTTAAGGTATAAAATGAAAGAGCATTTTTTGGGCAACCTCTGAAGAGTTCGGACAGAACGAAACTGGTCAGACCGTCCTGAAGTCTCTACTCAGGCAAAAGCTGCACAGACAGGCACTTTTTACTGTCTTGGCCCTTGCCTAGTCTTCTCATTTTGAATCTCTTAGGGACCCAAAAATGCTGCAATGGACCTGTATGCATGTGAGGATTGTGAGGTGTTCAGAGGACCAGCAGTCTGACATAGATGACATACATGCGGACAGTCTGCCTGTACATTGTCCATTATAATTGTCCATCTAGCCATTGTGGCGGCATGTCTGACTCCTGGGTCACCCAATTAGCCACTTGTGTACAAAGGTACAGCTCTGAGCACTGACTAGGAGTCCATACATCAACTGGCCTGCCTCAGTAGGAAAGTGCAAACATGACAAAAGGACCCAGTCAAATATTGTCTTGGACAGCTTATCTGTAAAACAGTGTTGTCAGGCTGTGTGAACACCTCACCTTGTGTTGTGTCTATGAAGGAGCCAACGGCAGCTGGTAGGACATGCATGTGTCCCCATGTACTGAACACAGTGTAGCTGGTGATCCAATCACTGTTGATCTCAGTTTTTAGGGATTTTTCTTGAGGCAGAGAGGAAGTCAGCTTACAAGAGTTACATGTACATGTAGGTACATTTGCTAACATTCATTAATTTGAACAGGTGAGTGGCTCCAAGCTACTCTATAACAATCACAAACACCCTCTCCCCCATAGGGCTGTGGTATCTCTATAACTGATGCCATGGTCTGGTATAGGGACAGATGCAGAGCCTGATAGGCTTAGCTGAAGGCCAGCAAGTTGAGTTAACTGATGGTCATATAAATGGTAGCATACCAGAATAAGGTCTTTGAGACTATTGCCAACTTTTACTGCAGTAGTTTTTACAACTGAATGTTTTAGATGAGCTATTGATAGCTTACTTGTCACTGCTGGTTGACCAATAGAAAAAGGTATGCAGTTCAGTTTTAGTTGTTTTTTTAATGTCTGTGTGTCAACACACACTTTTTCATAATTTACATGTGACCTCTAAATGTCAAAGGTCAAGGTCATTTTGCCATTTGAAATTTTCTTGTAGCCATAACTCAGTTTATCCAATTTTGATCATGTTGGGTTCAAATTGGAGAGAATGTAATGCTGCACACTTTTAGCTGAGCTGTCTTGTCAGTAGCTGAGCTTACCTTATGGCCTTCGTCCCTCATCGTCCATCGTCCCTCATCAACAATCGACCTCTCCAAAAATGTCAGCCAGATTCACTTCAAATTTGGTGGCAATGTACCTTCAGTGTGTCTCTACCAAGTTTGTTCAAAAGTTCCTGCTCTGGACCATGCTTTTTAGCTCAGCTGACTTGTCAGTCAGCTGAGCATATGTGGTGGTTTGGCATTTGTCATCCATCTTTCCGTCGTCCGTTGGCGTCCACAATTCACATTTTCAACTTCTTTTACAAAACCACTGGCCAAATTCACCTCAAACTTGGTCAGAATGTATCTTGGCTGGGTTTCGACCAAATTTGTTCAAATGGTCACACTCGAGTGATTTTTAGATTTTTTAGAATTATTTTTGTTCTTTTTTGGAGCAAATATTAAAAGATCTCCTAAACCCCTCATCCAATTGCTTTGATATTACACAGGAACACTTCTAGGGCTGCTTAGTTCTTAATTTGTTCACCAGGTGGAGCTGCAACTTTTTTCCTTTTTTTATGATTTTTTGTGTGTTTTTGTTATTTTCAACTTCTTCTCCAGAACCATCACTAAGATTTAGCTGACACTTGGTGGATATGTTCCTTGTGGATGGTCAAACACAGTTGTTCACTAGGTGGCAATACTGTGTATTTATTTATTTTTATCGCTTTTTTTTTTTTTTCAGTTTGGGTACTTATTGGTAAATGCAAATTTCCTATCGATTACTATGTAAGTCAGTGGGTATTGTAATGCTAATTCACATTTGGACTTCTCCGGAGAACTTGTTTGTCAGATTGATGTCAAACCGAGTGGCAATGCACTTAGGGTAGGTCTGTACCAAGTTTGTTCAAATGGTCGTGCTCTATTGATAATTGGATTTTTACTGATTTTTTTGGGGGGGGGGGGGGGAATCTTTAAACAAGTTTTGATAAGAAAGTTTAACATGGGAGATGTACCTTTGATAAGTGGCTACCTATTTTGTTCTATCCCAAGTTCACAGAACCACAAGTGTGATGAATATCTAGGTCAGCTGAGCATGCGCTGTTCACACAGCCCTCTTGTTGGATTTTTAAAATTTTTTTTGTTCTTTTTTGGGCAAAACTGTAAACAATCTTCTCTGAAACAGCTCACATTATTGCTTTGATATCAGCACCGAAACACTCCTATTGACTCCTAGTTCTTATCTTATTCACTGTGATTTTTTTTTGTGTTTTTTGACTTCTTCTCCAGAAACGACACTCAGATTAAACTGAAACTTGGTGGATATTTTCCTTGTGAAAGGGTCAAACAGAGTTGTTCACTAGGTGGCACTGGTATGGATTCCTAATTATAAGGATTTGTTTAATTCAGGTATTTATCGGTAAATGCACCTTTCCTATTGATTACTATGTTAGTCAAGGGGCATTCAAATGATAATGCACATTTTTGACTTCTCTGAAAATGTCAACCAGATTAATTTCAAACTTGGTGGCAATGTACCTTGGGTGGGTCCTTAGCAGATTTGTTCAAATGGTCATACTCCATTGATTTTTTAATTTTTTAATTAATTTCTTTGTTCTTTTTTTTGGGGGGGGCAAATCTTTTAAAAAAAAAACAACCCAAGGATGTACATATCGGCTGAGCACAGGACTATCACAGTCCTCTTGTTGTAATTTACATGTGGCCTCTAAAGTTCAAAGGTCAAGGTCATTTGGACCTTCGAAATTTTCATCCATAACTCTCAATTTTTCAATATTCCTGCAATTTTAACCATGTGGGACTCAAATTTTAGGTCACAACACTGCACATTTTTATAATTTACATGTAACCTCTTAAGGTTAAAGGTCAAGGTCATTTGGACCTTTGAAATTTTTATCTAGCCATCACTTGGTCAATTTTCATATAAAGTTAATGATGTTGGATTCAAATTGTAGGTGTTGGAACCCTGCACAGTTTTGTAATTTACATGTACTTTATTTACCATAACTTGGTCAATTTTTTCCGATTTTAATGATATTTGGTTCAAATTGTTGACATTGTAACACTGCACATTTAAAAAAATTACATATGACCTCTTAAGTCAAAGGTCAAGGTTATTTGGCCCTTTGAAATTTTCATCAAGCCTTAATTAGCCAATTTTCATCTGATTCAGTTCATGTTTGTTTTAAAAAGGGATATTATAACATTACATTTTGTAATTCACACGGGCCCTCTAAAGTTCAAAGGTCAAGGTCGTTTGTACCTTTGAAATTTGCATCCAGCTATAGCTTGGCCACTTTTCATCCTAGTCTTATCATGTTCGACTCAAATTGTAGGTATTGCAACACTGCACATTTTTGTAATTTACATGTAGCCTCTAAAGTTCAAAGGTAAGGTCATTTGGACTTTGAAATTTCCATCTAGCCATAAGCTTAATGGAATGTGAAGTACCTAAGGACAAAAGTAGCATTTAATATTTACAACTTTTGAAGGCACACAGACAGATTTGCTTTGAAGCAGATCTCCTTTTCTAGTTTTTCTTTTCATTTGGGTGTGGGTGGTGGTGCACCAAATGCATTGCTCATCACAACAGTTGACTTGATCTATTATTGAAAAGGAAAACTGCATACAAATTGGTCAAAAGTCCAGAGCGGCATACGCCTATAGATTTTCAGAGTCCCATGATGTCATTAAGTCTGTGTATGACACAAGCATTAATAAACCATGAGCATGTGATACAGCAACTGTATAATAGTTCATGTTGCTGTATATCCTTAATGCAGCCCTAAGTAAGGTGATCATGGCAGCACATTTGTGGTAGAGAAGGGGTTAATACTAGCTGTCAGAGGAGGATGTGTCTGTATTGGTTTATTTCCTGGCACACGGCACTTGTCACAGCTGAGTGGGGCTGTATTGGGTAATTTGCTGCTACAGCAAGCACATGAATGCTGCACTTCACAGCCAGCCTTCCTGCTTGTGGCACACAGTACACACAACATAGAGTACCACGTCCAGGTGAGTCTGCATCCCACATGACCAGGAGAACCAGGCATGCCTCACTGTCTGACCTTTTGGACAGTTGGGGGGGGGGGGGGGTTCCTGGTAATATTCAGGTACTCCCCAAATTTGTGATGCAGTCAGAAATGTGTGTTGTTTGCAAGGTTTATGGCTTCACAATGGGTTAAAGCCACTGTATAGCATTTTATTAGTTTTCAGCATTTCCTTAATATGGTTGGAGGGACAACTTTCCTTGGTGTTTGCTGGACACTGAGTATCTCACCTTAAAGCCATACCAATGGAAGTTACCCCCAGCATGTGCTTCACTGCAATTGTTGAAAATGTCTTAAATACTGCAAATCATTTAGTTTCACTGTGTTTTTATTTTCACTTATTTTGTTGCTGCTTCATAAGATTGAAATTTAAGTTTCAGTAAAAGGTCTAAAATGCAAAAATGGAAAAAATTAGAACCCATGAAAATAAATGTGTTCACAACATTTTCCTTTTGCTTGGGACCACTCAGTAGGAGACCACCTGCGATTATAGGCCACCTTCATGGGGTTCTGAAGTGCTAGCTAGTATTTATGTTATTTGATCCCATTGAGACACCTCCTGTTTTATATGACCACCTGCTCCTGGTGGTGGTCTCTCAGATGGACTGACTATACACACTGCAATGGGAAATTCAGGCAATAACGTGACTGATAACATAAAGGAGCTTCAGAGAGAAGGAAGGACAACTTTGTCCAGCCACAATAGTATTTTAGGCTACCATTCATTTCCTTTGTGTTCAATCCATTCAAATAAAAATATAAAGAATTTTATGACCAGATGTTGTGGCCCATCCATTTTGCAAGGTACTGTGGTTAAATGTCTCTTTTCTCTGCTCCATATGCATTTTAAATCCCATTGGGAATGTTTTAAAGTAAAATTCCTGTATTCTTGTGGTAAAATTGTGTCACATGTATTTTACTTGTGTAATATGCATGTAACTATTTATAACTTCTGCGGCCAACAGACTCCTTATTTAGAAAATGCCAGAAGGAAGGTTATGTGCATACAAAACTATATTATATAACCAATTAGAGGTCCACTGGGTGAAAAGTGAACCCTTTGTGAAATTCTTTTACATCCCTATAATTTACTGTGTGGATGTTCTTCCTGCCAAATCCACTCCTGTGTGATGATCAAAAAGTTCCGAGACAATGTTTGTGAACATTGCAGTTGGGGGATTCATGCCACAGATGTGCACGAGAAATGTCTGTGGACATGCTTAATTCAAATTTGCAAAATTACAAACAGTTAACTCTACTCTTTAAGTGCCAAATTTTGAACTGAGTCAACAGCTTTTCTCGGCACGCATCAGGCGCATTGCACCCCATATGTGCCAAGAAAAGCTGTTAACCTGAGATGTTTTCTCTGGAACCAGAGGCATGCTGGTACATGAATGAAAGGTCTTTTCACAAGGAATTTTGAATCTGCGATACTAATGATAATTCAGACTGGTTTCACTGTAGTAGATCGACTTTAGACGTGATTGACACTGAAAGAGTCAAAGGGGCCAAAGTGAAAAGTCCTGGCACAAAGCACGAGTTGTTCCTCCTTCTCTACAGGCTCCTTGGCAACATGTAGGCTGCAGGCTACTGGGAATGTCAAAGAATTAAACATGTTTTGGAGAAGACTGTTCCCCTGTGGCTCATTCCACACTCACAATATGGAGAAGCCCAAGAACAAGGTCCAGGTCCCCCTGCAAGAAATACCTTCAGACCTCAGGGCTGAGGTGTGGTATCACTGTTATAATGTGTCCGTGCTTTGAAAAGTTAAACCATCATGTTTTATTACCTCCAAAGTTGTGTATACAGAAACACCAACAGTTTGTTTGAGGTACGATTGGTTTCCTTTCAGGATAAGCATGTATTTGATTAACACGGTTTCCCATTGAAATTTCGTAACTGTAAACATATCAGAAACCAGTTATGAGCACAAACATACCTTCACAGTGTCCTGCAACAACAATACTTGTTTGGCACCCTAACTTTTCAATGTAACGAGTTTGCTCATTGAAATGCATGTGAAATTTCAGACACGTCTGGCCCGCCAGAAAGTTCATGTGTTGGGTTATGTATCCAGGTGAACGCACACATTATAATGGATTGTGAGCTTTCCTCTTGCCCCAGTCTGCCAGCCTTTGGCCATTCATTGTACACATGTCGCATAGTTCATCATACGATCTAGTCACATACCAGTTTTACCTTTTGCAAGTGAGCGCACAAAGTTTGACAGTGTACCCTGTCTGGAGAGACCTTCTGCCCTCAAAGACCCCCTTTGGGAGTACTTTGTTCACTACCCTTCATGTCTCTAATACCTCCTAATGAAATGCCATCTTTTTTAAAAGACCATTCTTTGGTGATCCCTGGTGATGATCTTTTGGAGATGGGTAGTAAGGAGTGAAGTCTGTGAATACAGATGGGCAGCAGTTCAGAGTTATACCTACATGTACAGAAAACCTGCAGGCACAGGTCAACAGTGAGGCATGACTAAATGCAGGGACAGGTCAACAGTGAGGCATGACTTAATGCAGGGACAGGTCAACAGTGAGGCATGACTTAATGCAGGGACAGGTCAACAGTGAGGCATGACTAAATGCAGGGACAGGTCAACAGTGAGGCATGACTTAATGCAGGGACAGGTCAACAGTGAGGCATGACTAATTGCAGGGACAGGTCAACAGTGAGGGATGACTAAATAAAGGGGCAGGTCAACAGTGAGACACGACTTAATGCAGGGACAGGTCAACAGTGAGGCATGACTAAATGCAGGGACAGGTCAACAGTGAGACATGACTAAATGCAGGGAGAGGTCAGAAATGAGGCATGAGCAAATGCAGGGAGAGGTCAGAAATGAGGCATGACCAAATGCAGGGACAGGTGTTTTATCAGCATGTGATTATCCCTGGCATCCTGTGGTGGCAGCAGGAATTTTCCATTGAGTCTTGCCAGAGAGGTGGGTGTTTCAGTGTGCTTTGGATGGGTCTCAAAGGTGTGGTCTTTCTGTAGAGGCCTCGTGTGTTTACAAAATCAGAGTCTGTGCATACAGTCATGCTTGCTTTTGAAACAGAGTGACCCAGACCAAAGGTTGATAGGTGTGTATTACAGTCACTTATCATCGTTTCAGTAAATACATTCTGATTATGAGGTGACAGGTTATGTTGTCACTTCAAACAAACAAAGAGCCGCCGAAAAAGGTGAAGATCTGTATGGAATTATCCATTTTGGTGCCCTGCCCCAGGGGTACCCAGGCTCACTTTTTAGCTTGCTAGCATGATACCGTCCACAGTTTTCAAGTTAAACCCATATAACTTTCAGGACTTATAGGGTGTATGGAAATCTAGGCCCCTTTAGATATTGGTGGTGCCACGTACAATATTATGCAGTATAGGGGTCAAAATATGAAAATCTTGTGAACACTCTAGCATCTTTTTTGGCAGATTTTCACCAAATTCAGTTGGGTTGTGGGGTAGGTGAAAGTCTAAGTTGCTTATGATACTTGTGGTGCTACCTTTAATTCAACAGAAATTATGAGCAAAAATGTGGTTTAAGATACAGTGAAAACTCAATATAATGACACCATCTGTTCCCTTAGAAATGTGTCAGATAACTGAATATATCAGATAAATTAATCGAACAACAAAGAAAATGAACTTTTGCCATTCAAAACTTGTGTCATCATAATGAATATGTCGGATATCTGAGTGTCGTTATAATGAGGTTTCACTGTATAAAATTATATATTTGGAAAAGTAATTCGATTAGACTTGTCAAATTTGTGGTATATATAGAAAATGTCCTAAGCTAAAATTTTAAGTAATATCAGTGACCTTGACCTATTTTTGTGAGGTCACCCTGCCTGTAAAGTTGAAAGATGATTTTGTTATGGTAGCTTGTAGCTTGGACGTCAATGGAAATGTCAGCACAGCACCAGGCTGTGGGCCTCTTGTATTACATAATCATGGTGACCTTGATCTTCTGTCCCAAGGTTACTGAGGACAAAGTTAAGGACTCACTCATTGTTGTCTTGGCACATGCAACAATATCCATCGCAGGAATTGCACAAATAATTAAGCTATGATTACATGTAGAGCGAAGTGCCGTCAGGTGGACATTTTATACACTAAATCTACATGAGCTTTATATCTTTAGAAGCCACTTGAGCACTCACAACTTTGAAATGAACAGGTGCAATATAGCCACGGTGCCAGTAGAGCATTAGGCCCATGGCCCCAGTAGTGATTAATGTGCCAGAAAAGGGTCAGGCACTGGTTCCACCTAAACCGGTCGCAGCCGTCGTATGTATCTGTCATATTGCATGTACCTTTACTTCTACTGCAGCAAGTCAAACTTCAGACACAGGATGCTGATGTACATGCAAGTAACCTTTTCTCTTAAAAGTTCCCAGAAATGGTCCTTGTCTCAAATAGCACATGCTTTTTGGTCCCCTAAAGGAACTCAAGGGGACAAAAGGTTTGCACTCAGTCTGACTGCCCTGGCTTCATCTGATAGTGCTTGCCAGGGCCATAGTTCCTATACTGTAATACTTATTGATATCAAACTTGGCATGTAGATACCTCTTGGGACAGGGGTGTGTAGCATACCAAACTTACACCACATCAACGTTAAACCTAGCATGGAAAATGCTTGTGTTGAAATGCATTTTTTACTCTATAATACTTCGAGATACTACAGTTTGTGAATACTTCTTGGAATTTCACATACCAAAATAACACCACCTTGACCTTTGACCCCATCATAGAAAATTCTTAGTCACACTATATTTACTATCCTGGAAGAAGTAGAGATCTTTCAAACTTGGTGTGTGGATGCTTCTTGGGATGGCAGTGTGTCATGTACTACTATTAGCTAGGTGACTGTGACCTTGACATGTGACCCCATCATAAAGATATTTGGCCGTGCCATATTTACTACATGCATTGAAACATTAACAGGTGCCAAACTTGGGTGTGTGGATATTTTTGGGATAGGGGTTTGTCACATACCAAAATTAGGCTACTACCACCTGTGACCCTTGACACCTGTGTGTTTATGGGCCCAGGGCTGTAATACAGAGGCTTTTTTAGTATTTACAAAGGTGTGAAGGTACACAACTGTTCTTGCTTTAGAAATCACTGACAGACAATGGGAATAAGTAAAAGATCAGTGACTTCATGGTGGAAAAGTAGGTTGGGAAGCTTCAGCTGGGAAGCAAGGGTGGAGACCTGGACACATGTATGCACGACATGTTCAGTGACTAAGTGATGGTCCATTCTAAACACAGATTCCACAAAATGGATAGAGCACCAAGGATGTAATTAATTAATGGCTGGCCAGATACAATGGTGGATGGCATTATTGCAGACAAGGCTGATAATTACATGGTCACTGGACCTGCCCATACATATTGCACGGGAACACCTGTCACATAGTTGTAAATGGTTTACAGAGAGAACAAGCTGGGCAGTTGATACAAAGGAATAGAGCAGCCATATGTATGTGATGGCTGGCAAGGTATGGATGCATACATACAGGATACCACAGGTTAGCTTGCTAGAAGTCCACGTTTGTAAGAGACTCGGGTCCGCCTGACGTGGCTGCGTGGGATTTTCATGATGGATGGTGTGTAGGGCACAAGTTGTTTTTGTGGCTTGCCTGGACCCCCGCCCCACATCCAGGTAAGTCCTTGGGACACTGAGTACTCACACTGCTCCCCTGTGTACTGCAAACAATCCACGTATTTGAACGACTGTTGTGTGGAGCTGACCATGAATTGCTCTCTAAGTCCACATCAACAGTCAACACTTCGCAATGATTTTGCAGAGAGACGAGAGATGTGAACACGACAGATATTATTATGTGGCAGGTATGATCCTTGGAAAAACTGGAAGTGAGCCAGGTGTTTATAGGTAATGGGTATATAAACAATAGTGTAAAAAGTGCCAGCAATGGCAGCATCACACTTTGTTGGATCAGTGTACATACCATTCTGGCAGACTATATTAAAAAAATAGAATTAGCCAGTTATGACAGTGCACCATGACTAGGTATGTGATTATGTGTGCTACATCTTGCCCACTGTCAGCATTATGGTGTGCAAGTGTGTGAGCTTATGATGTCAGATACAAAACATCCCACATGGGACTATACAGGCAGGCATTTTCAAAATGGTAGCGTATGAATATGAAAATCTAAGAACATAATCAAGCATTTGTACATGAACAAAATTACATACATACAAGGTTCTATTAATAAACTTTGTGCCTAAGGATAACATGTACTCCTTTCATCATGCCTCCATCATGCGACATTCAGTTCAACATTTGACTTGTGTTTTTTAGGTATCAAGGCATAATTAAGGGAAATACTGATTTGGGCCAGAGGGACATGACAGCACAGCCTTAACAGCTGTCAGGTAAGTGCCACAGCAAAGATGTCAAACAACTCGTAATGCAGCCCAGTCTGATGTGAGTGATCAGCAAGAGGCACTTGGGAGATCTGTTGTGGTTTGAGAAGACTGCTACCAGTGCAGACTGTCTGCAGCCTTTTATCCTGATACTGTAGGGCCTTCTCCAATGATATTACCAGGGCAAAGCACACAATTGTGTTGAACCCTTTCCCCCTCAAAATTGGCCAAAACTGACTGGAGTTTAAAAAAAAAGTCATTTGTTTCAATGACTTTTTATGAATTCTAGTGTTTATTAACTCATTCCATACTATGGTCACAGGCCTTGGTCAGTGGTTCTGGCACTGCCTGGCAAGTCTTACTGCAGCTTCCCTTGTGGCAGCTGCAGCATAACTTGCCAGGCAGTGCCAGAACCACTGACTTAAGACAATGGGCATGTTGGTACTTGCACGAAATCTTTTTTCATGAAGAATTTAAATAGGCAATTGTCGTTTTAAATCTAGGTAAATATATGAAAAAATCAGGGACTGGTATGGAATGAGTTAATGAAAAACAATTTGAATGAGAACTGCAGGCAAACCCTATCAGAATAGCATGTGCCAGGTCAACAGCCTTCCTTGGGGTAGTGGCCAGCTGGCCCAAGGAAAGCTGTTGATTTAGTCTTAATACAATGGGAAAGGGTTAACTAAGCTAAAAGTTGTATAGTATTTGCACCATTCGGCAGGTAAAGTGTACTTGCTGGTATGACGGTGGGCTGTACTTAGACAGATGCAACTGTTAGCTGGCCAAGGTTAATTGTTGAGAGGTCAGACCTGTTTAGAGATGATTACTCGGTGAACATCTTGCAACTATACCATAGGATGGAGGTGTTAGCTTTAAAGGAAAAGTGGCTTATAACAGTTTGATTGTTGAGTGTGACATGCAGACTGGGATATCATCAGTTTCAATTCAGCTACATCTACTGTCTACCCATATTTCCTTTGCATTACCATTTGCCATGATTATTTTTTTGCAGGAAACATGAATATTTTAGTGGGGAAATATACTCACATGGTTTAAACTTAATCTGAAGTTGATACCTTTATATTGTTGGTTGCTGTCATTAAGAAGAATGGATATAATCACAATTTAAGAGAGACAGATAGCAGCAAGTGAATGTGCCTTGTGGCAAGGAAGGCAACACTATTGGAAAACACTGTGATGTTGCTTTTATAACCCAGTAATAGACCCCTCCCCCCCCCCCTTCAATATACAGCTGATATTACACAGGGACACACCCAAGGACTACTGCACCTTAATTTCTCCACAAGGTGGTGCAGTAATTTTTAAGACTTTTTCACGAATAAAGGTACATGTATATATATTTTCATATATATTCACATGTCCACAAAATAATGTTCATCATTACAAAAGATAGTAAAAAAGCATGCTAGATTTATTGTGACCTAGCGTGGCAATGAGACTTCATCTTATGGGAAACAGTTTTCTTTGCAGTTAAACTGTTGATGCTCTTAGAGGCATTTCAGACTTGTTTGTAAATCCTGTTCACCTTTATCATATTGAGGTGCTTTTTTGTCAAAACACACTTTTCACTTACCTAGTGCATTACCTTACAACTGGTTAATATTACATAGCAGACACGAGATAAAAATGACTTGTATTCAAATATTTTTCACAAGTCCGTGGTAGATTTAAACATACTTTTATTTGAAAAGGCGATTGCGAAAAACGGCACAGCCCTGTATAAATTCTTTTCCTGCAGTAGATAGAAACTGAATATGTAAAAAATTGGAAGGAGTTAGCAGGGGTTTTATTAATGTATATATTGACAAGCTTTTCCATGGCAATAGCAATCTGTCTGTCTGTCTGTCTGTCTATAGTTTTATTCATAGATATTTGACTTTATCATTACATTGATCATCAAGGTCAAATAGGGCCTGTGCATTGTAGGTGCTGCAACTGGTCATACTGATTCCTGGATGCTGCCATTACAGGTGGGGCCACGTTTGAGATAAATAAATCTGGCATATCTGATTGGCCAGACATTGTCAACAGGAAGTGGGGTGTCATAAAGGTTATCTTATTATCCCTATTAAACGCTCCGGGCACTTAGGAAATTTACAGCAAATCAGTCTCAATAAAAGAGGTGTTATCAGCATACACCAGGGTAAAAAAACAGAGAAATTTTGCTAAAAATGTCTAAACTAGGACTCTTTTCTTAGCCAGAATAATGAGGGGGTGCTTAAGGGGTCAGGGGCACCAAAAAGGGATAATATGGTAGGCCTTCAAACATCTCCCATTGAGTCATCACTGTGCCTTCATACTCACTGTAATGTCAAATCCCTATTTAACTCTAAGGTTACTGGGTCAACAACTTTCCACAGCACACTCTGGGTTCATTGATCCCAGAGTACAAAAAGAGCTGTTGAAAAAACTCCAATGTCTTTATTGATAGGTTAAAAACAAAAGAAGAAAAAGTATTATATCATCTTTATGCCATGGACCATTTATGGGAATTCCTTGTGGGAAAACATTGCCTGTGGAGACTGCAGCATTAGGTTTTTGAAAGTTTATTCCCAAAGATGTGGTGCCATAATTTAAACTACCAATCAGCACAGGTAGAAATGGGCCACTCCATGCTTCACTGGTCCTCAGTTCAATATAACTCGGTCAGCTGAATTGCTCAACAGCCTTGAGTGTGTTACCTCTCCCTACAGTTATGGCACAATAGCATACTGTGCACAGGTTTGGGCTCGACATTGTCCATTGTTATTCATAATTGTTATTTTATACACTGGATTGATAAAATGTAACATTATCGTGGCAGCTTATAAGAACGGAAGAGTGTCAGTTATTAAATAAATACAGCTGCTGTTGTTATATTTCTAATGGGACTCAGGTTTTTGTAATAGAGTATCAATTATAATGGGTTTCAAATAGTTCTTCGGCTCACATTGTATGTCCATATTTGGTGTAACTTAACTCATTCCACCCAAAAGACACTTTTTCCCGCTAATATCTAAATGTCGTCTGCTAATCGCATTTTACTAATTAAGGGATTATTTTTCAAATTTTTGGATGAAACTGGCATGGAAGATCATTCCAAATTATATGCCCATGGTGAACAGCTTTCCTTGGCATGCTCTGGGCGCCCAGAGCATGCCAAGGAAAGCTGTTGACTCGGTCTTCTATTAGGGTGGAATAAGTTAAGACTAAGTAGAGGGGAAGAGCAGAGAGGTCAGCGCCTTCACTGTTAACCTTATTCTGTGGGGAAAATGAATTGATAACTGTTCCAAATGATAGTTATGGTCCTGTCAGACATGAAGACCCAAGTTAAGTTTCATGTAGATACATATATTATTAGAGCCATGTTACAATTTGACTTTGATAGTTCCACCCAGTCACACTGTCTCCATGTAGTTGTCTATGAACAGGTGAGCTGGGTTTTTGTGACAGTTATGATCACAGATGGTGGGTGCTGCCTGGGGAGGGAGGGGGGAAGTTAAAGAGATAACCCATCTATCAAGTGACCTCATCTGTATCTAGAGTGTGTCTGTTATTACCTCATAATGCGTGCCGGTGGTTACGTAGAGGTGAGACACATGTGCCCGGAGTTGCAGAATGAACGAGATTGAACACGCATATGAATAAAGTCAGCAAAATAGCCTGCAGACACTCCACTGGGCTAGTCAATGCCTTGTCAACGAGTAATGAGCAGAACCAACCATTGTACACCTGTTGGTGCCTAGTGTAACATGGGTGTGTAACCAGTCTCCTGCCTGGCTGGTGTTTTGACCAAGCAGCAGAAGCGTTGTACGTATAGTCAGACAAAGCAAGGAATGTCAAGGGGAAATTGTGTAGAACAGTGGGTTATATCGACACTGGATCATTCGTCCGGACAGGGCATGCCTGCCAGGTAGGCACAGTTCAAAACACCTTTATTTACATTAACAATTACAAATGTATTAATAACAAGGTCATAAAGTATCAGGAAGACTTTGGTGTAAAGTTGCGATGCAGTGACTGCATAAATTACAATGTTGGAGTAATGTGTGTGTGTATGTGTGTGTGTTACCACATACAGGCCTGGCAATTTTAATAGGAACCACACAGTTTTAACAGAGTTGCACGCAACTAGACAGCTTTTAAAGACAAGTTAAAGATGGGAATTACGTTTAAATGAAGTCAGCAATATTGCAGGCTGTACACTGTAAATATAAAACATAAAGCAAAAATTAGATCCATATTGTCATTATTGCCCGGGATTTTATAAACTGTTTATAGATCTATTCAAAATTACTCCAGGATAATCTGAACATAAAGTACAGTAACTATAGACAGACAGACAGACAGACAGACGCACACACACACATTCATATCAACACATAGAAGCTAAACCATTAATGCGAACTAAGTTTCGCAACCAAAAAAAAATCATAATCAATCATGATAAATCGACCTAACCATTCCCATTGTAGATGAAATAACAATTTGGCATGGGATCTGGTAATCATTAAACTCTAGCCATGCTAAAAGAAGTTCGACATGAAGTTTATTGGTAGGCATGTACCCATAAAAACATACTTACAAGACCCTGAATTGTATGCAATTATAATAACTTGTACACAAAATTAATCATAATTTATGCATCCAGATCAATTTTTGAGTGTAGATGTACAATTTATGTCACTTTGTTCCACTTGACTCTGGACGAGCACAACCATATAATGCAAAGCCCTGAGGGCACATCGTAAAATTTTGAAATGAGTCACAAATGGAGAACTAAACTTCCTCAAAAAAATTATAACAGAAGAGTTCTTACTGATTTGAGTAATGTTTGCTTTATCATTTTTTGATTATGAAATGAAATGTGTGTGTTTCATCATTATGCAGTTATTTCCATGTTTATTTCTATGTGCAAATCAGTGAGTAAGACCAGCAAACATGGCTGGTATTTGGGCTAAAATTGCCAAAATTTTATGCAGGGCTGTCCAACTGGAGCATTGTAGCAAAAGTTGGCTACAAAGCTCTTCAAAATTGCTACAGATTTTCTCAAAAATAATGTTTCTTGTGTAAAAAAAGTGGAAAAAATGCTACAAGTGAAGGAAATTTTCAGCTGGACAGCACTGTTATGGTTAGTGGGGGAAAAGAGAGAAGTTATTGAAGCAGTAAGACTGAATGAATTTTGAAAAAAGAATATGTATCCAGTAAGTTTTTTTGTCATTCACATACAATGTACTGTCCGTGTCAGTGTGTAAACAGATTGTACATTTGAACAGTCTGAACTCAATGCTACCAATAAGCATATTTGAACAGGTACAGAAACATGTTATCACTGATGAACCCAGAGTTATTTTTTTTTAAATAAAATCAATGATATCATTAGTCTTAACCTCCAAAAGTAGTCTTGAGCAGAAGAGTGGACACATGACAGGGGGCTATCACCTTCCAAAATTAGGTTTATCGAGATTTTGAGTGACATGGTTGTGCAGGCTGTACTGTGTACCTAACTGGTCTTTCAATATAAAAATTTCTTGTCACTGAGGAGACTGGCAGCAATGATTGAATGCCTTCAAACATTCACTTCACAATTGGGAACCTTTTATCACCATGTAGTCTGTACAACACTGCCAACTGGGTGCAGTGTAGAAGAGGAGATATAATGTTTGTTATTCAGCATGACAGTTTTCATGTTTAGCATATAGATGGCATAAATCTGTGCTAATCTGTCTTTATGCTAATGCCACCCAATCACAGTGTGCTTTACTGATGAAATTATCTATTGGAGGAAAAAGCCTGGTAGATAAGGTGCAGTCAGTGACAGTTCCTGTGTTTTACTGGTCACCCACTCTTTGAAGGTCACAGAGTCAGTTTATATGTCAGTTCTCGCATGCCATCACACAAGCACCACACATAAGGCCGGAGTTGGACAGAACACACTATGGATGACCAGTATATAAGGCAAGTGTTGTTTGCAGGCATAGAAGTTGGTGTCGGAAGTCTTCCTCATAATCACTGTTAGTGCTTGTTGTTGGTAGAGTTGAACCTGTGTGCAGTGGTCACCCTAGGACAGGTTAAAGTGACCTCTGCAGGAAACATGTTGCACATGCAGCCATACTGGCGTGCCATTAGACTAAAAAACAATTACCTGTATAAACTTGTCGTCATTGTAAACAGAATATGATATCTGGGTTATAGTTGTCTTTTATGTATGCATATTTTAGTGGCAATAAGAGATATAAATATGACACCTGTCATGCATTGGTCAAAATAACCACCAGGTACCACCAATCTGGTGTGTGACTGGCAGATCAGCTCATGGTAATAAACAGCAGTCCACCACAGGCAAGTGGGTTGACATAAAATTTGTCAGGAGGACTGTCTATTTTTAAGTGTCTGTTTAAAGCAGGTGACCTGGTAGAGGTGACCATTTGCGACAGCTTTGATCATACAGCACTTTGAACCCACCATGACCCCCACCCAAAAATAATAATTAACATATTACTTGCTCCCATGAGTTTTGATTTATGTTATACATGTAATTACTTTTTTTTTTTCGTTTTTTCTCTCTTTTTTAAAACATATGAATTCTTGATTTACTGGCTGTTATGCCCTGCTAATTTTTTTTTGTTTTTTTGTGAGATAATCCCATGCACTACAAGGTTGCCGGTATGTGTGTGTGTCCGGCTTGGCCAACTGCCAGTCTTAGCGGTACATGTTTAGAATATGTAAAAGTGTTCGTCAGATAACCTGGAACACAATACACTGAAAAAGCAGGACCGCTGGACAAAACAATGATGGTAAAATGTGTTGTAAACAGGACAAAACAATGACCATATACTGTGTTGTAAACTCATGATGCCCTTCCACTGCTCTGTTCCACTTGTGTGGTTCCTGCAAAGGCTTTACATGCAGTAGTACCTCTGCCCAGAGACCAACCCTAGGCCAGGTCGAAACAGTGGTCATATGAAACAGGTGGTCTCTCATTGAGGGTAAAATGATATGGAAAAGATAGGCTTAGGGACCCGGTGAATGTGGTCTTAAAAGGCAGGTGGTTTTTCAATGGAGTGGTCTCTCAAAAGGAGGACCACTGTATTTCCAATTGTATGCCACTTAACCCTTTCCCCCTTAAACCGGCCAAAACCGGCTGGTGGTCAAATGTTGTCTGCTTCAGTGATTTCAACTAATTTCAAGTTATGAAAAACAATGTGACTGAGAAATGTACATGAGGCTTATCAAGATCACATGCCCCAGGTCAACAGCTGTTGACTCAATCTTAATTCAAGGGGGAAAGGGTTAATTTACCACATATCATGACAAGAATATCTGCATAGAAAACTACAATGTGTGGGAATTTGTGCATTGGTGATTTCACACTTTAAGACATTATCATAAAATATAAGTTCATGTTTTATGGGTATAATTTGGTATCCTTTATTGAGTCTTTTACTGTCTTAATTGACACATGAAAAAGACCATAGGGAAAGTTGATGTTTTTCAGCAGGTTATGTTTAGTGATATGACTTTGATGATTATGTCACAAGCATTTTAAAGTCACTTTACTTGCATTTTGTATAGCAAGAATGGAGAATGTAGGGTAAAAACACCACAACATCATGGCCAGTGCTAGTGAAGGGCTGGACCTAATAGGTCTGAAAAGGGACATCGTCTTCAGCATATCTGAGTTAAGTTGAAGACTCAATCAGCAGCTTTGTGTGGCTTACTGTGCGTGCAATATCTCCAGAATGTGCCAATGAAATCTGGTGACTATTACTACTATTTTTGCTCTGGCAATATTGATGTGTTGGTGCTTGAACAAAATGTTCTATGATGAGAAACGGAAGTCTGATATCTTTGTAGCACTACAGATAAGCATGGTTTGTGTTGTGGGTAGCGCTGAAAACAGACTTAGAGTTCATGTGAAACCTGGCAGTATAAATAATTGAAACAAAAGTGAAGGCAGGAAATTTGGTTGTGACACTACAGTAAAACCTGCTGTATGTGGTCACCCCTTTCTGCCAAGAAAAAGGGACCACATAAAGCAGGTGACCTGTCATTGCAGGTAAATTTACAAAGAAACTGACTCCTGTGTCACAGCAATATGACCATAAAAAGTAGTGTGGCTGCTTACGGCAGTGGTTGCATACAGCAGGTACCACTGTAGTACATTTCGATAATGAACAAGCATTAATAGGATTGAGATTTTGTTTGCAGGAAGACTTGTCCCACCAGGTTGTCAGTACATGTAGTGTGATGATACAAGAGGCGGGGGAGGGGTTTGGAACAGCGGCAACACCAAAAGTGCCCGTTGACAACAAGTGGCATTAAATAGTCATGAGTTCTTTCAAGCAACTTGAAGGTAGTCTCTGTGGCAGGTACTGTTCGATTTTTAACATAAATGTGTCCTCTTAATGCTGAAATAAAAACATACGAATAGTATATTTTCATAGAAGATCAGTTGAGAATGAAAAAATTACAGTGTATACATTCAGTTGTGACAAACAAATCAATTCAGTGTTTTATTATTTCAAAATGTCACATATGGAATACAATTAAGATGGGTCATGGGCATTACTGCACTGCCAGAAGAAAGTCTTCCCTAGAGCCATTTTCAAGATAATATGGGCACAAGTACAGAATAAAATTCATAAAAGAGTTTCAGAGTGTGTAAAATGTTAACTTACCAAGAGAGGTTTGGTATTTGTATGTGTACGTATTATATACAGGCGACAGTTTTCATGTTGACATTAGCCTGGAAATTACCAAGGAACAGAAATGTAAGTATGTAACTGCAGGCCAGCTATCTGAAGTGCCTTCTTGTGGAGGAAATGTTAGGCTGAGATAGCCACGCCCGTGGGTTTCTGGAGTTATCTGCTTCAGATCTGTGCCACTGCCGGTTATGGAATAGTGTGTTCTGTCATAGTGAAGGAGGGACTAGTAATCATCATGCAAGCTTCATATGTGCTATATATGCTGCTTGAAAGCTATGTCCATAATGCCTGAGCATTGCTGCAGGCTGTGGCCTTGAATACATAGTTTTGCTGACAAATACCAATATTAGGCTGTATGGGGCATGCCTGAAGACATGGTCAATTGGTTATTACAATATCAGTGCTACTATAAACACCATGACAAACCAACACTCACCAACCTGACGCTGCCCCCAAGATACTACAGGCGCAGACATTGAGGTGGTGCATGAAAATTACTCAATTCATTTTCTCTTAATAGTCTCATTGCTCACTATGGCATTCCTTCTGTCCCCACGCACCCATTGAAGTACACATACAAAGAAAGCAGAAACAGCCACTGCACAGATAGACCAGAATAATAAGGGAGCACCTGCTGTGGTGTTCATCATATTTCCTGGTACATGTGTATTGTTATTGTATATTATGTAGTATGATATTTTGCCCTTTACCTGCAGTGGTGTTTATCATATTTCCTGGTATTGCTATTTTATATTATGTCCTTTGATGATTAACCCTTTACCTGCAGTGGTGTTTATTGTGGTATTATTATTGTATACATTGTATTATGTGGTGTGATGATTAACCGTTTACCTGTAGTGGTGTTTATCATATTTCCTGGTATTGTAATAGTATATTGTGTAGCGTGATAATTAACCCTTTACCTGCAGTGGTGTTTATTATGGTATTATTATTGTATACATTGTATTATGCAGTGTGATGATTAAACCTTTCAGTGCTAAGCTGGAAACGTGTACCTGGAGTCACACACAAAAAGTAGGTCACTAGGTCAAGTATCTAGGTCAGTGGTACAGCAAGGGGGCATACGTCTAGGAATCTGGTTCTTCTTTCATTCAAATTTATCAGCAAGGTGAAAATGCACGTTGGATACCTGACAAGGATGTCTGTTGCTATGTTGATCGATGCTGTGAAGTAGTTGAGCTTTGCTTTGGAAGATGCAGTGGTAAAGTAGCTGTGGTTTAACAGTTGTAATATAGCTGTGATTTAGCAGTGGTAATATAGCTGTGATTTAGCAGTGGTAATGTAGCTGTGATGCAGTACAGGAAGTTTGAAGGGGCATGGGCACAGTCTGTGTCAATGTCATCTACCAGCAGCAGCCAATCACAAACATATAGATCTCAAGACACGGAGTAACTGGGAGTTTTGCTGTCTCCATACTTTCAACACAATGTGAGATGGACACATTCTATCATGCCATGAAGCCTAATGCCTCTATTCGAAGAGTTTGGTCCTAAAATATGAACAGCAGCTGTGGGAATAAAGGCAAAAACATGAAGGTCTGATTTTGTTTGGTTAGACTTGAAGCACACTCCTTACCTCTGGCAGGATCTCCAGAAATTATATATTTATGTTAAAATGGTACATTGTAGGTCTTTGATACAGTTGATGTATAGGGGTAACTTGAAGAAAAAAAAAATTGGAGGTAAAGAATGCCGTATCCCTTGTCCCCGTTCCAAATCCCTGCTTCTGCAACCTTTGAGTGGTCTCTTGTGAATTGCTTGGGTCACCAAGCTTTCATTAACAAGGAGCTTCTATTCATGTACACACGTAAAAACTGTTTTGTTGACACTTAAACAATGTTAAAGAAGAAAGTCAAACAGCTTTTTCATTAAAAAACGTGTGTGGAAGACTCTGGGGTGATGCCCCATTCTTGTCACAGACTTCAGTGACAGCTAAAATAAATTTGCCATGGATGGAGTCCTATGTAAAACATGATGTTTGTCAGTGGATTGTATTTCGGGGTTCATAGTCCTCCCTAAGCATGCTCAGATCTGGATTCTTTGTAAGTTCACAGAGGTAAATGAAGAATACATGAAACCGAATTAGTCTGCTGAGCAGGCAATTATGGGCTGATGGTAAATCAGAGTGATATGCATGTACATTGTACAGCTCTTTAGTGAACTACGCACATGTACTGAGAATCAACCAAGGAAGCACAGTGTTGGCTGTACTAGTACTAGTACCTGTCATTTGACAACACTCACTACTGCAAGGAAAGGTAGTCTCTTTTTTGCAGGTGGCCTTAAAATACAGGTAAATTTATTGCATTAATAGACTCCAGTGTCATGAAAGTGTGATCCTAAAAAGACTTGTGTTCTCTTACAACGGTTAGCTTATAGAGTATGTGTCAATATATTTACCAAGGAATGTGAGGAAAAATTACACTTGTTAAAGTTACAAAGGTCAAGCTAAGTTTATGGCACAGCAGATGGAAACCAGCAAACTTTAATCATTAGGTGGCCTTTAGAGTAGGTATAAATATAATTATCAGGGAATGTGGGGGAAAGGCCAAGCTAAACATGTGGCACAGCAGATAAAAAAACAGGAAACTTTACTAGATTAAGCATTCATACATTTACCAAGAAATGTGACTAAAAAATAGCACTTAGAGAGACTATGACAAATTTATGGCACAGTAGATAGAAACAGGAAGCTAATTGATCATGGATTCTCATTTTGCTGTTTGCATGATTTGTTCAGTATTTGGTTGTTGCTATCTTTGCTTACACTGTGCTCATCATTTTTCATGCAAACCCTCTATTTTTGCTTCATGTATCAAGTGATCATTTGGCTGTCATAACATCATTACTGGCTGAACTATACTTTTTCATATTAAATTGGCTGGGAAGAAATTAACAAAGTTTAAAATTTGAAAAATTTAAACAGGTGGTCCCACTGCACAGATGAGATAACAAAAGTAAATGAATGATTGAATGAATGAAAGAATAAGTAGATTAATGTTTTGAGGCAGTGTGTTTAAAAAGTATCACGTACATTTCAAAGACACATTATGAATTAAGGAGTAAGATAGGTAGGTATTTGTTAATATAACACAGTGAAGAACGTACCTCAAATTATGGGTAAAAAAATATTCATTTATGACCACACTAGCCTGTTTCAGCTCCTCCAACCCAGGTTATAGGCCAGCACATGTTATGACAAAAAGGCGTATTTCAAGTCAATGGATGTGTAACAGTTCACACTTTTGTATCATG
The DNA here is from genome assembly GCA_964020975.1 of Hermodice carunculata. Classification (NCBI taxonomy): domain Eukaryota; kingdom Metazoa; phylum Annelida; class Polychaeta; order Eunicida; family Amphinomidae; genus Hermodice; species Hermodice carunculata. Next base: position 90,522,529 of record OZ026612.1, on the reverse strand, counting down.
TTCATATGTGAATTGAGAAAGATGTCCCTGATCGATATTTAGCTTTATGTAAATATGGACATGAATGGCATCAGAGCTGTGCACATAGTGAGAACTTTGATTTAGTGGTTATTTCATAATTTGTCAAGATACACGTAGCATCAAAGCACACAATGGGAATTTTTGTTTCAGGCTTTTAGCAAAAGTTGGAACGATCACGCAGCAGTCAAAAAGCATAAAAACGTTAGGACTTTCAGTGCTAACGTTAACCCATACCTGGTCAGTATATGACTGAGTCAATAGCTTTCCTTGGCACAGGCTGTACACAGTGTGCCCAATCCATTCCAAGGAAAGCTATTGACCTAGGGTGCACCATCATGAACATTATTTAACTTGCATGCAAATCTTACCAAATGTCTTCTGTTAATGAGAATAACATTAATGCAGACAACAATTTGCATCTGGGCAATTTGAGCAGGAAAGGGTTAAAGACTGAATCAACAGCTTTCCTTTACAGACTTTTGTGCCCAATGTGTGTTGAAGAGAGTTGTTAACCTGAGCCGTGTCTTTTATGTAGAAATATGGGTACATGTACCCGGTACTTGAGTTAAAGTCTCTGGACGAGAAACTTCAATGGGGCATCGTTGTGGCACTGCAGATAAGCACAACTTTTGTTGTGGTCAGCACTGAAGGAGGTTTAGTTGTGTTCCAGTTCACATCTGTTTGAGCTTCAACTGAAAAAAAAAAAGAAAGGATACAAAGAAAAATATTAGAAAATATTTCCTTTTTAACCTGGGCCTGCAAGGGTGTTCAGTGGAGGACGTACAACATTGCTCACTTGTCTGTCAGACGTTGCCATAGTTCGAGCAGAATTCAGATCATGTGAAGATTTCAATAGTGCATTGTTGAAGTCGTTTTATTGACCAGCAGATGAGTTCCCATGAAGTTGAAGGTGCTAGTGACAATCAGTGGTGGTCACAGTTCAATCATACACACACCACACTCCATGTCAGCTTGGCACAGTACATGTACTACAGCTGTTGGACAAGGTGATGTGTTTTTGCATGATGACGACTGGTGGACATGTGTTTTCTGCAGTATGATGCAATAGACTGAAGGTTTACATCAGATGTGTAATATAGTTCACAGCGGAAATACAATATAAATGACGAGAGGTATTGCCATGAACTGCAGGCCTTGTGTGCTTCTGTATGTGCATGCAGCTTTCCCCATTAAAACTTGCCAGAAATGTTCCAATGTTCCAGTGTCATGTTATCTGTTTCTTCTTTCATCAAGAAGAATACAGTGGTCCCTGTCACCAGTGCGCTCCCCCCCCCCCCCCCCCCCACACACACACACTGCAACAACAAGGTGGTCTCGTGGTCTCATGGAATATCATTGGGGGAAAGTATCTGGAATCTGTAAAGTGGTCTCCATGGAAGGGTGATCTCCCACAATAGAGTTTCTGACAGGGATTACTGTGGAGGTAACTAATCCATAGCTTTCCTGTGCATAGTGTGCCTTATGTGTCCTTGAGGAAAGCTGTTGACTCAGTCCATGTGGCCGTGTTCACAAAGAATTTTAATCTGATAGGAAATTTAGGATTAAAATTAAAATCAACTTGTTTTGATTTCACATTCTTTAATCCTGGCTCCCATTAACAATTTTAGTGTGAACCAATCTGTTTTATAGCTATTGTACAAAGCATATGATTAACATTTCAGGATTATGGCTTACTCTTAATTTGATCCAGATTTTGATCCAGCTTAAAAGATAAAGTACTGGATTGAACTAAGATTAATTTAATAAAATGAAAATGTTGAAAACAGAGTTAATATTGGAGCCCAGAACACAGATTGTTTATAACTGGAAGTTTCACTTCATACATACATTAGGCTAAGGATTAAGTAGTTCAGGGTCAAAGGTGCCCCAATTTAATTTTAGGATCAAAGTCAGGATCAGATTAAATTCTTTGCGATTATGGCCACAGAAGATTAAAGGTTCATTTCAAGCAGACTGCTAACATGAGATCCAGAAAAGTCGATGTTATGTCCAGATTAATCTTAATGCTATATGACTTAAATACAATATTACAAACCACATTAAAATATCGCCCACCCACCCTATGAGGGGATGTCTGCTTGAATCACTGGGGAAGCACTCATACATCAGATCAGAAGTGTGCCAGGAAATTCTGTATAAGAATTATTGTAGATGAGGCATACCAGGACAGCATGGGAGGAATTTGGTATGCTTGCCCGCTCCATGCCATGAGACTGTTGAATCTGTCATACCATAACCTTGTATATGAGGACTTGTGTTAGAGCACAGCACTATTTGGTTTTCACTTGATTGTAACTTCTAATTCTTGTAAGACACAGAGTTATATGTACTTTAATAGCAGATCAGATATAAAATGTAAATGATGACGAAATGGACCAGGAACAAGAAGGGGCTTGGCTGTATTGGTTTTAAAAACACTTGATAAGGAGGAAATGTTTAGAGATCAAGGGCCTGGGGGCACCGCCTCCAGCTACTACATTGAATATCTTTAATACATGTTGTTAACCCTCGGCCATTAGCCACCATGTACACCGAGTACCTGTAACACACATTAACCTTCAGCCACCACATGGAGTACCTTTATTGCAACCCTTAGCTATCAGCCACCATACTAATTACCTGAACTACAAGCCTTGGCTGGCTATTCTATCATGGGCAGCTGGCAACAGCCAATCAGATGGCTGCAATTTAATCTTTGACCAGTGTTAGTTTCAGCACTAACCACGGCTCCATCAAGCAATTTAAAAGAATTTTTTTTTTTTGTTTCATGAGGGTGAAAAACATTTATTTGTCCAAAAGAAACTATAATTTTGTGTTACCATGCTTTTAATTTGAAGCAAACAGTTTGGGGTGTTAACATTATTCGAGTTAGGCCGTAACACTTTGTTTACATACATGCAGCGCCATCTGTCGACAGAATTGCAGACTACCATTTGAAACAGTTGACCTATCCTTTCCACAATTTGCAATCCCTAGTCGATACCAAATGTGATGCTAAAGCTGAACACCGTGTTTACGCCTAGTCCAACAGTGTTTGTGTGATACTCTAAGGTTGGTAGAATCAATGGAACTCTTTGCTTGCATTAACTTATGAACACTTCAGAGCGGTAATTTGGCACTACACGTAGTGATTCCAATGAAGTGCCACTTTACTCGGATCCAGATTGCTGGGTGGCTGGTAGACCTGTGTAAGCCTACTACGCGAAAAATGCTGCATTGGGGGTAATTATTAATTGCAGTTAAATTAAGTCTTACCATGATAGAATACACTTTAATGCTCCCCATCCTGTGATTGTGTGGATTTTATGACCTCCGTCGGAAAACATGACAAGCGTGTAGCGCTGAGGTCATGATATTCGACGTCGGTCCTAGAATCCACACAATCACTGGTAGGGGAATATTCAAGTCTATATCAGATACCATACTTAGTAATTTCAATGCAACCATCATCCACCACATTGAGTACATGTACCTTCAATACAACGATCACCCACCATATGGAGTACCTTCAATACAACCATCATCCACCACACTGAGTGCCTTCAATACAACCATCATCCACCACACAGAGTACCTTTAATACAACCATCATCCACCACACAGAGTACCTTCAATACAACTATCATCCACTGCACTTAGTACCTTCAATACAACCATCATCCACCACACGGAGTACCTTCAATACAACCATCATCCACTGAGCTTAGTACCTTCAATACAACCATCATCCACCACACTGAGTACCTTCAATACAACTATCATCCACTGAACTTAGTACCTTCAATACAACCATCATCCACCACACAGAGTACCTTCAATACAACTATCATCCACTGAACTTAGTACCTTCAATACAACCATCATCCACCACACAGAGTACCTTCAATACAACTATCATCCACTGCATTTAGTACCTTCAATACAACCATCAGCTATCATCCGCCACACACTTGTATCTGTAGCATACCAGTACATTAACTGTCAGCTTTCAGCCACCATACACTAGACTACCTTTGGTGCACCCTCAGCCTTCAGCCATCTACTGCATTAAGCACATGTAACTTTAATACTGTAAACCCTCGGCCTTCAGCCAGCACACCGAGTATTAACCCACATTAATCCGCAGCCTTCATTTGCAACACTGTGTGCCTGTAACACACATTAACCCTTAGCTTTCATCTGCTACAATGAGTACTTTTAGCACACATTATTCCTTATTGCACAGCCACCTGATTGGTGTTCTCACCTTCCATTGGCTACTCTGAACACTTTTAACACACCCTTATCAAAAAGCTTAGCAACAGCTTGTACCCTGGAAACGTGTGAAAGGACATACTTACAAGTTAAATGCCTGCTGCTTGACAGTCATGGGAGCTTACTACACCACTCAAAGGAAGGAAGGAAGGAACAATGTGAGCAAAGAAGTACATATGTGTATTTATCACCATCAAGCGCTGTTAAAACCATGATGGACATAGAAAAATCCAGGAAGCCACTAAATACAGATCCAAGTGGTCACTTAATAAAAACCAAGGCTACAATTTTCTTTCTCTTAATTCATCCCTCATCAGTATCTCTGCATCTCATATTGTACACCTGAATTAAGGGTGGGTGATCTATAGATCTGAAACATTGATTTTATTGATTGGCTGAGATTGAAAACTATTTCATGGTGCATTTTATGATGACTGCGTCAAGTTTTCTATTAAATCAATTCTGTTGAGTCATCTCAGATATCACAGAGCTTGCTGACTACCTGACCTTCATAAAAGTTACGGCCTTAACTGAAATTGATGTTTGTTTTTTGACCACGGAACAGCCAGATGTAATCTTCACCTGAGTCCAATTAAAATACCTGTTTAATTTGTAGGTTGAAGGGAAAAGGAGTTAAAGGATATATATATATATATATATATATATATATATATATATATATATATACACCCTTTCCCACTCAAATTGTCCAAAAGTGATCAGATAAAGATTATTATTTGCTATGATACGTTCACTTACATCCCATGTATGCTGTGATTGGAAAGTGTTTTTGCTGAGAATCACAAACATGAGGATGGCACGTCCCAGGTCAGTAGCTTTCCTTGGCACACATTGAGGGCATTGCACCCAACTGGTGTCAAGGAAAGCTGTTGACTGACCGGTAGTCATATTCTGACCAGGGAACAAGGGTTAATGCTGCCGACAGGGAGCAGTCAGATGTGGATTTTCATGGACTTCATGTACTGAATGAGGTGATTTACATTTGTAAAGAAATTCATCCCACATGTTTGGCTGGTTTATGGGACTGAATACAAAGGTGTGACACTTATGGTGTATGACTGTGATTTAGTATTCAGCTATAACAGAACTTTTTGTAAGTGATTTGGTTATAAGGTCTTTAAATAAGTATAGATTAAAGAGGGAATTTTCCTCAAGACTTGATTGTAGTTTGATGATGAACATGTCAGATGATTGAAATGGACTGTATAAATTCAGATCGTACAGCCGAGCTGTTCCAGTTGTATAGCTTTGTGGCTGTGTAGAATGTCACAAGTCTGACAGCAGGATGACCCCCAGGGGCCAGCATAGTATATGTCTTACACAGGCTCAACAAACCATACTTTGTCAAGTGAATGCTAACGGCGTCCAAGCTCACAATTTCAAAACTATTCTGTCCATGAAAAAGAAAAATACCTTAATTTGTCACTTGTAAAGCAATTTTTAGTAGAAAATTCCTATATCGGTTAACAGCATGTAAATTAACCAAGTAACATTTATACAAAACAGCAGCATATAAACCAAAGTAACATATGTATGTATGCATGTGCAATGCTTTACGTACAGACGATCACAAAGAGTATGTCATAGGTTATACATGGGGAAGAGCATTACAGAGTGACCTGCGTGCTTCTGACCCCTGAACTTTGACCTCAGCCCTAATGCTGACATTCTTTGGCAAGGGCCTGTCGTCAACATTCCTGATCTTTGGTGTTATCATTGAATAACTACTGAATGCATCAGTTGATTACGCATGCTTATGATGTACTTGTTTGGATTAGCATTTCTACCTAGTTCACTGGCTCATAGAGGACATTCAACCACAGAAGATTTTGTAAAAAAATTGGGGTGTACCCAATAATTTGTTGAATGTGCCAAAGCCTGTTAAAAATTAAAGTATGCTATCATTCATTCTGCAGATATAAAAGACTCAAAGAAGCATCCACAAATATGTATGATTGATTGTTTTCTGCATGCCAAAGAACTAGGTTGCAGATTAACCCAATAGTTTTATGTTGTTAAGAAAATGATAAGATGAAAACTTAGTTGTATGTGTACATGTTGGAATTAACGAGGGACTGATAAATACATCACTTGTGTATTTGATAAATGTTTGACAAGTTGATAGTGTGTGTGTTTGTTGGAGATATTTTCCTATACAGCTGAATTTATATTGCAACTTTCTGTTTCCTGTGGCCACACAAAATATTAACATATTTGATTGACTTGCATGTTGAATAGAACCATAGTGGGTTTTTTTTGTGAAATTTACTGAAAAATATTTTCCAAATTATCAATAGTTTACTGTTACATTGCTTAAGTTTGGCATTCGTTATCTTGATGTTACATATTTACCAAACCACAAGGTAGTTTACCATTACCTTACCAGTAGATATTGCAACTGAACAATGCACATGTTTATTGTTGCCTCATTGTTAAATATATTAAGTGAACAAACTATATGTATATCATTAGCTTATTGGTAAATATATTGAGCAAATAATGGGTAAATTTATCATTACATTGTTGTTAAAATATTAATCGTTTTAAAGTTAATATAACCCATTGGTGAGAGTACTTTCCGAGCAATGTTGACATTAAGTAGTATATTTTTACCTTGTTGGAAAATATACATGTATTAACCAAACTGTGTTATCAGTAGCCCCCCCCCCCCCCAAAAAAAAAAAAAAAAAAAAAAAGTAGAAATGGTTCTTTGGTGCTGGCCTTAAATTTCATCCTACATTCATTAAACACCTAATTTTGAAAAAAAGAATATTTGTAATTACTTTGAATATAGTTTTCTTTCAAAGTGGACAGTGATGATATTAACTTTGAAGTTTTTAATTTGTAGGGAATCATATCATTTAATTAAAAACAATTGAGCTGTATCATGTGCATCTGTGGCCACTGGTCTAGTTGCTTAAATCTGTATTCTTGTATTGAATGTACAAAAAGATGCTGAGTAAATTGATACCTGATGATTTTGATCAAACTTTCAAAGCAGTGGGTGTTGTCCATACATAGATTACACATGTATAAAACATTATAGGTGTTAAGGGAAATAGTGGTAATGATATGGTCTGTGCTGGCCTGGTATTTAACATGTTTATTTCATACAGGGTTATAGGTGTGTGCAGGAAGATGTCTGCATACTACAGACATACTTCATGTCAATCTTTCACAGACTGTTTTGTATCATTCAGCACATGTGTGCAATGTTGTAATTTTGAAGGAATATATTCATGTCTGTCAGTCTTCATGAATCAGTTTGGCTGAAGAAAAAGACTGTCCCTGGAAGGCATGCATAGTATTCATCTTTGCATGAATCCTTCCACTGGTTCGCGAGTTCCTCTCGCGGAAACTTTTTATTCAAGTGCAGACATGCTGGCGTGGGTTGACTGAAAGTCTTGTCAGCAGAAGAGGCTGGCATGGGTCAACAGCTTTCCTCAGTGAGCGTGTGCAGGTGTTTCTATGACGGCAAACACTTTGGTAATGTGGGGACCTTGTCCACACAGACCTGTAATCATTATGTATACTGATGACAAAAGATCTGCGTTGCAGCTATGCTGACAAAAGAGAGTGATACTAATTGATGACAATTAAGAGCGCTGTAGTAGAAATATTGAGAAAATTACAGTATATATAGGGCTGAAAAAAGTAGCCAATTGTGTATGTTGCTTGACAAAGAGCAGGGCACAACAATGTAATGGGGGTGGGGTGGGGGGAGGAGAGTTAGAAATAATATCCCCACATTGGTATGACAAATTGATAAATGCCCTACATTGGTAAAAAGTACCTGGGTGACAAAAGATTAAGTATATATATATATATATATATATATATATATATATATATATTGTCTGGCACATAGTTAGAAATGCCTTTAATTTTGTAATACATGTGCATGTTTACTTTGTCTTTCTGTTGGTTTAAAAGTGTATGAAATTTCACACAATTCTCCTTCCCAGTTCCTGCTTTAGCCCCACCCATTTCTGTTTCATAGGTCCTGCTTTAGCCCCACCCATTTCTGTTTCATAGCTCCTGCTTTAGCCCCACCCATTTCCGTTTCATAGCTCCTGCTTTAGCCCCACCCATTTCTGTTTCATAGCTCCTGCTTTAGCCCCACCCATTTCCGTTTCATAGCTCCTGCTTTAGCCCCACCCATTTCCGTTTCATAGCTCCTGCTTTAGCCCCACCCATTTCTGTTTCATAGCTCCTGCTTTAGCCCCACCCATTTCCGTTTCATAGCTCCTGCTTTAGACCTACCCATTTCCGTTTCATAGCTCCTGCTTTAGCCCCACCCATTTCCGTTTCATAGCTCCTGCTTTAGCCCCACCCATTTCCGTTTCATAGCTCCTGCTTTAGACCTACCCATTTCTGTTTCATAGCTCCTGATTTGGTTTCTCACAGGAACCTTGAATTTGTTACAATTTCAATTTTTCAATCCATGCTTTTCATGGTAGCCTTATTTGAATAGCAAGAAAACATGTCCTGAATTTCATTGTGGGATTATTTTAGGCCTAAATACTCCACGCAAAGTTTAAAAAGTAACAAACAGCTTTCAGTCCTAACTTTTAGCCTTAATTAAAAGGAGTAGATGCTAATACCTATTATAAGATAAAACTGCCACCACCTGTCTGGTGACATGAAGGGGAAAATGCCCCTGTTTAGCAACACGTGTCCCACAAAGTAGCTTCCACACACATTGCTGAGTGGGGGCATAGTCCTCTTCACATCACCACACAAGTGGCCACTGATTGTACTATTTACTAACTCCTTAGTATTGTCCTTTACTATAGATGCACATCTATATGCATGCATAGGTTCTCAAAGTCAGTTTCTGCCTCCCAAGTGTATACAGTGCATAGACATGCGTCTGGCACTGATCATAGTTTACCTATTGTCCTGATTGTACCACAATGTGAGGATCTGTGGATTCGGCATGTGTGCAGGAGTTACTTATTGGCCACAAAATTGATTTTGGTGACAGCTACATTTAAAGCTGGTTTTCTCCCACTAGGTGTTTTTGTTTAAAAATGAATCTCCAATCAGTCGTAAGTTTACAACTGCACATACCAGAATTTTGCTTAAAGAAGTCTGCAGTGCATGGTAATTGTGGACTTATCTGTGCCCCTTCCCACTACCACCCCACCCCATGGTGATTATGATAGAGGTAGGATGTAGGACAGCCAGAGATGGTTGACCGAAGGTGAATCTCCCCAACTCGTGGTCATGTTTAATGACCTGCCCTTGCAACCTTATTTATATACAGTCAGCTAATGCATTCTATGGCCATAATTGAAGACTATATATTGACACACCTTGTTAGGGTGTCCACTCAACCATTGAGCTATGAAGCTAGTTCTGTTGTGTGTCTCTTGGGTTGTCACTGAATGGCAGTGGAGGGAGGGTGTAAACAGGGACATGTGGACACATGTTTGGTCTGCTCTGCTTCTCAAGATGTGAACCCAAATTGGTAATATAGACTAATTTTTCCCACAACAGCAGTTTACGTTAGTGTCCTGCCATGTCACTTTCAACAGGAACCTCTTTGTTGAACAGTTTCGAAATAGAGAAGCTGGGTGGAAAGAGTGGAAAGATTTATTGGTTACAATAAAGTTTGGTTTGCCCTGAGTATCATTGCCAGTGTCAGTTAGCATGTGATCACTATTTAAATACCACAATACATATGTTTCTTTTTTTTTTGAATTTTTGTTTTGTTTTGTTTTGTTTCTTTTTCTTTTTTTTTTTTAAATTCTTTTTGTACCTGCTACCTTTTATTGTTTGATTATCTTGTCTCTTAAAAATAGACTTGATCAGCAATTTGACGATCGATATCCTGATTATTACGTGCAGGAGCCTTAAGCAGAAGGAGGGAGTGCTCATTTTTTTGGTTGTATGTTTTTTGCAGGGAATCATACACAAAATGTTATTGAATTACGGAAATATGATTTGATATATGATCATTTGTCCTGCAATGTTTTTTTTTTTTTTAAGCAAAATAATCTTGTCCTGTGAGTGAAAAGGTGTCAGTGTTAATTTTAAGAAAGCTTTCCATTGAGTTGATCCGAAACGTCTGTGTGTGCCTTTTTCACATTTTACAGCATTTATAACAATGAAGCCTAAAGCATTTTTTGACACATAGATTTGATCACTTGATTGCAGGATTTGCATGTGAGTATTCACATATACAGATTTGTCATGTCAGTGAAAATCGCAGCAAATTTGTAAATTTAGTTTTGAAGAAACCTCTTCCTTGTTATGTTTACATTAGATACAGGTTAGTCATGTCAATCAAAGTCACGGCTTTGGAGAAAGATCTTCCTTATTACATTTACATTAAGTGGAGGTTAATGATGGAGATAAACATCATTTGTGTCAAATAATGATTTGCTGAAGCATTATTATTTTATACCAATGATGTGGTTCGAAGGTGATCAACCAACCAGAAAATCTACCGTTTACTTCCATGGAACATTGTGCTGAAAATAGAATCAAGGCTCACACTGTCATTCAATGAAAATAAAGTACTATAAATGCACATCATCATTCATAGAAAACAATGATATGGTGACCCGATCCACTGATGTCACCAAATTCTAGTTTATAGAATATCTTGCTAAAACCTTGGGGGGTCCCAAGGTCACCAGCATGCAATGCAAGGCCAGGGATAAAGAAATCCCAGAAAACCAACTGCAGTGCCCCGGTTGTGTCATGGTTGATTACTGGGGTGTGACAGACAGAAAAGGGTAGCTAGCACCAGTGACTACACCCTGTATATGTATAAATGCTGAATGAAATATGCATATATATGTATAAATATATGCGTATGAGATATGAGCAGAATGGACAGTGTATCCCCCTGTGATTCCTGTGTGGAGACTGACATGCTGACCACAGGTAAAATTGTATGTGCACATCTGTGCTATAAGCATTTCTTTTCAGAGCTTTATGTGCCTGTGATTAAGTGTCAGAGGTGAGTTGTATTCATATTATAGATTAGACGGACTATGTCTGGCAAGTGGTCACAGTCTGTTGTACTTGAAAAAGCAGGTAAGAGCATTGAATGGGGCCATAGTCCCCCATCTACCCTGCGTGGGCACATGTTACACCAATGCCTGTGGCTTTGCCTATAGTTATATTTTGTTGTAATGCTCTGTGGATAGAAACACACTTGAGGTATGGCAGTAGACTGATACATACTGGAGATACATATGGTAGTAGACTGATACACACTTGAGGTACATATGGTAGTAGACTGATACACACTGGAGATACATATAGTAGTAGACTGATACACACTTGAGGTACATATGGTAGTAGACTGATACATACTGGAGATACATATGGTAGTAGACTGATACACACTTGAGGTACATATGATAGTAGACTGATACACACTGGAGATATATATAGTAGTAGACTGATACACGCTTGAGGTGCATATGGTAGTAGATTGATACATGCTGAAGGTACATGTGGTTGTGGACACACTTCAGGTACATATGGTTGTAGACGGATACATACTTGAAGTACATATGGTTGTAGACTGATACATACTTGAGGTACATATGGTTGTAGACTGATACATACTGGAGATACATATGGTAGTAGACTGATACACACTTGAGGTACATATGGTAGTAGACTGATACATACTTGAGGTACATATGGTAGTAGACTGATACACGCTTGAGGTGCATATGGTAGTAGATTGATACATGCTGAAGGTACATGTGGTTGTGGACACACTTCAGGTACATATGGTTGTAGACTGATACATACTTGAGGTACATATGGTTGTAGACTGATACATACTTGAGGTACATATGGTTGTAGACTGATACATACTTGAGGTACATATGGTAGTAGACTGATACATACTGGAGATACATATGTATAGTAGTAGACTGATACATACTGGAGATACATATAGTAGTAGACTGATACACACTTGAGGTACATATGGTAGTAGACTGATACACGCTTGAGGTGCATATGGTAGTAGATTGATGCATGCTGAAGGTACATGTGGTTGTGGACACACTTAAGGTACATATGGTTGTAGACTGATACAGACTGGAGATGCATATGGTAGTAGACTGATACATATATATATGTATATATATGTGTATATATATATATATATATATATATATATATATATATATATATATATATATATATATATATATATATATATGTATATATATACACATATATATTTGCTGCCTTGTGGTTCACTGACTGGTGCCTTGAGCACACAGGTCTAATGTCATTTTCTACTTCAGTGTGTATACTTAGGTATATCTGAGTAAGTCTTGTATATCGTACAAATTATGAATGTAAATTGTGGCACCTGGAAGATGTAAATAAATGTAAGACCCACATTATGAGGTTGTAGATATGGTATGAGAGGATTTACATGCCTTCTTTCTCTAGCTGTGTACTTTATATGGTGTACAGTGGTCCCCCTCTTGTAAAGCCCCCCTGATGAGAGGCCACCCCCTCTACAAAGGCCACTTCTCCATGCATTGGGTATGGTATTTTCATTTTATTTAACCCCTCATGAGAGGCCACCCCTCTTGTAAAACCAGATTTCTGGTGCACTTGGGGTGGCCTTATAGCAGGCAGACCACTGTACACACTCTCCAGATATTGGCAAAGTATGAAGAGCAAAGGTCAAAATGTCACAACTAAATATGGTTGATTTGCCTCCAAAATATGGCATTGTGGGATAGATGTATCAAATAGCATCAATCAATTCACTAATAATTGACCATAGACATATATTAGGTTCATCAAATCACAACTAATTCGATCACTATGTCCTACTCTACAGATTTGGCAAATTTGACAATTCACCAATGATTCACCTCTCATAGCTTACAAGATTAACAAGTCACCAATAATACATTGCACAAAATGAATAATTGCCAACATATTTTAAGCCAAGGGTACCTAAATGATTTGAAGGTGCTTTGTTTTAGAAGTTGCCAATACATGTGGATCATTTTAAGAAGTTACCAATCAATGAATTATTGGTGAATCATACATGAATGATTCACTTTTATTTTTCATTTGCAAAGGTGTCTTAGGATAATGTTATCAAGATTGAAATAGAATGATAAGTTAAGCAATATGTAGAAAGATATTAAAGTGATCAGCATAAATGCTTATTTTTCTGTCTATATCTTGTGCTGAAACATCTTGCTCAATTTTTTGAGGGCCTCTGGGACAAAAATGTATTTTCCTGATCAAATTGAGATGAATGTAGGCAGCGATTTGACACTGGGTCAGATGTTCTGGTCAAAGAGGAGGGTATTACATGTAAGATTTGATTTGAGTCTTACATTCTGAAAATTTCCTAAATGCCTTGGGCACCTATATGAATGCTATGTCTATATAGTGTATATGTATTGAACATGAACAGGGTGATAATAAGGCCAAGACATGCAGGAACATGCATTGTTCTTATCTAGTGATATAGATATACATGTATTATCACTTCAGTTGGTGTGCTCCAGCAAATATGTTGCTTGGAAGCATTTTAGTTGCTGCCAAATACAAAAACTTTACCGGTGATTTGATGTATAAATGTACACTCTTGAATTATAAAACAGAACTGATTCATGTACATAATTTATAATATTGACAGCGACTGTTTATCATACCCGATGTACAAGATATATGCAGAGACTGCCATGACCATTTGCCCATTAGCCAACTGCTTTTTTGGTGGGGGGGGGGGGGGGGGTTGTTTGGTTTTTTTTTTTTTTTTTTTTTTTTTGGTTTGGCACTTGAAATTTTAAATAGGTACTCATTCAGTATGACATTTCAGAGCCTCAGCAGAAAATTTTAGAATTGTCCTTTTTATCTGCTATTTTAAGATGAAGACTGTAACATCAGTCCATGGTATGTAGGCGCACAAGAACCCAGTTTATTACGATTCATTGATATGCATGTATCAGTGTATCAATCGTGATATATTGCTTTGTGATACATAGTATCGCTATGGAGAGGTGTATCATGATACATACCGGTATTGTAATGGAAATTTTCAGACAATAACACAAAAAATTCAAAATAATTTTCTTTAAATGTCATCAAATGAAACTGATGGGAATCTTTTTATGTGTATTTCCACATATTTGAGATATATTTATTGAGAATAATATGATGATAGTGCCAACTTGGTGAAACATTAATTCTGTATAGGGTTTATCGTAAGCATGTGACACAGTGTCTAATATTGTGATCCCCAGTAAAGCAGACAAGTGAACTGTATCATGATATGTATCATATCATGAGATCTGTTGCAAATCATGAGAAAAGTGTATCGTCCCAGGCCCGTAGCCCATGGGAACTAGATCAATAGCTTCCCTCGCCACTCCGGGTCCTGTTGCGTGCAGAGTGTGCCAAGGAGAGCTATGCACCAATCGCTGATATCATTCTTGATGAAGGAAAGAGTTGGACACCATTTACAACATTCGATCATTTCTGGTATTTTTTAGCGGGAAAAAGTTACATGCAGATACAACTTCTTTAGTTGCCTCGGGGTTAATATTTAGTCATCCAACACTGCATGTGCACAGGACCATTCAAATGTCAGGCCATGATGCATCTTGTGTCCATCAATGTAGTCACTTTAAAATATTGACATTATGAACACACATTTTGACAAGATGGATGTTTGTAAGGTGAGAGAAAACTTTAAGCCCCTGATTTATTCAGTCATGCCTTCCTTGGCTTTGCAGGCTTCATATATCACAGCGACACTGAATTCAAACAAGCGCCACCTTATGTTGAACATCACAAACCATGATTGTCACTGTCTGATGGTCCCTCACCCACCACCTTCATTTCCTTTGAAAAAAAATATAGCCCTGTGTCCTCAGTGCACGCATTGGGTGTACAAGACATCTTGCAGATGTCATCTTGAACTGGTGTCCTATACAGGTGTAGGTTTAACTCTAGAATTTGATAGCAAACAGGATTTTACAATTTTCAGTAAGGCTTGGAAAGGACTAATTCAGTATAAATGACAAATGTATTTGGAGCACATAGCTAGCTAGGTTAGTGACTTTTGTGTCATCTAGTTAGTCTTCTGACTTGATACTTGACACTACTTGACATTTGTGGACAGCATATGGTGCAGGTGAGACTATATAATGCAGTGACTCTAGCAGGTCTTTCTATCGAGGCTATACCTGGAAGGATTTTCATGTCATTCTGTATACATACAGAGCTGATGACACAATCAAACATTAGTGTTGTCTGGACTTTTTTTTTTTTTTTCACTTCAGTTTAATGGTAAATGATATGCTTCCTTCTGTGGCACTTTTTCTGCTTTCCAGTTGTGGTTTCTAGATTAGATCTGGTAGATGGAGATGGTAAACCACACATTTATGGGAGACACAAGTAGGACAAAGTAAACTGTATCGTGCTGCCGGATATATATGTATGTAGACACGTCTGGTGAAGCAAAAAATGAAGATAAAAAATAGTGAGAGACCTCGGTCAGCAGACTACATGCATCAGGGAATATGAGAAAGAAATAAGGTTTTTGTTACCTGATGCACAACATAATTTTATTCTGAGGCAGGTGAGATCTATTATGATGTAAGGAATCCATATTTTCACATACTTACACGTCAACCTGGCGGTTGGACCAGTAGATCAGCCTTAACGCAGGAACGCTAATTTTTACGTGACATTGCTCTGTGGTCCTTGACAACATTACTTCCTGCTATATAAGCAGTATAATTAACGGTGTTTTCATTTCACTCCCTGATGAGCTCAGGATAAAGAGCGAAACTGGTCGGAGTCAATTTTATTCACAATTCTAGTTTTGACTGCAACTGGCCTTGCCTAGTCTTACCTATATAATCTTTTTCTGACCATGGGATACCTTGAAACAGCAGGCACTCGCGCCTACAAATTTTGCATCAAAAAACAACACTCCAAACAGTTGACAAAAGACAATTAGAAAAGATAAAGATGGTGGTATAGTTTTTTATTCTGCTGTGAACAATTTTTGTTTTCACAGTTTTTGCATTTCAGACATATCACTGAGGCTTTAACTTCACTATTTTTGACATAGTTCCTGTACAGCCCATGTTCAAGCACTAAGTCATGATGGTTTTTTTTTTTTTTTCATGGTTTGTTAATTACACTGAAATTAAGAACTTAGTGTATTTTAGCAAAAAGGGCAGGAGCCAAACAGAGGGCGTCACTGCTGCCCTTCCAGTATGAGCACAAAGTAACGTGTACATGTTGTGATGGCACTCAAGTGCTGCTTTAGTGGCACAGCAGCATGCGTGGATCTGCATGGGTTTCATGCTGCATTGAACTGAATTGCACTGAGGCATAATAGAAGAGACTTTAATGCTCCTCAGCTTGTGGATGTGGTCGATCAATGCCTCCTTTAAACCCATGACCTTGACCTTGACTGCATTGATCAAGGTCCATATGCCTTTTTTCATTCAATCAAATCAGTTTATTAGTATATTACAAGTAATATGAATGCAGTGACTCTGTAGGATATATGAACATAACCTTTTTCAAGTTTTACCAGAGGATCAAGACTTATAGTTAGAAGCCCAGACTACATTAAAGTGTGTGAAATACAGATATACTAGAACATTTGATAGAGATTTAGTTTTGGTACCCACACTGTGGCTTTTTCTGTAAAATTCCTTTGAGCATGAACTAACAACATATATGCTGGCCAGGAAGTGAAAAAACTGAAACTGAACGCACAAGGAGTCTCCAAGCTAAAGAGAAAGTTTCAGCCACCAATTTTACCGAGAAACGTTACAGTTGCCATAGGTCTGTGCTCTCAAAGGAGGCCAAAGAGTTCAAACAAAAAGTCACCACCATTTGGATCAACTTTTCTCACCGCCTGGTTCCATGCCACATTGTTTGCATGGGAAAGTGAGTGAAAGGGTGGAACACACAAGTGATGCCATGTTACTCAACAAACTGTGAAGTGAAGTGTGGCGCCCACATTATGAACATGTATAGAGCGGCAGTACTTTGTAGTTGGGGTGGCGTGCTGGCATTGATACATCTCATGCATGCAGCCTGTGCAGGAATAACCTCTGCGAGGTAGCATGTACATATATATATATACAGTCAAACCTCCCAGGTGATTTCACTGTTAATGCTCCGCCGCTGTCAGTATTCTTTCTTGTTCCTTTCCATATTGGAGTTTGCACATGTACAGTTTACTCAAGCGTCTGAAGCATCTCCCTGTTAACCTTTGAACAGTATGTCAGTGCAGAGATATTTCTGTCATCAGAACCCATCACGTGATCATGTAATAAGAAATATCACCTCATGATCATGTAATGAGGGTATCATCACGTGATTATGTAATAAGGATATCAACACATACGATCGTGTAATAAGTGTATCATCACATCAGGGCCAGAATTTTGGCGAGAATCCAAGAATCCATTCTCGTAAAGATTCTCCTAAAGTTGTCTTTCTTTAAAAAGAAAACTAATCGACAAAAATCCAAATAGATTCTCGCAAAATTTTGCAAAATTCTGGCCTTGCACATGATCGTGTTATAAGGGTATTATGATATCTGACCATGTAATAAGGGTATCATCACATGATTATGTAATAAGGGTATCATGATATCTGACCATGTAAGAAGGGTATCATCACATGATTATGTAATAAGGGTATCATGATGTCTGACTATGTAATAAGGGTATCATCATGTGATTATGTAATAGGGATATTATCACAGTGTTAACAGGGGTGGTAGGACACAGTGTGGCTACATTAACAACATGCACCTGTACTTTACCCGTGGTCCCATCACTGAAGCACTGTGTCCTATAACCCCTGTTAATGCACAACAGTCCAATCACTGCTGACCATTCCTTGTGCAGTCATGGCTGACACAATATGACTGGAACTTGACATCCTTTGACCACTTGCCAGTTTAATCAGCAGGAGGAAGAATACCCTCATTTGAATATTTAGGTGTATGACAAAGTTTCCTCTCCACAATACTTTTACATGTTGTGTATGTACAATGTTGCCACAGGACCACGGTACTTGTGCATGGTGGGCATGTGGCCACACACAGCTATAGTATTTCCGCATGATATGCTTGTCTATAGGCCTGCAGTGTAACCACACAGCTACAGTACCAGTGCACATATTACCTAGCCATACAGACCTACAATATCAGTGCACATGGTATACATGGCCACAGAGAGCTATAGTACCAGTGCACACAGTACACCTGGCCACACAGAGCTACAGTACCAGTGCACATGGTATACATGACCACAGAGCTATAGTACCAGTGCACATGGTAAACCCGGCCACACAGAGCTACAGTACCAGTGCACATGGTATACATGGTCACACAGAGCTATAGTACCAGTGCACATGGTAAATCCGGCCACACAGAGCTACAGTACCAGTGCATATGGTATACATGACCACACAGAGCTATAGTACCAGTGCACATGGTATACCTGGACACACAGAGTTGCAGAACCAGTGCATATGGTATACCTATTCATGCAGGACAATGGTACAATTGCAGATGGTGTTTGTAACCACACAGAACTATACTGAAATTGCACATGGTATGTAACTATGCAAAGCTATATTTCTGCTGCACATAGTCTATGTTGCTGTGCACATGCAGCTACTCTGCTGGTGCAAGTGATGTGTTTACCCACACAGGGCTTTTTAGCTTATAGCTCCATAGTGTAGGTGCACCGTGCTTGTACCTGCATGTAGCAGGTGGCCATATCTTGTGAGTTGCGTGCAGAGCACACCAATAGCCCCTTAGTTATGCCTAGGCAGCTACTAACTATGCATGATCCACAACAGTTCAGCAAGGTGTGATCTGCATACAGTTGTCTAATTGTGCATTAATAAAATCAGCCAGAATTAAGGCCCACCAGATGTGACTGTTTAGCGCTCAGCACAGCGACATCACGTCTAGCCTCATTGTGGCAACATATTTCATCTTTGTACACTTCGGCCATCAGCTGTCGAAATATCTCCTTGTTACAATAAAATGGAGTCAACAGCTTTTCTTGGCATGGCTGGGTTTTGCAAAAGCTGTTGACCTGGGGCATGATACTATGATAAGTCTGATTTACAGTTCTCCTTTACAGTGCTTTCTGCTTATGGAAATTTGAATAAAAACACTAAGCAGAAGACATTATACATTGGCCACTTCTAGGTGATTTAAGTGTGAAAGGGTCAATAAACCTGTACATTAAACCTTGTGCTGAAAAGACCACCTGTGAAAAAAAATTCATCTGCCTTCTAGATCACTCCGAAAATGTTCCCATGAATGCTTTCTTGTGACTCTTCTAGAAATATTTTTGGCTTAAATGGCTCCTCCATGTCACCTCAATTTTTCTACAAATTTGCTGTGGGAAGATGCTCAGAGATCCCACTTCCATGCCTTCTAGACAAGATCTGTCAGCATTTTGGCCGTTTGCCCCTTTTCTCCAAATTTATAGATCTGACCTTGACTTTACAAAGAACCTTAAAAACAAAGAAACAGTGCCCATGGAAGAGAGGGAGCACAGGTATATTATTGTAACTTGTTATGAATAGTTAAGTAGTCAGGTGCAGACCGAGTTTTCATTTTGGGAGTCACGGGTCAGCATACAATTAGTTACATGTCAGATGTGGGTGCTTACATAATGCATGGCAGTCCAATAGACAGTGGTAGACTGTAAGGCTGGGGCCATGTGTAGCACCGACAGGCAAAAGGGCATCTGGCCTGTCTTTTCCTTGACCATCTTTGCTTGCTTGAATAGACACTGGATGGTCCTGATTGTGGGGAGTGTGAATTCATTAAAGGGCCTTGTTTCTGCAGGCAAGGTTCTCTGTGTGCACCTTATAGGCCCAACTAATTACCTGTGTTTCATTCCAAGTTTACCAAAGTACTGTTACATCTTTTTTGCTTGGGGCCAGTGAATCAATTAAATGTCCATTATGACCTGGTGACCTGTGAATGTAAGTCATGTCCTTGCCCATCACCAGTCAGACAGCTAGTATACGTATGTACATAAACGGTGCTGATGAGCCTGGATTATGTTTCCAGTCTTTACAAATGCCCAGAAGGTTCTAATACTTTATTGTTGTGTCTCGCACCTCTAAGGGGGCCCGGCATATGGTAAATGCTTTTGTCTGTGCATGCCCAGAGTTGCACAGGCTTCTAGATGATCAAGTCAGACCCATTTCAACCAGGACTTATAAAATTATGCATGGTTACGGTCAATAAGATGGCTACATTGGAATTGCATGCCGGTGACATTGACTAAATCCCCAAGGTCACAGGCTATATTTTGTAAAACTTGCTTGACAGTCGAACGGTGTCTCATAAAAGTTGATGTATGACGTGTCAAAGACATGTTCAAGCCAAGACTTTCATTCATATGCTACATGATGATTAGTCTTCTGTTAGGACAGGTCTGATGCTTGACCTTGACCTAATTCTCAAGATCATTACCTATCATCAGTGACTTTTGTTTGAAGATAACACAAGAAATATATGTAAATCAAGATTCACATTTTGCATGGTGATGGTGACATTGACCTAGTTCCTAGGGGCACCAGGCAGTCTTGTGAAATTTACTCACTTGGTAACAACTTGTGAGTTATTTGAGTTACAGGTTTTGATATTTGATGTGATGATGATTTTGCAGAAAGGCTGGATTGGTTGGCAATATTGATGACCTTGACCTATCCTCAAAGTTACAGATAACATTTGGTACATTTGTTTATCCAGATAACTGGAGAAGTAGTTGAGTTAGGAGTTTGATATTACACATGCTGTTGGTCCTCCATGTCCTCCTCTATTGTATAGGGTGACCTGGACCTCCATGTGCTCCTCTATTGTACATGGTGATCCAGACCTCCATGTCCTCCTCTATTGTATAGGGTGACCTGGACCTCCATGTGCTCCTCTATTGTACATGGTGATCTGGACCTCCATGTCCTCCTCTATTGTATAGGGTGACCTGGACCTCCATGTCCTCCTCTATTGTATATGGTGATCCGGACCTCCATGTCCTCCTCTATTGTATAGGGTGACCTGGACTTCCATGTGTTCCTCTATTGTACATGGTGACCTGGACCTCCATGTCCTCCTCTATTGTACAGGGTGACCTGGACCTCCATGTCCTCCTCTATTGTATATGGTGATCCGGACCTCCATGTCCTCCTCTATTGTATAGGGTGACCTGGACTTCCATGTGCTCCTCTATTGTACATGGTGATCCGGACCTCCATGTCCTCCTCTATTGTACATGGTGATCCGGACCTCCATGTCCTCCTCTATTGTATATGGTGATCCGGACCTCCATGTCCTCCTCTATTGTATAGGGTGACCTGGACCAAATTTTTAAGGTCACTGGACATCCCTATGAAATTGTAAGAGACTGCTTACTTATACTAAAAACTCTGTGTACCCTCTGGCACCCTATGCTGCAGGTGTATGGGGGAGGGGGTGAATACTGTAAACAATCTAAGATTTCTTTAAATTTTTCTCGACATGATGCCACTTAAGCTAGCAACAATATTTTGACAGATGACCTACTTTATCAAACCATCTTAATGTGACCAGAAAGTATCCTCATAAGATGAAACCATACTTTCTGTAATGAGCTGGTGAAAGGTTTATGGCTTCATTTGAGATGGTCCTTGATCCTTTGTGAGAAAGGTGGTTACTGTATGCAGCAGGATTGGTGCAGTTATAAGTACAGTAAAACCTCTCTAACCAAACACCTCTGTATACCGATCACCTCTCTATACTGAATACCATTTCTCAGTCCCAAATATATACTTTCAATGCTGTGAAACCTCCCTATGCCAAACACCTCACTATACTGAACACTTTTTTCTGATCCCAAGGGTGTTCGGTAAAGGGAGGTATCACTATACTCTTATTAATGTGGTGGTCAGTGTTCCACAATCATAATAACAATTATAATTGGAAGACAGTTTCACTGTTGTCTGTGAGCATAAATGACATGAGCATACAAACAAATCTGAACATTCTTGATGTGTACAAGCATGTGGGAATCCCAAGAGATGCTCAGCCTTTTTCAAATAGTTTGGAAACAAAATGTAGCATCTCAGGGAAAGTAAATTTTGTTATTTTGCACTTTTATAAGTTTATGCTTTAACATATTCAACTCTCCATAGACAGTGGATTGGATACAGAAATCAGTGGTTGGCTGCTAAGGTGAGGACATATATATGGCTAAGTCCACAGTATATTGCAGCTGCTTTTTGTTGTAAAAGTTACAGAGAAAAAGTGATGGAGATAGGGAGTACCATAGTTGGTTGTAGCTGGGGATTAAGCTAGATCTCAGACATGTCCAGCTCAGTGGCAGATCAGATGCTGGTATTGTGAAGAAACCTGGAGTGATGTCCGTGCACCTGTACATTTGTGTAGGTTTTTGTGGTATGGTGTACTTGGTATTGAAGGCAGCACCTAATGCCAGTAAAAAAAAAAAGGTCAGGGCCAGAATTTCGCAAAATTTTGCGAGAATCTATTTGGAATTTTGTCAATTAGTTTTATTTTATAAAGAAAGACAAGTTTAGGAGAAGCTTTACGAGAATGGATTCTCAGATTCTCGCCAAAATTCTGGCCCTGGACAGGTGGTCTTACCATACAAGTAAATCTACTGCAGAAATAAATTAGTGTTACGAAGGAGTTTTAAATGGATAGAAGTCTTTTGTGTTATGTGATCTTCAGAGCAGGTACCATTGTATGTGCAAGTAAAGGTTTGACCCTATCAATGGTCAGGCATAGAGAGTGAGTGGCCAGCTTTCCCATAGGAAAGACAGGCCTGCCGGGACATGTAGTTGACTGAAGGGTCTCTACACAAGGACTTTGAATCTGAAATCATTATCCTAATTTAAATCAGCACAACCTTTGTTGTAATTAGTGCTGGAAGAATTAATCTTGTCCAGTGGGATAAAGGGGTTGTCAGTGAAAACATCCAGACCACATGACTTGAGTCAAGGCTATCATCGCAGGCTGCTGCTTGTAATCTCACTTAGTATTGACATGCTGCACAAACCAATATTGAGAGATGAGCTTTTGGAGATAGGTAATATAGCCGAGTACAGTTTACATGGTTGGATAAGCCAGCAGGCACTGATTGTATGTACAGTATGTGACTAAAGTCTAAGCCACACACAGTTAGAGCAATGAAACATTCATTGCCAGGGTAAGCCGTAAGTTTACCACCGGAGGAAGAGGACCACACTGCCCTGCTTGGTGCTGTGTGCTGTGGGTTGCATACAAGGTGTGACTGTGTATTGGATGCAACCGACAACAGCTGTGCATACCTGCATACCTGGTCGGGATAGCTGGAGTAAGACAGCAGGCCGTGGTCCACGCGGTCACACAGTGCCTCTGGCCCCACTCTATCACTGTCCCATCCTGACTGGTACCAGCCGCCATATTATTGCATGTTGACGTTGGCTCTGCTCACCTCGTCACAAAGGTAGGGAATTTTGTTAAAAACATCAATATTTGTATTTGTGTGCGTGTGTATTTATCCATCTCATTTCCAAGTGAATAATGACGCTGGTTTAGAAAAGAGAGTGAAAGTGTAAGTTGTGTGTGAACACACAAGTATTGCAGCCTGTCACACAGTGGCACAAGCTGCTGCCAGTTCCACTCTTTCCTGCCCACTTTTACGAGAACTTTTTTCTCACTGAATCACGGCTTTCAATTGTCCTATATAGGAACACCGCAGGGCAAATACCAACAGTTCCTCAAACTCTTCTATTGTGATTTCTTAATTGCCACAAAAACATTTACTGAGGTGAGTGGTACTTGGAAAATTAAGGTGAGCTTTTCCTTTTTTGTGTGGGGGGGGGGGCAGCTTGGGAACAGGCATATAAGAAACAGTTTAAACAGTTCTGAAGGAGATCATGAAAAATGGGGATAATTCAAGAAAACACTAAATTGTGTTTTGGCTCAACCTATGTTTGTTCAGCATCAAAGAAACCAATAGCCAGAAAGTTGGAAATTGAGTGGAGTACAATAATGCATACCAACAATTCCATAACAGTCAACTAATTAGTAGCTGATGCAAATGACTTTGGATTGATTAATTGTCATCATTAGACAAGTACAGGTATCTTTCATGCAAAAATGTATTGACACTTTATTGGCTGTGCACCATACTGACAGTGTGGTGCGACATGAGACTGCGCTATCATTGGACAGTATGTGTTTGTGTGGAAACCGTGACTCTCAAACAGCATTTTTTTTATCTCCTTGAGCCTATGTGCAAAAGTCAAGGTACTACCTGATTGTTCTTTTTCTCCAGACAGGTTACACAATCAATAGTTTACACTTCACATAATATACTGCATTGTTATTAATATTCCTGAGCATTCAATTTCCTAAATTAACCCTGAAGCAGCAATAATTTCCTGAATTAGATTTTGTATGAATTCTCTTCCAGGTTGGATACATATTCTATATGGGGCAAAAACAAAAACAAGAAAAAAGAAACAAACAAGCAAAAAACAGAGTTTCTGCAAAACTTTCTGGTATCATTGAATTGAAAATAATATTGTTCAATCAAAATATTCCCTAGCATGTCATAAGTGTTTGTATAAAAGACCTCTCATGCATTTATGAAAGCAGTTTTAGTCAATATTTGCAAGTGGCTGTCAATTAAGCAAGGCAACACGTCATAATATTTACTTTTTATTTCTATCATATAAACATCATTTGGTGTAATGATCAAATTTGGTGCCATTATTATGATGTTGGTGACAGTACGACAGATTCCCTCACATAAGTGTGGCTGAAATTGATAGGTTTGTGTTTTGTATCCTGTATTGTTACTCCAAAAATGTATGGTCACACAGCTCAGGAAAGGAAATCCAGACTTCTGATTCTCTGGCCTGGAACACCTCAGTACAAAAATGGGTAATATGTATGTTTATTGACTTCTTGGTTGTTGACTGGTCAGGCCAAGGTAGAGTTGTCATGTGGCTGATATAACTGTTGTACTTGATCGATCTGATAAAACAGATATAACCGTATGTGGTAATTTATGACTACATGAGATATAAAAGATGCTGATGACAAAGGATGATGAGGCATGGCCCGGTTGAAGGTAAAGGGTTACACCCACAACTTTCTTCATCATCTTTATCACATTAATTTCATGTGAAGAGTTCTGTGGTTAAAAGATACAAAGTACGGGAGCATTGACCAAATAGGCACAAATGCCCTCCTTCCTGGGATGACATGGAAGGTTTATGTTTATTGCTTAATGAATCACGTAGGTGGACATGCACAGAGTTTGTCACAAAAGCTTGTAACAAGTTTAATGTTGACTTGGCTTTGTTTGGGAATCCCCACATGAGAGTGGCATGCTGTGTGTGGACTGTGTAGCCCCAGGGTTGGAACAGACCATTTGCCTGCCCACTTGATGGCATGGTAGAAGGGGGGCATACGCCGCATTGAAAGTCACAGCTCAGTGATCTATGGTTGACTTTTATACCGCCTGAGAGTTGTTGTGGTTTACAACGTACCACTATGTTCATAAGAGCTGACTAAACACAGAGAAACATGACTCAGGAAGGCATAGCTGCAGTGAGTACATTGTCTAAATACTGACTGTTGAAGGTCTAGCTACACTGGAACACTGTGAAACAGGCCTAGCTGTGCCAATATAGTGACATATGTTCAAGGCTAGCTTCACATACATACAGATTGCATGGTTTAGGCCTAGCTGTATTGCATGGAGAATGGTCTAGACCTAGCAGTGCTGTGCAGAGATGGCCACATATTAATATAGGCCAAGCTGTGTTACAATGGAGATTGGGGTTAATCTGGGTGACCTACCTAAGGATTGGTTTAGGCCAATCTGATGGATCTAGCTGTGCTACAGTAGAGATTAGTTTAGGCCCAGGTGAGCCACTTAGAAATTGGTTTACCATAGGTCATCTGATAGGCCTAGCTGTGCTACAGCAGAGATTAATATAGGGCTAGGTGAGCCACATAGAGATTGGTTTAGACCAATCTGATAGGCCTAACTGTGCTATAGTGGAAATTGGTGTAGGCCTAGGTGACCTACACAGAGATTGGTTTAGGTCAATCTACCAGACCCAGCTGTACTACTGTACAGATTGGTTAAAGCCTAAGTGACTTACTTAGAGATTGGTTTAGATCAATCTTCTTGGGCTTTCCGTGCGACAGTAAAGCTTGGTTTAGACCTAGGTGATCTGTATAGAGATTGATGCAGACCCACCTGTACTGCACAGAAATTTGTGTAGGCTTAGTTGAAATACATAGATATTAGTAGGACTTGTTCAATTGGGCAGAGATTGGAGTAGGCCCAGTTGAACAGCATGGCGATTGGCATAGGCAGGGACAGATCTAGGCCTTCGGGAAATAAAATAGTATTCACTGCAGAGTTTGACAAAACTCTTGAATAATTCAAGTTAAAAGAAATTAGCCATTTTCAAATTTCTTGAGCCAAATGAATGACACATTTGGATTTGGCTAATGGCACGAGCAGTCCCTGCACTGACCTAGTTGAACAACAAAGAGATTGGTGTAGGATAAGTTGAACTATATGGAGATTAATTCAGACATAAGTGAACCACATGGATATTAGTGTATACCTTGCTGTACTCAAAGAGGCTGGTGTTGGTCTAATATTTTACTATGCATAGAGGAGCACAGGCCTATATGCAGAACTAGTGCTGCCACCTATAGTGGCAGCTGTAACTGTCATGTGAGTATAATTTAAGAGATACAACACAACCTGGACAGGTAAAGTTATCTAATGCAGCAGCGGCAGACTGCTCTGTAGGTCAGGAAAGCTTTGAATTATTGGTTGGCATGAAAGTTTTGACCTCTAAAGACACATAAATGTTTGCTCTATCTCTCACTAAAATTAGGAAACCAATTTCTGGGATTTGGTGGCATGTTCATGAATTATGAAATGAGAACAGAATCAACCTGGTCACCATGTTACTAGAGTGTATGTGTTTAAGCTGCATACTTTTTACATTTACATGTGAACAAATCAGTCAGGTGCATATGGTATATATGAGCAAAGGGTACAGAATTATGCAGTGATGCACATGTGCCACTTTGAGTTTCATCATAATAGATACTGACCCAGATAGGATGGGCCAAATATAATGGCTTACAGATACAAATTTTTACTCTAAAATATATTTTGAGCTTTAAAATCTGTGCTGTGTTGGATGCATAATACTGGCACAACTTACTCTGCATCTGGCCACAAGAATCTTTGGAGAGAATTTACAAAGGCTAATTTTTACCCTCGGCACATAAAGTGCCGAAGGGTATTGTTGTCCGTCCATCTTGTCTGCCTTACCATAATATCTCAATAAAAATTCACTGTAGCTGTACCAAATTTTTGTCACAGAAGGACCTCATGAGGGACCAAGTTTCTAGTGAAAATCATCTTCCTCTGGGTATTTTAAAACTTTTTATGAAACTTTGAATGTATTTATTTGAAGGCTGTCTGAGTGGTGTCAACCCTGACGACATTATTGCGATATCTAAAAAAAAATATTGATCACAGCTTTACTAAATTTTTATCAGAGATGTATCTTATGATGGACCAGCTTCCTATTCAAAGCTAGCTTCCTCTGGTTATTTCCAAACTTTTTATGTAATTTTTCATATATTTATTTGAAGGCCGTCTGAGTGGCGTCAACCCTGATGACGTTGCCACCATATCTCAAAAAATATTGACCACAGCTTTACTAAATTTTTGTCCAAGATGCATCTTATGATGGACCAGGTTCTTATATAAAACCAGCTTCCTCTTTGTATTCTCATAAAGACCAGGATGTTCATCAGCCAACATATGCAGCTTGTAGCATAGACAATTGAAAACAGATAGTAGGAAGTCTTTGTGATCAGATGGTGCACACGTATCGGGACCTGGACAGCTGTAACCCGGGGACAACAGGATGACAGCAGCCTGCACTCTGGCGTGCATGTACATACACAGTTGACACCAAACGATTCACTGTATTCCTGGAGCTGCAGAGGTGAATGTACTATTCATTGAACACCGCAGACACAGGTGGACAGGTAGCTTAGGACCATCGTGCCTACAGATGTGTACATTAAAATTTATGAAACATCCGTCAATTTTCATGGAATTCAAAATAAATTGTCATTTTATGTTCAAAGGACACATCAGTTTGTCATGTTAATATCATTTGCACCATGTGATAATTTGGAAATTGTACAATATAAATTTGTTAATTGCCAATTTTATCTGTTCAAATGTTATTTACTTGTTTGACACCTGGGAACATTTGCAGAAGAAGAATGGGAGAAGAGTGTATTGACAATGTTATGTTCAGATGCCAAGAATATAACCAATGCGCTATTTGCACAGTCAAACCCTGTCAGATAGATAACAACAGGATGACTGCAGCATGAAGAAGTGGATATCAAATTTACTTGCTGGATGATCAACTACTAATCATCCATATGGCATGTCAACACAAATACAAATGTTATAAACTGACAGGTGTGAAAGGTTAGATTAAAGAAAATACTTCATCTGTTTTATTAAAAAAAAAAGAAAAGAGTTTTTAAGTTGAATTTTAACATATAAATGTCAACTTGGTATTTCAGTTTTGTGTTAGTCCTCTTTGTAGAGTTGGGTCTGCAACTGCTCCATGAAATTGAACATGGACAAGCATATTCTGTGTTTTTTGTTTGTTTGTTGTTGTTTTTTTTATGTAGTGGTTGTTATTCAATTAGCTGTGTCACAGTTGTATCTATACACATCACACAGGCAGAAGGTCAGATCACAGTTGGTCTGTTTTACTCTGGTCATGTCACAATTACATCTGTCACTCTAGTCAGGTCAGTTATGTCTGTGTCACTTTAGTCAGGTCAGTTATATCTGTGTCACTAGTCAGGTCAGTTATGTCTGTGTCACTAGTCAGGTCACATTTACATCTGTCATTCGAGGCAGGTCAGCTGTGTCTGTGTTACTCTAGTTAGGTCAATTCTGTCTGTCACTCTTGTCAGGTCAGTTACCGGTATGTCCTTGTCACTGTAGTCAGGTCACATTTACATTTTTTTTTTTTTTTTTTTTTTTTTTTTTACATTTATCAGTCTGGTCAGGTCTCAGTTATATCTGTGCATATTGTAACTGCATGTGTATCACTCAGGCAGACAAGGTGTCTGTGTATCACTGAGATAAGTCAGGTTACAGTTTTATCTGTATCACTGAAGTGCTACATGGTGCAGTTTTCCAGCTTTGCAAGGTTTATCTTGAGTGTATTTCACATGCACGATGTTGCACCATGGGCATTTCTTGTGTCAACCAAGTACAGTGAAACCTCATTATAACGAAACTCAGATATCCGACATATTCATTATAATGACACAAGTTTTGAATGGCAAAAGTTCATTTTCTTTGTTGTTTGATTCATTTATCCGACATATTCAGTTATGTGACACATTTCTAAGGGAACAGATGGTGTCATTATAACGAGTTTTCACTGTACATCAAATCATACAGGGTTTTGAGAGCATATGATAATCATACCATGGTTTGCCAGCTTCTTGACCGGGGGAATGTGACAGCATCGGTGTTTTACAGACATAGTTTGGCAATGATTTCAGACATACATGTGTACAGGCATCTGTCAAAAATGTATAGTAGACAGAAGAGTTATGATAGCTGAAGAATATTAGCCAAGTTTTGAAATCACTCGTATATACGCGTGTAGAGGTCTACGTATGTGTAGGCCTACCTGGAAAATGCTGGTGTATTTATGATGATAAGGTATGGCCATACCTTATTATATATCATAGATAAAGACTAATAATAAGCCTGTAGGTCTAATGATTGCTGTTTCAAAGCAAGCAACGTGTTTATGAGTAGGCCTAGTTTTAGTGTACCGACACATAAGGCCTTTCAGTTAGATCTGAAAAGAAACCTGAAAATATAACATTAGTAATCTACGCTAGTAAGGCAGGTTAATGTTTTCTGTTTTTCTATTTTTGGGGCCCAGAACTGATAATATTTCAATTTTAGATACGTGTATTTTAAACCTACCACTGCTTTGCATTGTTCCTGCAATTGTGTTCCAAGTGTTTTCCCTTGCCCATGCATCTTTGTATGCTGGATGTATAATGTCATACAAAGCAGGTTATTGTCTAATAACTTCAATCAATATCTTGTCAAATTCGTCCTTGATTTCATGGCATCATGATATGATATCCACCACAAAAGAGAAAGATCTATAAATTTTTCAATGAAATAATTTCATTGGATAAAATTTTTGAAAAATAATTCTTATATTGCGTAAAACACGTTTCCACCCATGGCGGAGCAGAACAGGACAGAAAAAAATTGACAGGAAAGATACCAAATCCAACTCTTCCATCAAGCCCTAATAGTGTCTTTCATCATATGATGTTGCCTTGCATCAATTCCCTCAAAGGTAGAAACCAATCATAACACAATTGGACCAAAGCTACTACTGTCACCTTACTTTTCATTGCGTCAAGGAAGGAAACCAGCCTTTACACTATACATCTGCATGTTTCCCTGTGAGAAGTTATCATAAGTGTTACAATTGCTATTGAGTTTGCCGATCCATTTGACAGGTTGGAATGTAGGATACTCAACCACACACCTGTGTAAATGCTGCCAGGCAAACTTCACAGGTAAAAAAACCTCAGGTGACAACAGTGGCAAATAAGAACATAATTTTCTGAGTGACATTGTTTATCATTCATTATGGGTTTATGGTTTCATGATTATTTATTAGAGAAATATATTTTGTGTGGTTTGATATCAACAACAAGACCCCAAAAAGTTGTTTGCAATTTTATGCAATTGAATGTATCTGTTTGAAATCACTGTTTATAAACACTGATTTGACATCTGATGATAGAGGTATCATCTCCTCCAATAATATTCTATAAAGCCTGCAGGGGGTTGGCTTCATTGTGTGCTAAATACACTCATAGGAGTGTCGACATACTTGTCAAACTATATAGGCTGACAGTAGAAAATCCAAGCACACCAAAACATGTACATGCACCAGTCATATCAGTTTTAGCTCTGCTGACTTGTCAGTCAGCAGAGCTATTGGAATCCGTTTGCATCTGTCTTCTGTCTGTCCATCCATCGTTAGACTTTTTACATCTTCGACTTCTTCTCAAAAGCTGCTGCATGGAATGTTTTGATTTTGCACATGGATGTTTCCGAGGTGGACCTCTACCAAGTTTGTGAAGGAAATGATGATGCAATTATTTTATGCAGTTTTTGATTAATTTTTTGACAAAAAAAAAAAAAAAAAAAACCTCTTTTCACAAACTTCTTTGCCAGTTGCTTTGATATTGCCCATAGGGTCACCTAGTTCTTATTTTGGCCACCAGGTGGTGCTGCATTTTTTTTTTTTTTTTTTTTATAAATTATATATCAAACTGTGCTACCACTGTACATGTATACATAGCTATACAGACTACAGTGCATGTGTTGCAATACTGTAAAAGCATAGTCGAGTCAGCAGAGCACAGGCTTATCATGATCCTCATGTTACAAGATGTTTGGAAACCGTACATGTATATTGATTAGTGAGGGCCCATCAGAGCAGGCATTGACATTTCGTATACCCACTTGCTTTTAAAAACAAAAAAAAAAAAACAAAGAAAAAAAAGGAAAAACAAAAAAAGTATTTAAAGTATCTGACTCAGGCAAGATAATAAAATAAGAACTGAATGCAAACACTTAAAACTTTTTTGCAGATGCAGTTCGACCTTTCATTGGTGACCTGATACAGAATTTCTGTTTACATTTTCTGTTGGCACCTTCTGGCTCCCAAGGACCCTTGCTGTCCTCATTGGGGATGGTACCATCAGTGCCCTCTGGTGGCCAGTAGGAGGCTAGGCCCCACAGGGGCATCTAAGTCAATACAAAAAGAACTGGGATCCACGTTCAGCCTGTGTTCAGCTGTCAAGAGGAAGATGCATAAAACATGTATTCTGTCCTGAAGCTGTATCAAATGTAATATGGCCTGTTTTGTGTTCACAGGATGTTAAAGAAAATGATAAATAAATGCAGACGTGGAATCCCAGTCAGCTGATTCAAAAGTTTTTGAGCCAATTAACTAAACACAGGTGACCAGTATTTTAACCTTATATGGAGATAGCCTCTGTCTGCAGAGTCCACAGGCTGGTGCAGGCTATATTGACATATTGACACTACAATGACCATGCCAGGTTTGTCCGTAAAGTTATTGATGCCAATAATTATCAATATGTTGGGAGACAGATACTTCAAACAGACTTCTTGTTGTTATTGTTGCCTTTGTTTAGACAAGTGTACATATGTTGATGCCCACATTGATGGCTCTTGCTAGTCAATACACGAGTATGGTTTGAACATAACTTGTTGATAGGCTTGGGGATGAACCAAACGCTATAGCAACATGTGCATTGCTGCAGTTAAAGATTGGCACTTACAGATGATAGGACAAGCATACAACAGAGCATGTAGGCAGTGCATGCATGTGTTCAGGGATATTCCAATGTCTTGCCATGTGACATACATCATGTACAACAGCTAGGCATGTACTTCCAGGGCAGTGTGGAAGTCTGATACAAGGGAGAGCACTGTGATGTGGTCAGTTGCGTAATAATAGCATCAGTCTCTATCCTTGAACCAGTTCTCACCTGGCTGGACAGACTTCTGATCTGCTGTAACTGTAGGCATATATACAGGTAGAATGCAGCATCAGTCAACACGTGACCAGATCCTTTTGTTTCAATGCACAGCATAAAGGTTGCTACAGTAGTCCCTCCTTTGAAAGACCACTCCTTTGGAAGACCACCTCCTTTGGGAGACCACAGTTGTCAGGTCTTTCTGCAGTACTTTTCATGTTATTTATACCTCCTTTGAAGGACCACCTGCTTTGTGTGAATGCCTTTTGCATGGCACTTGGGGTGGTCTCTCAAAGGAGGGAATACTGTACTTGTCCACTGAACACCTGGCTGCTACCTCAGCACAAGCGTTGACCAGCAATAGGAGAGTTCACAATTGCCAATTATCTGTGTATTCAGCTGAATACACAATCCAATACACAGAATTCTTCAGGGCTAGCGATGTGTATTCCCATTGGATTGCATGTTAAATTAACCTCAGTTAAAAGAGTACTTTTAAAGCTGCAAGAATTAAATTTATGTGAACATTTCAGCTATGTACATAATTTTACCACACAAATTTTGCTGGTTCTGCAATGAGTGATTTTAAAGTTATTAAGCTGTAAATTACAATGAAGAGTAATGGGAATACACAGCTCTAGCCCCGAATGACTGAAATGCCCTCTGCAGGAGAGCAGTAGAAGCTTCTGTTCTTGCTCTCCCCTATTTTGTCACACCTACCCTCTGTAACTTTCTCAGTTCGAGGTAATGTGATATGATATGTATATGATGGTATGTATGTATGTATGTATGTATGTATGTATGTATGTATGTATGTATGTATGTATGTATGCATGTATGTATGATGTATATTACATGAGATACATGATATATGCTATGATATGCCAGGTACAATATGTAAGCAAGGTGAGTCTGAGCCTCTGTCAGTGACTGTATAATTCCAGAAGATATGTGAAACACAAGTAGAAATGATAGCCAGGAGTCCGTGGCTGTTTGAATGAGTGCATGGGAGAAGGTATAGAATGTGTCTACTGATCACAAATGAAACATTAAGCCTCGGGTCATGGCACATTTCCAGACAGAATATTGAGGTCATGATCAAACAGATGCCCCAGGTACAAATGGAATTGTCATTATGAATTAAAGGGGGAAAAAAAAGCATATTGCATGATTAAGGGGCCAACCAATGTTTTCATCAATTTCACAGAAGTGCACTGATTATGCATGCACCGTCCATGGACTATTTGCTTGAAATGTTGAAAAATGCTGATCCACAGCTGTCAACTCTCCTGTTTTCACCGGTAGTCTCTTGTTTTGGAGACTCAAGCAGTTCTTAAAATATAAGGGATTTTGAGGCAAAATTGACCATTTTCTTTAATTTCATACACTTTTCACAAGAACCTTCCGGTCACGCATCTTTGGGGGTTGACACCTATATGATGATCATTATATGGGTTAAAATCTAAGTTGTAATAACTCAATCTGAGAGTAGGGAGGGGTTACATAGGAGAGTTCCCTGGGCCTGCTTTTGAATATATTGATGACAATTTCGAACTGGTTCCTTAGCTTCCACAGTATTTTTGAGGGGCAAAGTTGGCGTACAGTTTCTGTGGTCATGATAACAGTTGTTTGAAGTTAAGAAAAAAGGAGTATTTGTTTCAAGTTCAAATAGAACATATGTAAAATCTGTAAGTTGCCTTAATTTCACTGTATTCTTATTTTCACTTTTTTGCTAATGGCACAAAACCATGAAAAACCAAAAGACAGTGAAATAGTATCTTAATATTCTTGGAATAGGAATTGTATGCAAAACAGTGAAATTAAAAGTGCAGTGAAATGTCAAAAACACACAAAAAACATGAAAATTTATATGCAAAAATAAAGCAATTTACAGTGGTTGTTTCCGGCTTAGTTAAGGCAATTTATTACAGGTTTTGATAGAACAGTTTCTAATTGTTGCAAGTTTAGATGGAACACTCAATGGTTGTTGAAGTTTAGACAGAGTAGTTAACAGTTGTTGGAAGTTCTAAAAGGAAGAACTATTAATAGTTGTTTCAGATTTAAAGATAGACCAGTTAACAGTAGAATAGTTCAGACAAAATATTTTGCAAGTTCAGTGAGAAGAGTGTCTAGTTATTGCAAGTTTAGAAGGAACGCTGGATGATTGTTGTTAGTTAAGATACAGTATAGTGTTGGAAGTTCTTGTAGGCAGAACTGTTAACAGTTGCTTCATATATAAAGATAGGCCAGTTAATAGTTGTTACAAGTTTATAAGGACCTCATGATATGGTTTACAAGGGAGTGGCTGGTTGGTAGGTACTTGTGCCAGTGTGGTTTGAGGCCAACTAGCTGATATATGCTAACTATATTGTGAGCTCCTTTGTCCTTTGACCAGCACAGAGACAAGAGACATTACTTACAGCGTGTTAGTGATTTGCATTGTGTTCTGGGCAATACATGTGGAAGATGAAAACCTCACAAAGTCAAACCTGGGGCAAATTCCACAAAATGGACACGATTGAGGTAAATATAGCTTGATCAGGCCGCTGTATATTTGACGACTTGACTTTGTTGGCACCAGCTTGTATTTATGCATTGGTGGCCAAAGGCTATTCACTGATATATACATGTATATATAGGTATGTACAGATCACAACATACCAGTACTGCCTGTGTACCAGGATCACTTCAAACTTGCCCCACCCCTGGAAAACTTCTACAACATGAACCAGGAACAACTTAGCTTTGGTTCACAAGCTTTAGCAAGATCACTGTATTCTGTTTAGACATGTGAGAAACTTCATTTGAAAAATGTATTTCTCTGACAAACACTTGCAGGTAAAAATATTGTGCATGTACAGTATTATCCATTTTTGGGCATGTCTGCCCCTAAAGCATTCTGTCCTCAAGCACCCGTTTGTATGGCCCGGAAAATGGAAAAAAAATAATGTAAACATAAATTTGTACTATTAATTGTGCAAATATAATGTTGTAATATACAGGATATAGGTCTGAGCTTGAGTGTGACATTATAAACATCTCATAGAGGGCATGGGTGCTTAATAGAGGTAATATGGTAAATGAAGTCACAGACCTTTGTTATGTTAGAGCAAACACATACAACCCCAACCTATAGTGTTGAAGGTGACTTGTAATGGATCCAGCATGTACTTCTCCATAAGTGGCAATATGAATTATACGGTACTCTCAGTGAGGCTGTGTATATAAAGACTGGGGATCTTAGGCTGCAGAGCACTGGATCCTGGTTAATCTGAATTACATTGTGGTGAAGGTTTATGATATCCAGTTAAATAGTGCAACTTCCAGGTGTATAGTGCTGAAAGTTGCCATATGAACTGTTTGTGGCACCACGCCCCTGAAGCACCCTCTCTCGCGTGTGACTCAGAAATTACAAAAGTAATGTAAACATTCCACATTTTCACCATTAATTCAACAAAACACATGTTTTACAATTTTATGATTGTCAAACCTGATTTGTGAACTTGGAAGCTCATGTTCTGAAAATTTCGACTACTACCTTGGATAGGTGCTTAACTCTTTCCCGGCCAAACAAGTCTGCAGCCGCAGGAAATTTCAAGTGTCATCCACTTCACCTGTTTTATAAAACATTGTCCTTTCTCAAACTATTTTCAGTGGAATTTTCAGGAAAGACTAGGATAGCATGTCAATAGCCAACAACTTTCCAGGATATGCCAAAGCCCAAGGAAAGCTGTTGACTCAGTCCAATGATATGACCTTTAAAATTTTGATAGGTAAAATATGGTATTTGATGTACACTGAAGGATAAAGTGTTAACAGGAAAAGTAAACCGGATAAAAGTAAACACAGAAACGTCAAAGAAATTATAAGAAAAAAAAAAGTAGGTCCGGCATATTGAGGATATTGTGTGCTATAGCCTATCTGTATGACGTACAGACTGTGAAGTCCTCCTGAGTGGGTGGGGCGATGAATCCATGAAATAGCACTCTGAGCAGTCGTTAACCATGCTTCAGTGAGCTGATGGGAGAATCTATATACATTGTTGTTTACACAAGGTAGGTATAACTGCTCCTATATGGACTGGGTGTCATGGAATAGCATTATTCTACAAGAGTGCAACACTGGTTACCATGGTAACCAGACTGAGTGGCTTGTGTTACACAGGTGTGGCCGAGGCAGTGTTCAGGTAGCCCATTCTCCAGGCTTGTAGATAGCAGTTATTTTATGAAGCTGGCATACACATCGAGGACCAGACAACCGTGAATGGATCATTCAACAGATAGCTGGTTTGTCATTTGTTATCCACAGATTTGTTAGTGAGATGCCAGTCACTCTCTGTCTCCTCAAAATGAAGTTACGCCAGAGCTGTAACTCATTAAGACTTCAGGGAAGGGATTTAAGTGCCGTGGTGGACGATCAGTGTCAGAATGCTGGTAAGTATCAGTATGAAGTCCTCAGACAGTATCAGTTGTTATCTCAATTAACTGTCTGTGCCATGAGTGGTCTTGTATGAGTGTAGTAATATGCACAGACCAATGTAACAGTCAATCTAAGCTGCACCTCTTCTTCAAAGACAGCACTGTTTGCAGTGACATTATAGCCCTATCCCCCTGAGATTAATTAAGCTGGAGCCAACACTTGAGTTTTCCTTCTGTACATTTGACATCAGTATCCAACGCTTGCCAAAATAACTTGTTGATCTTGGGATTTTTATTTTCATTGTATCTATTTTTTACCTTCAAATTGCTTTTTCCATTAATGTTGAAATGATTGAAAACCACCTTGAAGGTGACGTCATTTGGCTTGGCAGCTCCATGGTTTTGACCAGTAGAAAGGGGGAGGGGTTAACAGCTGTGGTCTTGTGTACAATTATCTAAAGCCACTCCAGTCTTGCTGTATATTATTTTTTAGGTCAAAGACAACTAGCAATCCAGCTTAACATTGTGTTGGAAGGCTCAAAATGGCTGCATTGAAAACATGAGGACCGGAATGTCCCAAGTAGGACTTTCTCGGAAGACACTCCCTTTTGTAGTCTTTCTGCGATTTCTCCCTTGGTTTACAATGAAACTTAATGAGAAGGACCATCCCTGGGGATGACCACATTGTCTGTTGAGTCAGGTAGTCTCTTATGACAGGTACAGATAACATAAAAGTTTGTACTCGTAGTATCTTGAAAGGTGCACTTTAAAGGCAGATGGTTTATGATTGGAGTGCATGGTCTCTGATAACCGGGACCACAGCAAATCTGGGATTTTATGTTTTGTATATGTATTAAGACACAAATCTCAGTTACCAATTAAAACCTATTAAATGTATTTCTGGTTCCTTGAATGGCCTTTATAGATACTGAATATAATGGTCCTCCTTTTGAGAGACAACATTTATCACAGTGTCAGATTAATCTTTTTTTTTTTTTTTTTTTTGTAATTCACTGTACCTTGATTGAAAGACAGCCCATTTGATCACCCCGGGCCATGTATTTTTGGCGAGGCACCACTGCATGGGCCCTTGTATTATCTGGATTTTTTTTGTTATCGAGCCATGCATCAGTGGTAAAGGCCTTACTCAGTATTTTTGCATGTTCCTGACAAGTCATGCTCTGGCTACAACAAGGGCAGCAGGACCTCTAATGGAAAACCACTCATGTCAAACTGGACATGTTGCTTGAGACAAAGCTCTTTTAACCCTTTCCCCCTTCAGTTAAGGCTGAGTCAATAGCTTTCCTTGGCACTAAGTGCTCAACCCATGCCAATGAAAGCTATTGACTGGCTTGTGGGATCTTGATAGGTCTCATCTGCAATTCTCAGTCAAATTGTTTGTCATTATTGTTGGAATTTGTTGAAAAAACTGAGGCAGAGGACAATTGACCACCAGCCAGCTTTGGCCATTTTAAGAGGGAAAGGTTTAAACCTGGTATTTCCATTTTACATGTGTTTCAACTAAGTGCGCAGGAAAATCAGTGACTGGTCTGCCATGGGTTATTGCATACCTTCCTCCCATGGACATGGGAGCGTCAAAATTCAGCCAGTCTAAAAATGGGTGACTAGGTTTATCACAAGTGAAAGGACACATACCTTGGCCTGTAGTTATAACAGAACACGGGTATTTTGGCAGGGTGTCTTGAAAACAGGCCAAGCTTCACCTAACTTCTACCAGTTTAAAGTTATTATTTGCCAGGCTAGTTAGTGTTTGAAAGTTGTAATGCAGCATTGAGTTGGGTACAAATTTAGACTGCAGTCTCATTGTCCCCAGCCAGGAATTTGGGGGTCTTGGTCATCATGATTTGGCAGCTGAGGAATTGAAGTTGGATTGACGGCTCAATCTATTATACTTTTGAACATAATTAACTTTCAAATTTTCAGAGTGTGTGTAATTAACTGAAGTTAAATTTCTACAACTTTTGTTTTCATTTCATCAGATGCACCTATAGCACAAAGCCATGGAATGAAGTTGGATTGTCACTTCTCTTTAGAATGCTGTCAGAAATATTCAACATTTATGTTTGCTTTATTGGCATAAATTCATCTTTTTTTTGCATTCAGTTTTATTTCATTGCATGTGCCGATAGCACAAACCTGTGAGTTGAAGTTCATAGACACCTCTATCTGTTCAACTTTCAAAGATATCGACAGTTGAGCATTTAAAAATTTCCAAGTGTGAAAGAGAGAGAAAGAAATAATCAATTCTGAGAAAAGAGAATGTTTAGTTTGCACACAGATAACTATTGTGGCATAATCAGAAGCATAATGAAAAAGTCCATTATTGGAACAGTTGCTTTATTTTGATTTTGTAAACTATTCATGGTGATTTCTGAAAACAAAAAGAATACTTATGCTGTTCAATCTCACAAATTAGTGTCCTGTGAAGCACATTTCTGTTGAGTGTGGTCCAGTTCCTCTGTGGATCGGAATTTTGTGTCAGTTTGGGGTTCATGGTGACATGTTATAATGTTCCTCAACCCCTGTGGATCTCCCTAGATTTCCTCTGGGCACTGGGGTTAGCCCTCTATATTAAGTTTGGGATAATTGGACTGAGATCTGTCTATGGGGACCTGTTGAAGAACAGTCATTGACTGCACAGGCTACCCAGTATAAAGAAGTTCAAAAACATGTATTGTTATTATTATTCAAGATCAATATTCATTGAACTCAAAGAGTACCATTGATCTGAGATTGATCACAAATTTCCTTGCAATTCCTAGCACTAGCTTGGACACAAAGAAGCATAATAATAATTTTGCAGTTAATCTGAATGTCTGTTACTTTCCTCAAAGTGAAATAGTGACAAAACTAAGTGTGTAATGGGGGGGGGGGGGGCTCTAAGGCCTATATGTAGGGTCATCCATTTATTGAGTGGTACACTTGTCTTAGACAGTACATGCTGATATAGAAAATGATCCCGTTTCATGTGAACAGGTTCTTTAAGAGATCAAGAGGTTTGAGATTATCAATAAAGTGGAAATTAAATAGAGTGGAAATTAAATGCCATTGAAACATTCCAATATCTCGGAGAATGTGTAACTTATCTTACTGAAGTGAATTGGGTGGAGCATTCTAATGTACATGTCAGCAAACTATTTTGCCAAGTCATGAAGTGGAAAAAATAATAATAACATGCATATAATAGATATACAATGTACTGTGAAAGGCCAGATGCATTATGCCACTGCAGAATCTTCATGATCATGATTATGTTGATTTGACACTCCTGAAATAGCTTAAGCTTGAGCAGACTCCTGATGGAAATGTTAAGTGATGCACCCGCTACTGAGTGAGTTAGCATTTGTCTGATGCTTGTAATTCATGTATATGCAAGTCTCAAATCACTGCATACTATTATCGCTGTGTAGAGTGTGAGGAATTAATAGCACCTGACATTAGGAGACCATGCAGAGATTGCTTTGGAAAGGCACTCTCTAGTTGACAGTGAATAAGAGTGTTAATTTAGACCTTGTTCACAGAGGTGTGGTGGGTGATGACAAACAGGGACAGTGCATGGGGGTCAGCATGCTCTTAAAAGCTTTATCATATTTGCGGCAAGTAAGGATTGATTAACTCTTTCATGCTGCAAAAGTCTGGCGTGGATGATCTGTGTCATTTGCTTCAAACATTTATTTATTGATTGATTGATTCATTCATTCATTCATTCATTCATTCATTTTTTTATCATTTTTTTTAATTTATTAATTTTTTAGGAAGACATTTTGAGTGAGAAGAGTAGGTGAGACTGACTGCATTTGTAGCCTGGATCAGTTCACCAGCTTTAGGTGCTTAGCATTGATTGCCTGATTGAGGAATGTGTTGACAGGATCTAGCAGGAGAAAAGGGTTCAGTAAACATTGTCTCTTTATTGACATAATGATATACATAGACGGGTGTCAACCGTCTTCCAATGTATGACTAGCATCCCTGGACAACATGAGCTCCATTCTGCATGTTAATCAGCTCAAGTTTAAGAGTTCGCTGTCCCCATCAAGCCTTGATTTTACTTGATAAGAGGTGGCATGCTAGTCATTTTGAAAATTAGGATCAGATGTCCCACTTTGTATTTATATGGATTGATTATACAAGTATGATAGTTCACAATGTTGTAATGTGGATTGTTCCAGTGCTTGTGTTTTCTGCTGGACTTTTGTTTGTGTGGTTATTGTCAGTGCAAACAATAGCACGGTGAAGATGTTTATCTTCACTTCACTCTTGTTTGAAGGGATTCATTTATACAAATTTGTCATTTTCTGGTTTTTATGGATATTTAACATTTTGCAAATTTGCTATCATAACATGGAAAAAAATCACGGTTTTGAGTTGTATTCCTAACATGCCGATAAAAGTTAAAATGCCATTTAATTTCATTTTTGCCAACACATGATACCTTTACAGTAATAGGGACAAGTGCAATCTGAATAATGCCTAAGTATTTATCTTCAAGGGATTAATGTACATGGATTTTTTTTGGGGGGGGGGGGCAGGGGAGGGTCAACCTTTCACCTGAGTTATTAACTCTTGCATGTCCACACACACCAAACCTTTTCAGAAAATTGTAGTTTGTGATATTTTTGGATAATGGTCTGAGGTGATGCACCCATGTGATCAGGAAGACTAAAAGGCAATACATGTTGATAGTAGTATATATATGAGGAAGTGATACTAGTGAGATTTACAGGGCCACTGAGGTGAGAACACACTCAGGAGCCATACAATAGCATAACCTTCCATCTGAAGAGCTGCTGTGTTCAGACAAATATGTGCCCCCTGGTGGCTGTGTGAGACACTGACGGTCTGAGTAACAGTGAGCCAGGACACACTGACAGAAGGTGTACAACATTCACAGGATATGTGCTTGCTTTGCCCATTAGGACAAGTCAGTTTCCACTTTGATCATGGATGTGTATTGCTGGTCCCCAGTCTTGGCAGAAGTACAAAGTAATGAGTCAGTTCTTTGAGTGGCAAATATACAGGTACAGCTACTGATAAGTTTAGCTATCATATTTGATCCTATAAGAGCCAATCCCACGGGTGTCTCACCATGCACATATTTTACTATGCCATATTATCCCTAGTAAGCACCATATTTTGCTATATCATATTATCCCTATTAAGCACCATATTTTGCTATGTCATATTATCCCTATTAAGCACCCACTGCTGTTCACTAAGCAAATCTTCAGAATATAAGCCACAAGTTCAACCCTTTATTTTGAATATCATATCTCTATGTTTGTATAATTGATAGTAAAACTGGAAAGTTTACAGGACTTCATTAAATTCTGAGTCATAAGAGTGGGCTTGGGCAGTTATATCTTTTTCAATGCCAACTGCGACTGGAGTCGAACTTCTCAAGATGAACTGTTGTCAATTATAATATGGATGCTACACTCATATATCTTATGAAAGGACATTTAATTGAAGTACCATCATGTCTATGGTTGCAGAGAATACATGTACAATGGTCCAGGTTAGCAGCTTTCCTCTGTGTTTGGGTGCAATGTGCCCAAAGCACGATGAGGAAAGCTGTTGACTCATTCCAAAATGTGGCACTGAAAGAGTTAAGGGACAGGGAGCCCACGGAAAATGGTTAAGTACATGTATATATACTTTGTGTGACACTTTAAGTACATGTATATATACTTTGTGTGACACTTTAAAGAGTTAAGGGAATAGGGAGCCCAGGGAAAAGGGTTAAGTACATGTATATATACTTTGTGTGACACTTTAAGTACATGTATATATACTTTGTGTGACACTTTAAAGAGTTAAGGGAAGAGTGAGCCCAAGGAAAAGGGTTAAGTACATGTATATATACTTTGTGTGACACTTTAAAGAGTTAAGGGAATAGGGAGCCCAAGGAAAAGGGTTAAGTACATGTATATATACTTTGTGTGACACTTTAAAGAGTTAAGGGAAGAGGGAGCCCAGGGAAAAGGGTTAAGTACATGTAGATATACTTTGTGTGACGCTTTAAATAAAATGGTGTCATTTGTGACACTATTCATGCTGGTATTTAATGGTGACACAATACATACACACACATTGTTCGTCCATAGAGTTTATTGTAAATTATGGTCTTCAGTGCTGGTATGAAATCAAAACAAAGCAGTCCAGACAATATAATGGTGCAGCCATTTTGCTCTGGAAAGATTAATGTTTTGTTGACATGGTAGACAGTCATCTGATATTGCATGTCACACTCTTATACGTACATTATACATGTATATAACTGAAGCAGTGGTGCCATGGTTCTCTACCCATCCTGTAGAGGGCACTTCAGTCAAGAGGGCTGGATGTGTCTTTTTGCTTTAGTTTCCATTGTAATCTGCAAACTAAACAAATTTAAAGCCACTGCATATGGAAAGAAACACTATTTACCAGTGTAAATCTGTGTGTACAGGGAAATGTTCATATATGCTGCCATTCACCCCTCCCCTCCCCATAAGGCCCTC
This sequence comes from Hermodice carunculata, assembly GCA_964020975.1. NCBI lineage: Eukaryota > Metazoa > Annelida > Polychaeta > Eunicida > Amphinomidae > Hermodice > Hermodice carunculata. The sequence goes on along the minus strand of OZ026612.1, from coordinate 90,478,544 downwards.
TCACCAGAGACCATCCTCTCAATAGAAGCCTAGGCCCCTAAGTCTCATGCAGAATGTGTCGCATTTACATTGTATTTCTCCCTCAAGACAGACCTATTCTCTGTAAGGCCATCTATTGACTGTATTTGGGTTGGCTTTGAAAGATTGAACCTCAGTAAAAATTATAACCTCAGCTGCAAAACTGACCAGTGCATTCAAAGTGACTTTAACCTACAATCAAATGGGAATGCACACCTCTGATCTGCAAGAATTTTGTGCATTGGATTTTGCATACTGCTGAATATATATGTGTGTGTGTGTGTGTGTGTGTGTATATATATATATATATATATATATATATATATATATATATATATATATATATATATATATACACACACACATATATATACATATATATATGTATATACATATATACATACATATGTATGTGTGTATATATATGTGTGTGTGTGTATGTATGTATGTATATACATATATACATACATATATATGTGTGTATATATAATTTTATATATATATATATATATATATATATATACATACATGTATATATATATATACATATATATATATATACATATATATATATATATATATATATATATATATATACATATACAATTTTGTTAATTGTGATTTCTCTAATTGATAGAAATTGAGCTGATACATTGTTAGGCCTACAATTTGCTGCATAGACAAACATTCTGCTGATGTTTCTGCCCAAAAAGGCACGTGTTTTTCACGAGCATAGAAGGTCTCTAGTAGGCAATGTTACAGTATGCAGGGTTTATAATGGATGCAGTTATGGCACTAATAGGAACATGTGTCAGGGTTGCTACCCCCAGCAGAGATATAATTATCAGCCAGTATTTACGTCAATAATGTCAGGCAGGCCTGCTTCAGTAGCATAGTATAGTATTTATGACATAGGAATAGGTGTGTGGCCAGTCACTGTTAAATTGAACCTCTGGCAGTGAGTCATCATCATCTTTATCAGTAAACAGTGACAACAATAATGGCAACTGTCGCTGGAATTGAAAAGCTCTGTATGCACTGATAAAAGAGATCAGGGGGCCTACTTTCAGTGACACTGTGCAGCATTCATGACGTAGAACTTTCTTTTTGCAGATTCCGTATTACCCCCCCCCCCCCCATGAGAGTAACCAATAGTGTAAGGAAAAAGTGAGCATCAGCCAGCTATCAGCAACTAGTTCCAGGATTTTCATTGGATCCCTTTCAAACTTTGCATACTTAATTGGCATGATGTGGGCCAGTGTATATTACATTGCTGTGTCACTGCTTTCATTTTCTGATTTGCTGAGCATCCACAACTAGTCCCTTGTTTTTCATTGGATCCCTTTCAAATTTGGCACACTTCATTGGCATGGTCTAGGCTAGTGCATATTACATTGGCATGATACTGCTGTCATTTTCTGATGTTTTTTTTTTTAATGATAGGTAAACATACATGTGAATATTTATGGAGGGGGCTGAACCTGTATCCTCAACTAGTCTCAGGTTTTCCAGCAGAAGTCTTTGAAATTTGGTAGACTTTTCTGACATGATGTGTGTTAGTGCATATTACATGGCCATGGTGCTGCTATCATTTTCTGATTTTTAATGCATTTTTAAAAAATAATAAAATTTATAAATTATGATTATGTGCAGAGCTGAACTCAGGGTTTATGTGCTCTCCATTTTCAAACCATGCCAAATGCCTTGGGGATACTCTTCAGGGAAGCTCATATATAAGTGATCTCAGGCACGGGAGTATATTATCGTGTCATTGCTAGATGACACTTCACTCTGGTTATTAATTGATATGAATTAAGTACAACAATGACAATGAGGTGTCTCGAATCAGAAGTAGTTGTGAATAAGAAAAAACACTGTTGACTAAGGCCATGGTTCAAACACACGGTTCTTTGTTAATGGTAATGGAGGCAGTTCACCTCCACCGACAGATTTGTCTTTCAATTTTCACAGTATCTTGAGTACAACATAAAAAGCAAAATTTGTGAGGAAAAAAATTCTATCTTAGAGTACTTATTTTCAAAATACATGCAGGCATTGAATGTTACATACCACAGTATGTTATTCAATGTTGACTGAAATGGAAAATGAGTACAAAAGTAACACAAAAAGCACCAATAATCTAAATAAGTTTCGCTCATGAAATGTAAGTCAAACATAGTTTGGTTCACAACTAAGAGAAAAAAATAGGTAAGTGAATAAAATTTTTCAGCATTTTGCTCGAAAGATAGAAATTATAACTAACTTGCACCTTTGTCATACAATGGAACCTTGGAAGGCGTGGCGTGTCTGTGTTTTGAAACAGTTGCCTTGATTGAGCAAGACTGCACAGCTATTGAAACTTTCTCACCGCGTCTGTGAAGGCACGTATAAAGTTTCATTAAACATGAACACATATATAAACTTTGTGTTGCACAATGTACTTGTAAACCAGAAATCTTTGCCTCTTGTGTGCTGTGTGTGTACAAAGTTTGTTTATCTGCCATGTACGATGTGGTAGGATTATAGACAGCCATCGCTGGCACGCACACAGCAGACACCTCAGTGTACACACTGCCCCACACCCACTTAATACAATCCTAGAGGTTATAAACAGTATCAATGTCACATCAGTCAAATATTGGCACTTTTATTGCCCAGATCAAATATATCAGGCAATAGAACATTTATGTATTTGACCTTTTAAGATTATTTTTGACAAGGTACACTGAAATATAATAACTTTCAATCTTGTTCCAGATTTCATGTACAGGCATGGTGCATTGATTTTGTTTTTGCTCATTCACCCCATAAGTAGAGCAGATTGGAGCCAGATAGGAATCCCAGACTCCCATCATCCATCACAGGTGTATACACTAGCAGTTAGCTGAGCCTGTGTCCTTGTGTGTTGTAGCTCTGATGTAGACAACAGCATGACTTCGCTTAAGCGCCACAGCCATATGACAGGGCTGGCGGGCAATGGATCAGTGGCCACACACTTGGAAGAAGACAAGGAGAACATGAACGGGGAGTACAGGGAGGACATAGAGCTGACGGTGATACTGCCAGATGGCCGCAGCAACTGCTTGGTGGTGCACGAGAGGTCAGTTCATCAACTAATTCACAATTTCTCGTTTCCAAAAATTTAGAAAAAACTTTCACATTTGACAATGTTTCATTCAGCAACTTTTCAATGTACATGGATGAGATAGTATGATGAGTAAAGTCACCTGACGCAAAATGTTGAGATTCAATGTACGTATTGTGCTATGATACCAAAGGCTCATGAGTGACAGTAATGGCTTCATTGCTTCCCGATCCCAAACTGCATCACAAGTAAAGGACATAAAACACGCTTAGTGGGTTTGTGGTCATGAACATATACAGGTAGTTACTTACGGGTATACCAAGTTTATATAAATATATATGAATAAAAAATGATAATTATTTTATTTCTTTATTTTGTTTTATTTATTTATTTTTTTTTTCATTTATTTGTTTTAATCAAAGCCACCAGCCACCCAAGGCTTACAGAGCACATGCTACCAAACCAACTTGTGTCTGTGGTTGCCATCTGGTGGTGGTAGAAAGTTTGAGGCTGTGCTTGTCTGGGCTTGGTCAATCGGTTGGCTAACATTTGTTGGTGATTATGGCTAATTCTGTGGTGGAATAGGGTTTCATTATACTTCTATGGTGTTGGCAGTCAAAGGAGCAGAGAAGGAGCAAACATAATTTTCTCATGCCCCCTGATTCTATTGTGCACATTCAGCGTGCAATCTGACTTTCTCTCTATGTTAACAGGAACATTCTTCCTGTGTGACAATTCCTCCCTCTGTCTCCTGCTCTCCTATTTATTCTCAAATCTCATTAGAGCTGGAAACCCCAAATTTGGGAAGATCACAGTATGTGCTGTCTATCAAATACACCTGTGGAAGAATAGTTAAAGAGGTTTGGAAAGTATACAAATAAAAAAATTAACGAAGTACATATATGTCTGTTCTCCTTTACAAAAAGACTACAAGATTTGTTGCTAAAGCCAATGATCTTTTGCGGCATGGTAGATGGAACTGTAGTTGAGCTGGTTACTATGGTTGATATGAACACCCAGTTGGATACACCCATATTAACCCTTCAAGTGCTGATTTAACTCATTCCATACCAGTCCTTGATTTTTCCATATATTTATCTAGATTTAAGAGGACAATTGCATATTTTAAGTTCTTCATGAAAAAAGCTTTCGTTCAAAGTACCAACATGCCTATTGTCTTAAGTCAGTGGTTCTGGCACTGACCAAGGCCTGTGACCATAGTATGGAATGAGTTAAGACTGAGTCAACAGCTTTCCTCAGGACACTTTGCATGCAATGAAGACAAAGTGTCCTGAGGAAAGCTGTTGACTAAGACTACTTTTTGCTTTGGACTAGGCTTGCTGGTATTTGAATGAAAGGTATCTCCATGAGGAATTTGAATCTTTTAACCATTATATGTTCAGTGGTAATCAGAAAACGACTATAGCAGTGATTAGCACTTTAAGGGTTAACAAAGTGGTATGTCTTTATGTTGTTGCAGCAAGCAGATGATGGACCTGCTGGTGCAGGTTGCCATTCAGCACAAGTTAAGTCCCACAGGGGTGTCTATTGTGGCCTACAGTGAGGACTCGGGCCAACAAATAGACTACAAGGCCAGCCAGACGGTTGGCTCACTAGGGGTCGCCACTATACACCTTGTGTCCAAAAAGAAAGAGAATGAAAAGCACAAATTGATAGAACAACAGAAGAAGGCACAGCAACCTTTTGAGGTAAGTCCAGGGTGCTTAGGTTCTACATGTAAAATGTTTTTATGATGATTATACAACATGTATAGTTTTCAATGCTCCTTCTATAGGTTAGTAGATTGTTGTCATTCTCTTAATTATTTTTGTTTAACTTGATGTAACACTGATGTGTCATGACTGGGCTCCATGCTGGCAGTGTTTGGATGTTAGTGCACACATGAATGATGTTTGGCATGCCACCTGGAGTCACCAGTGGCAAAAACCTGCATCATATCTCACTTATGCAACAGGTGGCAGCACCAGACAGGCACCCCCCAGTTGAGGTCTTAAAACAGCGGGAACACAATTAATGAAGTTCTTTTTTGAATGCCTCATTGCTGTTACAGTATGCAGCAGTCCCTGGGTTGAGAGACTCACATTAATCAAGCATAATCTTAGCTCCATTGAGAGACCACTGCTTTACCGGCCATGTTTGATCAGGTCTAATGTCAGGTTTGGTGAGAAACCACCTGTTTTGTGGATATACTTATTACGCCTTACATTAGCTCTGTTACCATGGTATGGACCACCTGTTTTAAGCACCACGTTTTTGGGACCTAATTCTCGATCTGTTCCAAGACCCCTTATTCTATAGAGTATATTTATCATGCCTAATTTTGGCTCCAGTGGGAAAACACTTTAAGAGAGAGCTTTTTGGGCTGCCTTGTGGGTGGTGTGTCAACAGACGGCTTACAGTAAGTGTCTGGTCAACAGTAATGTGTACCTATACCATAAATTATTAACAACAAAGTGTGTCACCTGCTTATGGCCCGGTGGGGTGATGACCCATGAAAACAATAACAGGTGGTTGAAACTGACCAGGCAAATATTGGTGATAAGTACACTCTATGAAAACCATTAGCACCTCGGCCATTTCTTATCACAAATATGTTGATCTGCAAACTTTGCTCCCATCTCTGACCATAACAGTACATTTTCAGAGTATGAAGAAGGACTCCCTGTATGTTTAGCTCATATTGTGTACTACAGGCTACTTTACCAAGTGTAATCAATATTTTACTGAAGTGTGTCAAGTTACATAACCAAAAACACAGTGAACAAATACGGTCCACTATATGCATGATCTGATCTTTCTGTAAGAGAGGCGTGTGGTTTCAGGATGGAGGCATTAGGTAGATACATGTGTGGTTGATTGTCAGCATAGTTCAGGTCAATGATCCCACGAGCAAGCAGTGCTTGACATGCTACTGATAAACCAGAATGTTTTATCTCCCAAAAGTGTAAAACGCTGCAGCATGGCTACTTACTATTGGGCAGGGTAATCCCATTTTTCTTTTGCACAGTTCAAGTGCTCATAGTTTTGTGGTGTAATACCGATAGGGCATGTATCACTGCATGCCATGGCCAAAAATACGGAGCGACCATTGCCGTCATACCGCCGAAAGCTGGCATATCTGTGGTTGTCTGATTCCAATATTTTGCCACCTCGTAGAAGTTTTAATGAGTTACTGGACAGACGCCGTGAGCCAGTACTGGAGGCTCAGTCTACGTGCTCACTGGACAGACAACAGGTAATACACACCCACCTCAATGGATGGTCAAGAGAATCTCTTCAAAACTCTGCATTTTAAGATTCGGTTCCTTTATGGTGTCTAAGAAATAGAAAATTGTTGACTGATGTTCAGACGAAACAACCGTATATATGTTGGTTTTACATTTTAGCTCAGCTGACTGATAAGTCAGCAGAGCTTATAGGATGCTCATCTGTCAGGCTCCTATCCAGGCCAACCTCTCACCTCAGTCACCTTGTGATCTTTGGTTTTATTTTCTTGAGGAAAGTACCATGGCAGACTCTATGTCATGCGTTATAATACAAGTACAAAGGGAGCTTGTCTTGTTGCTTATGATTTTTTTTTTTTTTTAATTGTTCTCGGCTGCCTAAATCCTCTAACAGTCGTGCCATGCGCACATAAAAAGTTTCTTTTTATGTGCTCTAGAAATGCTGCAAATTTATTTCAGCTTCCAATTTGGATAGCAACCTAATTTTAAAGGATGTAAACACAAAAAGTTTATGATCGAGACACATTATCTGATCAGGGAACAGGGAGATGGAAATCTCCCTGTTGGAGTTGGTCTTCTCCCATGGGTACTCACAGAGAAGAAAATCCCTGTGTAACCCTACTTATTAAACAGTGAACATGAACTGTCATCAAACCACAGGCCAACACAGTCACCTGTGATGACTGGCACAACCCAGTCCTACTGTCCAGTAAGGCTGAACGTGCTGACCCATAATTGATGACATCACAATACAACGTAACGTCTAGATTTCCCCTAGCAACGTTACATGGCCCTATATAAAGCCATGCACATAAAGAATCATTCAGTTTTGAATGAACCGCATAACTGTGGAGTTGAAAGATTTCAACTCTCTGTACTGCTGGGCATAAGATTAGAGTTATGCTCAACCTGTGGTCAATCATAACTCATTAGCCTCTGATGAGTCCAGTGAAGGATGAAATGCGTCAGGCTTATTTGGCACACTGTGTATCATTTCTTATCAACACTTGCCTAGTCTTCTCATTGTTTCTTATGATGCCAACTGAAGGCATCAACAGGCCAGGTAGAGCTGACTGTGGATCACAATGAGACTGGCTAGGACTGGAAGATCAGCAGATGATGCTGACAGCTTTTCATCTTGCCCATCCCCTTTAGCCAATCATACAGGCTGTGTTCCATTGTGGTATCCATTGTGAAAAGTGTATGATACAGCACATTGAATTTGTTTGTAAAGCCCTTATAGTTAAGGTCACACATCAATTGTTAATGAATTTAGTTTTTGGGTGATATCTCAATAGCATGGAGTATGTGAGGTGACACACGTGTGCACTACAACCTGATTTTGGGCCAAGAACATATTTGTTATGTATGAACTACAGCATCTTTAAGCTGGAGGAAGACATATAACTTGTCATATTTGGTACATAGTCATATTAATCGATCTCATGAGCCAAGTTATTTGTGTTATATGAATTTGTTCCTTTCTCAAGTCAAATTATTTCAATTTTTGTCATGATTTGGCATGTGCAGTAAACTGGCAACAAGCTGACAAGTGTTACACCAGGTTAAGCAGGCCACCGGGATAAACTGTAACCACAGCTATAGGCCCACCCTGAAACCTGGCTTGAAGGCCAACTTGAGGGATGACCATATTGTGGTGTCTCAAGACAGCTGATCTGCCACAGGAAAGCTCTTTAAACAGCGTGAAAAGTACAAGGCAAAGTAATATTGCAAAGGTGGTTGTTCAAGGCAGGTGGTCTCTCAACACAGGGACGACTATATACTTACCTTCATGTATATCAAGCAACATGCCACAACTAATGCACTGTGACTATGTACGTTATATCAACAGGCAGAAGAAAACACAAATAAAGCAACAAGCTTGAAAAGCATAGATTTAAATGACACAAAATACACAAACTGTATTCATACACTTTTTGGCATGGAATCACAACCTGAGGGCATAAACTTAAACGGTGTCCTCCCTGTGGTATTTCTCTTGGAGGTCAGCTCAAGAGATTAGCCTACCAGGGACGTGACCGTTCATGTTTTATTGCAGAGTAAGTTCCCTTGAGCATAAAATTTGTCACTCACTGTAAGTATCTTGCAACCAAGCCATGTCCACAATAAGCTGTCCCCTGTGTGTATGATTGTATATCATTAGCATCAGTCCGTGCCAGGTTTTTCTGTGATGACTACAGTGATGTGCATATGAAGGCATTTAGCAAATAAAACCTGTGTAAATAATGGCAAGTGGTAACATTTGAGTATAAAAGTCCCATCACATCAGATTGCTTTAATCTGGCTCACTCATGATGTGGCATTAATAGAATCAAATTACTCTTGGTGGCATGGAACTAAATGCAACCTGAGTACATTGTGCCAGCACCAGTGCAGTAAGATTACTCCCAACCTGAGTACATTGTACCAACACCAGTGCAGTAAGATTAATTACTCCCAACCTGAGTACATTGTAGCAGCACCAGTGCAGTAAGATTACTCCCAACCCGAGTACATTGTAGCAGCACCAGTGCAGTAAGATTACTCCCAACCTGAATGCATTGTACCAGCACCAGTGCACTAAGATTACTCCCAATGCGGCACTAGTGGAATCAAATTACTCTCAGTGGTATGACATTAAATCAAATTGATTACTAGTACCAATGCAATAAGATTGCTAATAATATGGTACCAGTGGAGTCAAATTGCTTTTGGGTTTAATTGTTTGGCACTGTGTAAATGGAATGTGATAACTGGCACCAGTGCAATGAGATTACATGTAATCATAATATCAGTTCCCCTAAAACACTATATCCCTAAAATTGTAGGACTTTGCATCAATTTTTAGGGCTTTAAGTATGGTCTTCCCATTATATTGAATAGGAGGGTAGGGCTTTAATTTTTCCATTGTAGCAATTTTTATCAATTCCCCTACTCTTTAAGAATTTCCTGTGGAAAACCCTGTAATATGATACTAGTGGAATCAAATTACTGATAGTGGTACGCACTGAATGCAATCTGATTACTAGTACCAGTGGAATATGATTACTCATATTATGACACAAGTAGAACAATATTGCTTTTGTGCTGAATGGAAGCTGGTTACTGTGAGTCACGTGGTGCTAATAGAGTCAAATAATTCTTTCAGGTAATGTCCAAATGGTCTTGGATAATTTAGTTAATTTTGAGATTTTAGTATATTTTGGTAGACATATACATTGTCTGTCAGTTGTCCAAATTTGGTAGTTCTAGTCCCATTACATTCTGAAGAAACCAATAAAATACTTTTAATGGTAGTTAATGAACTGTGTTAAACTTTTAATCATGATCGCAGACAATAGATATTTGCACAAAAATGTCCAGTTCATGTGGATATTTCTCTAAAATAAGTGCCTCCGACTGTGCCCAGGTGACAAATTAAACAGGCATCAAAGGAGGTAATGGGTAAAAGGGAAAAGAACATCCATTTTAAACATGGTTGAACAAATGTCCAAGGCACCTAAGGCATGACAAAAATATCTCCTTTTACTTCCCTAAGAAAAATTAATTGACCCTGAAAGGTTTTATCAAGAAAGTGGGCATCCTGTGACGTTATTTTGAAGAAAAGTCAACTAAAACACAGCATTTTATTTCAACTTGTCTGGAGGGTTAACTTGGGCCTGGGAAACAGCATAGCTGCATAGCCACAGTTGTTCAATGAAGCAGCATAGCTGTATAGCTACAGATGTTCTAGGATCATTATCATAATATTTTGCTAGGTTCCAAGTGTCCGTTCTCCAAGTTACCACAGCAAACGGTCATTAAAGTGTATTTAAAACATGACTTACTATCTTAACTTTAATCTGCCCACTCTGTTGTGTCTGAAGCAGTTATAATTGTTAGTTACAAATCCAAATGTGACAGGGTACCTGGCAAATCATGCAAGTGTTTGTGAGCGCCATTTTGAAAATAGCACAATGCATTGTGAGACAGTCACACAAAATTTCATTTGATTTGGATATCAAAGTGAATCGTGGCCATGTATTTCCAGCACTGTTTGCAATGTGCATGGATGAAAATAAATGAGGTGGACGGAATATAATCAATTGTAATCAAGTTTGCACACTATCTTATTCTATTTCAAAATGCTTGGCACATGGTCTTACATTGCTTGTTGGCGATCATTGTTTATTCTTGGTCCAGCTTGCAAATAAATGTATTTTCCTGTCTAGGATTGGTAGATAGTAAGAGGCCCAAAAATAACATGCACCATAAAACAGCATATATCATATCATTATTGATGCCTTGAAATATTTGCAAAATACATACTTTTGGTTTCATATATTTGTAACCACCCAGGATCGTCCCATTACTATCCTCATTTATTACAAACCATTGAGTGCAGAATCCATAATTTTCAAAATTGCAGCCAAGTAGGTGTGGGTTAGAACTCATTTGATGTTTTGAAGAGGTAGTGTCCAAAATATATGTGTGATTAGTGTTAAGGGATGGTTGATTTGTTGAATGAACGTAATGTTCAATATATAATGTGACTTTTCCAGAGTGAGCATTGTTGAGTGAGTTGTGGGCGGGGAAGGGCCCCAGAATAGGAATATTGTATCAGACACTGTAGCTGCCCCCAGGGTATGAATTAGGTAGCAGTACTGGGCGGAGGAGGCTAGATCATCTGCTGGGTCAAAGATGGAGCTTAGTGGAGAAGGCAGCCAAAAGAGTGGATACAGGTCCCAAACTACTGGCGGGTTTTGATATAATTGGTAACTAACTATCTGATTTTGATCAAATAAAAACTGATTTACTCTAAATATTCTTCAGAGCAACACCAAAGTAGGGACTCTCTAAGAAATGGACAATTCTTCTTTAAATGCATGTCAAAAATTAAGAGTCCACCAACATTATCAATTTTGACAAAGTAGCTCAATTTTTCAATTATTATATCACCATCGAGAAAAAAAAGATGCAGTTATGAAAAATCCCTGATGCTTATTTGCAGATACATGTATTGAGATCGTAATAGCACAAATTTGACCACTCTATCTTCAATATTTTGAAAGAAATATCCAAAATTTCACATAAAAAAAAAAACAAAAAACATTTTTACCCGAAATACTTGTGTTTATACAACAACTTTGAATGTAGAGTTCCATTTTCAATGCAAACAGATTCTGCAAAGCCTTGTGATCAATTAAATATATAGGATTATTACACAGGAATGCATATTTCAGGAGCCCTGTGTAGCCTTATGGAACAATGTGAAAAATTTAAGAAAATACAGGCCGGCTTGTTAAGGATGGGCAGGATGTGTTTTGAATGTTCACATATTGTTTAGTTAGCTTTGTGTGTCCAGCAAGTAGAGTTGTACACCCATTGCTTAAGTGCAACTGTGTTACAGATAGAAAGTGTATACAGTGGTGCCTGTCTTGAGAGACCACTCCAATCAGAGACCACCTGCCTGGAAAGACTTAACTTTTACCACACATTGCACAGTACTTTTCATATAATTTTTACTGTTTATGAGAGATCACCTGTCTTGAGAGACCACAGTTTGGTCATCCATAAGACTGGTCTCTCAAGACAGGTTCAACTGTAGTAACAGAGTAATGGTCTGTATCCCTGGAGAATTGAGTCTCTTGTCACAACTTAAACATCCTAAAATAGAAAGCGCTGACTCAACACCAACAAAAGTGTACATTTCGCTAAAGAACCTGGTAGTGCCTTTCCCACAGGTATACGTGTTGGTGTCTTTTAATTTCTTTTTCATATTGAAAAAAAAAATGTTGAAGCTTGAGGTGACCTGGACTCTGGTGCTACGAGTGCATTCAGTATGAAGTGTGGGAGATTGAGGATACTATTATAAGCTTGGGAAGTGGTCCATGGCAGGAGAATGCAAGAGTTAGTGCACAGTGGGCCGCCTGGAACCTTGTGAGGCTCTTAGTAACATACTGCAGTACTTCCTTGTGTTTTGAAATAGGCTTTGGACGGGCTCAGCCCCAAGGAATACCACTGGTACATGTCAATATGGCAGTGTTTATCCTGCCATGGGTTGAGAGAGACCAGGCTTATGTGTACAAATAGGTTTAGGTACAGTGTAGTAAATAGATGATGTTGTGATGTGAACTTAGTTATGCTCCATTTACTGTGTGGCATGGGGCCAGATACTGTCAAGTGGTCACTGGAGGAAGAGAAAGCAACACACCTCACCTCAGCTTATCAGGATGGTCTTTAATTGCCTGGTTTGAACCAGTGTGTCTCAGGGTACTATCTATAAATTGGAAGTGCTTCTGGGGTCTGCAGAAGACACCCCTGGAATAGAGCTATTGAATAACAGTCCCTCAAACTACGTGGTCTTTGGCAGGATCCATGGGGGTGTGACACTGCCATTTACCCCTGTTACCCCAGTATGGCCACACTGGAGGTTATCCTTTTTGGTCAAATTTCCCGGACAAATGTCAAACATTTAGCTTTAAATGCCTTGAAAAGTGTAATCTTTACCTCCAAAATTGCATCAAATTTTCCTAATGATGAAGGTCCAGACTCGCTGGCTGGAGCAGTTTTGTTAACAATAATCTCTTATAAAGTTTCCAGATCTTTTGTTTAAGTATTCCCCTTCAAAGTTACATTACGTTACTATTTTTTTTTTTTTTTTTTTTTTTTTTTGAAAAAGAGCCACAATGAAGAGTAGATTTTGGAAAGTTAAAGGTGTGCTTGCCTAATCAAAAAATCTTGGACTCTACTTGCCCTCCCCTCCCACCCCTTCCCAATTTTGGAAGCCAGGAAAGAAAAACAACACCTGTATCCCCAATAAGACATAAGATGTATGGTGCACTCACAGGATCAGTGAAGCACAGATGATAGCACTCCAATGCTGGGAGTAACCATCATATATCAGTATAATACAAGTATGTGTACATGGGGCACCCTTACTGCACAGCCAAAGTGTGGTACCTGTGTGTGTATAATATATATATATATATATATACATAAGGTAAACTCATATGAATCCCAGCTTAAACATCCAGTTAAAAGACTTTAATGCCCTTACAAAGTGCATTTAACAGAAGCACTTACATATGGTACCAACATAAAAGAATGCCTATACATTTGCTGAAAGCACAGCTCAGCACAGAGGATTCTCAAAAAAGCCCCAGCATGAATGATACAGCCCACGGAACCACAAAGTCTTTATTGTATAACAATAAAGAAGTTACTGTAAGACTTCAGTGACTGTGCCCACCTCCTCATTCAGGCAGAAGTGTATGTTACATAGCTTTATAAATTGTACAAATTCACAATTAACCCAAGAATTCCCATGAAGACCTAGCAACACAGTCAGAAGACTTTGCCAAGAGGTTTCAAGGTTGAATATGGAGGTGTTCTTGCTATTGCAAGCGTATGAATGTAAATGTGGTTTTATGATGCATAATCATAGTTAATGGTTGTCAGGTGCACAAGGACGTGTCAGTTAACGTAATGTTAAACTCATTTGGCAGAATTTTGTCACTTTCTATCTTTCCTTTTATTATGATAGAAAGGTCTGTTATCTAATGTGTCTGAAAATTTGTGAGTTTCGTAAAGTTTAGTCTCAACTCTACTCCATAAAATAACTGTTAACTTTTCAAATTCAAGATGGTGGTCAGTGGACTGTGTTGACCTTTGAATGCCATTGACAGACATTGGGGACCTGCAACAATGTCAAAAACAGTTTGTCCTTCAGCTGTGTGACATATTCATTAACTACTAAGGAATCACCCTGAGAAGACCACCTGAGGGACTGGAAATGTGGTCTTAATAGGAAAGTGGTCTTACTAGAGATACAATTCGGTTAAAGATAAGCAGAAATACAGAACTATAGGTTGATGGTCTTTAATATTGAAATGGTCTCCATGCAGAGATATGAAATTGGAGATTCTACTGTATTTTGGGACTGAAGTTTGTCAACCTTTTGCTCTTGTCAAGCTGTACTTTACATCAACAAACGCCACGTGCTGTCAATACATGTTGTGCAGTACAGTGGTCCCTGTCTTGAGAGACCCCTGCAATGAGAGACCGCATATCTTTTTAAGACTGCTCTCTCAGAACACTGTGCTATCTTCTCCATGTAATTATACCTCTAATGAAAGACCACCTGTTTTGAGAGACCACATTTTGACCTGCCCTAGGGGTGGTCTCTCAAGACAGGGACCACTGTACCAGGTCCACTGGAGTGGATTGAACTTGCCATGTTGTCAACCTTACATCCAAGTCCTTCACATTATCAAAGGGACATTGTTTCAAACACTGGCAAAGGGAGAAGTCATTATCTTCATGGACATGTTACCTCAAGTCTGACAAGATTGTGTCACCAATGTAATGCAGGCCAGTGTATACATGTAGCACTTACACAATACAGGTTACTGGTAGACAGTTGATACTACAGTGGCCCCCCCCCCCCCTCTTGTGAGACCACCCCAAATGCACCAGAAATCTGGCCTTATAAAGCAGGGTGATCTCTCATGAGGGGGAAGATATGATGCAAAGGCTACCCTTGCTGCATAGAGAAGTGGCCTCTCAAGAGGGGGACCACTGTATATGCAGTACAAAGCAGGCTACTTTATAGCCATTTGATGTTACATGCAGGACAGACAGGCTACTTTACAGCCATGGGGTATCACAGTACAAAGCTAGCTACTTGTAGCCATATAGTACTACATACAGTACAAAGCAGGCTACTTGTATCCATGTAGTACTGCATACAATACACTTTGCAAGCTACTGGTAAAGCTGGTACTACATACTGTACAAAGCAGGCTATACTTGTCACCATGTGGTACTACATACTGTACAAAGTAGGCTACTTGTCACCATGTGGTACTACATACTGTACAAAGCAGGCTACTTGTCACCATGTGGTACTACATGCAGTACAAAGCAGGCTACTTGTCACCATGTGGTACTACATACAGTACAAAGCAGGCTACCTGTCACCATGTGGTACTACATACAGTACAAAGCAGGCTACCTGTCACCATGTGGTACTACATGCAGTACAAAGCAGGCTATTTGTCACCATGTGGTACTACATACTGTACAAAGCAGGCTACTTGTCACCATGTGGTACTACATACTGTACAAAGCAGGCTACCTGTCACCATGTGGTACTACATACTGTACAAAGCAGGCTACTTGTCACCATGTGGTACTACATGCAGTACAAAGCAGGCTACTTGTCACCATGAGGTACTACATACAGTACAAAGCAGGCTACTTGTCACCATGAGGTACTACATACAGTACAAAGCAGGCTACTTGTCACCATGAGGTACTACATACAGTACAAAGCAGGCTACTTGTCACCATGAGGTACTACATGCAGTACAAAGCAGGCTACTTGTCACCATGTGGTACTACATACTGTACAAAGCAGGCTACTTGTCACCATGTGGTACTATATGCAGTACAAAGCAGGCTACTTGTCACCATGTGGTACTACATACAGTCCAAAGTAGGCTTCTTGTCACCACGTGGTATAACATACTGTACAAAGCAAACTACTTGTAGAGATGTGGTACTACATACAATATAAGGCAGGCCACCTGTAGCTATATGGTACCCCATGCAATACTAAGCAGGCTACTGGTAGACAAATACATGTACAATACTTACATTAACAGAACATTACACTATCTGTACATGTACCAGTACTTGTACCATACATACACTGTGTGATACATGCCACTTGTACCACATGTGTATGTTCTGCTACACATGTACTTGTGGCACATGTTTTTATGCACATGGCACCAAACCGGCACATGGAGTACACAGGGGTACCTATTATTAAGACTGCCACCCTTGAGGAACTGCATGTTTTCAAGTAAACCATCAAAATGTTTTCTTAGTTTTAACACTACTCTGTGAAGACACTTGGTGATATATCTTAATTAAAAGTTGCATACATTTTGAGACTGTGTAGTATGAGACAATATTTTGGTGACAGTAGGGGTGGGGTGGTCGTAAGCCCCAGATACCACTGTAAGTACATTTGGTGTGGTCTAACTTGGTGTACACTTGTGGTGCCGGTGAAATAAAGAATGTACATGTGCAGTACCTTGCAACTATACTAATTGCTGTTGCCTTTTATGTTGCAGAAAACCCAACGATTACAAGTAAACTTGCCAAAAAACCAAAAGTGGGTTGCCAGAGTGAGCCCTAAAGCCACGCTAGCGGATATCTATAAACTGATTTGCTATGAGAAGAACCTGGACCCCTACAAATATGACCTGAGACACCCCACGCGTCCCGATGAGGAGCTGAACATGGCCAGCTCTGTTGGTGATTATGGTATACATGAAATCACTGTGGTACCCTGTACAAGTAAGTCTGTGCATGACCAGACTGTCAGTCAAAACATTGTGAACCTTTGATGACATGGTCAACTATATACATTTTATCCAGTCATGGTCCTTATCATACACCTTGCATGAGAGGTGCCATGGTCATTTAAAGCTACTTGAATAAAGATATTCACTGGAAACAGAGAAATGTGGATAGACTATGTTAAGCCCTCGTGAAGTGGCTCTTATGCAGCGCCTACATTCCATAGCAGAAGTCCTTGGTAGTTGCCCTGGGCAATTTCACCTGTGTTTTACTTTCACTATAAAAAGCTACTGAAAACTGAAAGATAAGTATAGGAAAAAAAATTGAAGTTGGAAGGCAAATAAGATCACTACTAAGAGCAGTGGAACTATGAGTCACTATGCTAGGGTGTTCAGCCAGGGTTGTAAAAACTAAAATATTATCACTTTCACTTGACTAAGAGCAATTCAAATATTATCGCTACCCAGTACTGAGTAGTACGGCACCATGCACAAAAAAATGACATTGTAAGAGTCCAGTCTTACCCGGGGAAAAGTTTGTTCCCAGAAAGGCAGATATGGTCGAGTGTGCTTGTTCTGTCTGTGGTCGATTGCCTTCTTCTTGTGATTCTCTTCGTGATCTTCTTTCTGTTTTTTGCATGGGCCGGAGGCGATCTCATCCCTCACTGCAAGATTGCTTTTCTTCCCTGCAGCATTGACAGTGTCAAAGTGTTTCTGTTTCTTTTTAATAGGTTTTTGCCACTTTCAGGGGCCTTCCCAATCCCAAAGCGCCACATAATTTACCATACTTCTGAATATGGTGTCCATGTGGTTAAACTGGCATCTATGTGGTTAAAATTGGGCATGTGATCCGCAGCAACCAATCAGTGATGCTGTACTTTGGCACTGTATCTTTGGAAGTTAAGGAGTTTAGCTACTGCTTTTGAAAATTTGATTCCTTCAATTTTTTTATGTGTATTTTTTTCAAGTTGCGTGATGGGAAATGATGTCATGACTTTGCCCGGCTGCATTTGGGTGTGCCCCATATGAAAGTATTTTTTTAACAGGTAATCCTGGAACACAAAAATATTCTACACAAATATCACTTCCTAGATCTGCAACTCGAGAAACATATATTAATCTTAGTTCAGAATTTTTTTTAAGAGGGAGGAGAAATTTTGTATTAGGAACAAAATAGTGATTAGGTACTTTTTTTAGTGTTGCTTGAAGCCAAATAGTAGGAAAACTGATGCTATATTTTCAGGGCAGCATAGTTAAAAGGGACACTTTTTTGACACTTCATTATGAGGAACTGTAGCCAGAGGGAGGTTTGACTGTGTGACCAGTAGGCAGGCACAGTGAGCCTGGTCAGTGTGGGACAGTTCCACACTGTGATATCGGACAGGCAGCCAACCCCTGTATGTGTGCAGGCAAGGAAGGGGTGGGCAAGTCACTGTTTGGTCCTTGCCTTGTTTACGCTGCTTAATTAAGAAACAATGGGTGCCCTCCCAATGAACAGGATCAACAGGCAAAGGCAGGCACACTGCTGGCAGTCTGCCAACTGATATTGGTGGGCCAGGGACAACTGTGGTCACCTAAAACTGTAAAGTAACATAAAAAAAATTGTGGCGGGCCTGCCTTTAAATTATTTTCAGTCTGTTGTTTGCAATTGTTTAGCCTTTGATCAGAGAACACAAATTAAATCATGCTGTGTGGTTGTGTTTGTACCCCTGTTCCCCCTGATGTGAGACCGTGTTTGTTCCCGGTTCCCCCCCTGTTGTGTGTATGGATTGGGCAGGTCACATGACTTGGTAGCGTAAGTGGCAGCTTTTAATCTGGGGCTGAAAATAACTTGAATACCTGGTCCA
Organism: Hermodice carunculata; assembly: GCA_964020975.1. Taxonomy (NCBI): domain Eukaryota; kingdom Metazoa; phylum Annelida; class Polychaeta; order Eunicida; family Amphinomidae; genus Hermodice; species Hermodice carunculata. Next base: position 90,459,997 of record OZ026612.1, on the reverse strand, counting down.
CTCGATTCACTTGTTACACAGTGGAGCTGGGAATACATTGTCAGTGGACAGCACCAAACATACACCTTTGGCAGAATGGCAGCCCACCACAGTTTACAGCAGTTGGTAAATGGGCCCATTGGGTGACTGGGTGTGTATTGATGGGAAGCACAACAGCATGATGACTGCTTACAGCGCACTGCGACATAAGACTCACAGGTAAACATTGAACTTGTGTATCGCGGATCTCCTCCCAGTGTGTTTGTGTGTTTTATGTTCCTGTCCCTAGTGGTGAGGTGGGGCGGCATCATTGGGCACTTGATATAGCAAGATCTTCTCCGTACTCCTATACTGGGATTCGTGAATAACTTTATTTGACACCATGGTGGTTATAACCCTTTAAAACTGCTGCAGGTAGCAAAGGGAGTGGAGTGATACATGACAACAGGACTGGTGGACTTCGTTCGTAGCTTCCTGCTATGAGCACTTCTTGTCATCTGGCTCGCGATGTGACAGTGCGTCACACTGTAGGACACAGAAAACAGGCTACATGTGTATTTCATGGACAGCTTACCTATAGGCTATAGTTATCTCCTGTTATACATGTATATGGCCCAGTAAAGGTGTGTCGTGCACTTCGGGTCAGCAACACACATCATTATGATGCTCTTGTCTGGTACTTCGTTGGCATTTTTAATTGGCTCTATTGAAATGGAATGTTCTAAGGTTGGTATGAAAGTGAAAACCTATTATCTGCAAGCACTGTTAAACTGGTAAAGTAATATGTGCTTAACAGTTGTTTGTAGCAGTCTCTTCTGCCCCACAAAGGTATACTTTGGGTCTGTTTTTTTCATTATAAGTGGTCAGTGAAGCATTCATTAATCTGTGGTTGGTGTACGTCTCCTTAATTACTAATTGTTGGATTTCCAGTTTATCATGTTTATATCCATTTCTACAACACTGCACACAGAAAACATTTTCACCCAGACCAACACTGGATGTTTGAACTGCATACATATGTAACTTCTGCACTGGAGTAGGTTTGCACGTGGCAAGAGAAATCGTTTCCATATTTAATAAATACAGATCTGCTGTGTTCTGGTGAAAGCAAGTGATCGTTAAACGGCCAGAAGTACGGGCATACAATAACTTGTGTGACGACAAAGTCAGATATTTTGCTGCTGAATAAAAGAAGCGGACAGCTGTGGTGCAGTATGGCAACTTACATGTAACACTATGTGCTAATTAGCATTGACTCTTTACTCACCACAGCCTTTCTCATGTATAGTGTGTATACTCTTTCATGACCATACTTTCTTCCTACAAAACAATGTTAGCTACCTGTCCTGTCCACGCGAAACCTTGCTGCCAAACACCAGTATGTGCTAGGTAACCCATTCCTCACCAAGCCTTGCACCCCACCCCTGACTCACAATATGGGCTGAAGAGAGTTTCCGTTCAGCACTTTGTCTTTCAAGTAAGAGTGTGACTGCTAGTCTTGGACATGAAATCAGACGTACAGGTGTTCTTACAGAGAGTAAGAATCAAAAGAACACTCACAGTGAGTCTGATCCAGACTGCCATACTCCTGATGACTGAGCCAAACCTTATTCACACTCACAGTGAGTCGGATCCAGACTGCCATACTCCTGATGACTAAACTACACCTGATTCACACTCACAGTGAATCTGATCCAGACTGCCATACTCCTGATGACTGAGCTAAACGTGATTCACACTCACAGTGAATCTGATCCAGACTGCCATACTCCTGATGACTGAGCTAAACCTGTTTCACACTCACAGTGAGTCTGATCCAGACTGCCATACTCCTGATGACTAAACTACACCTGATTCATACTCACAGTGATTCTGATCCAGACTGCCATACTCCTGATGACTGAGCCAAACCTGATTCACACTCACAGTGATTCTGATCCAGACTGCCATACTCCTGATGACTAAACTACACCTGATTCACACTCACAGTGAATCTGATCCAGACTGCCATACTCCTGATGACTGAGCTAAACCTGATTCACACTCACAGTGAGTCTGATCCAGACTGCCATACTCCTGATGACTGAGCCAAACCTGATTCACATTCACAGTGAGTCTGATCCAGACTGCCATACTCCTGATGACTAAACTACACCTGATTCACACTCACAGTTAGTCTGATCCAGACTGCCATACCCCTGATGACTGAGCTAAACCTGATTCACACTCACAGTGAGTCGGATCCAGACTGCCATACTCCTGATGACTGAGCTAAACGTGATTCACTCTCACAGTGAGTCTGATCCAGACTGCCATACTCACGATGACTGAACGAAACCTTTTTTACACTCACAGTGATTCTGATCCAGACTGCCATACCCCTGATGACTAAACTACACCTGATTCACACTGACAGTGACCACAAGTCAAACCTTAATTGTGACAAAAGCCACAGTGGTACGAAAGGTCAGGCTCTCATAAACCCAAGGCAGATGTCTCGTATTCAATAATCCGGCTCAAAATGAGCCAGAATCAAAACTGTCATCCCTGTATTGAAGCTCGACTAAGCCATTCATATCTACTATGGGCTGGAATCACAGTTACACAATGGACTTGAGCCAAATCCTTCATGTTCATAATGAACACAATCAAAGCATTTCATACAATGAGCCAAAGCTAATCCATCCCTAAAATGAGCTTGAACCAAAATTTTCATACTCAACAGTGAGTCTGAGCCAAACCTTCAATACTCACATTGATAACCAGACCTGAAAAGTTATAGCATAAGAAAACCATATACATGTACACAATAATTTTGAACCAAATATTTTAAACAGGGGACCATGTAGACACAAAGCATGTATTCAGTGAACCTGAACCCAACAAAAATACTCAAAAATGAGCCTGAAAACATTTTAAATTCACAGTGAGCCTAAAACAGACCTTTGACACTTATATAATCAAATTTTTACACTTAAGATATTAATTTATGATAAAATGATTAGTAACCCAAGTAAAGAGTGTGACAGAACACAGAAATATCTAACTCACTAAGAGTTCAACGGAAGTGAGTCACCAGAAAAATTGGTGCCCAAAATCTAAACAATAATTTTGTTGTTTTAACTCATTCCATACTATAGTCACAGGTCTTGGTCAGTGGTTATGGCACTGCCTGGCAAGTCATGCTACAGCTGCCCTTGCAGCAGCTGCAGCATGACTTGCCAGGCAGTGGCAGAACCACTAACTTAAGACTATAGGCATGTTGGTACTTGAATGAAAGCTCTTATCAAAAAGAATTTAAATATGCAATGGTCGTCTTAAGTCTAGGTAAATATACGGAAAAATCAGGGACTGGTATGGAATGAGTTAACTAATGCCAAGGATGAGGTTGTGAGCTTGCCTTGTGCATGAGTGTGACCATATAAGGGAACACCTACATAAACATTGTTTACTTTTGTTCAGATAAAATTTGCTGGATATATTATTGTATGCATTGAAGATAATAGTAAATCTGATGAAAGTATACAGGTCAAAGTTGAAGGGTCAGAGGGAAGTGCAACAGAGTGGACAGTGACAGGTAAAGTGTCCATGTGATATTGTGATCTTTGATCACATTAGCACATGTTGTCTGATATATATGGTCAGGTGGGCAACTTTTTGCAGGTGGGGGGGGGGGGAGAGAGAAAAAGACAGGTGTTCAAAGTTGCTGTGTGTTTTGCTGCTGCAATCTGATACTAAAAAAATCAACAAAAGTGGACGGTTTGCTCTGAACTATGAGGTGCTCTATATTATTTGACAAATTTGTGTACATATTCATCTGTTTGACCAGCTGCTGAATGGACAGGGACAAAAATGTATTCAGGTTTGATAAAAAATCTTCAGAATTTAAAAAAAAAAAACGGAAAATTAGTAAATTGAGTTGAATTGAAGTGAAACAAAATAAATTTTGAACAATAACAAAACCAGGTTATATAGAACTTTTTCCAAAAAACAGTATATTAGCGTGTCATCATATAATGTGTTGTTATTTTATGACCATGGAGCAGCCGGGCCTGCCATTAACCCTCTGGTGATTGGGTCGACAGCTTTCCCCCACACTGTGAATGTTGTGTGTTGATACATAGGTTTCTGAGAGCTAAAGATATTCAAACTGTTTACTAGAGGCCAGCCAGCCAGGGCAATGTAACCTGATGTTAGTGTAGTGGAATAAGAAGACAAAACTGGGTTCAATATGCCCTTTGTTGCAATTTTTTTTTTTTTTTTTTTTTTCTTTTGTCATGAAAAGGCCTTGATCTGGAGGTTAGGTCAGTTGATGGCATTGGTGGCCTGTTGCAGCCAATCAGCCACTGGGACAGGTGTGGGAGGGGCATGCAGGCAGTCCCATTTGCTCACTCTTCTCTCACCAATGTTTTAAACCACAGCCTTTTGTAAACATGGAAGATCTGTCAGCCAGGTTAAACAAAATGGTGAGTTGGATCTGCTCCATTGGACTTCGTTTGAAGTGGCATATGCATTGAAAGTTTTGCTGATGTTTTCCACTGAGCTTGACAAAGTAAAATAGCCTAACACCCTCAGTCCTGAGTAGTCTCTGCTGAGTTCAAATACAAAACTAAAGGGAACAGAGAATTAAACACTGCCTCCAATTTATTAAGTGATGTCTTTAACTGATGGAGTAAATTAGATTTTAATGGTTATTATTACTATTTTTATTACTATTATTATTGTTGTTTTGTTGTTTTTATTACATGTAGTAGTAGTAGTAGTAGTAGTAGTACTACTACTACTACTATTATTAAAAACTGCTTGTAAGGTGGACAGTTTTCTTGTGATTATTAAAGCATAATGACAGGTGTGTGCTCAGTGATTCAAGGGTTACACAGTCATGTAAGCTTTATCAAAACCCATAAACTTTTTTTCAACTATAGGACAGCTTACATGTTAAGTATAACAGTGAATTAAAATTTTGATATAGAAACTAACCCATCCTTCCCCGTAATGTGACCAGTCAGGAAATTAAGTGTGCAGAATTAAGGCCTCTACATGGTGCAACAGGGAAGGAATATGTTTTCTTGACAGAATATATTTGTATGATAGCTCACGTATTCCCCCTTCCCCGTGATACCATTCCATGTAACATTAACTAACACACAGCAGCTGATGCTGTGGTTGTTTTGGCTGTAGGCCTTGGCTGGCATTGAGTGCCAACTTGTACCCTTAATCAAGTTACTTCCTCCTGTGGATGTTACTAATTATCTGTGTGCATGCAAGTCCATTCAAACAACTGACATCCATGTTAAACTGAAACGAAATGCTGGAGTGAGTTCCTGTTTATGTGGAGAAGTTGTAGATAAAGTTAACCCTTGGTGGAAATTGATCTGGATTTCAAATTCCCCACCACTAGTCAAGTTGCAAGCAAAGCAGTTGTTTGGAAAAATTAAGTTGTGGCCTTTAACAGTTTATATTGAAGTAAATTAGCCTGTTGCGAATTTCTGGAGCCAAACTGACGAAACAGAAGTACTTTGTGGATGGATAGTTAATGTTCCTGTCTTCTTGTGCTGACATAAGGACAGCCAAAATGTCTTGCAGACATCACATTGTGACAACAACAATGACCTTTCGTAGAAAACCTGTTGTGACTCTTAGAATGTCTAATGGTGACACAAAAAAGTGCTTGGTGTTACTTTCAAAATGTCCTCATCCGAATGTGACTTGTTAATACAGAAATACAATGCAGGTCACCATATCATCACTGTTGAGTGCCATCCTAAAGAACAAATTTACCATGTGATTAGTTCACATGTTGAAGTTAGTTCCATGTTATTGTTATGATTATGTATGTTGTTGAACTGGTTGTGTTAGAGTTTGTGTCGTGTACGTTAGATTCATACTGTTGAGGTTATTAAGGCTGGGCCATATTGTTCATTCTTCCACAAACAAGCCTCTTTTGGGGAGTGTATAGGCAGATCCCATTGACTGTGATCATAGCCACACTGTTGCTTAATTAGCTTGTTTATGCAGTGATCAGACACTGTGGCAATTGAATGCTGCTTGGAATGATCCTTTCCATATGAGTGGACTGTCTTTGACACCCAGCTCCTTGCTCTGTAAAGATCACCTTAAACCATCAACCAACAAATCCTGTCAGTTGCTGGAATGAATTCAACTACCTGACGCAAAAAGGGAAGGGCAAAATGGATTAATTTATGTCATCCCCAATAGAGGTCACTTGTGTATGTACAGGTTAGGATAACATTTGTCGGTTGTCAATGATTTTCAAATGATATGACAACCATTGGCTGTAAATACAGAGAGGGCAAAGTGTTAGCAGGCTAAGGTGTATGCAGCTCAATGCTGGTAAAACTGTCTGCCTCAAAGCAGGGGGAGTTGTGTATTCCGAATGTTCAAATTTTTATTAGTATGTGGTCAAATGGAAGACCCAACTATTGTGAATACATTCATTTTCAAGGGCATTTATTTTCATAGTTTTTACATTTTGAACCTACCGCTGAGACTGTTAAATTCACTTTTTTATTCATGTTTCCTGTCAATGCCATGTTAAAAAACCTTTTTTTTTCACTGTGTTCCTAATTTCAGTTTTTGTAGCATCAGCAAAAATTGAGTGAAAGTAGAAACAATGGAATTAAATGAAATCACAGAATGAGGAAGATGAAAGCAAACATGTTGGAGAAAATCAATTTTGCTCCAGAACTCTCAAGAACTTTGTGGCTTTATCCGCTAATTAACCCCTTCCCCCTTAAACCGGCCAGAACTGGCTGCTGGTCTAATATCGTCTGCTTCAGTGTTTTCAACTAATTTCAAGAGTAATGGGAAAAAAGTAATGAAAAATGGTTTGACAGAGAATTGTAGATGAGAGCAATCAAAATCACATGCCCCAGGTCAGCAGATTTCCTTGCCATGGGTTGCCGTTGGGCACTTAGTGCCCAACCCATGGCAAGCTAAGCTGTTGACTCAGTCTTAATTGAAGGGAAAGGGTTAATTTATGTGAAAAGTACTTTAGTTTGTTTGTTGTTGCAAAACTGGATACAAAACCTGTACATTACCCATGAATTTTGAAACAATGTGTTGGCAGAGTGTTACATGAAGAGAAGGGGTTCAGATGTGTAAGATACAGTATGCCAGTATACACCCATGATTAACTCTTTAACTGCCAACCAGGACTTAAGTCAAACTACTTCAAATGAACTGCTCTGGATTATAATAAGGCTGCTGGATTCAAGTACCTTGTAAAAAAAAACTTTCATTCAACTAACAGCTTGCATTCTCTGTCCATTGATAAAGCAGCTTGTCTTAATGCTCATTAACATTGTTTGAGTTGAATACACCAATGGTTGCTACTCATGGTGTGTCCCATTTGGGACCCCTTCCAGTGAATTGGGAGCCTTCTTTATGAGTGCAGTGGGTCATGTCCACTGTAAAGTGATAGACACATTATATTAAAGCTAGCCCCCCCCCCCACCTCAGTCAACAACTTTCCTTGATGATTACAACCCAGTTTGTGCTGAGGAAGCCAGTAGCCTGGGGCATTACACTGTTCTCATGAGGGACATCTTATTTACAATTCACATTTCAACTTGAACATTAAATATAAACTCTGAAGCTGAGGACATTTGATGTATGCCCAGTCACTCTTGTTGAGTGTGAGTGTATTACGTTGCACCAGTTACCATCACCATCCCCACCCTTTGACATTTGGCTTATTGTCCAATGCCAGAGGAGAATTTGTACTTTGATGGTGAGATTTACATCTGTACCCTTTGCTACTTCTATATCTACCGTGTTATCCCTTTTAAGTGCCCCTGTCCTATATCCCTGTTCCTGTGCCACCCGTCCCCCATTACTCTGGCGCAAAAGTTCTGAAGAACAGAAAGTTATCTGTATTTTATGATCATTTACCATTTAACCCTCCCCCCCCTTGAATTGACACTTGAGTAAACAACTTTTTTTTGGCCAAGGAAAGTTGTTGACCTGGGGCATGTAATCTTGATAGGGTTAGGCTTCAATTCTCAGTCAAAATTGTTTTTTATTACTGTTGAAATTAGTTGAAAACACTGAAGCAGACGACATTTGACCACCAGCCGGTTTTGGTCGGTTTAAGGGGGAAAGGGTTAATACAGCTAAAATGTTGCAAACGTAGGTCTGCAATTGTTGCTTATTTCAGTTAAATTGCCAAAAGGGCTCTGGGCACTGAAGAAGGATAATACAGTGGGAAAGTAAATCAAAGTCGGCCAGAATGATACAAATGGCCCAGAGATCCATATAAGAAATTCTCTGCTCTTGCTTAAACTGTGAGCATATATCTTAATTTTTAAAGCAAGCAACAAAAAATATAATGAAATTCATTATCAGTTTCACTCATATGGCATTGCGCTTTAGTGTGTTTCTTGACATTTTCATATTTTTCACCACAGCTGGTCTGTAATGGTTGGGTAATTGGAACCTTGTAAATATACTTGTATATGTAGGCAAGTTCAAAACGCAATTTTCTGATATTTTATGTCTGAACAGTCTTGTAAAAGGAAAACTTGTAGACTTGATTCTTCCACACTTGGAAATATTATTGATACATAGTTTATGTTTATTAATGTATTAAATCATTTGACACTTGGCTTATGTTGTACATGTACCAATATTGCCTTCTACATTTTTGCCTGTATTTTACAAAACATGTATGCACCAGTTTGGCCCTGGCATAACAGCCTGTAGAAAAAATGGATAGTTTTGTGTCATTATTGGATGTGCTGAGTTGCTCCAAATGTCAATACATGCAGTTTGTAAATGATCAGTCTTATTCAGTAATACATGAATATGGGCTTCATGTGTCATTATGATGCTGATCTCTGAGGTTACATTGGTCCTGTCACCCCTGATGGGTAATGAGATGATCCAGGAAAGGTCCTGCATGTGGGTGTGTGGTAATATCCAGTGCAGTGTGGGTGTTGGTCAAGCGAGCACAGGTCTACCAGCTCCTTCATGATCACAATAGCCGTCCAGTGAGTTCAGTCATAAGAAGGTTAGCCTAAGATTACATTGTGATTGGTAGATACAATTACAGTAAGCTTTTAGTGACAAGCCAGTTAGTTGTGTTGGCAGGGAGGTACATGTACATGCATGTTCTGTGTGTCTGCCAATGTATTGCATGCCTGTGTTCAGTGCTGTTTGCATGGGATCCTTGCATGTGGATGTCTGATTATGCATGCAACATTATGCATATCCCTGATTAAAAATTTATCATTTATCACTCTAATCAGTGTAGACATAGCTTGGGGAGTTTTATGGAATGTCAGAGGAGAGTCTGTTCCTTCAATTTACAATTTTCAGCATACTAACATCTGCCAGCCCCACAATAGATGTTTGTTGAGTACTTGGATGAAGATGGTGCAAAAATTTAATTTTAATTAACGATTAAAATCCATTATGTAAAAGCAGCACAAGTGAGCTGCCACCTATACAACATAAAGAAAGAGATCGCACGAGAACTTACAGCCACTGTAAAGGGTTAAAAGATATCATTTGCCTTGATTAAGGGGGTTTATGTGTCATTTTACCCACAGTGCATGTTTCTATGACAGTGTTCACAGATCTGTTTCCTGGCTTCTGTAAGGGTCATTCATGCAGTATAAACTGTAGCATATAATGTGTGTAACATGACAGTGTGGATTACTGCACTTAAGTGATCATGAAAAATATAGACATTCAGGTACAGAAACAAAAAACAAAAACAAAACAAAAAAACAAAAACAAAACAAAAAAACAAAAAAAACAGAAGGTTGTCTTCAAGTGGGGACTGCTTGAGTTAAGCTGATGTGAACACCTGTCATATAATGACATGTCTAGACTCAGTGCTCAGTGGTTTCCTGTTCTTACACTCAAAACACACTTGCTAACATGCACCTGCTGCCTTCCCACTCTGCACTTACTGTCTCGCCAGCAGTAGCTGGTGGCGAGCCTAAGCACTCACTTTCCATCTGTCCGTCCGTCTGTCAACCAAAAACTTTGGAGTGGCATTATTTCATTCACTAGACCAGGTAGGGCTTTCATACTTGGGTGAATGATTTACAGTTATCATCACTATAAATATGTGCCATCACTATCACTCTACAGTCATCATGCCATGCTTGAATGAGCATTTCAAGAAGAAAAACTTTGGAGTGGAATTTTGTCTCAAACTAGGCTAAGTGTGGCTTTGATATGGGTAATATAGTTCAAAGCAATCATCACCAGAGACGTGTGGTAGTTTTTGTAAATTACATGTAACCTCAAAAGATCAAAGGTCAAGGTCATTTCAGAATTGTTCATCTAGTCAGAAAAAACTTTGGAGTGGAATTTTGTCTCAAACTAGGCTAAGTGTGGCTTTGATATGGGTAATATAGTTCAAAGCAATCATCACCAGAGACGTGTGGTAGTTTTTGTAAATTACATGTAACCTCAAAAGATCAAAGGTCAAGGTCATTTCAGAATTGTTCATCTGGTCAGATTTCGGTCATTTTTCATCAGATTTAATCGTGGGGTTAAAATTGTAGGAATTATAACAATGCACATCTTTGTGATTTACATGTGACCTCTAAAGGTCAAAGGTCAAGGTCATTTGCCCATGTGCAATATTCATGTAGCCACAACTTGTCCAATTTTCATCCGATTTCAATAATAATAAGGGCTTTTAAGTATACAGATATGGGAAAGTATAATAGTGTAGGCCTCTTAAGTGCTTTGTAAGTATACAGTGAAGTGTGGCAGTGTAGGCCTACTAAGTGCTTTGTAAGTATACAGTGAAGTGTGGCAGTGTAGGCCTACTAAGTGCTTTGTAAGTATACAGTGAAGTGTGGCAGTGTAGGCCTACTAAGTGCTTTGTAAGTATACAGTGAAGTGTGGCAGTGTAGGCCTACTAAGTGCTTTGTAAGTATACAGTGAAGTGTAGCAGTGTAGGCCTACTAAGTGCTTTGTAAGTATACAGTGAAGTGTGGCAGTATAGGCCTATTAAGTGCTTTGTAAGTATACAGTGAAGTGTGGCAGTATAGGCCTATTAAGTGCTTTGTAAGTATACAGTGAAGTGTGGCAGTGTAGGCCTATTAAGTGCTTTGTAAGTATACAGTGAAGTGTGGCAGTGTAGGCCTACTAAGTGCTTTGTAAGTATACAGTGAAGTGTAGCAGTGTAGGCCTACTAAGTGCTTTGTAAGTATACAGTGAAGTGTGGCAGTATAGGCCTATTAAGTGCTTTGTAAGTATACAGTGAAGTGTGGCAGTGTAAACAAGCTCATCAGGAGCTTTGTAAGGTTTCGTGTACATGTATATGGTGAAGTGTAGCAGTGAAGGTCTATGCAGCACTCATACTTCTAATGATTATTTCATATGAAACTAATACAGTGTATATACCAATTTTTATCAATGCAAACAGGATTTGCGTACATGTTAAAAAATGCAGATAGAGAGGTTTTTGTCCCTATGATGGACAGCCAAGTGGCAGGTGACTTGGAATGTCAGAGGGGGGGGGGGGCACGAGGTTGCCTTACATGGCAAGGTCTGGCCACTGACACTGTGATGATGTGGTCATCTCCATGGAACACAAGTCAAGCCTACAGCAAGAGACATCTGTCCCTGCTGGCAGGATATAGATGAAGGATGTGTGACTGATCTATGGGGACCTGGGTATTGACATGGCCTGTGACTCTCTTACCATACAGTATTGGCAAGCAGCTCAGCTAGCCCTGATGATTACTGTCGCAGTGTTCAAGTTGCTGTACACTGATTGAAACACCATGCAACCTTTTTTGCCTGAAATGTTTTCAAACTGTCTCAAAATGGAGCAGTTAGTGTAAAAGTGTGCAGGAGTACATGACTACAGTCCAAAATGGATAAGCCATAACCATCAGTGAGGCCACATGGCAGTGGTCCCAATAGGCAGGGAAGGACCCTGTGCTCAGGGGCTACTGGCTTGCTCACCCGTGCCATGGAATGTGGTGCACTAGGTATTTAGGACAAGGCATTCCAGGTGTTCAGGTGAGTGTGGCCAGCCAGTCAAGGGGCATATATGTGATGTAGGCTGGCGTCACGTGGGGCTTGTTCATCCCGGCCCCAGCATGACATATTATAGTATTTACTGTTAGTGATTGAGCCTGACAGTGGACAGGTATAGGGAGCTCTTGTGCCTGCTGACTTAGACCTAACGTCACAGTACCACTGGTACCATGGAAGATTAGTCACAATGAGGGGTGTTACTGCAGAATTTTAGCAAACCAGGAGCCAACTTAACAGATCTGAGTAATTAACCACGTTGTTGAGAATCCAGGAGCATTTCCGAACCATGAGGTATGTCATCCTTTGACCCCTACATTTTATGAAATCATGTTTGATATTTTTGTGTCATGTATTTTGTACAAAAGTATTTGACATAATCAGCACGCTGTACATAATTCATACAGACTGTACAGAATACGACTGTACACGTGTGATGTCTGAACCAAAGCACCTGTACATCAAAGATTACTAACAAGGGATGAAAAATTTGGTCTGGTGACAGGTTAAGTGACAGGAAGGTTTTCAGTGTGTGTGTACAGGTAATATATGTATACTTGCAGTGTCCCTGTACATGCAGTAACATGGGGCTTGCTGTAGGTGGGGACCAGGTTGAGAGGGTGTGGTGCAGGCGGTGCACATATGACTGGAATTTTCTGTATGTGTGCTATGGGACTCTCACTATAGCACCCATGCCACTGGTGTCACCTAGAACCTTGATATCAGTGCCCTCACATTGGTGGTCACTACTGTATAGTGGCTCGCATTTGAACTTTGGTCAGATTATGGTCCAGGTATGCAACACTATACAGTGAAACCTGAGAGACCACTGTCATGAAAGACCACTTGCCTTTTAAGACCATATTTTCCAAGTCTGTTTTGCTATCTTTTCCATGTTATTGCACCTCCATTGAGAGACCACCTGTCTTATGTGACCACTTTTAGTCTGCCCAAGGGGTGGTCTCTCAAAACAGGTTTCACTGTATTTGTACTGTTGCATCACATTCGCTGTCATCAATTAATTGTTGGCATTCATCCCGGGGTTAATACATACCTTGAAAACCCTTGAGACACCTTGAACAAGTTGAATTTCATTACGTATTTTCAAGGCAGTGAAAGTTGTTGAAATCCAAAGTTTGTCCTTGAAAAATTATTTTCAGTGAATCTTTTGTTTCAGTGCATGGATTTTTGTGTTTTCACAATCATGGGTCAAAATACCTTGAGAGGTCCTTGTATTTTGAAAATAAAATTTGCTGTAGCTGCCCCTTGAAAAGGTTTTGAATTTCAAAGGTGCTAAAGTGTATGAACCCTGGTACCACTGTATGGTCCCATACAGAGTATTGCACCACTGTTTTTATGTATATATATGTGGTGTCCTTATACCTGTCACAGAGTGACCCTTTAATTACCATGTTCTGCTCTCATCTAGTGCCACTACATGCAGCTTCTTACTTAGTGGCCCCATACATGCTGTCACACGTCATGCTTACAGACATCCATATAGTTGTCACAGCTAGTTACTGGCCCTGTACATATATTATATACTGTTCTCACACACTGTTCATACATTGTGTCCCTGTACATATACTATGTACTGTTCTCATACACTGATCATGGCCGTCAATCATGACACTGTTCATACATTGTGTCCCTGTACATATGCCATGTACTGCTCTCATACACTGATCATGGCCGTCAATCATGACACTGTTCATACATTGTGTCCCTGTACATATATTGTACTGTTCTCATACACTGATCATGGCCGTCAATCATGACACTGTTCATACATTGTGTCCCTGTACATATATTATGTACTGTTCTCATACACTGATCATGGCCATCAATCATGACACTGTTCATACATTGTGTCCCTGTACATATTTATGTACTATTCCCATATGTTGATCGTGGCCATCAATCATGACCCTGTTCATACATTGTGTCCCTGCTATTACTCGAGCCTCTCTGAATTGACCCTTTCACTGCTTTAACTTGGAGCTACAGTCAAAAAGCTTTCTTTGGTGTACTTAAAGTACAATGTGGAAAGCAACAGAACTGGACTTTTTTTCCCTCAGGAAGTAAAGGCATGCTAATATTTTTAACATGTTCAACAGAAAGTCATCTTATAAGAAATCTGAACCTGGAATCAACATGTTAATTCAGTTGAGCCTGACTTTTGTTGTGGTCAGCAGGCAAAGAGTAAATGGTCAGGTGTATGCCAGTCCAAACATATACATGTACTTGGAAAATGTTGTATGATTGCTGTTGTGTATTGAACCTGTATGTGTATTGCTTTCATGTGGTTTCCACAGATGAAGCATGCTACCATTCCCAATCAGCTACACACAACAGGGCTCTGTCTTGGTTAACCACATGTAGCCAATGCCCCCAGAATAGCCATTGGCTACTTAATCATCAGCAGTTAGGAGCCAAAGGACTCTAAATCATTGGCTTAACGATTGGTATATTTTGGTCATCAAAAACGGCATTGGCTCTTATTCATTGCACTTTGGTGATCAGTGACACCTACAATTTTTTACAAGTTTGAGACCTGTGCAGCAATGCAAGTTTGTCTACCTGTCTGAATGAACTGATGAAAAATTATTCAATGTTACCATGCCAGATATATAAATGGCAGCCCTGTCAACTTGTTTAGTATTGTATTTAGGTGTATGTAAACATCAGCCATGAAGAGGATGCATAGGAACAACAAACAATACAAACGGAGTATTGTACTTTTCTTCAGAGCCAGCATGTCAGGCCAGGTCAAACATGTTTTTGTTAAAACTGTGGGTGCATATATTTTCAAAACTAAATATTACCTTAAATGTACTTACTTCAAGACCTTTGCACACATAGTTGATATTTATGAAAGGAGTTTACATTTAGCGGATGTCTCGTTTGATAACCTGTGCTACCAATGACCAGATCATCGCAGAGTGTGACCCATGCTGTGCCATTTTTAGTTGACATGGCAAAAATTTGCCCAACCTGAGCCCGGGAAAGCTATTGACTCAGTCCTGCTCTGACCAGGAATGGGTTAACACTGCCTGCTGATACACCAGCATTGGGTGCTCACAGGGTTAGGCCCCTTAAAAAATTTTCCTGTTTATCATCACAGCTCGTCCCTAAAGTTTTGACTCACTATGAGAGTTAATCATAGTTCAGGTACAGATTGAAAGTAATAACCGTGCTGCATGAAATAAAATTATGATACACATGAAAGTAATTCAGGAAAACATAATTGCAGTGATTGTGAAAGTAGGCCTAGTCAGAATGTGCATTTGTATCACTGATGGCCTTTTTTTCTTGTTACTCACACCAGTTTCCATGTAACCATGGCTGTCTGGGTCCACATGTGAATAACATTATGTGCACGTACCCAGTTTGTATGACTTGATGCATGGACATGTAACTTGTGACCAGTTGATTCCATGAACATCTAACCTGTTGCTATGACATGATGGATATGCAACCTGTTGCTATGAGCACAGTTGTATCACAGTGCTGTAACGTGATGTATATAGTTGCCATGACCTAAAGGATTTTATCATGTCACTACAGCTTCATGCATAGAGTAAACTGGCAAAAACTCAGGCCAGTGATTAATCTAGTCCTCCCCCCCCCCCCCCCCCCCGCAGTAGTTTAAATTTAAACTGAGTCAGCAGTTTTGTTCAGTATGTGTAATTAGCATATATGCAGGTCAAGGGAACAGTTGCCAGCCTGAGGCATGCTGTTATGATAGGTCTCCTTGACTCTTGTCTCTGTCTTTTCATCAACGAAAACAATTAAGCAGAATCGTTAAAGCAGACATTTTGGAAGTATATGGCATGGGTGGGGCCAAAGCATCAACGAGGGCACCGAGCCAATAAGAAGCTTTGTAAAAATACATCGCAGAAACAGCAGGAACTGAATGTAAAGTGTGAGCTGTGAAGTTCCTTTTTATTTTTTGATAATCTATTTCCTTAAAATACGCTGATAGTGATTCATACATCAGCTGTGATATGCAAAGTGGCCAACAACGGTGCAGGTGCTGTGTATACACTGGTACACGTGGTGCAGGTGATGGCATCCAGACTGGCTAATTGTTCCGTGGTGGTGAGATCACTAACGTGATCTTATTTACAAGCACGTATACACATGTGAAGATGGGGAAGGTCAGCGGATAGGAGACCGGTGGATAGAATTCGTGGCTCAGGAGGTTTTAGAACTCAAACATGGTATGTGTTACCTGTCCACATTATGTGGATTATATATTGTTGTTTGGCAATCAAGGGAGGCAGTGGGCTGTAGCTTTCACATTTGCTTGTTCCATCACAGGTCCATGTAGCACTGACTGTGAGCAAGGAAAATAATCGTTAAGCAACAAGATTTGCTTCCTCTGTACATGAGGATGAAGTTGCCTGCCGTACATTTCGTGCTGATGATAGGTTCCGGGCATCTCCACCAGTTGTGGATATAGCTGCGTCCATCAAAGGCATGTTTTGCATTGATCCATTTCAAATGTTGATTGTCAGTGTAAATGTCTCACTTATTACTGGTCAAACCCAATCCTGCACAGTCAATTTGATCCAAACTGCCTGTATATACAGCTGCAAATAATACAAGCATGAGTTTTTCAACTAATGTTTGCCCATCAATGCCAGTAAGCAAGATGTATGGGGCGTGAAGGAAAGGTATAATAATAAGCTCTGGGCTCTACTTTACCTGGGTAACAGTATTGTGGATCTGACAGGAAGTAAAATACACAGAAAGAAGTACATTTTTATTGATGGAGACATTGTGGAATGTCCCTTAAAATAGTCAGAAATGTTGTCGTTTTGCAATTAAACCTGATAAAGAATCCAGAGGAATGTGCCCCAGAGCATGGAGTGGCAGCGGGGGTCAGCAGGAATGGTATGTTTGAAAGAATTATTGTCAGAGTGGTAAGGTCAGCGACAACGAAACAGCCCTCATCTTGTCTGTTTTCCTTGAGACAGCTGGCATCGAGGAGCGACTCCTTTCAGGACATGGCATTCCACCACTCATTATTCATTCCTGCAGGCCAGTACGTGCTCTTTGTAATTTTGAATTGAACGCAAAGAGGGAGTGTTTTGTTTGCAAGGTAGGAATGATCTAATTAGGATTTATTTTGAAAAAAAAATGTAGATTACAAGGATAGCTGACACACTGTGTGATGATGCAGGCCAGCTTATGTCTGCATATACTTTTCATCGGAAAAAAGTACTAAATTCATGTCCTGTATTATATTCTGTCATATCCTTAGTATTAATTAAACCGTGGCGTATGCTTTCATTTTGAAATACAGACATGACAGTATGGTGCTGAGGCCATTGATCTATAAATAGACATACTTTACTCAACTGCACGATGTGTTCATCTTGATGGATGTCATTAGGGGGATATTGGGATCCACTATTGGCTGGCAATGTGGGATAATGCTTCATGGGGTCATGAGAATCGCACAAAGAATGACCCCGCGACATTGTTGTCATCGGGCGGCTCATGGTTCACAGACCAAAATGAACTACTTCAATGTTGGATTTAAGTTAAATGTTCCAAGTTTCATCACAAACCTGGTGGTGGACTGTAAATTGCATGTTACTTGTTTAACTCGAGCACAATTCACAAAACATCTGTGCGTCACATGTGATGCAACATTAAACAGTACGCACATGCATGGGACACCATAATGTTAGCTGAACATATGAGCAAAACCATTACTGGTGCACGAGTTGTCCCTTTCCCCTTGACTGAGGACAGAGTCAAGAACTTTTCCCTTCATGTGGGTTGAAAGGTGTTGACCTGGGGCATGATATTTTGATTAACAAAAAAACAAATATTAATTATAATATTTGATAGTTCTGAACTACAATTATCAGTCAAAGTGTTTTTCTTTAATGATGAAATTAACATAACAGACATGGAAGCAGACGACATTTGACCAGCAGTCAGTCTTGACCAGTTTAAGGGGCAAGGTACGCGTAGTGGACTTGTCTTGCAGTGGAACAAATACCAATGGTGTGTGCTGCCTGTGACCACTGGGCAGTGACAGCTGCGACCTGGGTCTTTGATGACAAGACAATGACACTTAATCACCCTGTGTCAAGTACCACCACTCTGTAAATCACAGCTATCAGGACAAAGAGATGTTAATATAAGGGCGGGCCGGCTGTAACAAATGATAAACAATTCATTTAAAACTAGATATGTATACAATATAGTTGGCTGGAACATTGCTTTCTGGTGTAATGTTTTGGTGGGATTATGGTGGGAATGCTGTTGTCAAACTCTTCATGAAAATAGGTTTAATTCAATCACCAACATGCCTCATGCTTGGTGAAGCAAGTGGTCTTACATTGTATTTCTAAGGAAGTCATGCTACAACTGCCAAAAGGGCAGCATAAACCTGACTAGCTGGGTAATGTATGAACCACTGGCTAAGGCCTGCAGCACCATCAGAAACCAATGGACTACAGTCAAATGTCAATACGACGGATCCATTTGTTCCCTGCAAAATGTGTCCGATATCTGAAAGCATCAGATAAATGAGTCAAATAGAAGAGGAATTCGACAAGACCCCACAAAACTGGTGCCCCTAAGTGAACATGTCAGATAGCTGTGTGTTGATCATTATGATGAGGATTCACCAAGTACTTGTCATAACGCAGGAGAGTTTGTCAAACTCTCTGCCAATGTTGTTTTGCTAGGCCATACCACATACCACGTGCCGCAAAACTTCACAAGAAAAGCTATTGATGTTGTAGCTTTCTCCATTTTTCAGTGCACCACTTTGGATTTTAGTGCATAATTCATAACTTGCTTGGCATTGTTCATACATGTCATTACAAATGGCATGATACCGACTGAACAGTTGATTGATGTGACCCTCAGTAAAACAGCTAGATGTGTGCATGATCTGTGGGACAACCTGGACATGCAGTAACATTGGGAGCATGTTAATAGTGGTCACTTTGTGCCCTTCAACATGATATATGTCTGAGGGAAGAAAGTAACCCCAGTTGAACCTGCATGGTGATTAGAAAGTTGTTGAACTGTGTTGTGAGCTGATTGACAATTTACAAAGTAGACATTGATTAAGGGATAACCATTCATTTCATATTGGAAGGGGGAAGGCCTAAAGTTTGTTGTTTTTAGCTCAGATGACTTGTCAGTCAGCTGAGCTTATGTTATGACTGGCCATCTGTCATCTGTCCGTCTATTGTCCATTGTCTGTCGTCCACAATTTACATTTTTCGACTTTTTCTCTGAAACTGTCAGCCAGATTCACTTCAAACTTGGTGGGGATGTACCTTGGTTAGGTCTCTACCAGATTCGCAAAAATGGTTAAGCTCCAGTGATTTTGGGATTTTTTATGATGTTTTTTTTTGGGGGGGGGGTAAATCTTAAAAAATCTCTGAAATTGCTAACCCAATTGCTTTGATATCACACAGGGACACTCCTAGGGACTCCTAGTTCTTAATTTGTTCACCAGGTGGTGCTGCAATTTTTTTAAAGTTATTTATGATTTTTTTTGTGTGTGTGTTTTTGCTAATTTTGACTTCTTCTCCAGAACCGTCACTCAGATTAAGCTTGATGGATATGTTCCTAGTGGAAGTGTCAAACAAGGTTGTTCACTGGGTGGCACTGCTGTGGGCTCCTGATTTTTAACGTTTTTTCAATATGGTTACTTATGGGTCACTGCAGCTGTCCTGTTGATTACTATGCAAGTCAATGGGCATTCTAATGCTAATTCGCATTGTTGACTTCTCCAAAACCGTCATCCAGGTTGACTTCAAACTTGGAGGCAATGTTCCTTGGGTGGGTTTCTACCAGGTTTGTTCAAATGGTGCTGCTCCAGTGATTTTTGCATTTTTAATGAATTTTTTTGTTCTTTATTTGGAAAAATCTTGCAAAGTCTTCTCCACAACCGCTCACCCAAAAGCTGTGATATTACATAAGAACACTCCTAGGGTCTCCTTGTTCTTAATTTGTTCACCAGGTGGTGCTGCATTGTTTTTCAAATTATTTATGAATTTTTGTATGTTTTCGTTACCTGTCACTTTTTCTCCAGAACCAACTCTCAGATTAAGTTGAAACTGGATATGTTCCTTGTGAAAAGCTTAAGCAAAGATGTCCACTGGGTAGCACTGCTGTGGATTCCTGATTTTTAACGATATTTTTCAATTTGGGAACTTATCAATAAATGCACCTTTTCTATTGCTTACTATGCAAGTTAATGGGCATTCTAATGCATTAGAATGGTAATTCACATTTTGGACTTCTCTGAAGAAACAACTGTCTGTCAGATTTACTTTAAACTTGATGGCAATGTTCCTTGGGTGGGTCTCTACCAAGTTTGTTCAAATGGTCACACTCCAGTACTTTTTGGATTTTTTATGATTTTTTTCAAAAATATTTACAAAAAGTTTTAATAGGAAAGTTTAACATTGGAATTTCTTGTTATGGTTATAACTTAAATAATTTTGGCCAGATTTGTGCCAAACTTTGTATAGATGTACCTTTTATGAGTGTCCACCCATTTTGTGCAAGTGGTCATGCTCCAGTGTTGTTTGAACCTTGAGCTCATTCCCAAGGTCACAGGAGAACTGACACAAAAGTTACTGTTCACTTGATAACTTGAGATCTGTTTTGAGTTGGGACCTTGATGTTGCACATTAAGTTTCTCTATGAAGGTCATGCTCAGACAGTACATGAGTGACCTTGACCTTGTTACTGGGGTCACAGTGCAAGATACACAAATTTTACTCTTCACTGTAACTTGAGAACTACATGAACTGGGACTTTGATGTTGCACATGTTAATGTTTTTCTAGAAAGATCAGACTCACTCAATACATGAGTGAGCTTGATCGTATCCCAAGCTCACAGAGCTACAAGTGTGATGAATGTCTAGGTCAGCTGAGCATGAGCTGTTTGCACAGCCCTCTTTTTTTTTTTTCTTTTTTTTTTTTTTTTTTTTTTTTTTTGGTTTTTTTTTGGTTTTTTAATATTCTGGCCCCTGAATCTTAGAAAATTAAAAGTCTTGCCTTGAAAACGTGAGGAAAAAAAATCTTGCCTGTAAGTGGGAGTGAAAAAGTCCCAAAAGGTTAAAAATATCTTGTTTCATCACAACAGGTCTGACATTGGTTGTAATGTGCCCAGTGCAGTCTTTGACATGTAACTAGTTTTCACCATACATGTAACTTTTACTCTCAAATTCAATACATTGTACATAGATTATATAACATGTTTTTCACATACATGTGGAAGTTGCTCTTTTGTAGTGTATAATATGCTAGCTTGCATGTGTGTAAACCACACACACCCACATACATTTTATGATCCAAGGGGGTAAAAGCTCAGATATGTTTCAGGTGTCTACAATGTTATATAATTGATGCATTATAGATTACAATTGATTGCCTGCTCAACAGACCTTTCCCTGTGTATACTTGCCACTCTGGAGTAGAGATATCACAGAGCTTGGTCTGCTTAGGGAAGAATACACTTGATAATATAATCTCCATATAGGCCAAGTCAATGGTAATCTGAAACTTGAGACATATTAGATGTATGTGAAAACTTAAAAGGGAAGAACATGAAGCTCAAACAGTTGCAATGTTTTAACTGACAGTGGAACTGACAAATGTGATAGGTAGGCAGGGCTTTTCCACGATAAAGTGGT
The DNA here is from genome assembly GCA_964020975.1 of Hermodice carunculata. Taxonomy (NCBI): domain Eukaryota; kingdom Metazoa; phylum Annelida; class Polychaeta; order Eunicida; family Amphinomidae; genus Hermodice; species Hermodice carunculata. Next base: position 90,438,298 of record OZ026612.1, on the reverse strand, counting down.
CAAAACAATTTTTTTTATGTCAGCTGTTTATAGGAGTAAAGATACATAAATGAATGGCCCTGTGTCACAAAGCAAAGAATTGAATGGTTTACATATGTGGGTAAAAAAATATGTCCATACAAAAAGCCTCTCCCTGACCCCACCCTCCCACCCCCAGTTTCAAATGGTCACGCCCTTAAAGTAAGTGCCATGGCTGTGTGCAGCACAAAGGACATGTATCATGTGGGGTGGACAAAGGTCGGTGCAGTCACACAGAGTTCAGAATGAAAACATGGACCACCAAAGCATCAAAATTAACTCTTATCAATGCGACCAGCAGCTCTGCTCAATAGAGAACTGCTGGAGTATAATGTTTAGGTGCCAGTGGGGAGGACTTTTATCAGCAGGGCATAAGTGCAATATATTTCTGTTACTTTCTAGTGTGATGTGAAACGTGATGAATGAACCACTCCTGTATAAATTATACACACATCAAACCTTTTTAAATGTATGTGTTCAGCTAAAGTGCTCACAGGAATTGTAGTATAGTGGCCCCTGTAATGAGAGACCACGTACTCCAGTGAGTAGACCATTTGCTTTGAAATACCACCTTTTTCGAGATTGTTGAGTTCTTTCTCCTGATACTTGTGCATGCTGTGAGAGACCATCTGTCTCTACAGACCAAGATTTGGTCGGGGTTGGGGGGGTGTTGAAGACAAGTTTCAGTGTACTTCAACTACAGCAACAGCAAAGAGTTTGTTTCATGTGAAATTACCATACAATCCAATAAGTAGACAGACCTCATTGTGATAAGAACTTTTCTATTAAGGACAGGTAAGACACCAAAAATAAATCGCACTTTAGTCAATCCTAGCTCAAACTGTATTTGCGTTAGGATAACATATCGTATATGTGTGTAATCGTCATACTCCAAAGAATTTATATGGCCCGTATTTGGGTGTCTTGTGATGTTAATTGTTCAACAAACAATTGAAAGTTGACCGCAAAGCATCCACCCCATAAATGTCGATATAAGTCACTAATTATTTGTGATAAAATCATAATTACACTTGTATCTTAATCCTGACATATTGGCAACAAAAAATGATCCTACGATTTTTCATGTTTGGTTTCGTTTTTCTGCTATCCATCCTCAAAGTTTGACGTTTCAATTTTCCCTTTGATTTTCAAAGGCTACCCTGATGAGATACCACTCTCTACAGAGGCCACTTCTTCATGAAGCAAGTATGGTATTTCCACTTTATTCCCTACCCTCCTGCTCCCCCCTCCCCATAAGAGCAAGGCTACCCTTCTTTTAAGGCCACATTTCTGATGCTTTTGGGGTGGTTTTAGAAGCACAAACCACTGCAGTCACATTGAAAATCAGCTACCATCACATCTGACTATGATACGTTGGCCTCATTTTCAGCTGCTTGAAAACTTCATATGAGAATCCAAGTGTGACCCTCCTCTCCTGAGATGTATGTGAATGTCAATGCACTCGGGCCTAACTTAGTGTCAGATAAATAATTCTTCTGAGCACTTCTATCACCTTGATTTGTTGTCACGTTTTTTTTTTTTTTTTTTTTTTGACTGTGGAAGCATCTTTTGCTTCCCCCTGTGGTTCTATTAGATGCCAAACTCCTCTGTTAATTTTAAAGCTGGTCACTGAGGCTGATTTGTTTTGTGATAGGCACTCACGGTCTGTGTCATGTTCATCTGCCAAAGTATTTGATGCAGAGAAACCTTGAGCAGAATGAGAACTATGTATGTACTTGGTGCCAATGGCCACAACACACTAGTATTATAAGAACAAGACTGTGTTGGTTGGCTTTGCCATATGATAAACATTGTATTGCCTCTTTGTACGGTCATTATGGTGAGCCAGGTTACAAAAACCACAAGCGTAACATCAAGGCTGTCAATCATACACCAGGAAACTTCTAACAAAAATGGAATAAATGCCCAGGGTAGCACTTTGATATGGCACACAGGTCACGTAATTCACACAGATCTCCTAGCACCCAGGATAAAGTCTTACAGAAAATGATGTGTGTACTGGGTATAAACTGATGCAAGTCTTAGGTCTCCTGTAAGGTTGGCAGAAACAAATATGAGGAGAGCATAAAGACTAGCTTTGCTGCTAAACTTGTGGTAGCACTGTGACTTACAAGTTTCAATGTTAAATATGCATAACCCACTGATGGGGAAAATGACAACTGTTTTTAAATTAAACGACCTGAGGCAATGACTTTGTAGCCAGTTTGAAGGAAGAAATTGTCCTGCAGCTGGTGGGAGCGTGGGAGAGGAGCCTGAGGGGAGGCTAGCACAGGTCAGCCATTGTGGTGTTAGCTGGCGCTATATATATATATATATATATATATATATATATATATATATATATATATATATATATATATATATATATATATATATATACACACACATATATATACATATATACATATACATATATATACACATATACATGTACACATACACATACACATATACATATACATATACACATATACATCTGCATATATATATATACATGTATATATATATTATTCATATACATATATATATGTATATATATATACATATATATGTGTGTGTATATATATATAGATATATATACATACATGGACCTGTTATAATGAGGCGCTATATATATATATATATATAGCCTCATTATAACAGGTCCATGTGAGGATTATAGGTTATAGATCTGTAGGTGTGGACAGGTAATATCTTAGTTGCACCACACCCTGTGTACATATGTACAGCCACGACTTTCTGTACTGCATCAACGCTAACTGACTGAGTGCTCATTGCATTGATGGAGAGTTCTTATTGTGTTGATGGAGATACCTGGCAGGTACAGGGTGACTATACAGGTATGTCTTCATGCCTTCTGCTCCACTGACTCCCAGCTCACATCCAGAGTCATATATCTTCCTCTGGGGCTGGGGTCAACATCACATGTAGACAGTTTCAAGTCAGTTGCCTGGCTATTTGATCTACCGAGTGTTGCAGATTATGTATGGCTGGGGTTATGATTATGACAATGGCCTGTGGGCTGCTGTGTGCATACTTGTGATTACCATACAAACATGCCCTAAGTGTACTTAAAAACTGTCAACGTGGTATGTATGGTTCCCTGGCAAGTTTAACCCTCTCCCCTTGAATTAAGACCGAGTCAACAGCTTTCTTTGGCATGAGTTGGGCACTACATAAGTACCCATTCCATTCCAAGGAAAGCTGTTGACTTGAGGTGTTATCATGATAATTGTTATCTATATAATTCTCATTCACTCTTTTTTCCTGATTATTGTTGAAATAAGTCAAAAACTGTTAAAATACATGTATTGCCCTATTTCACCACCAGCCAGTTTGGGCTGGTTTGGGGGTGGGTGGGTAGGTGGGTGTTAAAAACAGCTCCTATGTCATCTTTTACACTGCAGTGGCCAATTCTGCCATGTGTCAATGGGCCTGCTCAGTGTGTGGATTGAAATGATAGGATGGTGTAGCTTTTTATGATAAGTCAGCTTTGATTAAGCCATGTCATTACCCTTGTGATTGTGAAATGGGGACAGAGACAAAGCGTTCGGGTAATCAGCAATGGAATACGCATGAGGAGCTGGAATGGCAGACTGTCTGCCTTGTCTGATATCTGCATTTGAATGTCGTGTGTTTGCATCGCTGGCCGCTCAGTGGACTTACTGAGAACAGTAGCATGGGAATATGATTTGTCGTGTATGCTAATGTTTATATTGTGTGGTTGCAGCGCCTGCCCGTCAGCGAACCTATGACCCGTCGGAGTGGCAGCGTGAGGAACAGGAGATAGAGGACAGCACCATGCCCCGCAAGAAGACGCAGGAAGAACAGAGTGGCTACATGCCAGGCCTGGTTAAAGAGAAGAAAAAGAAGGGCATCTTCTCTCTCTTTAGCCGCAAGAAAGGAGGAAAGTTCACTATAGTAAGTTTTCCGCCACCGAATTTGTTACAGAAAATTATAAGTTTTATAACAGGAACTTTTTCCCACTTGAAATGCTTGGCCCAAAACAGCTGATAGTCAAAAGTAGGCTGCTTCAATGTTTTATGCTAATTTGTACAGTTATTAAACAAATTTGAACAAGAATTACATGTATTGACGAGACTGTTCAAGGTAACATGGCCCAGGTCAACAGCTTTTCTTGGAGTGGGTTGGGTGCTAAGTACCCAACACACTCCAAGGAGAGCTGTTGACTCAGTCTCGGTGAAAAGAGTTGCAGAATCCAGTACCAAAGCAGTCACAGTGATGTTAAGCAACTTTCTACAACATGATGAATATTACCTGCAATTCATGTGCAAAACATTTTACAGTAATCATGCAAACATTTCCCATGACAATCTGGACTGTCTCCAATGAAGATGAAATTTTCATGTGAATACTGCCAGGTGATACCATAAGCGTAACATCAAGACTCAGTCTTAAAGCAGTGCTTTTAGGGTTAAGTATATTGGCATTGACACATGTAACTTCGTCTGGTCAACTGAAGTCAACTGTCACTTGGAAGTGGTAGCTTGTGCCAGAACTTTGATAAATATATTGGATTTTATTGTGTCAGATGCTATATTTGTACTTGTTTACATTTGTATGATAACGGTACCATAGCTCATTCCACCCTGATAGAAGACTGAGTCAACAGCTTTCCTTGGCGCGCTCTGGGCGCAATGCGCCCAGAGCGCGCCAAGGAAAGCTGTTGACCATGGGCATATAATTTGGAATGATCTTCCATGCAAGTTTCATCCAAAATATTGAAAAATAATCCCTAAATTAGTAAAATACAATTAGCAGACGACATTTAGATATTAGCAGGAAAAAGCGTCATCAGGGTGGAATGAGATAGATGAAATGGACAGTTGGTTGCCTTTTATCAGTTTAGAAATTGTGCACTCCATAACCACTGAGAACACTTTTTCATTCAAGGGAATTAATAGTTAAATTGAATTCTGTGAATTCATTTAATTTCACTGTTTTTATTTTTGCTTATTTTGTTGATGCTTCAAAACTGGCAAAATCATAACCCAGTGAAAAAGATTCTTAACATGGCATTGATTGGAATTATAACAAAAATGTTTCTGGCAGGTCTTTCAGGTCCCTGTCTAATGTAATTTGGTATTATTTGGTCAATAATTATCATTATTATGATATATATCATTTTTTACAGGACATGTTTGTATTTCAATGAAGGTTACATGGTCCAGATCAGATGACTAATCAAATATTAAATTGTGTATTTACAGGACAACTCAGCTAGTTATGGAGAACCCAGTGGTCACTCTAGTTCTGCATCTGCCACCACCTCCTCAGCATACTCCGCCAGCACCTCCTCCTCCACACTTCCACACCCGCCACGCTCGCACTCGCACTCCTCTGTCAATGGAGGCCAGCAGCTCAGTGTTGCCACCTCTCAGTCATATCAGTCACTGCCGAGGCCGCAGGAGAGTGCCGTGGAGTCTGCCACATTACCACGTGTCGCCAAGGCCAACTCAAAGAAACGCCACGCCCCTCCTCCGCCCCAGCAGAAAATTGTGGAAAGTACCCCAGACATATCTGTGGCAGAAAACTCACACTCTGCACTGCAACTCACACGGACTCACTCTAGGGATAGCTCAAAATCTAGTGGATTTGATGAGTCACCTCTGACTCCACTAGAGTCACCAAACTCATCACGAGAGTCCAGTAAGACAGGCAGTAGTAACAGTGTTCCCACCAAGACCAGCATTGATGCTGGCTCTATAGACAGTGCAGAGCTGAACAATGAGCGTGCCTCCAGCACCACGCTCACGGTACTGTCAGAAAAAGGGGCAGCTGCAGTGCTGCCACCTGGTGCTGATAACTCACTGTCACACAAGGCTAAATCTGCACAGAAAAAACGACGAGCTCCTGCCCCTCCGCCGCCAAGGCCCAGTACAGGTAAGACACGAGTAGCCTGAGGGCGGCTTACAGCAAGTGGCAATAAGTATGGCTACCATATATATAATATATAATACATACTCTCTGCATGACGTCAACCAAAACACATAACCGGGTTCTAAGTCCTGATGTTTCAAAGAGTAGAAGTAAGTTGGACTTTAACATAAGACATTGTGTGAGGTCTATGTGGGCAACCTTTGATATATCAAACCCTTCAAACAGGAGAAATGGGGAAAGAGAGACTGCCAATGAATGAGGAAGGTTTGACAAAAGAGAATTGTGTGAGCTTGACAGCATGTAATGCATGGAACAAGCTTGAAGGCATGCTTTGATGATAAGGGAAATAATAAATTAAAGTATATCTTTCAAAGATCTCCTGTCTGGTATTGTACTGATACTAAGTTTGTGACACAAAACGGGGTGACTGTCCTTCACAAAACTTGACAGACTGATCAGATGTTTTCCAAGAATTTCCCTCTGAAAAGTGCATGTTCTTGGAGAAACTGGATGAGGTGAATCCCTGTGTAGCTCTTTCAGTGCTGAGAAAAACCAAAGTTCCACCAGCCTAAAGTGTTTCATGATTCCAGATCCACGTTCCGTGTAAAATTACTATTCATTTAAGCATCAGCATGTCTCTAGTTTGGGAGAGAAAAAAAAAAAAAAAGACTTGTCCAGGTCAACAGGTATCTGTACCACCCCTTGGGGGCAAAGCATACCGAGGAAAGCTGTTGACTCAAGACAATGTAGCACTGAAAGAGTTACTACCAGCTTATGAACTGAATCGTGAGCTAAGATCGACCGTCAAAATAGTGAAGCAGGCATGTAGCCCATGAGCAGTTCATCTTGTCGTTGCCATGGTTACTGTCAAACATTGAAAGCAAAGCAACACACCAAAGAGATGCACAAATTTTGGAGATAGCTTTTGCGTTGAGTAGTTTTTGTGGGGAAGCTAGCAAGGATGGTCGTTGTGGGCAGCATGATAAAGTGGGTAACGTTTGTGTTTTAGATATTGCTGAGCCAGTTGCCACAGACACTGTGCCCGAGGCGGCAGCAGTAGCATGTGTAGAGGAGGAGGTGCATGTAGAGATGGAGGCGCCACCTGTTGAGCACGTACAGGAAGCGGAGTTGGAGGTGGTGGACGGCGATGCTGTCATTGCAGAGCTACAGAATGGTAGGCCTACTCTCAAACCTACTCCTAAATATGAACCTACTGTTTTCCGATACCCAGCAGCTGAAGTTGATATGATTTGTTGAATTCACAGTTTGTTCACGGAAAAATTACAAGTTAAAGTTATGAGGGTCCCTGTATGTTTGCATATGGCACGTGGCGGTGAACGGTCAACTGACATAAATTATACTGCTTAAGTTGAAATGTAGATTGCGTAGTATTTTGGGGATTTGCTGGATGTGCACAAAGACATTTCATCCGACTGATTGAAGGAAATGTGAAAGTTGCCAAAGTGTTATGATGAAAATATTGGTGAACCTCAAGTATTAGGTGTTAATAGGCTGATGTGGTTGGGGAATTTTGAAACGTGTGTGACCCCCCAAATATAGTCTATTTGGTCCATTGGCCCGGAGATATCTTGATGCACATCGGCAAAGAACCCTTCTCACCTCTTGGCTTTGCAGTTAACATTTTCCACAAGCCAAAATGAATCGTTCCTGAATGACAATTGTGATTTGAGAACTGGTCACTTGATCTTAGATGACAGGCCTTATTGGTAATCACAACGGTGCCTTCTTAACAACTAGTGCCAAAGCTGAGGCACTGTAGCTTAGTCATAGGACATGCTAGCTGTAATAATCTATGCTCCCTAGCACACTCACAGCAAACAACTGGACTAAGTACAGTTATAATCTATCCACTTTAACCCTGCGTCATTCCAGCGGAGACAAGTGTCAGGGCATTGTGTATATATGTGTTACAATCAGAATTAGCTTGCCACATAACACTGTGTGGCTGTGTGCAGCTGATTACGCCATGGCTAAATAAATGGTCATGGTCAGTGATTTTGATATTCAAATGCAAGAACTCCATGGTGTCCAAACCATTTTTATTTCTTTTGTACTGTTTTTTTTTTTTTTTTTTTAATTTTATTTTTGGAGGGAATAGGATTCAATGTATACAGATGTTTAGTAAGCAAAGTATGTAACACTGCCATCAAGTGGATGGGTAGCCACCTGGAGACTCCGAGAGTGTTTAGGTGACAGGGATCTGCAGACAAGCTGTAGCATGAAGCACATGAGATATGCCAAAACCGCGTCTATACAGCTGTCACATGTCCAGATTGAAAGAGTGGAAATTATTTATTATGCAAACATACAAAGCAGAATGTATTGATGGTGAAACATGAGAAAGACTCTGTGCAAATATTTCAAATTGACAGCAGCGTTTGACTGTTAACTTTGCTTCAGCAAATGGATTGATGAATTAACGTATCACCAAATGTTTACATGTAACTCTTTCAGTGCCAATCACATCTAAAGTTGATCTACGCAAGTCCTACAAGTCTGAAATATCATTAGGATCCCAGATTTTTCATATTCCTCATAAAAAGGCCTTTCATTCAAGTACCAGTATGCCTATAGTTCCAGAGAGAATACCCCTGGTCAACAGCTTTTCTCAGCACAAATTGGGCGCATTTTGCCCATTGCGTGCCGAGAAAAGCTGTTGACTCCATTCAAAATTTGGCACTGAAAGGCTTAATTGCTGCAAAAAATTCAGCCACATCAATAACTGAGTGAAGTGGTCATTGTGAATGACATCCTTTTGATCTGTTTGTACTGTTTTTGTACTTTTCATCTGTGAAAAGTCTGCTTGCAAAATAATGATTGAAAAAAAAATCCTGAGATGAATTTTTATTACGTAATTCAAAAGTATCAGATGTAGAGTTTTCCTGTTTGCATCAAACTATCCATACTGCTAAATATATTTTTGTGTCAGTTGGCTTGGCATGTGGTAACTTATATATGACTGTGTTATCTCATGTGTTCATAAGTACTGTTACTTCATTGGGTATTAAAGACATCTGTTATTGAAGTCAGGGTCAACAGATCTTGGACATACACTCCTGGTGTCCAAAGTTTCCTGAGGCAAACATCGTTGCCATAGTAATGTACGGGTGATCGTCCTTAGTAAGCCAAGTCGCTATTTCAACTCAGCCCAGAGGCAGGCTGATTGAATGACCTGTCTCACGTGGATCGAAATATGCCCACGTTCTTTCTGTCACTTGCTTTGCACAGGGCCGCTGTCCATGCACGCACTACATGTGTAAACTTTTTAAAGTTATTACAGTATCCTTCATTTCAGTTTTTGTTGGCATGGCTACATTTTTTTTGTCACTTGCCAGCACAGAACACATTATTATTGCACAACTTTGTTCTGCTGTGTGAGCACGTAACTTGTGCATGATACAAGTGAATGTGTGCATATAGCAGCCTTTATGACTAAAGTGCCTACCACACCCTATCCATCTATTTTAGACAAAAGTAATTCCTCTGTTGTATGTTATGCCATCTTGTTTGGTTACTTTCAACACGATGAAATTCAGAGCTGTATAATACAAAAAAAAGGGATTATATTAAATTTAGAAAAAAAAAATGAAAAAGCAGCTGACAATATTTTATTGCAAAATATTGATACCCCACAAGATTATGTTTTTTTCTGTCCTTTTTTAATACAATGTAAATGTGTAGAGATAAGACATAAGCTGCAAGTCAATGTCTGTACATGTGCTGCCATCTGTTGGCAACTGTTCACACATAACACAAAAAATATCATACACTTGAGCTTCAAAGATTTATAAAATCTAAGCTGGAAGAGTTGGACTGTTCTTCAAGACAAAGGGAAGGTGTCTGATTTAGATGGTGAAAAGTTAGCGGATGGACCAACCAAACTAACATCTTGGAATACAAACATCAAAATTTTGGGGCATAAATTGTTTGGTACTGTTTCAAAGAGATTCCAGCTGTATGTTTTATGCTAAAAGAAACCCCATGTACATCATTACAAAGCATCAACTCCACAGATGGAGGGGATAATTATATCTAAAAGGACTTTGTGCATGAGTGGAAAACAATTCCATTCTCTCCCTAAGTAGGCACACAAAATTTGACATTAAATTTTCACAAAGTCCAAAGCAAGAAAATGTTTCAGGTCACATACATATGAATCAAAAAAAGAAGTTTCTATATTAATGAGGCAAAGACGTTGGAGTGAGGGCACATTAACAAGATTATGCCGTAATAATTTTGATACGATCACTCCATCACAATATTTACACAGTGATAACCTTATTGTTGTGGCACAAAAATAAGACACGGGCATTTTTATTTTGTATCGTATTACTGTGGTAATGCATGACCAGGAGACCAAGAGTACCAGGAGTGTTATGTCCAGAGTTGCCATGGACACCATGTCAAGTTTATTTGCACATCCTTTTCACTTAAATATTCTGAAAATCGGCCGTTTTGCTACTTTCAATCTGGTCACGTGAAGTATGATAGGTGACCTGACACAACTATGATACCCCCTTCGCCTTGTCATACAAATGTCACATTGCCATGGTGATGGCCTCAGGTTCCATGGTTACATACATAAATTAATATCATTTTAACTGTAGCCATGGCTGATAGATGTATGGTGGTGACTTTCATTCTGGAAGTAATGGTAAAGTTCACCATTTATGGGTATCTCTAAATTTGTTGGGGATTGTACAGCAGTGAATCACAGTGGATATGAAAGGGGCTGTTTATTGATATGGAAACAAATGTTAAATCTTACCATGACATTTTTGTACAACACTGTTTATATATATAAATTGATAGCAGTTATATGTAAAATTGTTTACACATATAAGAGGTCTGTAGTAACTACCGAAGACAACAATACTTGTTTATATCATATTTATTTTATATGAAATAATAGTTACTTAAATATAAATGAATTATATCATGAAATTGAAAAGAAAAAACTTCTGTGTGGAATGTGACGTCACATTTCAAATGGTAGCTGCCAAAGTGTGTATCCACAAGAGTCACTATTCTAGAGATGTTTACAAAAAAAAATATACATGTACGTCAATTTTTTTGGTTTAATCGCAAAAAAAAAAAAAGAGTATACATTTAAAATAAATGTATTTTTATTATGCCATATGATGTTCATATTTGCTAAATGACTTCCACTATAGTGATGATTTTAAAGAATGATGTGGAGATTCCTGAGGAAGGACAGAAGATTGTTGGTGGTTGATAATTGGGGATTGGCACATAAACTGAAGCAGTGCCCGCCATGTCTACACAGTGTGTACTGATTGTGATCGTAGCTTTATAACTTTTATATCCTGTAGTAACATGTAAACACTAGCATTGCTATGAAATTTGATGTTTTTAAGGAAAAATCAACATGAGATTAATGAGAAGATATTATTCCATTTCATGATCACAACTTTGAGTCAATGTATGCATATGTTGTGACCCATGGGGCCATGCTGTGCCATTAATTTGATCATGTCTTTGGTTATCACTGCCTGAAAGTTTCAGAGGTGTATTTAGAATGTGAGAGGGAAGATTCTATATGGGTTTGGGACACCAGTTCCCCAAAGTATAATTTAGATTAGGTCTCACAGGCACATTAAGTACTTATTTTTCACATATCTCTGGTATGTCCTCTATAGAAATGTGGAGATGCAAACACTGGTGTTACTTGTGCATATGAAAGCTTGTATGCCACACCTAGTTATAGGCCTTGAAGTGACATACCCACATGCATATTGCATGTACAACAATGACTTAGAGCTGCACCAATGTGCTAGAAGCACTGGTCCAGCAAGCACACCAATGTGCTAGAAGCACTGGTCCAGCAAGCACACCAATGTGCTAGAAGCACAGGTCTGCAAGCACATGTTGAGGGCTTCGATTTCCCGATCCTCCAAACATTCCATGCACCTTAATTCTTTTTTCCATATTTCAGCAACCATGCATTGCTAAAACATGATCGGAGAAAAAGAAATGACAATAAGTAAGGGTACCATTTTATTTCAAATTTCATTAAAAACTACATAGATCCCGAATCTTTATTTTGTTGCATAGGTCCGTAAACCTGTGTACAAATAATTTACAAGTACTATTTGCAAAAAAGAGCCATTTGGCAAATTATCACTCAAGGGCATAGCTTAGAACATTTTGTTAAAGATTTACATCTTAGTTGCCATAAGTTAATTTATGTATTCATTGTGACATATTCAGAGAAGCAAGGTAACAGGTGCCAAGTGCATCATGGGTAAAGGCAGCTGCCCTTTTTTGTGTATCAAAAAAAGAGGCTTACATCTTGGGTGTTAAAAGTCCATAGTCAAATGATGTGAGCTAGTCACACCAGCAGTACCCACTGAATAAAATCAAAATTTATAAAAGAATTTAAGAGTAGTAGTAATATCTCTTACCACTTTATTTTAGTGTGTAGTACTATCTTCATATATGTGCGGAAAAGTCAGAAAAAAAAAATGTCATAACTGAGGCATATTCATATTAGAAGTGGCTGCCTGTGGATTTAGGAATTAATGCCCTCTAGATTACCCCTAGATAAATAATTACAGTGATGTGGGGTCACTGTTGCCATCTGGAGACTGACTCAAAAGTACATTTCCCACCCTTCTCCCCCCCCCCCCCCCCCCGGCATAGAATGCCATGCAAAACTACTGACCATCTGCATATCAATATTATTGGGGGCGGGGAGGGGGGAGGAGGAACAGGGGTTAGTAGCAATATGGAACCTTTCATTTAATGTTTAATGGGGAAAAATTGTATGCCACAAATATCAGGTCCCACAGGGTTAACATGGGGCTTCCCAAAACACACCACATGAGATCTACCAAATCAGTAGGTAGTGGTGCCAATGGCCCTGTATACAGGGCAGGAAAGGGAGGTACACGTGGGCACCAGTTTTATTATGGACAGTCTCACAGGGTCTTATTAGCATGGGCTAACTTGCTTTTAATGTTCTGTGAACCTAACAGGGATGCTTTTCATCTCTTTCAAAATTTTAATTTGGAAGAAAAATTGATTGATTTCCACTGTATGAAGCCACCCAAGACCTACAGCATTTTGGATTACTTTAGAACAGGACCCGTGCTATAATTGTACTCCGGTTACTGTTCCATATAAAAGCACACATATAAATTGTGGAGATTATTAGCACATGCAGTTTATATTTGCAGCCTCTGATGACTAAGGGACTGGAAGTACTAAATCAAGGGCCACCTTCAAATAGTCACAATCGATGTTTCCCTAATTGAGGCTTATTGTAGCAATGACATTGTCATACAGTATGGGTCCTTCAAGTTTATCATTTCACTGAGCTACCACCCACTGAGAGAATCAGTGATATATATTTTATCTATATATATGATTTGGTTTTTGAACTACAGAACCTTATCATTAAGATCCCTGCATAAAAAGACCATAATCAGTGATCCCAACACAACCATCTATTGACAGTCCCATTTTATTCTGTTTTCTTTTATTTCATTCTATATTCAGACCACTTCTAAATTAAGTGTTTGAGTCCTTTTAATCTAGAGATTTTATTGTATAAAACACATAAATGTCAAATCTACTTATTTTAAAAAATATAATTGTGAGTTAATTTGCTTGATTGTCATAAGCTGTTAACAACATATATATTATAGCACAAATATATTGAATCTTCATATTTATTTGCATAATTTTATTTTAACCAGGTTGATTGTAATTGACTGAAGAGCAATACTCTGTACTAGTCACACAGACAGTTATCAAATACCACAATGTTTGCATTTTGTTTTCACTGAAAGGAGGTCAGATGAGGAGAAATTAGTTGAAACACCTGAGCATCAAGCCAATGGGGAATGTGCGCACTTGTTAATTCATTGCTTATTCAAATATGTATTTAGTAGGATTTATTATGCTGTTAATAAGAAATGTAGCAGCTTTCCTTGTTAATGACATTGATAGATAATGAACACATACCAAGTCCACAAAGGTACACCAAAAGGAGGCCAATGACTTGAGCGGAATTAATCGGTGACACTGACAACAGCATCCCATCATGTCATCTACGCCAAGTGCTAAATTTTATGGTGGACAGGAGGAGGATGTGATGACGACATGTACTTTTAACAACCTGATAAATATGACAAATACAAAGTTTTTTTTTCATACTGGGTATTGACTTTCTGTAAATTAACCTGTAATTCTTACTCAGTGGCAATATATATATGCATGTAGTCTTGAGGTATTGGTTTCTACATAATTTAAGTCATGCTACAAAAGGCAACTGGAGTATGACTTGCAAGAGAATCCAAAACCATTGACCAAGGCTTCAAAATTAGTGTTTGCGACAAATTGCTACAAGCGGATTAATTTGTTACAAAATGTAGCCATTATCATGACACCAAGCACTAAGTCTACAAATCTATAAATATATCTTAATTGAATAACCACTTGTATCAGTTAAGGTGTAGCTATACATAAGTAACAATTAAAGTTCATCTCTGTTCCATCCAGTAAAAAAAAAAAAATGTAAATTATAACATCAAGTAACATGAATTGTGTGGGAAATTTTTTTCATAGGGGAGACAGTATACAGTGTTATAGGGTACAGTTATAGGTTGTAAAGTCATTACAAACCCGAACTTTGCGGCTAAGTCATAAATCTATTTTGCCTGTTATGCTAAAAATACACAGTTGCTATATTTAATAAAGGGTGAGCAGAAGCTACTTAAATTCAGTTTCAATCATGATATGCCCCCAAAAAATGTTTAAAGCAATAGATTGTTAATGTAATTGCACACGTGCCACAATTTTTAATTATATTAGCTCTGCTGAACTGTCGGTCAGCTGAGCTAACAGGATGGTTCTCAGTCATTGACCAATTGTCCACGTCTGACATGGTCAGCTTCTTCCCCAACAGCACAGACCTGATTTTTTTCCGAGCTGGTTAAGGTGCACTTTTGTTATAGAAGTGGGACAGCTTGGAATTTTACATTTTTTTTACATGTTTGTATATTTTTCAGTTTGTGCTAGTAATTGATTGCACTATTTTGAAATCTCTATCAGATACAGTTATCATTTCAAGTCACGTATTAACACTTTACCTTGAAGGTTTGGCTAGATCATACCATTAGTTTTGCTTATATCTTGAAAACTATGATGTGCATATTTGTTTCTGGGTATGCCAGTCTGGGCGGGTGGGTGGGTAGGGCTTGGAAATGTACATTTAGAGCTTTATGGCCAATGAACTAACAGCACTTTAAAGTCAAAGAATTCACATGGGTTATTTTGCCTGTTAATTGAGCACCACAGCATATGAACAAATTGCTGTCTAAATTTTGCATACTTTGATTGTCAATACTTGATCTAAATGCTTGACTTTGATCCTTGGAGGTCATTGAAAGTCATCAGTGTGAATTTGCCAAAGGCCAATGGTAAAATGGTTTTTGAGTGGCCAGTTTTTTGACTGCCAGTTTAAACTGGTTATAATTATGGCGTCATACAATTCTTTTGACCTTGATGTTGAAGGCCAAACACAATCCTTGCACAATTTCCTTTTTGACTGTTTAGTCCATGTTCAGCTTGAATTTTTGCAGATTTACATGTTGCATGCAGCCACAAATTAATGTGTGATCAGGTCAGCTGAGCGCAGGACTTTCACAGTCCTCTTTATTTTTTTCAAACTGTCAAATAAAGAAAATCATGGAAAACGAACACAGAATACACGCAGCAAAACCTGCTATGGTTTAATATTCCCCTGACTCTCCTGTCTAATTATACATACGTATTGTCAGCTAGATTACGTCTGACTGCACAAGGCGTTTTACCACATCTGCCATCAGCACTGTGCACCAAGCTTGTCACTGGGTAGCCATACCTATATATCCACTCAAAAGTAAAAAACATTTTGACCTCATAAATTGCTATAATAACTATGCTACCTCTGCAGTTTGTGTCTCCCCTTGCTCACTGCAACATATCATCTTCGCTTAAAATTTTTGGAGTGGAATCCCCCGACACACTGGGGGGTTTTTTCAGTTTGTCATGCACATGTGTGTAAATATCCTCAATGCCTGTGTCCCCTATGATAAACATGTTGCTATGGAAATGCACAGTTGCTATTTTGAACACACAATTGCTATGGAAGCACACTGTTGCTATGGAAACACCATTGCTATGGAAACACTGTTGCTATGCTGCACGATGCTCAGGAAAACTGACTTAACATTGTAACTCAGTCATTATTATTACTTGGGCTCTTTACCTTGTGTCTTCCTGTATATTAAGAAATAAAAGGTGACATGGCAGGGAGCCAGCAGCCTTTTGACCACTAAATTATCTTGCCATGGTACATAAAAATTCTGCCCGGTGCATTTTGCAAGCTACAACATACACAGTTGGTGCTGCTGTATGGTGAATGATCAGTCTTTGTACTTTTTAAGTTTACTTCACTGAGGACCAGACTTGGACCAATCAGAATCTGTTGTTAACTTATTTAGAGTACCAAATAAACCAATCAGGTGGAAGGGCCAAGGTGAAAGTCAAGTCAAAATCCTGTTATTTAACAAGGATGATGCTTTGTTTAGTACAATAATGTTTTCCAATAAGAACTTTATCAAGTCCTGTGGAGAAAGGGTGTAACACAGGAGAGACTGAACATGACAAGGCCCAGTACTGTGTCCTCCATGTGCATGGAATACGGGCATTGTTGGTGATCTGTTGTCAACGGAAAAAAGCAACATCATACAGCGTACAAATTGAAATGAGACAGGTACCACAAATATCTCATGACAAATTGATGTGGTCAATCAGTTATTAGGAATTTTTAAAGTAATAGTCTGTTGCACAAAGCAATATGATATTTATTTTGTACTTTTACCACCGCCACCCCCACACACACTCTTTGTGAGCATGATTTTCATGGTCATTTGCGAATAAACAATAAAGAAAATTATGTTCCATTCTACCTCTCACCTATTGAGAAATGTATACTTTTCAAACTGTGATGACACACAGTCTTGGGATCCCGTTCTCATGGCTGTGTGGTATTGTCAGTCCATTATTTATAAGCCTAATTCACTCACTGACCCCCAGCCAGATCACTCAAGTTTAAATCATTCTCAAACCTAGTACATTAGTTTTTTTCTTTTTCGTTTGACTGGATATAGGCTAGAGTAATCATGATCTACAAAGATCTTGCATCACGGTGCTGATGATGGTCCATCTTGATTTATTTTGGAAGCTACAGGGACATCTTTGGTCCTTGTAAGAGTTGTGCCTTAATTCACAGAGTGGAGGGGAATGTGTCAAATAACGCATCTGCTTCAATGTTTTTCTCCAATCTCAACAGCAACGAAGGACAATGTGAAATAAGAATTTAAGATGAGACCTATCAAGATAACAAGTCGTAGGTCAATAGCTTTCCATGGCATGGAATGGGCACACAGCATCCAGTCCATGCCAAGGAAAGCTGTTGACTCTGTCTTACTTCAAGGGGAAAGGGTTAAATTTTGAATAAAAACTTCCAAGTCTATGTGACAGCCCCAAGGGCAGCTGTGTCAAGTGACAATGTTATCTCAATTTACTTGGAAGTTTGGATGTTTATAGTGTTTCCAAGCAATATACATTAAGCCAATTTTATTGATTTGCAAAGATGGTCATTTCTGTTGATGGTAAAGATAAATTCAAAGCAAGGTCATGAAAAAAATTACAAGACATCTAGAATGTATTTTTGTGTGAAGACATATACATACATACATATATATATATATATGTTATATGCATGAACTTGATGTAGAAGAAGTATGAAGATTTTGGAGATGCACTATCTGTGTGACAGTTGCATGGTCAAAATAACTGATGTCTACAAAGGCCTTAGGGTGTCTGTTCTACGTATAGAGTACTTGTAACTAATTGTAAATATCCTGCACATATGTGGTCTCCCAATCTGCCAACGGAAAGTGATTTCTGTGCATTCAGTGACCTTTTATGGCAGGTAAATTTACAAAGAAACTAACTCTTTCAGTGCCACGTTTTGGACAGAATCATCAGCTTCTCTCAGCCCACTTTTAGGTGCAATGCGTACCTAGGAAAGCTGTAGACCTGGTTTATTATATTGTGTGTAACTACAGGCTTGCAGCTACATGTACTTGAATGAATGGTCTTTTTACAAGAAACATTCATGTCGCATTTTTATTATAATTGAGAGCAGTCTGTTTGAAGTAGGTCCACTACAGTTGTAGTTGGCACTGAGAGAGTTAAGGCTTGTGTCCCCAGAAGCTGTGATCACGATATCTGATGACACTGGCCTCAGACAACAGGTGCAAACTGGATCAGTTGAAGCAAGTTAACTTCCGTCATATCGACAGGCAAAAATTATTTCAAGATGTATGTCAGGAATTTTTTGTTTTCAAATTCAAATAACTGTGCAGACGTTATAGTTTATTGGTGACGTGTACTAAGGCTTTCAGTTCTCTTGTTCGGGTTGTTTACCTGAATGTGATGTACATCAATAAATTGCAGACATTTTGCAGAGCCGTGGTTTTATCAGCCACTACAGAGGGCTAATGCGTCATATCATAACCATTCCACTTTCAAATTCCTCATGCAAAGACGTCATTCAAATACCAGCATGCTTAGTCTAAATTAGGTGGATGTATATAAGGCAACAGCTTTTTATCAATGCACTTGAAGTTCACCCTAAGAATGCTGTTGACTCATTCTCAAATTTAGATCAACAATGTGTCACAATTGTACCTTTTTTTTGAGGGGGGTATAATGATATTTGCTTGAAGTCAAGGTGCAACACTGTCAGTACTTGCCCTGGCTTCATAGCCACCTTCATATGCCTTACTAGTCTCTCGTTACTTAAAAAAATCTGTATGTTTGTATCAATACTTGCCAGTCCAGTACCACCACAGGTACTCAATCTCCAAAATGCCTTTGATATTTTTGGTGCTGTTAAAGCTTGAAACATTCCGCAGTGAACACTGCAGATTTTAAACAGGGTGCAAGCTAGTTGTTCAATTAGTAAACAAGGCCACATAGTGAAAAATCTGTGTTTCTATGGACACACTGAAAAATAAATCAGAGTAAGTAGGCAGGAGAATTAATTTATTTCCACAAGTCCACTGGGAAAGCTAAAAGAAGAACATTCTAAATGCTATTTTGTGTGTATGTATTGGATGTGCTGTAAATGTGTTTGCACACATCGTATTAAAGAACCTCACAAGAGTAGCAGCACAACTAGTGCATGCACAGTGGTGTTTCACAATTTTCATTTTTGCTTTTATGCCTTTAATTTTTCTCTTTGAAGTTGGCCTCTTTTTGTTATGATAAAGGAAATTTAGTCAATGGATTTTTAAGGGTCTTCCCCATGGGGGAACCTTTATGTTTTCGGGTTGTCCGTCCAGATGTGCACATTCTCGTTACTGCGATATCTACAGAATGCCTCTATGTATTTTGCTCAAATTTGGCAGTATGCTTATCTTACCTGGCAAGATAAACTGATTAGATTTTGGTGTCACCATGACCTAATTGAGCAAATGGTGGACCCTTCAGTCAACGCTTTGCGTTGAAGGTATGTCTAGTTTTTGTTATAATTTCATTTGTGGAATTGTAGTTATTGTTGGTTATTGTTCAGCTGGTCCTAGCAGAAACAACATTAATGTGAGAAATAAAATTCTACTGTACAATGTATCAAAGCAGTATTGTCTATAACAAAATATGGAGGAAGTAGGTATATTTTGAGCAACTCTTTCTCTTTCGGATCTAAACTGCTTCCTTTAGTGCTAGCATCCAAATCACACCAAAGCAAGTTTTTGACATAGGACATGCTATTTTTATAGGTTTCATCAACATTTTTCATTCAGAATATTTTTTACATGAATAGTGAAATTAAGTAAAAAAAACATTGAAGCAGACATTTTACCTCTAGCCACTTTACAGGGGTAAAAGGGTTAAGGCAATTGGTTTAATAGCTTGCTTAGCTGGCCTAGGTGGGTTTTCATTGTGGTGCCCGTACATGTATATATATATCTGCAAAGGGAGTGTTAATTTTTATTTAAACAGGCAGCAGATTGATTGCTGCAAATTCATTGTTGTCATAAGCAGGCAGCTGATTGGTTGGGGTGAAGTGAGTTTTGTTATAAGCAAGCATCCGATTGGTTGCAGCCAAAATGCCACCCTTGTAAATATTTGATGTACATGTATTACTGTATACAACAACTCTGCAATGCACATTCTATGTTTTACATGACCAATTGTCGATACGCACTTATTGTTACCAAAGCCAACATACCATTTCTGGTTCTCCGCTTTTTAATTTCATTCTAGCGGTGAAGAATGTAAGCAAAGTGTCAAAATAATTGACTGCATAGAGATTATTTGTTGTCATCAGAGACCAAAATGTATACGGTTGACTTATACATGTTATATGGGAAAATAATGTATATTTTGGGCAAATAAAAGTTGTAAAGGTTCAATGAAATTGTTGTTCTTTTGTTTACAATAGCCTGTGTTTAGTTTTGAAGACACAAGGTTTACATTGACAGAACCATATCAATACGTCCCTATCATATCTCCTGTGTGTTACTGTACAGGGTCAGTAGAAGGGTGGGGTAGGTCAATAATCTGGTCACTTTCAGTTGGTATGTGTTCATGGAGTTGCTGAGTAGTTATCTCAAACAGTATCCCACAATGCACATTTTCTAGATAACATGCATGGTTCAGGAAGGGTCTAAGTTAGAGTGCAATAGAGGTGTCTCTTAGGTGCACTTACTTATACAGGTATATTATGTATATATAGACACACAACATTTGTAAGTGTTCACATTAACCTGTCTGTCATACTTGAGGCTTAAGTTACAAATAACACTGCATGCTTTACCTAACAATTTCATTTCTGTTGGTTACATTTCTGTTTCTCCTATGTTTGGTGTCTCTCTCCTCCAATAGGTGGCGTGGTTAAACAAAAGCCTGGTAAGCCTCCTAGGCCAGGCGGTCTACCTGAAGATGGCAGCCGAGACAGCGACTCTCAATCACAGCGGTTGAAACCCCGTCCTGCTACCTTCATTGCCCCTCCTCCTCCACCCGACACCCCACCCCCACTTGACACCCCGTCCTTTGAGCGTACTGCCCCTTTCTACTATGGCAATGGGCAGCGGGTCTCCGATTCTTCAGTTCAAGTGCATGTCGACCTTAAAGACTCACCCATGAGCGGTAAGCTTGCATGCTGGAACATAGACAGCTGTGTCTAGCAACAAACTGCATGCAATAAGGAAGTGGGCTACAGTTTCCTCATAAGCACAGGACAAAGGCTGGGCCTGTACTCTGCCATTAGGCTTGTGGCAGTTGTGTCTTTGAGACACCTTTTTAGTGTGCAGTTTTACTGAAATACACTGAATAGCAGTGGAGCTGCTGATAAATTATTGAATACACCATCTTGTACAAATATGTGAAACTTATTTTCATTCAGCAAATTCGCTTCAAGTGAGGCAAATATTGTTTTGTTTGTTTTTTTTTATTTCATGGAAGGTTTTCATCATTTTTAGCAATTTACGAACATTTGACATTATCTGTGAA
Organism: Hermodice carunculata; assembly: GCA_964020975.1. Classification (NCBI taxonomy): domain Eukaryota; kingdom Metazoa; phylum Annelida; class Polychaeta; order Eunicida; family Amphinomidae; genus Hermodice; species Hermodice carunculata. Next base: position 90,416,743 of record OZ026612.1, on the reverse strand, counting down.
TTGAGATTCCACTGCCACTCACCAATGTATTGATTTTTTTTGGGGGGGGGGGGGGACATATAGTAAATGAATTAAATAAGTCCGTATGATATTAAGTTTATGACTAGAAGGTGGCTGATGGGGGTAAGTTGACAGTGTGCATGTGGGAATGTTTAGAAATCAGGCTATTGACCTAAAAATTTCTCCAGGAACACAGGATGAAAGATTTTGGCAAATAGAAAGCAAAACCAAGTATGATATTGTGGGTACATGTTCAAATGCTGACAGTGATAATCAGTATCTGGGTGGAACTACATGTATATAATACAGGGCAGATCAAATAAAAGTTCCCCACATCTGGACTAGCATGTGGTTTGTTGCTGGCATAAATTTAATATCTGGCACTTTATGTACAAATTTTAAGTTAATGATCTTTGCTTGCTAATTTATGTGTGGTTGATGGCTAGTTGGTCATTAACAACATCTAGCATATAGAAATGTGTCGCATGCCTCTGTGGGATTATTTTGTCGGCAGACATCAGTGTTGTAGCACGTACAAACATGTCACATGACTCATTGTTTTAGCTGACATCAGAAGCAACCAGAAATCTGTCACATGACTGTGGGAAATCATTTTATTGGCTGACACCAATGTAGTAGCACATGATGAAGACAGTTTATTACAGTTATATGTAGTCATACTTGTAAAATAGAGTGATTGAGGTCTATATGGTCAGTGAAGTACTGTTTTATTCCTGTTAAAGGCTAAGGAGCTACAGAAATTTTCAGAATATAAGCCTCTAGTTCAGACCTGTATTCTGAGTGTTATAATGCTGTTGTTATGTTAATACTGGTATAAGTTAAGAATACTGACATTACGTCAGCAGTTTCTGAGTGGCAAGAGTGGGTGGCATTTTAACCCTTTCTTGCTCTGCATAAGATTGAGTCAACAGCTTTGCTTGGCACAGGTTGGGTACATTGCACCCAATCCATGCCAAGGAAAGCTGTTGACGTGCGGCATGCTATCACTGCAGGTATCATCTATAATTCTCAGCAAAAAAAAATGCTTCGTGTTGAGAATTTTATGTGAAAAGATTGAGGCAGACAACAATTTACATCTGGATGCTTTTGGGGTGGTTCAGAGTGGAGAAGGGTTGAGGGCAGAGGGGAGCCAAAAGGAACAGTCTAATAGTGTAGCTGGGAAACAGCTGGTGGTCTGCTTGGTGTATGAAGGCTCAGCAAAGGTGTTTGCAATACATTTTCTCATGGAAGTTCTTTCAAAGTATTGATTCCCGGCTTTTTGTTTCTTTTCTTCTTTTTTTTTTTCCAGACCATGGAGAATATTTATGCTCATGTACGTTTTTATAAACATTTTCCTGCTCAAAATTAGGATAACAGAAATCAGTGACTGATAGCTAAATTCAAGTCGGTTCAAGTCTCTTAGTTTTTATTAAATTCTCTGCCAGTTATTTTGAAGCAGTGCTTTTAGAATGAGTTGTTAACCCAGTATATGTATAGATTGTGCAAAGCATATAATTTTTGTGCTTTCACAATGCTGATTGCTCAAGAACTGACCGGGAATATATTCCATACAGCTTGTAAGAAAATATATTCTCATAGACCCTGTCTTCTAAAACAAGTCTTAAAACTCATAGAAGAACCTGCGTGACAAAATTATGAAAGAGCTAGATGATACAATAGTCTGCATATATGTACTTCCGGGTTTACAAGTAAACATGAGAAACTGGACTGTGATTGGAAATTCCATGTAGTGCAAATATGTTCTACACATGTTGCTTGTATTCATAGTGGGAAGGAGCTTTTGGGCAGTCATGTCTGTTATGCTGAAAAAAATCTGATGCAGCAAGTTCACCAGCCAACATATCACACATGTAGTGGGTAACTGTCAGTGTAAATATAAGTGGAATGTGCTGGTATGCCAAAAACAAAAACAAAATACTAATAAGAAAATAAGACTTGACAAACTTTAACATTTTGTAGCTTGTGTGGCTTTTAGTAGAGCTGGTAGTGGATATTTTGTTCTATTTTGATGTGTGAATGACAGCATACCAGCTAGGCTGTCTGACACAGCTTGTAGCATACCAGGCTGTCTGACACAGCTTGTAGCATACCAGGCTGTCTGACACAGCTTGTAGCATACCAGGCTGTCTGACACAGCTTGTAGCATACCAGGTTGTCTGACACAGCTTGTAGCATACCAGGCTGTCTGACACAGCTTGTAGCATACCAGGCTGTCGTGACACAGCTTGTAGCATACCAGGCTGTCGTGACACAGCTTGTAGCATACCAGGCTGTCTGACACAGCTTACAGCATAGCAAGCTGATTGACACAGCATACAGCATATCAGGCTGTGTGACACAGCTTACAGCATACTAGGCTGTCTGAGAAGGCTTTATTACTGCAGTGAGTGTGGTCTAGACACAGTTCACTTGTGTGTGTGTATGCAATGTGTGAGTACATTTCTCCACATCCCCTACCTGTGTGCATGCAGTGTACATGTATCTACAAGACACTGCAGAGTGTGAGTGCAGTGTGATCACATGCAGTCTGCAAGTACAGTGTGAGTGCAGTGTATCCACTCTCCAATTTGTGAGTGCAGTGTGGCCTCAGTACAGTTGTACATATGAACTGCAGTGTATGTTAGTGTATCCACAACACAGACATGAGTGCATATGTGCCCACAAATCTTGCTTTCTTGCTGTAGTGTGCCCACTGGCACAGCTTTGAATTGTGAGTGCAGTTTGTTCCTCTGTATTGGTTGAGTTGTTACAGACAGAATTGAAGTTTAAAGTAATGCTGAAAAAAAATTTAAAAAATATATATTGCTGAGCTCATTTCCCTGTGCTATGTACCACTCAATTAACAAATAAATTGATAATTTAAAGAAACTGCATAGTTTAATCACTTTAGGAAATGTTCCTAGATATTTCCACAGTCCCTATTCAGGACTACTGGAGCAACTATTCTGTTGTTCTAATTCTAACAAGTCTAAGATAAGCACTGGTTGACTGGTAGAGTCGCCAGCCTTTAACAGTTTCCTTATAAGGAAAACTTTTTTTTTTTTTCAAAGCAAAATCCTTTGAAACAAACATCATATATATCAGGAATACGTACATCCAGCCACCATTGAAACATAAACAGTAGCATGTGTTTTACGTACCAACGTGGCTATCCCAACATATAAAATAGGCAAACGCAGTTTTTTTTAACAGTGGGGTTTCATTACTGATGAGGAGAAGATGTCTCTGAAACTAGTCTCATGTCAACACCAAAAAGCCTCTTTCATCTATGGCCTTTGTCCTGTCAGATTTGCTCCTTCAAAGTAATGATACCTCAGCATATATAAGCCAGAATAATAACTTCGACGTGTATATATTTTTGCCGCAGTATAAAATATGACAAATAGTTTTACTTCCACTGTGTATCAATGGAATATAAATCATTTATTTGTACACACCACAAGACTTGTCCTGTCTGTGTTGTTCCATGAGAGTAACACAGGCACAAGTAGGAACACCTTTGGTCAAAAATAATTTCCAGGCATAGAAACGTAAATGTTCTGCCAGTCATAGTTCACTCATGCCAACTTAGGAATTAGCAAACCAGCGAAGTTAATTTTGATGGGTGGTATGCATTTCATTGGATGGTCACTAACAACTGGATGGATTCAGATATTGCATCCAGTAGAAAACTTGATCAAGGGGTGTACGAAACAGAATGAAACATGGGGTCTGGGTAAATCCCGGTGGATGCTCACCTTGCACATAAGATATGTTGCTGAGTTCAGGCACCTCATGAAAAGATTTATGTCCACAGTGAGTATTCGTGCACTGTAATTTTCCTCATTTCTGGTCCAAGAATCTGTGTTAAATAGCCCTTAATTTTTGCACCAACTGATTTATGTGTCACATGAGCTTATTTTATAGCCCAATCTCTGCATCAGCCCATCCACAATTTTATCTTCTGAAAAACTGTTGGATGATTTTTTTTCTCTGTTTTGGGGAAAAATTAGACAGAACTCCTAAACTACAGGGTCAGTTGTGTCATAGTATCTGTATTCATACTGATATGTGGTTCAGCTTGAACTGTTACAAATGTATTGTACAATGATTTACATTACCCAACATTGTGACATTTAGTTACTGGTTCACTGATTGTCAATTAGTAAATTAGCTATAGGTCTGCTTAGCATAGGACAGTAACATTTTCTTGGTCCCTATTGATATGGGATCTGAAAAATGAAAAATGTATCATTTCCATAGACCATGTTAACATTGAGAGTATATTAAGTAGTTTACATGTAGCATCATGTATGTCTCAGACTTTGTTGTTGACGAAACATATTTTTGGGGTGGAGGCAGGATATATATATATGTAATCCCCAAATGGAGTTTTCACATCTTAAATCTCAGTTGAAATTTGATGTTGATACACCTGGCAGCAATTATCGGCCTCAACCTCCCTGGCTGGCGCTGTCTTTATGTCAAAATTCTACTGCAGACGGTCCTCACTTTATCCTTATTCACTGTTAACACATACAACGGACATGTAAATATACACTGACTACCACTCCTACAGTATCTCCAGCAATAATCAGAAGAAACTAATCCTTCTGAGATGGTTCTGACAACTCTCAAGTGCTCATCTATTAAATGTGTGTCACTCTTGCTGTATATAGTCACTGCCTGCAATACCTTGTTTCATGCACACTGTACAAAGACACCAGGTAGAAGAGGACAATTGATCAGTTGACCAGTGGCTAAGTGGATTCAAGAATATTTCATTTTCTGTGTTGAAACTGGAACATCATTATTCCTATGTCAGCAGTGTATTTGAGGTAGTCACACTGCGCGTATTAACATCAGAAGCTCAAGTTATTGTCAATCTACATAGTATGTACACTTGTTATTTATGTATTTCATGTTATACACATGGTAATTTTAATATTGCATGACTTAAACAGGAGGCTGAGTTTCCCCCAGTTGGGTGTATCTATAGTTCACTGTGCCAATGCAAGGACTGGGTCTGCGATACCAGGGCTGGTCTCCATGCCTGCCCTGCCTTATATTAGTCTTTCTGCATGCATCTATGGTTGCTTTTGCTTCTACAGGGTTAAGGCGCGACAGTTGCAGTAGTGACCAGGGGTCAGTGGCCACTGTGGACACCATGGATGATATAGACATGGCGTTTGATGATGTCATTGCGGTGGGGGAGCAGGCTTTACGAGGTGATGGTGTGCTAGCACTTGTGCCTTGTAGACTCTGTGCCTGTCTGTGCTAGCACGTGTGCCTGGTGGACTCTGTGGCTATCTATGCTAGCACTTTTGCCTGGTAGACTTTGTGGCTGTTTGTACATACATAACATTTGCCTCTGTTGTGTTACTGTCTGTCATGTCCAATCATAGAATTGTTATCTGCTCCAAAATCTTTCATCTCGAGTGGGCAGGGAGGGGCTTCTGGTTGTCTCAAATTTCATATTTCTTCACTTTTTTTTGTTTTTTTTTTGTTTGAGAGGGAGAGAGAACCAACAAGATTTGTTTGCATGTGGAATAGTAGTATCACCTCTGTAAAATGCTCCAAAAATGGCAGTTTGCCCAAACTGAACAGAACATGGTGCCATTTTCAGTGCAGGGAAGTCCAAACTAAGAACATGAACTGCTTCATGTGGGCGTAGTCACAATTTGGAAACACATGGACTGATATTAAATTTTTGTGCTGTACGTTACTTTTCATTGAAAGTAAATGAAAACAAAGGGACACACTTTAACTCTTTCCATACTATGGTCACAGGCTTTGGTCAGTGGTTCTGACACTGCCTGGCAAGTCATGCTGCAGGTGCCCTTGCGGCAGCTGCAGCATGACTTGCCAGGCAGTGCCAGAACCACTGACTTAAGACGATAGGCATGTTGGTACTTGAACGAAAGCTCTTTTCATGAAGAATTTAAAGATGCAATTGTCGTCTTAAATCTAGGTAAACATACGTAAATATCAGGGACTGGTATGGAATGAGTTAATGTACTCCTGTAAAATTAAATGGTGACACAGTGGTTCCTTTGCTCTCACCTTTTTATCTTGGCACAGATTATGACAACTTTATTAAAACGTTATCCTGAGAAACCTTATATATTATAGTTACTTAAACCGACAACGCTGAGTAAACTCCAGCATTAACCCAGGTAATGAAATAGGGAATAAAAGTAAGTTATGAAAAATTTACCTGTGTGACAACCAGTCCTCCTCCCCCAACTTAGGTAATGCTTAACTGTAAGATGTCTTAGTGTTCATGCTTCCCTTGTGCTGCTGAGGTCAATGCCTGTATGCATACGTTAAGCATTTGTGTTGTATCTTTGCAAGAATGCCGGCTGCAATGTTATTGAGCTCTGCAGTTGTCCATGCATGCATCATGGTGACGTCTGCAGGTGTTGATACAGCAAAGTGAGCTCTGTACTTGGTGACACAGCATGATAAACTCATCCGTTGATAAAGCAAAGTGTGAACTCATCAGTTGTTGATACAGCAAGGTGAACTCATCAGTTGTTGATACAGCAAGATGAACTCATCAGCTGTTGATTCAGCGAGGTGAACTCTTCACTTGATACAGCCAGGTGAGCTCTTCACTTGTTGATACAGCAAGCTGAGCTCATTAGTTGTAAATACAACAAGGCGAACTCTGTACAGTTGATACAGCAAGGTTAGCTCAATTGTTGTTAGTACAAGGTGAACTCTGTACAATTGATACAAGTTGAGCTCTTCACCTGTTGATACAGCAAGGTGAGCTTATCAGTTGTTGATACAGCAAGGTGAACTGTTCACTTGTTGATACAGCAAGGTGAGCTTATCAGTTGTTGATACAGCAAGGTGAACTGTTCACTTGTTGATACAGCAAGGTGAGCTTATCAGTTGTTGATACAGCAAGGTGAACTGTTCACTTGTTGATACAGCAAGGTGAGCTCTTCACTTGTTGATACAGCAAGGTGAGCTCTACTGTTGTTGATACAGCAAGGTGAGCTCTTCACTTGTTGATACAGCAAGGTGAGCTCTTCACTTGTTGATACAGCAAGGTGAGCTCTACAGTTGTTGATACAGCAAGGTGAGCTCTACTGTTGTTGATACAGCAAGGTGAGCTTATCAGTTGTTGATACAGCAAGGTGAGCTCTTCACTTGTTGATACAGCAAGGTGAGCGCTACAGTTGTTGAAACAGCAAGGTAGACCCTTCAGTTATTAATGCAAGAGGCAAGCTCCTCAGTTGTTGATACAGCAGTCTGAGCTTTGTTGTTATTGATACAGGATGTTGAGCTGTGCAGTGGCTTGCAGGGATGCATGTATAGTATTCTGCATTTACTGTTGCATTAATAAACTACACTCGCCTGCAGGGTCTGCAGTGTCAGTGAACTGTCCAGCCACTGGGTCTATCCTGTATCACTGAAGACAATTCCTGGTGGTGGTGGTTCCTTGGAGAAATGACAGAATGCCAAGCCTTGATTCTTGTTCTTTCCTTTTTGCAATCATCCGACCAGGAACTAGAGCATTCCGTACATATACATATCCCAAGGAAGAGGTTTCAACTGGACATGATTGTCAACTGTAGATAGGACTCATTGAGTGGCAGGCCTATAGTGTAGTAGCTGTGTGTTGTGTTGTGGTGCTGTGTGTGACATGCTGTCTATACTGTATGCAGTGTCTTCGTGGTCCTCTACTTTTTGTCCTAACCATGTTTGTCCAGGATATTCCATTTGTATTTTGTGCATAAATGTTTCCTTTCTTTTTTTTTTTTTTTTTTCACCGAATTTGAAGCTTGCTGTTTCAGTACATCAGTGAGCTGTGCCATCATGTGGTATAATATAAAATTTTATTTTCAAAGGCAGCAAGCTGAAGGTCACACCACAGGTATTGTGTAGGTGGTGGAAGATGAAAACATAGTCTGTAGTTTCTTTATGATGGTTGGTCAGTCCCCATTTGTATTTTGGCTATGGTTATTCTATGATTCAAATTGCAAATATTATCTCAGAAAACATACTTATTTTTGCAGATTCCTTGGTTTATTGGTAATGGAGTAATTATTTGGTGTACATGTCAAATGGCATTCTGGGCATATTTGCTTTTGCTTTTTTTAAATTGTTATGGTTCAGGTAGATGCTATATCAGTTTCAGAATCTGGTGTATCAATCCCGACTGAGTGAGCTGAATCAAGTGTGTGTTGAATACTTTACTCAAGTGACACACAGCTCACAGTATGTATCATGCGTACTGTGACAAAATTTGTGTGATGCTCACACGTTGTTATGCAGTGATGCATATACTTTCCCAGAAGTTTGCATGCATAGTTGCCAGACTTAGACATTTGTAAAAAGTTGACAAAAACTTTGTCAATCCTTAGCATTTGCTGACTCGGGAATTATTTGTTGAGAGCCTCATATTCAAAATTGATAAATTCTTTGTCACAGAGAGATCAGAAATTATTATTTTGGGTTCTATGAATCCATGAGGAGCCCATTGCACAGGAGCCATGCTTGCTGGTGAATACTTCAAATGAATCAGTCAAACAAGTGAACTAGTATGAAGAGCTGTTGCTCATCAATATTTTTTTTCTGCTAAATAATTAAAATAGCCAGTGATACCAGTTGCAGGTCTTCAAATCAAGTATTGTTATATCCAGCTTCAGTTACAGTGATTGAAGAATAGCAGAGTTTTCATACACAGTTGTCTCTCCTTTGAGAAACTGCATGCTTCTTGAAAGGTTCACATATGCAGTGAAACCCTGTTATAATGATCCGATCTGTTTCTGGCAAAATGTGACCTATACAATAGTCACTCTTTTAGGAGACCACCTACCTTTTATGACCATTTTCACTGTGCATAAGCACTTTCTAAAGACAATTTACTGCTTTTGGAAGACCACCTGCAGAGCGTGACTGGTGATGACCCAAATTGACCCTGAAAGACCACTTATCCATATAGAAATTTTCCACTTCAGATAAGTAAAACCCACTTTTATATTACAAAATTGGTAAAATAAAGAAATAAAGTGTCAAAACCAGTTTACAAATGAGTTAACCTATGACTGCACTATGGAATGGGGCCTAATAAGTATCTGTGAATCATACATGTATTTGAATCTAAATTATGGATGGGAATTCAAAGTAGTGGTTTAATTTGTTGGGCAAGTAGCGCAAGATTCGTACCTCCTTTGGGAGACCACCGGTTTATATGACTACTTTTTGGATGGCACAAAGGAAGGTCACTTGAAGGAGGGACTATATCAAAAAGTACCAGATAAATTAATGTAATATCAAAGGAATTTGACGTAAGTTCCTTAAAACTTATGTCATTAAGTGAATATGACAGCTGTCTAAGTGTTGATGTAATGAGGTTTCACTGTACAGGGACTGGGTGCTGCTGTAAATTGCTTTAATTTCACTGTACTCTTATTTTCACTTATATCACTGATGGCACAAAACCGTGAAAATGAAAACGCAGTGAAATAGTATTTTAACATAGTTTGAATAGAAATTATGTCCACAGCAGTGAAATTAAGACTACAGTGAAATGTCAAAAATAGAAAAAAATGTGAAAATTTATACACGCAAAAAAAAAGCAATTTACATGACTTTAGCACGTCATTTTACCTTGAGAGACCTGTGCTTTATTGGAACCTGTCACAGGTGAAGTCTGTCAATGGAGGGACTGCTGTATGTAAGATGAGGGCTGACCCAGGTGATGCTGCTGCCCTCTGTGGAGGGCAGCAAGAACTGCTTTACAGGCAACAGGCACCAATACAAAACTTAGGTGTAAACCAGTCCTCATCTTGTGGAGATAGGGGCACAGTTGTAGATAAATTGTAACAGCTCAATCTGCATTAACTGTCTCTGGCTGAATGCTTCAACAGATGTCTGGTAGAGTGGGTTAACAAAGAGGCCCCTTGTGTTTGAATGTCATGGTAAAACGGTGAAACAAGTGGAAAAATATTCAGATCCATAGCATGGAATTTTTTTTTAGATAGCCTGTCTTTCTCGTTATAGTGCTATGTATTAATCAGCATCAGTAACAGATGTCAGCTTTTTCTATTGGAAGAACTATAGGTGCAAGTGGTGTCATGTAAGAGTGATCATGATGAATTACACATGCACAGCTTATGCATGTTCAAATTTAGCACAAACAAGTGTACTTACTTGCTGTTATGTATGTTTCAGACGATGAAGCCACCAAGGAGGAAGTGTCTATATTTTTAGAGAAGATGAACGAACTGACAGAACATGCACAGCAGGAGGTTCTCATGCAACATAGAGACTCCGAGTCATCTGCAAGTCTGCCTGAAGAGGGCGGTGCTCAAGTTGATACCTTAACGGTTCCCAAGCCAAGAGACCCTGACAGTGCATCAGAGAGCAGTTCTATTGCTTGCTATGATATCAGTGAGCCACCATTAGAGCAGCAAGTCGAGCCAGCACTGCCGGACCAAACAGAGCCTGTTGTTTTACTGAAAAAAATATCCACCTCTGAGTTCCAGGAAGAATCAATCACTTTCGGCTCTGATTCAGAAACAGCTTCCCCTGTGTTAGAGAAAGAGGAAGCGTTCAACAGTGCAAGTTATGTTAAACGAGACACTGACGATGCTGTGGACTCTCTTGAAGATCAGTCATTTGTGACTGTTGTGAGCGTGGGTGGAGCAGGCCAAATCGCAGAAGAACCTGGATACCCACACAGAAGTGTGGAAACCGAGGACCCTGCGTCTGATTCAGGCACTTCCACTGGTACTGCAGAGAAGAGTGAATGTGCTGTGGACAGCACTCTGGCCTGTGATGAAGAGATCACATTTGACCAAGAGGAGGTAGTGTATGTGCCCCCTCCAAACCCGCTGGCACCACTGGATGAGAAGGATGACACTTTTATTGGGGAGACTCATGAAACTTTTACCTATGTCGAATACACACAAGAACCGCATATCCAACAAGACACGAGAACACCTGTTCCAGATGTCATACAACACACTGAAACAAAACCCCCGAAGATAGAACCTGTTAGGACAGAACCACACGTAGAACCTGTGTGGACGGAACCACATGTAGAACATGTTAGGACAGAACCACCAATACAGCATAACAGGGTACAAGCAGCTAGAACCGAGCTGAGGACAGAGCCAGTCAGACAAGAACCAGCAAAGCCAACTCCAGTGGTGAGAAGTCTGCGTGAGATGTATCGCCGTACCCACAAGAGCAGCAGTGAAGACAGCGGTTTACTAGAAGTACAGAGATACTATCCAGCTGTGGTGCAGCCCCAGCAGGTGCGGGTGAAGAAGGAAGCCACAAGGCGGCCACTCAGCCACCCTGCAGTGGAGCAAGACAGACCAGTTCATAAAGTAGAAGCTTACAGACCAGAGCCAGAACCAGTGGAATCGACCACAACCAGCCATATTCATATGAGGCCCTATTCACAGGTGGAAACAACAGTGAAAGCAAAGCAGCATCAAAACATTGAGGAGGCAGAGCCTTCCAGATCAGAGGAAGTTCCAGCACCTGCAGAGCCAGAACCTGTCATACCAGAGTTCAAGTTGGAGCCTCGCAAAATTACTAAAGAAGAGAAACATAAGATAAGCTTCTGGGGCCCAAGGCCATGGGGACTGCCAAGACATAAGTCTGAGCCTTCAGTCAATGATGTCAATGTGGCATTGGCCAATGCCAGTGCCAAAGAGGAAGGTGAGGTGAGTACTCTCACCAATGGTACCTCTGCCACCACTACATCCCCAGTCAAGGATGACCAGACACTCATTTATTCCTCAGAGGGCTCCATCCGAGGACAAAAGGGTTATGTCAGGCAGCGGGCATCTCTCATCTTTAGCCCTCACTCAGAGGAGGAGAATGAAAGTGTTCTGGAAGAGAAATCTATATCAATGATTGCCTTGCCAGTGGACAGACGCTCTGTGCCTCGCGATCAGGTGGAGTTAGAGCACAGCAGACAGTCACAACGTAATGAGGAGAATGTCCTGGAAACTGTTACTGCTGAGCATCAGCCAGTGGTCCAAACACCCTCCAACTTAATATCTACAAAGAGTACTCCAGATATCAATTCTAACACGGCAGATAAAAATCGCCAAAATTTACAGGCACAGTATCAGGAATTGCAGAAACAGTTTGCGCGATGGCAGCAGCAACTGATGGACAACCAGGCTTTGCTGGCCCGTAAGAAGCTGGTTCCTCCGGCGGAGCAGGCTGTGCCAGTGTCCAGCCAGCCAGTCAAGACAGCTCCTGTCCTAGGCAGGCAGGACGCATTTAGCAGATCTAGCAGCAATGAATCTACTGGGGGCAGTAGGTTCACCACTGAGGAACTGATGGCTGCCAGGTCTCGTCTGCGATCAAACAGTGGGAGTGAGTACTCCATCTCTCCACCAATCGAAACCTCATCCAGGGCCTCTGATTACTTTCCACATAACTCCTCTTCATCAGATGTGCATACACCATCTCCAGTGAGAGATAGTCCCCTGTCACCAGGGAAGTCTCCCCAGTCTCCAGGACCTCCTCCATTGCCCCCAGTGCCACCACCAGCAATACCTCCTCCAAAGCTCATTCTGCAAAAACCAGCCTCCAAAACCAAGTCGTCAAGGTTTGAGCCACAACTAGATCCCAGGGAAGAACTGATGCTTGCCATTCGAGGTGCTGGAGGAAGGAGTGCTTTACGCAAGGTGGGTTCACCGATCTCTGTCTGTGAGCCAGTTTCTGGATTTCTTGATTAATAGTTTAAGCCTTGCTATCTCTTTCTTTTGATATTCTAGCACACATTTTTTCCTTGAAAATGGAGACAGCTTTGATGTAGAAATGAGATTCATAATTATGTCCATATGCATTGAGTCTTTCCATATGTTATTTGATTTCACATAAAAGAAGAAGAAAAAAGAAAGATGCTCTCTTTCACTGTCTGCAGATTGTAGTAAATTATGCACATGTCGTTCAAGTATCATCTGACAAGTCATCAAATTTGTGTAAGATTCCAAATACATTTCATGCAGTCCATGGCATTTGGACAATATTTGACTGCTCTTTATATGACAGAGAGGGTGGCCACCCTTGATAGGGACCACTGTCTAGTTAGATGAGGGGAAAAAACCTGGTCAGGGGTAAGTTGGCACATGTGACACAACATAGCTGGTACTTCACAATGTTATCATGGTGGAATAACATAACTGGTAATTTGATAGTGTCATTATGGCACAACAGTGCTGGTAATCCACAGCATCATGGTAACATGGCAATGCTGGTACTCCAGTGTCATGGTGGCATGGCAGTGCTGGTACTGTACAGTGTCATGGTGACATGGCAATGCTGGTACTCAAGTGTCATGGTGGCATAGCAGTGCTGGTACTGCACAGTGTCATGGTGACATGGCAATGCTGGTACTCAAGTGTCATGGTAGTGCTGGTACTGCACAGTGTCATGGTGACATGGCAATGCTGGTACTCAAGTGTCATGGTAGTGCTGGTACTGCACAGTGTCATGGTGACATGGCAGTGCTGGTACTCCAGTGTCATGATGGCAGAGCAGTGCTGGTACAATGGTACCTGCAATTTAAGACCACTGCCATTAGAGACCATCTGGCTTTTGTGACCACTTCTGATGGCACAGCAGTTTAAATTCTTTGTAAATTTACCTCAAATTTAAGACCACCTGTTATATGTGACTATTTTTTGGTTGCAGAAGGGGTAGTCTTAAATAGCAGGTATCATGGTGACTGAGTCGGATAGCACTAGGTACATTAATTGTCATTGTGGGAACGCAGTGCAAGTCATCCACAATGTCTTCGTGGGACAGTAGTGCCAGTTCTTCACAATGTCTTTGTGGAACAGTAGCACCAGTTCACAATGTCTTTGTGGAACAGTAACACCAGTTTACAATGTCTTTGTGGAACAGTAGCACCAGTTCACAATGTGGAACAGAAGCACCAGTTCACAATGTCTTTGTGGAACAGTAGCACCAGTTCACAATGTCTTTGTGGAACAGTAGCACCAGTTTACAATGTCTTTGTGAAACAGTAGTGCCAGTTCTCCACAATGTCTTTGTGGAACAGTAGCACCAGTTCACAATGTCTTTGTGGAACAGTAGCACCAGTTCTTCACAATGTGTGTGTGCGACATTAGTGCTGGCTCTCCACAATGCGTGGGGGACAGCTGTGCTGGTTCTCCACAAGGTCTTGGTGGGACAATACCGCTAGTTCTCCACAATGGCTTTGTGGGACAGCAGTGTTAGTTCTTAGTTTGAACAAGTTTCTGCATACATATAATGCACGGCATGTTGGCTTTTCTAGGTCTTCCAGATATTACATCAACACAAAATTATGGAAAATTGTCTTCTTGAGAATAAAAACAAATTCAAATGTATTTTATACTGAGCACATTGACACACTGTAGAGGTTTGTGTATTTCAGATGACAATGGCAAACTAGCAGTACTAACAAACAACACTCACAACTGCTCAAGGAGCATATGGGTAACACAGGCATGGTTGAGAAGAGTACGAACATTTGAGTTGTGTAGCACTGGAGGTGTAATTTAATGCAATAGTGAAATATCAAGTGGGTGTATTGTTGCCACTGAAGTTTTGCAGTCACTGCTAAATAAGTTGTGTAGTAAGTTGAATATTGACAGAGGCATATGCTATAGACAAGAGGACTGCGACAGTCCTGTGTTCATTTAACATGCGCAAACTGAAGTGACCTCAGGCCTGTAGCCTTGGGAATCATGTCAAGGTCACTGCTGTGCAGACTCAGTGTGTTTCTGACAGAGGGCCGTTAGCATGGGTAACACCATCATCATGTGTAACATAAAGTCCAAGCTTAAAGAGATTTAAAGCTATCAAGTGAACAATGCAATAACCCTATAAGCTTTGTAGTAAGACCATGATCTCTTGTGTGCAAACTGAACCAACAGGACCATTACCGACAATATATCAAAGTCCTAGGTCAAATAGTTCTATAGATATGACTGAACACTCAAATTCTCGAAAGTAGCTGTATGACCTTGAGAAAGAGGTCACGGTCACTCTGAGCTAATACTGACACGCTCTGGTCTTGACCATTGACAACTTCAATAGTAAAGTAGAAAAGTCAGACTGAAAAGCGTGAAGATTTGCAAATTTTGTCCAGAATTACTTGTTTAGTTGCTGCCTTTTTTAAACATAAGAACGACTTGTCAATGCTTAAAGTTAAGGCATATCTCACCATCAAAACTAAGACTACTTTAGTAGGTTACAAAAAAAAACACACACACACACACAAACTTAAAAATGTGTTACCCATGACAGATTGCAGAACTGATTAATACAAATTTAATGTAATATGGTTATATGAGGTTGATATTGGAAGTTTATACATTTACAAAATGAAAAAATGTTAATTAATAATCACTAACTCATCACTACATATGTAGCTGGTTGTCATGGGAGACTGATGTGATTTTTGAGTGGTTGTCATGGAGACTGATATGTGCCGTCTCATTGCAGGTACCAGTCAACAAGACCAAGTGGACGTAGGGAGGTCATTATCATCCGGCACAAGTCTTCCAGTTAAACACAATAACTGCCTTACCACAGTCAGCTCTTCCAAAACTTGTGGTAGTACATTAAACGGAGGAACATGGGCGCGGGAGTTCTGGCAGAAATTGGCCCTTGCCTGCTAACACTTTGTGTAGAACGGAATCACGGTGGTCGTTACCTATACATCAGTACTGGGATGTACTACGTTACTTTATTGTGTACTCACGCCGGTGTAGTTAATGCTGCACAACATACATATTGTGGAATGTGTACCCCCTGTGATGTCCTTGGATGTTTACGAGGGCATCGGTGCCTGTGATATAACGACACTGTGAACATGATGAATCTGTGGTCAGTTTATGTGCCAGTACGCTAGCGATATACGTGCATCATGGCGTGTCATTCGTACAATCCTGCCAATCTGCGGCTCTGATCCAGAAAGCTGGAATATCAAGTGGTAGTCCACAGAGACAGTGTCTGCTTATGTGGTGTGATAAATGACATACATCCACATTACATGGATGCTGCGATTTAAGACTTTTAGAAAGAGCATCGGGAAGTGTGCACGGTATAGTGTGTGCAATTGTGATACATCCTGTGCCGATAGGAGAAATCCTTTCTCCCGTGTGGCACTTGATGGATGGGCATTTCAACAGCATAGCAGTGGATCATTTTATACCACTTTGTTCCAGCATTAATATGATCATTAAACATTATATTTTATACAAACTTTAACTGAAAGCAGTAGAGACACCAAGGTGTTGACAGGTCTGGACACATTATCCAGGAGGCACATGGATGAAACATGCACCTGGACATAAACTCTGGAGCCATGTCTGTGTGAACACAGCCAAGTGGTGCCCTCTACTGTGTCTTTGTGCTTTCTATGCTCAAAATTATGCACCTGCATGTCTTTTTTTGGCATCAGGTCATAATTACTTTCACCTTGCATTACAGACAGAGGTTATGGAAACTAACCAGTGGTCAATTGATGTGGAGATATGTACAAAATATATGAAAGTGAGTGGTGTTGACAATGAGAAAAGTGAGTTGCTGCAATAGTGGTGATAGCGAGGAGAGACAATGTGGGAGGAATCTTATGTGCAATAGCCAAACAGATGACCAAAGCTGCTTGATGTAGCAAACAGCACAGCATAATATAGCCAGGCAGAGATTGATGCTGGGTATACTTATTTTCAAAATGTTTGTGATTTGATATGGGGGCAGGACAGTGGGTGGCAACTTGACCATATTAAATATATGCCCACATGACTACATATTTTACCTAGTTAGGTACTGCCCACATAAGTGCATCTGTGGACCTGTGTATTGTCCATATTGGTGAAACTGTGTATTGTCCATATTGGTGGACCTGTGTACTGTCCACATTGGTGAACCTGCGTATTGTCCATATTGGTGGACCTGTGTTTTGTCCACATTGGTGGATCTGTGGACCTATGATTTGTCCACATTGGTGGATCTGTGAACCTATTATGTACTGCCCATGTTGGTGTGCATCTGTGGGCATACTATGCACTGCCCACATTGATGAATCTGTGGGCATGTGTATTTCGGACATTAGTGGATCTGTGGGCCCAGGTACTGCTCACATTGGTGCATCCATGGATCCACTGTGCACACTTCCACACTGCCTTAAGTGTTATCTGATCCAGAGACAAGGCAGTTAGCCACAGTTGAGCGTGACTGATGTAGTACTTGAGACAGAATTACTACTTTATGAATGGAAAGACAGTATTAGACTAGTACTGTTTATGCTGACAAGAAGAGTATTTCTGTGATGACATGGATAACTCGAGGTAAATAGACAATGCGTGATGCCATACATTAACCCATAGATACTTATTCCAGCAAAGTGACATGCCTCTTTACACGTCGTGAAACTTGCTGTCAATTTTATCAAGTGCAGCTGCCATGACTTGTCAAGACAGTGTAGATGCACAGTAGTTCTTCTTTGAAGGACTACCCCTAAGCAGGCCCAAAAGTGGTCACATAAAGCAGGTGGTCTCTTAATGGAGGTCATATAACTTGGGGAAAGATGGCACAAGGACCTGATAAATGTGGTCTTAACAGGCAGGTGGTCTTTCAAAGGAGCGACTGCTGAACATGTATGGGATGTGTACAGGTGTACTTGTCAGGGCTCTGCAATTCTTTTTATCTGCTGCAGTCTTCAGGGCCAGTTGTTCTGGTATTTTGCTAGCCCTCCATTTAAACTTGCCTGTCCATCTGTACAAGCTTCATTTAGGAAACCAAAATTTATGGTTGCCCACAGGGCTAGTGCTTTCAGCTTTTAGCTTGCCCTGATTGGAATTTGACTTGTCCTGGCCAAGAGGACATGCAAATTGTAGAGCCTTGCACGTGTATAGGTTCACAATGCAGGTTAACTTTACGTGTTCATGGACAGTACAGTAGAGGCAAATGGACTGAACAAACATGCAATGGCTGGCAATTTAGATGACAACTGCACACTGTTGACATTTGTCTTCTTTGGTCAATTTACTTCCCGTTCTGTATTTAAATGAAAATATATTTTAATGGCAGTAACAATTATGTAGTTTTTAACCAAACATCACTGCATACATGTACAAAATTATTTATACTTGAAGTATGCTGTGTGACCGTGTCTACTTTTTATCCATTCTGTCTACTTTTTTGTGCATAAGTTTGACCATTTCAACGTGAAAATTCATAATCCCTTACATTGTTGTTTTATCATATACAATCCTATAATTTGGTTCTCGAACTGACACCAAAACCTAACTTCCTTAGTTTTATATTTTATGCCTCTCCCCCCCCCCCCCTTCCCCGTAATGGGGGACGGGGGAGGTATTATGTGTTTGGATTGTCCATCTGTATCAACCTTTGTTACCACAGTATCAATCTTCAAAGGGCCTGAAGGGGGTGTTGCTACAAATTTGTTACAAATGTTCCTTATTGAATAAAGATCAGCTGATTAGATTTCAGGTCACTGTGACCTATTTACAGTCAATCTGACTTCACGTTTTGCAATATTTTCAAAGTGCCTGGATGGATTCTTCTTAAGTTTGGCACTTAGATGCATTCCAAGGAAAAAATAGCTGATTACATTTTCAGATCACTGTGATCAAATTTTTTGTTATTCTCACCTATAAAGAGTCTATGTAACTTTGTTGCTGCAGTATCTTCAAAGTGTGATGAAGGATTTTGTTCAAATTTTATCCATCATTCTTCCTAGGAATAAATGATATCATTAGAAATTCAGTTCAGTGCAACATATTCAGGGGTTTTGTTGTAGTTAAGATGAATTGGCCATATTTGTTGGGCAATGTGGGCAATCAATTTACAGGTAAAGTAAGCAGGGGGGAGGCATACCAGCGATTGCTTGCAATCCTAACTCTCTGGTTCAAATTGGCCTCGAGCTGGATCCAACTTCTATACAGGAAAAAGTACCTAAGGCAGATATTCCTGAATGGACTTGCTTGGGGGAAAAGGTGGGGCATTTTTATCCATCAGGAAAATTTATAATACTCTAATTCAAGTCAAATAATATTAATCAACAGTGTTTTTAGCATTGGTATTACATCATGAACAGAGTACGAGTTTATATTATTCAAATTTAATTTCTCATCCTTTATTAGACACAGCTGTGTTAACAATATCAGGGCCATCAGTCCATTGTATAGGCGTGGGTGCATACTCAGCTTGCAGGTATGTACCATGATCAACACACAGCAAGGTCTTGGGTGGACAAGTTAAACCAGCAGTAAAACTGATACATGTATATATAATTATCAGTGCAAGTTGATGTACTTGTCTTCAAGTGACACAAATTTCCCTTTCAAGAAAGTACATGAACCAGACACTCCAAGTCTCACCAAAAGGTGGGATATCCCTCACATATTTGGTTGTGAAAATTCCTTAAATTTCCCTGTCTCCCACGTTTTAGACAGAGCTTACCATGTTTTGTTAAATCAATAGAGCACATGATTTTTGCATCCAAATCTTTCCACCTTTTTTTTTATGTGTATGCTGCATGTTATTTATTCACCTGTGATTGTTCACTTAATTTATGAAAAACAAAGTCCTGATCTGAATAGGGGGACCCAGAATTTGCAATAATATTATCTTGCCACCTTAAGTCAGAGGGGGTTAACCTTATGGTTACATCTAATTCACTTATTTTGAAACTTCACAATGACATTCTTACATTTTGACTTGGAGCCTCTGTGCTACATGTATACGAACTGCAAGGATTTGAGTGCCATGTGTTTGTTGTATAGTCTTAGCTGGCCCTCATACCTGTGATTTTGGATCTTCCTGATCAGCATGGATCACTCTTCCATGAAATATGACAGGCTGAATAGAGAGCCAGGTAGACATACCAAACATAGGGTGCTCCAAGTCCTGCAGTCAAGGTGCTGCACATTAGACATACTCATTGATTGTTATCATGGCCAAAAGATTAAACAATAGATTTTCTGGGATTCTTATAATTAAGGTGGTCTTCAGTCCCTGATTCTGTTACTTTGTACTGGCCCATATGCAGTTAGTAGTGTTGATCACAGCATTCGTGTTTATCTACTCCCGCTGAACTATTTTCCTAATTGCAAATGGGGATGTGGCCGAGTGAATGTATGTGTTTCAATGGCAAGCTGTTTTGACATTGAGCAATATCGCAATGACTTAGCGATGTTGCTAAATGATTATGAGATATCGCCAAACTATTTTGTGATATCCCTAAATGTGTACGATTTGTGATATCTCCAAGTGATTTAGAGATGTTGCTAAATGGTTTAGGGAAATCACTAAATGATTTTGCGATATTGCCAAATAGGACAAAAGGCCAAAATGGCTTGACATACATTTCCCATTTTTGGACAGGTTATAGGTGTCAAAGGTTACTGGTTCAAGACCCGGCTTTTCCTTGGTCAAAACATTTAAAAATAACATGGTTACATCTTGTCTGTGGGCTAATACACAGTCTGTGTGCTGTAACAAAATTGTGGTCTTTGGCTGTTGACTGTTACCCATGGTAACAAGCTTAGGAGATGACCGCGTACGGTCTTTGGCAGTGGTTGTGATTGTTACCACAGTTACAAACTGCAAGTCTGACTGGAGAACACTGTCATGTAGCAACACACAATGCATGCTACCTACAAACAACACTGTGCCAAGAAAAATCCCCAACTTAGGTGCTACGGGATAACTGAAAGGACTGTTTGAATTGACAAGATTACATACTATTATATGGTAGAAATGTAGCATAAAACAGTGGGACAGCCAGACCAAACAGCGAAGACTTGTGCCACATGATGAAAGGCCACCTCCTTGATTCTTCACACTGGAAATGATAATAGAGTCCAAACCTTTAGACAGTCGATGTGTACATGTATGTGGATCGAGCAAGACTTGCCTATTATACTTATTAACCCCACTCTCCCTGGAGTGGACTGTCAACAGCTTTGCTTGGCAAGGGATGGGTGCTTAGCATGCAACCAATGCCATGGAAAGCTATTGACCTGGGGCATGTCGTCTTGGTAAGTGTCAGCTACAGTTCTCATTCAAATTACTGTTGCAATCAGTTGAAACACTGAAGCAGACAGTTGACCACCAGCTCATTTTGGCCAGCACTTGGGGACATTTTTAGAATGTCAGACCCAAATTCACACCCACACTTCGAATATAAGGGCATTTTTTCAAACTTAATAGCCAAAATGTGTAATACATATTATTTTAGAATGTTCGGGTTCATTTAAATGGGAGGGGTGTTTAGGGGAGCATGGGCATCAAGAAGGAATATTACAGTAAGTGTGGTTAACCTTGAAGCCATTTGATAACAGCAGAATCTGTTGGAGCCAGATGTAAATATTAAAGCATGGCACTCGTGAAATTAATGTCATTTGCTGAGATGGGTCTGAATAATTCTGTACCTTAGCTTCACATAGAAGTGTGTAATCGGTACAAACATCCAAGCCAGCAAAAGTTGGACCTGACAACACCCGAATTGTAGAATGTTGAAGTAAGCCTCACAGCAGGGTAAAGGCGCATTATCCTCAATTAGAGATTGGGCCACTGTGAAAAGTAAAATTAAGTAGAGTCTCACTTTTGGCTCTCGAAGCGGAGCATGTCATCAAGGTGGGTCTGATTCAAACAGCGACTATGACAAATTAATAGACAAGAATTTTTTTGTAAGTAACAAAGTACAGTAGGCCCTGCTGGGGCATCAAGAAGGAATAACGTGGCGTGTGTCACCACGGAGGTGTCACACGGGTGGAATACATCCCCGGCACCACTCATCACCACCTTTTCAGAGGAATCCTGATTTGACCGGACACGCACGGCTATTGGTGATTCAAACCTGTCATATTGTAATGACCTATCTTATATATGCCTCCGAATGTGTTCTCTATGTGCTTACAAAATTATGTCCGATCTTGTATAAGGTGGAATGTGAACTTGAAAACTTGGACTGTTTTCTTACTTGATTCACAGGGAACAATAAAGGGGAAAAAATATCACAGATTTACCAACTTTATAAAGCCAAAGTGTTAGGGTGTGTGTATCTGAGCATGGGCGCTCACTGGGGCGAATATGGCGCGCACACCATATATGCAATCGTGAAACTTTTGCAGGTATAAATGACATACATAATAGGCAATATGGACTGTGTATGTTGCATGTCATGTCATGAAGTGTACAATGCTACTGTAATAATGGTGACTTTGTTATTAAGCCAGTACATTCCATGTACACGATTATAAAAATGACTGACTCTGAGTACAGTGTTTAAAGAGGGAACACATTGCATATATATGTGTATCACCAAGAGATATTTTTTATGATGAATTTAACATGCAGAATTTGTAAGTCTTGTATTTTTTTTTTTTTTTTGTATGTAATAAAGAGAGATAGATTTTCATTCCATGTCTATACACCTCACTCAGCTGCCATTTCTAGGGACTGCATGTACGTGCAAGATAACGAAGCTGACACTGTGTGAGTGGAATAACTCAGCAATGGTTTTACAGTGTAATGGTGGGCAAGCAAGCACAACTTCAGTGTACACTGATGCTGGATCCAGTAACTAAGAAATATATGTTTATCATTGTAGTTACATGAAAGGGCATATCCCAGCCATGTGTGGGATGGATGCTTCAGTAGAAGCTGTTCTATTGATGTATACTGTATCGAGTACCCACAGTGTGGCCACGATGGGACTGAACGATGCTTCCATCAGTGAAGCGGAGGGAGTAACACTAGTCACAGTGGGTAATCCACCACAGATCTTGCTAGTTAGTGACTGTCAAGTTAAGCACCAGGTGGCACTGTGGGACAAAGACAAAACAAGTTTTTTCACTATGTACAGATTTTGCATTTTTATCACAAAACTAGGAAAGACCGTTGCCCCATAAGATTCTTAGCTATTTTTGTGACTGGCCATTATAATGCACTGTTTTGTACACTTGTTTCTAAAATGGTCAGCTATGGGCTGGATATGTTGTAGTTTTGCAGGTTATATTGTATTTAAATGACACCATACTAAACTGTTTACATGTATTAAAAGGAAGCCAGTACTGTGTGAAATGCCATTAAGATTGTACATTGGTGTTATGTATTCTTCCAAAGCATCAGCCTTCAATAAACCTGTAACATTGCAATCTTTGGTTTTGTCTTGTCAATGGTCACATGTTGAGAAAACCGGGCACATTGTTCCAATGTGCATGCATTCTGGGGAGGATAGTTTGGTACAATTTCCCGTGGCAATGCTGCCAATGGCTGCATCTCCTGAGGAATGACACTGCTTGGTGTAAGGCTCGATAAAAAAATGTTTTGTGTTTCCTTTCTGTCCCCCTTGATTCTTGCCTGCGAAGCAGCCTACTGCGACACAACTGTAACTTACATGAACATGAACATTAAGAGTCTGCTTTGCAGGCAACCTTGATACTCGCTTTTGGTGAATTTTTTTCCCCGTAGCTAGCAGTCATCATAGGTGATTATATTCAGATCATAGTTGTATTATTCATGAAATGTAAATACTGTGAAAAATCACAAATAAGTAAAATTTAATCTGGTTAGTCGAAAAAAGAATGTGGACAAGTGAACAAGCACTTACTGCCAGACAGCACCCTAAGCTTACAAACTGGAAATGCATTTGATACACAAACAGTGCTCCCGATTCTGAACACATTTTAACGTTACTGATCCAACTTTTGGGATAAAGTTGGAATAACAATTCACATTGTAGTACATTTTGATACTTCAATATAGAACAGCCTCAAATCACATCTGAAATTTTGTACATTACATTGTACATGTATATGCATGCATTTTAACTTGAAAAGACCCGTCAAAAGCAAGCTACCTTCAATTAACAGGGAGGACAAAATTAAGGAAATGGAGACCTGCTCTTGGGTATGTCCCATTCCCAGCACTCCAACCCACTCCATTACTTTTGGTTCACTTCATATCCTTCACTGGGCTACTGGAAATCATTCTCGACTGAACAACTTTTGTTACTTTTTTTTTTTTTTTTGGGGGGGGGGGGCATCAGAACTTGTGTGAAATTGGTAGATTAGCACTTCCACAGGGCTCAAGCTAGGCTGTCTACCAGACCCCCCCCCCACACACACACACACATACACACACCCTGGCTAGATAATTATAACCAATTAGGTGCTACAGACCCTTAAATTTTTGGTTACAGTTTAAACATTTGGTACATTTGGTACATTTGGCCACCAAATACTTAACTGACTAGTGTTTACACACTTTGGTGGTCATCAGCTCCTGAGAATTTTTGCTCACTTTTGGGCCTTTTGTGTAAGCACTGCAACCTGATAAGTGACAAATTGGTAAACAGTGCTTTTGATTCCTCAATTTTGAGCTGTAAATATGATGCAAACTCTCTAAACTGTGTCTTGATAAATGAGAATAATCCTGAAATACAGCAATAAGCATACAGCACATTTTATTACAGATTTTGTACAAAAAATATATACAGTTATTTGTGATAACATGACCTACATGTGACGTCACTGTGGTTCGCATGTTATGTGTCACTGTGACTGGTCCACATGTGATATATCACAGTAGTGTGTGTGTGTATATATATATATATATACATATATGACAGAGATGCAATGTGCCACTGTTACTGGTCTACATGTGATATATCACTGTAGTGTACATATATATGAATCACAGAGACATGCAGTGTGTCCCTGTGGCCTATGTGTACAGTACTATTGGAAGGTCTTGTACCATACTCACTGGTGAGGCCACATGTCAGTACCACTGCCCATATATTGTAATTAAAATAAACTTCTTGCACCATATCCGGGTGTAGGTCCCTGAAGTTGGTCCCAGCAGCCCACAGTGTAATTAATACCAAATTTCCCTGGGGGTCTGCTCTACAGGAGTCCCGGGGGCAAAGGAACTTCGGTGAGACCTCTCATTTGGGCCACTAGTGGACCACTCGAAAATGGATGCACAATGTCCCAGCAGCACTTAATACCACTGACTGACATGTCCAGTCACTGGGGCCTACACGTTCTATGTCACTGTGGACCATGGGTGATGCATCACTGCTGTCTAAATTTGCCCTCACAGTTTCATCTGGCTCTGTGTAGAATTTAGCGCTTTTTCTGCCACCTCCACTCTGGTGCGCAAAAGTTCCAATGTCTGGGTGTCCTTCCCTTTCCCTTTTAAAAGGAAATGCTTCATGAACAGTTTGAGTCCTTCCCGCAGCATGTGCAACTTGGGGAAGGGAGCGATACGCTGGAAGACCTCTGTGACGGTGTAGGGTTCATGGTCAGTCAGCAGAGCTGTCAACACTTGCCGCAGAAACCTAACCTTGCTCTTGTCTAGCTCCGAGAATTCCAGCACCTGATGGGTATAAGGAAAGAAGAGACTGGCTTCATATAGTGCTTCATTCTGCCTGCTACCAGATTACCACATAACCCACATTCAACAAAATTTTCTTCTATGTATACTTATGAATCACCCTGATTTCTGCACACTTTGTGCGCTACCCAAATAAGGAAAGAAGAGACTGGCTTCACATAGTGCTTCATTCTGCCTGCTACCAGATTACCACATAACCCACATTCAACAAAATTTTCTTCTATGTATACTTATGAATCACCCTGATTTCTGCACACTTTGTGCACTACCCAAATATCATGTACAGTACAACCTCTCTACCCGAACACCATTTCTCAGTCCCAAATATATACTTCCAGTGTAAGCAAATCTCGCTATACTGAGCACCTCACTGTACCGAACACTTTTTCCAGTCCCAAGGGTGTTTGGTATAGGGAGGTGTTACTGTACTTTTACCTAAGAAATCACCATCTATACGTTAACATGTTCACAATTATATTGTGTTCATGAAAGCAAGCAACCTCCTAAATGCTACCTCAATGACAAGTCAGCTGAGCAAAAAATTAGTGCTTGCTTGCTTTCATGAACACAATAATACAGATGTTGTATGCTACTAATCAAAGCACTAGATATGCTGACTTACAGACTACATATATCTGGGTTTGTTAAGACCAATTTTCAATCAGATCAAGTGCTAAGTCAGAAATTCAATTTCTGCAATTTCTTTGTGTGGTGAAAGAGATGACTACCCATATATCATGGGCCAGCAAAACTAAAACAGCCAGAGCATTGACTAAGCAGGCAAGTATAAGACCATCATGGTGGTCCCTGCACATATACCCAAAATATGGAGCATCTGAGTACCTTGAACACTGACAGGGATAAAGCCTTGGTGGCCACCAGGTGAGTTATCATGGCTGCCAGGTGGTGGCACTGCTGTGCTGACATATCCGACAAAATCTTCAGCTTGTCCCACACCATAAACTGCATGGTCATCTGTACATAAAACAGAAACAAAACAATGGCATCCAGAAAGTCACCCAAGCTCTTCACTGGCCGTAGTGAGGCTCACTATATTTCTACTTTTTTTTCACTTGTGCGCATTGTTAAAAATGATTCTAAATTCAAATTCTGCTGAAAAGATCATTCATTCAAGTCCCATAATGCCTTTATTTCCCGAGTGAAAAAAAAAAAGAGACGTCCACATTGATAGCTTTCCTCCGTGTGCTTCAGGCCAATGCCACAGCACAGAATAATAAGCTGTTGATTGAGTCTCCATCTTACCACTGAACCCGTTAATTTGGCACCACATACTTCCACACCTATTTTAACACGCAGAAAGGTATATGTCCAATTGAGAATCACCCTGTGTGCTTCTAAACACAAAGAAAATTGGGAATCATCAGTAGAAGTCACAGAATTTTCCATACATTTACCCTGAATGCTACTTACGTTTATTAAACACAATGTCTGTCACTGTCAGGGTGCCGCACCACATGTCATGAATACACCCTGACCAGTCACTCGAAGTGGTCACCAGGAATTTTAATTTTGCTCACCCATCAACATACAAAAATGTTTATCATATACAGTAGACCGAATAATGTGTGACTTGATGCAGTCAAAACACAGAACCAAGAGCCAAACTATGCAATGTAGAAACATCTTAAAAATTGGTTCAGTTTATATCCTGAAACAGTTAATTCTTCTGAAAAGTGGCATGGCTTTAAAATCTTCCTCCCCGGAATACAGCAACATGTACATGTATACTAATGCAGTAACATCAAAACTGCAAGTTTGATCCTGTGCAACAGTATCAACCCTGTGTGTGTGTTGTGTCAGGCAGCTTTATGGGACTATCAGATCAACAGTGGATTGCACAACACCTCATTTTATTCCCACGTGTATGAGACAATCACCTGGAACCTGCGGTCATACTGGCAGAATTTGTGAGCCAGGTAGGTGTAGTAGGGGTTGTAGGCAGTCTCCTGTAGACACACATCAACCATGACGTGGATGATCTCGCGCTCCTGTTGTTGCTTTAAACCCAGGCGCAACAACTTCTCAAACGCGTCCACGAAGTCCTAAAAAAAAAACAGAAAAAATGTATTTATTACCACTGAAGATAATTCGCTGCTGATATCTTAGACCAGCATTTACAAGTGCCTGACAAACTAGGAAAATATAGCTTATTATTATCTTATCCATTGGCCTCTCACACTGGATATAAAGACTAAACATTCTCCCCATGCATGCACCTGAACATCATGTCATCTTGAATATTATTGCCTGAAATAACAACTTTGTCAAGATGGTTGACCCAATTTTACACTGATCAAAAGATAAAAGTACACAAAACAGACCCCAAACCAGAAATTCCCAAGGAAAGAGACTGAGACATGTAGACTATACCTCACTGGTCATCAGAACACAGAAAATGTTCTTCCGCACCTCTGTATTCATGCGCTGTTTTCTGGCTAGTTCCAGAATTTTACTGCTCACTTGACTGACCATGGAAGTGCTGGTGGTACTTGATGCTGAAACAAACCAAGATCACTCAATCTGGTAATGCCATGCTAAATGCTTAAAGTAGACATGAACAAAAATGAGTAGGCTATGCCAGTCCTGTGCTTTTAATAGCTGACCTTGTATGCACAAAATTACCCTTAAAATAAGGTCATGCTCCCCTTTCTTTAAGGTAGCGGAGGGGATTGAGCTATAACGGCAAAATCGTGACCCGACAGAAAATGAGTTTTTTCCATTTCCGTAAAGTTTGGCACTTTAACTTTCTTGTCACCAAACATGAATACTAAAAAAGCAAAATTTATGTGATAAAAAGGGGAAAAAACATGACCATGTTTTAGCTAGCTGCAGCATGAGCATGTCTGTTTACAAATGTATGCTAATTAGTCCGCCAAAGTTTCGATAGCAGTTGGCTGCTTTCCACAATCCAGGACCGTAGCAACGACAAGCGACCAACTGTGACATTTTGAGGTGCGCTGCTACCAATTCTTGTATAAGCTGCTTGACAAGATTAGGACTGATTAATTGGTTTGTTGTGGTGATCAAATGGCCATGTAGATAATTAAATCGAAGGGCTCATGTTTTCCTTCTCAGAGTGTGATAAAAAAAATAAAAAATAAGGGACGATAAAAAGTGACGATTGTCAAAACGGCACCTGGCGATGGACGTGAGCCTCAGTGTGTTTTCAATGAAGGCGATTTTAACCTATGCATAAATCGTTACTCAGAATCATGGCATTGTATACATTATAAAGGCTTACAACCCTTTCTACAGTCTTGCCCTATCCAAGACCAATTTGCTTTTAATGTTTACTGGCAAAAAGGACACATGACGATCGAGGAATCCTAACACTGGACCACTTGGCTATAAATATGCCGCAAACTATAAAAGCCGGGAATCGATTCACTGTAAATAATTTTATCTGCCTTCAATAATTATATGTGCCTTGACCTCAATGTGAAACGGTGAATAGCATTAAATGTTAACCTTGAAGTAAATTTATATGAAGCATACGCCTCCACTAAAACTGGTATCGTCTGTACCGCTGTAGCATTTTGTGGAACTGGAAGACTGGCACATTGCACATGCATGGACTTGCCCACTTCATACGGGGGTGTTTCGAAGTACACTGAGCGAGGGGACAGAAAAAAAAGCTTAAAAAATTTGACCATCAGGGGGATAAAATAATCAGATTACTGTTAAATGACTGCGAAAAGCGACTCTGCACTCTGCTTTTAGCTGGTTGATCGGTCATATAAAATTATTTTGTCTCACTGTGCGCGGCATGTTCCAATACCACTCGCCCGCACTCACCCATCAGGAAGTTTCGGTTTTGTGTCTCGATCAGTTTATTGCAGTTCAAGGGTGAGCCAACTATCTTTCAGTGGGCTAGTTATCTCCACAAAACAAAAAATATGTTATATGAGTGGCAAGGTTTCGAATGGCAATGCGCGAGAAAAACATGGCAAAGTGCATGGCATTCTTTATCACAAGGAAGGCGCTAATATGTGGAGGAACCAATGAAATAGGCTTGGCATATTCTATTGTGCTCCCGGCAAAAACAACAACAAAAAAAAAAACAAAAAAAAAACAAAAACAAAAAACAAACCCCCCCCCCCCCAAAAAACGCACAAGCCAAGGCCATGAAGAACACACTCCCTCACGATGCCCATCCCTTTCTCAATTTTGTGGGAATTGGAAACTTTCTTGACTACCAGACAGACTCGCTTTGCGTAATTGTTAAATTGCGCTTGAAGTGCGTGTTGCCAGGTAAGCAAACACAGTCCGTCTTGGCAGGCAAGAAAGTTTTACCCTTGCGCACGAAGTGTAGCGTCATCACTTTGCATCTGAGCGTGGTCTGGTGCATTACATTGATCTATGGAACCGTCAGGGTCTGATCAAAGACTACTTCAGCAAATCAATGGATTAGGTTATTCAATCTAGCAATACAGTTTCATCACCAATACAACATTGAAACTAATGGATTCTCAACACATATAAAACGTTCGCTTTTTTTTTTGTTTGTTTGTTTGTTTTTGTTTTTGTTTTTGTTTTGTTTTGTTTTGTTTCTTCTTTGAAGTACGATGTATCCTGGGAGTGTTTGTTTATCAGTAACAGGACTATTGTCTTAAATGTTACATCAACACTTTTTTCACATTGTCATCCATCTGCTTCCTTTTCTTCCGTGATCGTGGCATGCCGATTTTTCCGACTTTCTTTTCGGTAAGGTCGCAAGTAGTCCAAGACACTGAATGGCGAATGTCCCATCCATGCCGTTAATAAAGCCATGTTGTTCTTTGAACCAAGGTGATGAGAAGTGAGTGAGCAACTCCTGCCTACCGGGCAGCCTTCTGAGTAGCGCTAGCTGTGAAACTGCAACCCGTTTGTTCACGCGGCGCCACATGCAAACAATGTTGCTAGGGTCAAGGTGATGGCACCTTCGGGTCACGTGGCTAATCCGCTTTCGAATCCCCCTTTGAAGCTGTCCCATTCGCGTGGAAACCCGACTGACAAGCTTTCGAGTGTGGCTGCATTTGATGTCATTCGGGTAAATAACTGCTTTTTTAAGCCAATAAACATCATTGTATGTTGGAAACTATACATCAAAGATGTTGATTGACCTTTCTTCGAAGTACTGAGACCAAAAACGGTCCGAATTTGGAAAGCTGTATTGTCATTATGGCCAACAATGTGCGAAAAAAGGGCCTCAAATCTTTCAACGCCGATTTCTCGGAATGAAGTTTTCTGCTTATGAATCAATTTTGTGGACAGCGTCAATAAAAAGCTAATTGATCGATCTGCTTCAAATAATCGTCTTTTGAAAGATAAATATATTATCTGGGAACCGTTTTTTTGTTTTTTCCGTCAGATGTCCCCTTCCGAGACTTTTGCGGCTCATAAAATGAAGTAACTGTTGATGTTTAAAATGATGACCAAAGAATTCGATAATTCTGTTATTATGTATTTTATTTGTAAACAAAAAATACGGTTCCTGCATATTGGTCTATACTTTAATTTTACATAGGTAATACACTTTTTTATCCATTATTTTTAAAGAAATGCTGACAAAATGTCAAATCTGATACCCTCTTGTAAACGGGCGTATAAAACCCTTGAAAATTATCGTATCGATATGAAACTTCTTTCTAACAAATCTAGATGTCTGAACAATGAATAAAATGTATGGTTTGGTAGGTGAAATGTGAAACATAGTTCATCTATGCAACGTCAAAGTCGCAGGACCGCTGCGCGCGGCTCAATCCCCTCTGCTACCTTAAGACTGTCATCCACAAATGTCAAAGTACTGGCTCAATTGCCAAAGTTCTAACTAAAACACATCCTAGCAAAATTATTTTCAAGTTACGAAGTAAACAGTTCAATTCACAATTTAACTCTCTGACCTTGGAAATGAAGTTAAGGTCACTCATGTGCTGTGTGAATCTGGCCCACAGATAGGACCACCAGCATCAATGTCATAGCTCAAATAGTTCTCTCGTTATCAAATGAACAGTAAAATTCAGCAAGTGGCCCTGTGAGCTGAGGAATGAGGCCAAAAGTCACCCATATATATATATATATATATATATATATATATATATATATATATATATATATATATATATCGAGACACGTTCCTATGTAATTTGGAAGTAACTGGGCAAGTGGTTTCAGAGAAAAAAGATTCTTTAAACAAATTTTGCCCAAAAATGATGCATGGAAAAAAAAAATACAACTAATAATAGTAACTGGAGCAGGACCATTTGAATACACTCAGTAGCAACTCACCCAAGTAACATCCCGACCAACTTTTACCCAAATTTTCAAATTTATCAAAAAATCAAGAATAATGAATGAATAAATTAGGGTCGGGGTCCCCCAGAAGTGCGCCTAGGCAATTTTAAAGTAATTTCATATATGAATTTGTAAGAATTTGCCAAAAAATGAATACAAAATTAATAGAAAATTCTAAAATCACCATTGGATGACCATTTGAATAACATGGTAAAAAACCACCCATGGAACATCCCTGCAAAGTATAAAGTGGATCTGGCTAACAGTCTTGCAGCAGTCACAAATGTGAATTTTGAACAGACAACAGACGGATGGATTACACACATCACAAAAACTTTAAAACTTAACTGTACTGACTAGTTAGTTCAGGTAATAAATGAAAAGAAACAAAAAACAAACAATTATAAAGGACAAATGAGATGAGGTCAAATGACCAAAGTTAAGCATGGTAATCTTTTCAAATATTTAACCCTTTTTACCTTGTTTCACTGTCCATGAACACCCACCCATTATCAAAAACCTATCCCAGTATATTAGAAGCAATTATTTAAATATGGTACATTTACAAGGTATGCACTACAGAAAAATACACATCTTTGGATCAACTCAACAGTACAACAGTACCTTGAAAACATAAAGAGGATGGGAATAAAACCAGAAGAGCTTTGGTATTTGTGATATATACATGTGTATCAATTTTCCACATTTTGTGCTATAGTTATAAATATAAAATCAGTATGTGGAGCCTCAAGATGAAAACATTTTGTCTTAAAGACCTACCCAATGAAAAATCGACGTACTTTAATTTTTCAGTGTCGTGTTTTGATGGAGTCAACAGCTTTCCTTGGCACAATACTCTCAAAGTGCATCTAAGAAAGCAGTTGAGCTTGACCATTCTAATGGTCTCTGCTCTTTCTTGGTAACTGTTGTCATACTGGTAATTGAAGGAAAGGCCGATTTCTTTAAAAAATGTGAATTTAGTATTTTTATGTCAAATCTGAACACATTCTCTTTTGTCCAAATTGGCAAAGAAAGAGTCAAGATGTGTCTTTCTTTTAATGGTTATGGGCACTTGTGCAAGTTACCTGGTTTGTCTGTGAGTCTGTTTTCCCATGCTGACCCCACAACCCACCAGCGCCCACTTTCCTCTGCAGTCAGTAAGTCTGCCAGTGAGATCCGTAACTGCGACTCCCCTGAACCAGAACCTGCAACATGAAGAAGAGGATTGTGACAGTCCTGTGCTCAGCTGGCATGTACATATGCCCTTGCGATTTTTTAAGATTTGCCCCCAAAAAGAAAAAAGAAATTCAAAAAAATAAGAGACAAATCAATGGAGCGTAACCATTTTAACAAATTTGGTCAAGACCCACCCAAGGATAATTGCCATAAAGTTTTAAGTCAATCTGGCTGACGGTTTGGGAGAAGTCAAAAGTGTGAATAAGCATTAGAATGCCCATTGACTTACTTAATTATCAATAGGAAAGGTGCATTACCCATTGAGTACCCAAATTGAAAAAAATGGTTAAAAATCAGGAATCCTCAGCAGTTTCACCTAGTGTACAATTTGTGTGACCCTTCCACAAGAAACATATGAGCCAAGTTTCAGCTTAATCTGGGTGACCGTTCTGGAGAAGTCAAAAATAGCAAAACACACCACACAATAAAATTGCAGCGCCACCTGGTGAACAAATTAAGAACTAGGAGCCTCCAGGAGTGTCCCTGTGTGATATAAAAGCAATCCGGTGAGCGGTTTAAGAGATTTTTTACGATTTGCCAAAAAAAAAGAAAAATCCAAAAATCACTGGAGCGTAACCATTTGAAAAAATTTGGTACAGATTTACCCAAGATATATTGCCACCAAGTTTGAAGTGAATCTGGCTGATGGTTTTGGAAAAGAAGTCAATTGTTGACGACGGATGACAGACAACGGCAAATGGCCATAACATAACCTCAGTTACTGACAAGTCAGCTGAGCTAAAAATCACAACTTTGTACAATTGATTTTCAGGACCTCTGATGAGACTTGTACATTCTGTGCACAAACTGAACCACTCAAGCAAAAGGAATGAATGTACTACGGCTGAGAATGATTTTTTTTTCAGTTGGTCACTGATAACCAAATGTATTATGTTAGAAAAATACCTAACCAAATCTTTGACAAATAGGTAAGAAATGGTTTCTTCCAAGCTGTATGTACTATGCACATGATGATTTATTGGTAACAGTCTCTTGAGCCTTGATTTTGGAACCACTGATGCCAGCCACAGAGCACTCAGCAAATAGATATCTTGTTAACCAGCTCTTACCCTTGGTGTAACTCCTCAAAATTTTGCCAAGGTGTTCCACGTGAGTTGGGTCATAGTTTGGGATCTTGCGCATGTTGTTATTGCGCACTGCCATCAGGATCTCCAACATGAACTTCATACGCGATCTGTCACATCAAACACAAAGAAACAGTTAATGTCTGACATGCAATAGCAGTATATTACAATGTTATACATCTAATATAATAACAGTAAATTACACCGTTATAATCTAATATAATGACAGTATACTGCAAAGTTATACATCTAATATAATAACAGTAAATTACAGTTATAATCTAATATAATGACAGTATATTGCAAAGTTATACATCTAATATAATAACAGTAAATTACAGTTATAATCTAATACATTAACAGTGAAATACATGTACATCATAATCTGATAGGCAGCAGTATAATAACAGTATGGTCTGCCACATACACATGTACATCTGGCATTACTCTGTACAGTGGTACCTGTCTTGAGAGACCCCTCCATGAGAGACCACAGATCTTTTTAAGACCGGCATCTCAGAACACTGTGCTATCTTTTACATGTTATTGTACCTCAAATAAAAGACCACCTGTTTTGAGAGACCCTGTTTTTGCCCGCCCTAGGGGTGGTCTCTCAAGACCGGGACCACTGTATTACTGAATATTTCAGCCAGTATGAACTACACTGACTGAATGATGGTCAACACAGGGAAGAACAACATTTCCTCTGGGCTCCATCAGTGTTGGACGTATCCTCACCCTCTTCAGGAAGCAAGGTTTTTCGAGTGACTGTTCACTGGTACCTGGGTCACCAGTGTACATACCCCAATGTAGCTATGGTGTTGTGAGTGTAAGTACTTTCTACTGTTTACATTAGCTCATAGCTGAACTACAGCTACCCCATAAGCATGGTATATAGCCGCAGTATTCATTTCTTTTAAAACACCAATATGTCAAAAAGGTGGCTTATCATCGCAAAAAGAGCTAAGACAATGGAAATTTTGGTGTATTACTGAGCATGAAAGTAATTTTCCCATGATATTAAGGCTTTTAGCAGCAGAGCTGGTGCACCCAGTGCTTAGCCCAATTTAGCTCTGGGCCAGCAGCAGTACACAAAAGGGACACATGAGACAGAATAATGTACTGACTGGTCAGTGAAGCCTGTAGGGTCTGCAATGCTGGCCTGTTGCTGTATCCGAATCATAGATTCCTTCAAGGCAGATGGGTCATCCTTGCGCAGACTGAAACCTACATCTGCAATACAGGTATGTGTTACATAACGTTAGCTCTCCACCATCACTGCCAAGGCCTCCGTGTCTGGCCAGATCGGTCGACACAATTGATACAGGTGTTACATCTGCATCATTTGTGTCAGCTGTAAGCTAAATCAGCACAGATACCTTGGCACAGGTGCTCAGCTTAAAATATGCGTTCCAATTATCAGGTAAATAGGCACTTGGGTTTCCAAACAGCCAATAGCTTCATGGCTCAAGTTTGATTTCAATAATATATCCTACAATTTTGCAGTAACTTTAAATCAATCAATTTCATTGATGTTTGAAACAAGCACAAACAATTTGGTTTCACACATTTGTGGCCAAAGAGCCTCATGATTAAAATAAAACTCAAATCACCAAAGGATCTTCTAAATAAAGTTATCAAATTTTTGCAAGTAAGATATCAAGCTGCCTTTTAATTAAATGCTGAAACTATCATTTTTATGTTGTATTTTAAATGTAACTAAATTTCTTACGCTGCCAAAATACTTACTTTTCAGGATTAAAAGTAGCAACTCAATTTCCTTCTCCCCAAAGTTATCTGTAAATTTGTGGATGATGTCATAGACCAGAAGACAGTGGATTACCTAAAGGATACACAAATACAAGTGAGAGTTAATGATGAAGTAATGGCACCAATCACTTTTGGACAACAGGACGGTCAAGAAAATACACACAAGGAAACACAATCCACAGTATAGGATGAAGAAAAATGTTGAGAAAATACAAAGACAGATAATGTACAGTATAGGACGAAGAAAAATGTCTAGAGGATACACAAAGATGAAGAATGCACAGTATTGGATGAAGAAAAATGTCTAGAAAATACACAGACAGACAATACACAATATAGGATGAAGAAAAATGTCTAGAGGATACACAAAGATGAACAATGCACAGTATTGGATGAAGAAAAATGTCTAGAGGATACACAAAGATGAACAATGCACAGTATTGGATGAAGAAAAATGTCTACCAGATACACAAAGACAGTAATACATGAGGAAGCCATGTCTGGAGGATAAACAACTAGCAGTACATGTACTCAGTATCACATGAGGAGACACGGTCTAGAAACTACACACAGCCTGACAGTAGTCTATAGGGTACACAGAGACAGTCAGTGCTCTGTATCACATGATACAGTGTCCAGGGAATACACAAAGACTGGCAGAGAAAATTGTCAACAGGATGGTAGAGGCAAAGTTCATCCCGAAATTTTGATGAGAATCTCTACGCAGTTTCCAGTTTAAATGACAAAGAAGTTTCTCTCTCTCGTAAGTGAAATAGTGTCACACATGCAGTCACCTTCACTGTCACTATATACATATTAGGTTCTTCCACAGCATGAACCAAGTTTCTGTCATCTTAACTTTTAAAATAAATTTTCCTACACATGCATCCAATCAAGGAGGCCATTTCATGTAGCCTCCTTGATCCAATGAATTACATTGTATTTAGCATATTACGGCACCTGTGCTGGCACTAGCCATTAGCCAATTTGTCAAAGGCTAATATAAGTCAGATTTGGCTAATAATCTTTAGCATCTGTAGTCAAAGTGGAAAAAGAAATTTGAGATATTTCTAGTCTTGATCAAATTTTCAAACTTGATCATGTATCAACTGCCCACTGATTGAAAAAAAAAAAAAAAAAAAGAATCAGTTTGGCTGATGAGCTGCTACTTTGGCAAATGTATTTGTGTCAATCTAGCCAAACTGGCTAAACTTGAATAACTTCTAGCATTAGCTCAGAAACCATCAATAAGTCTATACAGTAAACATAAGCCAATTGTACCTTGAAGTTGTACAAATGAGACAACACAGACACCAGGTTGTCTACTTCCTTACTCTCTCCCCAGGGGGCAGCACCAGATAAGTACAAGGCCTCAAACTGCTTCACCCAAGTTTGCAGGAAGACACCCCCTGTTGACAGATAGGATATGAAAGCATTCAATCATTTGTCCACACAGTATTGTACCATATTCATATACCTGTACATCATAAATGCATTGTCGTAAGAAGTGGACTGCTATGCTTGCACGGGTAATAGGATGATCTATCAGTATGTATGAGGTTATTCTATTTGAACCCTAGTGTCACCATTATCTTGCATTTATCTCAGTATTCAAACTGTTAACGTGCAACTTTTCACTTGTTACTGATGAACTAAGCATAGGCAACAATTTGAAGAAATGCCTTTTTCATCTAAAATATCACTGTTTACAGATTTAAGTTAATATGGTTTATTTCTGGGAAAATGCAGTTTCGTGGTTGTGATCATACATAAAACACTTTACAGTTCTTTTGACAAATGCTAAGAAACAGAGCCAGTTTCTTTTTAAATCATATATATACTAAAAGACCCCTTCCTCCCTAACATGGGTTGAAGGAAATATGTCTGCTTCAATGATTTTTGATGATTTTTATCATTGTGAAGATAATCTGAGTGAGAATTGTAGCTGAGGACCTCCAAAATAACATGGCCCAAGGTCAACAGCTTTACTGGGGCTGGCGCACTTCTCACCTGATTTACAGTCAAGCTGTCTCACTGTGAACTCATCAATGACACCCCCCCCCCCCTTCCCATGTTAGTCGTCTCCATGTAAAGTCATCCTGTGGCCAAGCCATTCCAACCCATCCCACTACCAAGTCATCCTCATATCAACTGGTCTCATTTTGAGTAGTCCCCATAGCAGCTTGCCTCAAAACCAGTTCATCTCCAATGTAAGCTCTACACATTTCCTTTTAATATACAACACATTTGCACGGATGTAGGCCTACCTCTTTACACAAACCACTTCTTTATTAGCCTAGTATTATTTCATTTAGTTGTACACCTACACATTGTGTGTCAAATGTATAATAAAAACAACTTGTTTCAAAAATGAAAAGTTTAGTTTAAAGCCAAATATACTGATGCAGAAGTACCAAAGTCTTTTACAAATATTCCTCGCAGATTAGTTGTAGCAATTTCTATTTTCTGAGTATTAGGTCATTCAGTAATAATCAGACTTTTAAGTGAATAGCCTGACCAGCTTTTTCGGGCCAATATCCATCTGGATCACGACTACCAAAAAGGTTATATTAAGTTGGGACTATTACATATGACCAGGACCTTGCCCATAATACGGATACCAGGGCATATCTGAAAAAGTGACAGGTTACCTGCTGGATAATACAGACAAACAATATTTCTCCTGCCTCGGCTGCTTCTTAAAATAGTTACATGCCATGTTTTTTTTGTATGTTTTCTAACTGCACTCAGTGCTCTCTCACAGGAACAGGTTTGAAATGGGACGAGTGGTACTGGAACAAAAAAATTAACACTGGAATGACATGGCAATGGGACAACTTATCATCAGGGCAAGGCAGCTTGGGGACATCCTGACACATGCAGAGGCAAAATTGGTTGGGGATGAGCGGACCTGGGGCAATCTTGTTTCAGGACGACGTGACCTGTCACCATCACCCAACCTGCGCCTAATAAAGTTGCTGACTCAGTCTCCATTCAGGGGGTCGGCCTAGTCTATGTTTTGATGCTACAAGCTTATCACTACTGCTTTAATTTGCAGGAGCCCTACATATATCAATATCAGAATCTGAAGGACTTCTGGAAAAAGCTGCTGAGTTGCACAATGGAGTACATACCCACTTCACTCCCGACCTTGCAGTGTAACACTGCCAACAGCAACATGTGCTCCATCACCAGTCGCTCTGGGGTAGCCACTGGGGACACACAGACATTGAGGATCACATCGGTTAGCACTTCAGTTACATCTGCTCGACTGTAGGTGCGGTACAGTTGCTCTATCTGACTGCTAATTGGTTGCAAATTAGACTCGCTCAACCTGAAACAAAAAGAAAGTGGAAAGAAAAAAAAGTGAACTGACAACATTTTTGGTCAGCTGAACACTGAGTATAGCACTGCTTCCTGAAGGGACTGGGAAAGTTAATTTGATCATGAAAATGAAAATTCTGCACATAATTTCATCATGCAAATTTTAACACTGCCTTGCCTGTCTAATATGATCAAAGGTAAGCTTAAAGAAACATTATACCCTACAGTCAGTTGTGTCATCACCAATCTTGACATGATTTTGCTGAGAGGCCAGTTAAAGCATTTGCAGCAATAGCCTCGCTGTCCACTTTGGGCATGAAATGTGTAAAAATACACAACTTACAATATTACAATAACAGTCACCTTTTGTGTATGTTTTGCTTTTTTTGTCATGTTTGTTGATGGTTCCACAGTAAACATGGTAGTCTGTGATACGCCACTGATCTCTTCAAATTTGCTGAAAGCCGAAGGATGTGTTCATCTGTTCCAATGTCTATTCCTAATTACATCAACTTTAAGTAAGAAAATATTCTTGTTTCCTGTGACTGGTACCATTTGCACCCCAAACATGTCCTATAGGCTTGATATTGCTGCAAACACTTTGATTGTGTGGCAGACCCCCATCAATTTAAGAGGATTGTACTGTGGACCCTCATGATATCATATGGTGGATCTCCATCACTCTGTGAGGATTGTATATGGTGGATCTCAGTAACTCATGAGGATTGTACAGTGGACATCCATGATATTATATGGTGGATCTCCATCACTCTGTGAGGATTGTACAATGGACACCCATGACATTACATGGTGGATTTCAGTCACTCATGAGGATTGTAAAGTGGACCCCCATGAGATTATATGGTGGATCTCCATTGCTTTGTGAGGATTGTATATGGTGGATCTCAGTCACTTATGAGGATTGTAAAGTGGACCCCAAAGATATAACATGGTGGATTTCAGTCACTCATGAGGATTGTAAAGTGGACCCTCATATTATATGGTGGATTTCATTCACTCATGAGGAATGCAAAGTGGACCCCCAAGATATTACATGGTGGACTTCAGTCACTCATGAGGATTGTATAGTGGGTTATTATTAAACTGTGAGGATTGTAAAGGGGATCTCCACCAATCAGTCAGTTTAGACGATGACAGAATTCTCTAGTTTTCCAAAGAACATCTTGGAACCTGCACACAAAGACTGCTTACATGAACCCAGAGCAACAAATGTACAGTGGATGAGCCAACAAATCCCAGGAGGAGAGGCAGCAGGCTGGTGTTTATAACAGATCATCTCGCCTGCTGAACAGACAGTGTTCCATGAATTGTTTTCACTCTACACCATCCACCCTGTCTCTACCGCTGTAGTGTTTAGGTTTGTAAACTGACTCGGCCACCGACTGGTCATCTTTTGTCGCCATGGTAACGATCAGGTGTAATCAGAAGACTAGTGATTGCCACATGTAAGAGTGATAAGGATTAACTTCCTGATCGGTAAATTCTGAAGGGGAATGGTGTCCTCATGGTGGTTTGTAAACTGACTCGGCCACTGACTGGTCATCTTTTGTTGCCATGGTAATGATCAGCTGTAATCTGAAAACTAGTGATTGCCACTTGTCAGAGTGATAAGGATCACCTTCCTCATCGGTAAATTCTGAATGGGAATTGTGTCCTCACAGTTTATTAACCTTTACTACCGGTATCAAAAGACCCTCTTATAATTGAGCAGACTATGTGGAGTATAAGAAGAGCCGTGTAACTTAGTCCTAACAAGCAGGTCAACATTAAGTGGCATGGTTTGTGGCAAAACACTCATCTGCAGAACATATCTACAAATTAAAACAATCCAAAAATATGCATTCCGATGGAACACTAATAGAAAGAGTTTGGCATAAAGTGGTTTGTGGAAAACTTTGGACAAGAGAAAATAACTTCACGTACCTATTTATCAGACCTTTCAGCTGTTTTCTTAGTCTCTCCAGCTGTGCCTTTCTGTTACCCTCTTTGCTGGCCAGAAGGTGGCGCTTTGCAGGTGGTATGTAAGCACCCGATGTGGAACCAGGTGATTCATGGACAATTTTTCCTTGCTCATCACGCAAGCGCCCATAA
The DNA here is from genome assembly GCA_964020975.1 of Hermodice carunculata. NCBI lineage: Eukaryota > Metazoa > Annelida > Polychaeta > Eunicida > Amphinomidae > Hermodice > Hermodice carunculata. The sequence continues at coordinate 90,375,506 of OZ026612.1, read as the reverse complement.
ATGTCTTCCTTGTACTGGGCTGCCTTGTGGGCTTCTTGTGGATTGCCAGGGTCACTGTCCTCACTCAAGGAATCACCAGCCAGTTCCTCATCATGTACTCCTTCAACCTCCTCATTCACTCTTTCACTGTCCTCACTTACTCCTTCATCCTGCTCACTCACTCCTTCACTGTCCTCACTTACTCCTTCATCCTCTTCACTCACTCCTTCATCCTCTTCACTCACTCCTTCATCTTCATCCCCTTTAAGTTTACTTTGCCCTTTTCCTTTCAATGTCAATTTGCCTTCACTTGAAGTACTAGTCCTTTTTGACAACCCTTTCATGCTTGAAGTTTTTGTTTTATTTGCCCCATCTTTTTCACCAGGATTTTCAAATCGCACTGCTTTCTTTGGAACTGATCTATTCACACCAGAAATTTCATCTTTTATTGTCCTCAGCTTGTGTTTTCCCTTAACTCCTGACTTGAGACCACTGTCAGTGTCCTCAGACTCTTCATCTGAGTGGCTCTCTGGGATGTCGGAGTCATCAAGCTCTCCATCCTCCTCATCTGTGTCACTCCCTGCCTCAGAGTCAGATTGGGGGACAAGCCTGAGGACACCGTCCTCCTCATCCCCACTATCTTCGAGGATACTTGGCAATTTGCTATGGTCCACTGCATCTAAGATATCTGACAGATGTTAAGAAAACTTTTTCACAGATTTTCTGTGATCATTAATATTTTAATCAATATTCACCTTAGAGAAATCTAGGTACATGGATAACTGCTGATAGACACAGACTTGTTGCAAGGTTTGACATCAAAGATTTTACCCGGTTGTCCTCTGCATTTCATTTCCCTAATTTAATTCAGAGCAATTTCATTTTTGGTTGCCCAGGCCTTACTCTGAACTTTGATATCAAACTGATAATATTATTATAGTTATAAATGTTTAACAGTCACTAACACAGGGCTTATATTTTGATGTTCAAAACCAGACTCTTTCTTTAATAATACTGCAAATTCTAATTCCAGTTCACTCCAGTGTCAGACTATAAACTCTGTCACTGCCCTGCAGCGTGAAAGGTGAAAATAAAAAAATATGAGTCACTGATCAGATGCATACACCTTGGCTTCAGAGACTGTCCATGCCAGGAAGAGAACATTCATTGGGGTGAGAAGGCTGTCAGAGCCACAAAACGTCAATATTTTGGATACACTTGAAATTGTTCAAAGTTACCAGTTACACTTTTCATCATAAAACCATGGAAAGTCGACTATACATGATAAAATGGATAACGTGGTAAAATAAACATAAACAAGAGGGCTGTGTAAAGAGCCCATGGTCAGCTGACCAACAGAACCATCCCACTTGTGGCCCTGTGAGCTTGGGATAAGATCAAGGTCACTGTTGTACTGAGTAAGTCTGACCTTTATGAAAGAACACTAACACGTGCAACAAGGTCTGAGTTCAAGTAGTACCCAAGTTATAGTGAAGAGTAAAATTCATGTATGTTGCACTGTGACCCCAGAATCAAGGTCAAGATCACTGATCAGAGAAACATGCAATTTCCATCTATATTTATGTGCAATCATGTGCCGTCTAAGCAGAACCTTCACAGAGAAACATGAACATGTGCAACATCAAGGTCCTAACTCAAATTAAATCTCAAATTGTCAAGTGAACAGTAAATTTCATGTTAGTTGTCTTGTGACTTTGGGAATTAGGTCAAGGTCCAAAAATCACTGGAGCATAACCACTTGCACAAATACGTAGACACTTATCAAAGGCACATCCCTACCAAGTTTAACACAAATCTGGCCAAAACTATTTAAGTTATGAACATTACAATTCCCATGCTAAACTTTCCAATTAAAACTTTTTTAAAGATTTTTGCAAATATATATATATATATATTTATTTATTTGCAAAAATCTTTAAAAACATTTATATATATATATATATATATATATATATATATATATATATATATATATATATATATATATATATATATATATATATATGTATGTATATAAATCACTGGAGCATGACCACTTGAACAAACTTGATTGAGATCCACCCATGGTACGTTGCTACCAAGTTTGAAAATGATTGGGCTGACAATTTCAGAGAAGTTGAAAATGTGAATCAGCATTAGAATGCCCATTGACTTCCATAGTAATCAAAAGGAAAGGTGCACTTAATGATAAGTATCCGAATGCAATTTTTTAAAAAATCAGGAATCCACAGCAGTGCCACCTAGTGAATAACTTTGTTTGACCCTTCTACAAGGAACATATCAACCACATTTCACCTAATCTAAGTGATGGTTTTGGAGAAGTCGAAAATAGCAAAAACACATTAAATAAAAAAAAATCATAAAACAAGAGGACTGTGACAGCCCTGTGCTCAGCTGAAATGTACATATACTCTTGTGAATTTTTAAGATTTGTTCCCAAAAAAGGTCATAAAATTTCACAAAAATTCCAAAAATCAATGGAGCATGACTGTTTGAACAAATTGGTAGAGACTCACCCAAGGTACACTGCCACCAAATTTACAGTTACTCTGGCAGACAGTTTTGGAGAAGAAGTCAAAAATGTGAATCAGCATTACAATGCATACTGACTTACATAGTAATCAATAGGAAAAGTCCATTTTAAACTGAAAAAATTGTTAAAAATCAGGAATTTACAGAAGTTCCACCTAGTGTTCCACTTAATTTGACCTTTTCACAAGAAACATATCCACCAAGTTTTAGTTAAATCTGAGTGACGGTTCTGGAGAAGTAAAAAATAGCAAGGACACACACACACACACACAAACAACAACAAAAAAATAGTATAAAATTGCAGCACCACCTGGTGAACAAACTAAGAACTCAGGGGTCCTAGGAATGTTCCTGTGTGATATCAAAGCAATTGGGTAAGTGGTTTGGGAGAAGATTTTGATGTTTTAAGATTTCCCCCAAAAGAACCAAAGAATTCATAAAAATTACAAAAATCACTGTAGCATGACCATTTGAACAAAATTGGCAAAGACTCACCCAATGTACATTGCCACTAAGTTTGAAGTCAATCTGGCATCATGGTTTTGGAGAAGAATTCGAAAATGTAATTGTCAAAGGATGGATGATGGATACTAGGCCTCCTAAAAGCTCAACCTGACTAGCAAGTCAGCTGAGCTAAAAATTCATAAAAAATAAAAAAAATCACTGTATCATGACTTTTTGTACAAACTTCGTAGAGATCCACCCAAGGCAGATCCCCACCAAGTTGGAAGTGGATCTGGTTGACGGTTTCAGAGAAGAAGTCGAAAATGTGAATTGTTGATGGCGGACAACCAGAAGATAAGCTCAGCTGACTTGTCGGTCAGCTGAGCTTAAAATGGCTTACATGAACGCCAGCCAGGGTTTACACATGGAAATTGCATGTTTCTCTGATCAGCCATGTGTAGCCTTTGGTCTACACATATATGTTATGGTCTACCAATGCTGTGGAGCATAAAGAAATGTTTCTTTCCAGTTTCATATTCCTGGATAATTCCATGTACCTTTGCTATGCAATGGTGATTCTGCACATTAACATATATCTATTGTTCTACGAGCATTCTGCTTATTTACATATTTCTGGTGTGCAATGGACATTCTGCACATTGATAAAGAACTTTCTATTGGTGCACTTGCACTAAAACAAGCTGAATTTAACATTAGTTTCCTAAAGTACCTGCTGTATGTAACCACCCATTCTGTCAAGACAAATTTGGTCACATACAACAGGTAGTCTTTCCCTACTCGTACATGTACAAAGAAATTGACTCCTGTTGCCCAAGAAACATGGCCACAAACAGCAGGGGGTCTCTCCTGCCAGTGATCAGGTAGAGCAGGTCTCACTGTAGGTTGCCCTGTAGTGTGCCAAAAACATCTGATAGTTTGGACAGCAGTTCTATTGATACTCAATACTCAATGAAATGTTACATTTACAAAACAAAAGTGATGACGACTGACAATACATCATAAGATAGCTTCAACAGAAGTGAAAAAAAAAAAGTTTCCCATGCAGCCAAAAAAACATGGGCTATCTGGAATAAATACAACATGGGTATATTGTGTGGCAACTGCCAGAAGTAAGACCACTGAGTGGCTGACTTGACACAAATAAACATGGATACAGTCTAACCCATCATTGTGAAAGGCCTGTGGCAGCTTCTTGCGTTTGTTCAATTTCATCTGTTTCTCCAGCTGCCGTATCAGTTTGTCTTCTTGTTTGTTGGCTTCCAGCAGACCCTGCACTCGATGGTCAATCTCCTGCTGTGAACACAGATGCAAAACTTTAACTCCAACTGGGTGGACCCCAACATGGTATTGTCATGGAAATCAGATTGCTCTATGGACACAAACAGCAGGGTTGTCATACAAATGGACTGTTTTATGGACACACACACTAGTAGTCGTACAACTGGACCACTCTGTGGACACACACAGCAGTAGTCGTACAACCGGACTGCTCTATGGACACAAACAGCAGCAGTCGCACAACTGGACTGCTCTATGGACACAAACAGCAGTAGTCGTACAACTGGACTGCTCTATGGACACACACAGCAGTAGTCGTACAACCGGACTGCTCTATGGACACAAACAGCAGCAGTCGCACAACTGGACTGCTCTATGGACACAAACAGCAGTAGTACAACCGGACTGCTCTATGGACACAAACAGCAGTAGTACAACCGGACTGCTCTATGGACACAAACAGCAGTAGTACAACCGGACTGCTCTATGGACACAAACAGCAGCAGTCGCACAACTGGACTGCTCTATGGACACAAACAGCAGTAGTCGTACAACTGGACTGCTCTATGTACACAAACAGCAGCAGTCGTACAACTGGACTGCTCTATGGACACAAACAGCAGCAGTCGTACAACTGGACTGCTCTATGGACACAAACAGCAGTAGTTGTACAACTGGACTGCTCTATGGACACTAACAGCAGGGTGGACCACGCGCTGATACACAGACAAATTATCAGTGGAAGTTTCAGTATTTATGTTGACACAAACTCCTAGTGTCTTACTCAAAATGTTGCCAAAGTGAAAATTACCACTGAATACTAATACATGATCATAGGAGTTTCCATAAATCCATCTTATGTTTCTGTGGTCCATTGAACTCTTTTGTTTTCTTTAAGTCATTCATCTTTTCCTTTTATGCAGCTAAAGGTTTCAAAATAACGTGCAGCAACCACCTACATGCATGACTAGTGGGATGCAACCATGACAATAACAAATGTCATCTTAACATTCATATTGTGAGCCATCTTTCATATGATAACATTTATATACATAGCAACAAAAACGTCATCAAAGTAGTTTGAAACCATTAAGATTATGTCACATGAAAAGTCGTATGAACACTAAATTATGAGAAAAGGTGTAAATGTTTACCCAAACTTTTCCTGTATTGAAACAGGAAAAAACTGAGAGTCAACATCTTCACCAAAATAAAACCATGAAACATCAAAGGTCCTCAGTTTGTGCTGCCTTCATTCATTTCTAATCAAATGGAAATTTTTCAGTTTCCAAAATGAGATAAAGCACTATACTTAACGATGTTAACAGTGATAAAACTTCATGTTATTCAATTACGACCTATTATGTGTCTTAACCCCAACTGTTTGCAGTCATGTGCTACAACTTACTGGGTCTGCTTTCATGTTCTTAGATTGCTCTCTTTTTCGCTGTCTCCTTCTCTTGTCTTTTTCCCTCTTCTCTTTCCTTTTTCTGGCTGCCTGTACTTTTTCCTGCCTCTTCTGTTCCTCCCCCTCAACGGTAGGCAGCTACACAATAGACAAATAAGGTCAGCACAGACACTTTTTTTGGGGGGGGGGGGGGAGAGACCTGTATATCACCTGTTTCAAGTCAGGGATGTAGTGCATTCCTTCATATTTTATGTTCGGAATGAGCGAGACTGGAACTTGCAACCTTTGGCACCAGTCACCTACCTGAAATGGGAAATGCACATGTCCATTCCACCAAATCCCCATGCTTAAAAAGAATGGTTCAATGGAGGTAGTTATGTGCAAGTGGCATATCAACACATAAGTATTATGGACTGAGAAGTTCAGTTTGGCATGCTATTTCATCACCAAAAAAATAAAAAAATCATTTTCTGATAGGGTTTTGGGGGACTTTTTTGGAGTCTGTACTTACACAATTCCTCCCTGTGCTGTGGTTGCTGGACCCTCTATCTTCCAGTGGTTGTAATCTATGAATAGGGGCCAAACAGTTCTGCAAACCCAGTTTCATTGACATTTAGAATGTCTTAGTTTCCAGTGAAAATACAATGATCCAGGTCAACAACTTTCTTCATCCTACTTTGAGCGTGCCTAAAGCGTACCAAGGAAAAACTGTCGAGTCCAACTGCTACCTGTGGTCAGCATTTAATACACTTGGTGGGAACCGCCCTACATGTAAAGTGTGTCTCCACCAAATTTTAAGAGGATCTGGCCAAAATTTCAGAAAAGAAGCTGAAATATAAATTGTGGATTTACAGACAACCACACCACAGTGCAACCTGAGTTCACTGCCATGCCAGCTGAGGTTTTAGGATGGTCTGTTAACTGTTCAGGTGTGTTACAAGGTGTCCATGTGCAATTCAATGCAATTGGACAAGTGGTTTTACTGGAGAATTTTAATGATTAACCAATATATCTACAATACTCATAAAACAAGAGGACTTTCATGACCCTGTGCTCAGCTGACCTTACATACAAAGCATCTAGTGGTGCTGTGAACTTCAGAAAGATATCAAGGTCACCTAGCTTTCTTTATGACCCTCATCACTACTGCTAACATAAAAGTATCCCCTTACCAAATTTTTCCGAATTTTGATAATTTGATAAAAATCGGAAAATGACAGCACCACCATGTAGTCAAATAATCTGGTGGATATCAAGTGCACATACACTCCCAACAAGTCTAACTTATGCTTTGGGAGAAAAAGGCATGCAAACTGAAAAAGCAAAAATTCTTTAAAAAAGTGACAAATAATCACAGTGCCACCTGCTGTCCAAATTGAAGTCGGGGCCTCCAGATGTGATGAGAAGACAATTTTTAAGATTTTACCACAAAATGAACAACAAAAATTCATAAAAAATCAAAAAATCACTGGACCGTGACCATTTAAATATTCTTGGTCTAGACCTACCCAAGGCACATCCCCACCAAGTTTAAAGCAAATCCAGCCCAAGGTTTTTTAGAAGAAGTTGAAAATGTGAATTGTTGATGGACAGACTCCGGTTGTGGACAAAGACCACAGGAAAGCTCAGCTGACAGACTTGATACACTTCTTGTTTCCTCCTGTATGCATCTCTTATCTATTAATGATAAATCTGTAAACTGACACACTTCCTGTATCTTCCTGTATGTATCTCTTATCCATCAATAAACCTATAAACTGACATACTTCTTGTTTTCTGCTCTATCATGCATCTTTTATCCATCAATGATAAAACTATAAATTGACATACTTCTTGTTTCCTCCTGTATGCATCTCTTCGTGCCTTCTTCAGCCTCCTTGCATCTTTTCTTCTGGCTTTGCGTGGTTTGGCTGGTAGTGTCTTCACTGATGGTACTGGTGGCTCTGATGATTTCAGGTGTTCATGGTCCCCTGGTGTGTTCGACTGATGCTCAACAAACCCTACCACAGCAGCCCGGAAACGTTTCAAATTTGGAGCATCATGGCCCGACCATTTCCTTTTGCTTCTTTTCATTCTTACAGGTTGATAAGCACCAGGTCAAAATTTATATCCTGGACCTTATTGCAACTGCACAACACCTATAAAAAACATAGTAATTGTCTTGATAATTTTTTTTAAATCGACTTCATCATGTTTGGTTTAAACATACTTTTATTTCAAGCACAATTGGGAAACAGGCATAGCCTATATGAATCCCTTATCATGTTTATCAGCAGCAAGTCTATGTTTGCTGAGACTTATGAAGCCATGTTGCTATCTTGGAAAACAAAACATAGCTAAAACAAAGTTAATCTTTAAGTGTCAAATTTTGGAGTGGGTCAAAAGCTTTTCTCAGTGCGCATTAGGCGTATTGCGCCCAATGCGCGCCGAGAAAAGCTGTTGACCTGGGATATTCTCTCTGGAACTATAGCCATGCAGGTACCTGAATGAAATGTCTTTTTACGAGGAATATGAATCTGGGATCCTAATGATAATTCAGACTTGTGTATCTTAAGCAGTTTGACTTCAGACATGATTAGCACTGACAGAGTTAAATTTGTACAAATTATCTTATTCTAAGGTTTTCTTTTCTTCATAATTTTTTATTATCTTTTTTTATGTGTGACCCATTTAAGCCTTATTTGAACCACTTCTAACACAAGTATGACTGACTAGTACTTACATCATGCACATGTAAGAAGTTCAAAGGAGGCACAAATTAGCACATGTAACACAGGGCGGGGTAACATCAAACAAAGAACAGACTAACCATTATAGGTCACACAATCATGCCATTGTAATTTCACAAGTCTGCTGTCATTTCTCTGAGCATTCTGTTTACTATTTCAGTAATATTTCTGAAATCTGCACATGTCAAGGTGGGTTGAGTGACTACAGTAGATTACAAGGCTCTTGACATATACTGGTCCCACGGCCTCAGATGGCTTCCCATCCTGTTGGACCAGCATGCCTTTTAGTTTAGTGGGCTAAAGGGCCATTCACTTGGATCTTTCATGAAAGACAGGTGAATAAATAATAGAGCCTCAGTTGTGCAATCAAAGGCTTTCGTAGAGCAATTCTCTACTCCTATGGACTTAGCCTCTATACTCTCATTTAGACATGATCTTTAGTTATGCCCACAGCCATAACCGTCACTGCTGGTTCATGTGTATCATGGCTCAAAAAGTTGCCACTGGTGTCATCCAATATTAAGTCAGTGCTAGTCAATAAAAGGATGGAACAAGCTTGTACATATTGATGAAAAGATGTCTTCATTAATTATTCCAGCCAGAATTGAAATCCAGGTCCAAGTGTTGAATTGGCAGTACATGGTGGAGGGGCCCAGCTGATTTTAAAAGGTGCGGTACACACCCCACCCCACCCCACCCCACCCCCATACTCATGAAGCTTAAGTTCTTGGACCAGTAACCTTTCAAGGTCAGGTCAACTGATCCACAACTTTTGATCAAGTGCTGAATACTGTTGCTGTGTTTATTGGATGATATTATCACAGGAGCAGAGCATCCCAAATTAAGTCCCATCACGATTTTGGATAGAAAAATACTTAACTGTGAGTTTTAGAAAGGCACTGCTACTCTAGAAATATTTTAAATGATTTGATAATTTATTGTATTTTTGGAGACATGTTATGTGTGGAACAGTCAATCATGGAGGTAAGGTTCACAAATACACATGTAAAAAAAAAAAATCTAATCATATGGACCCCCCCCCCCATTTTCTTGGTTTTTGTTGCTATCGGTATCAACTTGAAGCAGGGTGCAAAAGAAGTTGTGGTTTTATGTTTCAAATAGGAGAAATAAGCCAGCGAATGTTGCTATTTTAACATGTAAATGCATAGGCCTAGGTTAAAGGTCCAAGACCTATACCCTAATATACAGGCTTTTGAATGTGCATGTATATGCATGTTTTTCTGTGCATACACCTAAACCAAATGACATACATGTAGATCACTGTTTTTTTTTCACATTTGCTAGGTACACAAGTGGTGTCAAGAGGAATTATCATATTTCTTGGCTGTGTCTATGCCAAATACAATTGGGTGTATAGTATGGCAGAGTGGATCACTCTCCGCTGGGGGCCATTGCAGGTACAACTAAGGTATGTGTGTCTTTTTATGACAAAAAAACATTTGCCAATACCAGTAAATTACTACCATTGCCTGCTTCTTTGTGTTAAATGCATATTTTTTTGTAGTATTTCATATGACATGTTGATGTCAACAGAGACTGCCAAGCTGCACTGTCTATTGGAATTGGGAAGATGATACACGCAAATGCAAGAGCTCTTTTTTCATACTATACAAACAACTTTAACATCCAATCATTTCATGTTTTGTCAAGCATTGTACTTTATGATGATGAAAAATAAAGCTTATAGGTCTTGGACCAGTAACCTCTCAAGGTCGGGTCAACTGATCCACAACTTTTGATCCAGTATTGAATACTGTTGCTGTGTCTATTGGATGTTAATATCACAGTAGCAGAGCATCCCAAACTAGAACAGGCTGATTTTCCAACAGAAAATCAAATGTGTCCCCGTGCACCCTTACTATTGTCACCCTTATTTTCATAAATAGGCATACCAATTCAAATGATATACAGATATGGTGAAGGTACACTCTTTATTGACATTTCAAAATAGTTCAAGGTCACCCATCTATACTCCCAACCTAGTTCATATTATGGTACAAAATTATGCAGAATTACCGCTCCTAAGTCAAATCCTTGTGGAGTTATCATGTCTGCATTGATTTTAGATGAAATGCCCATGTGACCTTAAGAAATAGGCCAAGGTCAAACATCTGCAGTCACAAGCAAGGTCTTACAAGTCTTTCATAGGAACATAATCATACAAAATTTCAATCTCTGTAAGTCAAATCTTTCACTAGTGTGTCTGCAATGATTTTGAAAAAGTGGCCATGTGACCTTGAAAAAGGTCAAGGTCACCCATCTACAATCCCAATCAAGGTCTTATACATGTATAGGAACATCTTCACACAAAATTTCAACTTCCCCCCAAGTCAAACCTTTCTTGAGCAATCAATTTTACATGACATGCCTATGTGAACTTGAAAAATAGGTCAAGGTCACCCATCTGCAATCCCGAACGAAATCTTGTATAAATTTTAACTTCCCAAGTCAAATCTTTCTTGAGTCATCACATTCACATTGATTTTAGACGGAATGCCCATGTGAACTTGAAAAATAGGTCAAGGTCATATATCTGCAGTCACAAGCAAAGGTCTTACAACAGTCTTACATAGAAACATAATCACACAGAATGTCAACCTCTTTAAGACAAATCTTTCTCAATTGCATTTTTAATGATTTTGAAAAAGTGGCCATGTAACCTTGAAAATAGGTCAAGATCACCTATGTATAATCCCAAGCTAGTTGGTATTATGGTACATAAACATGCAAAATTTCGACCTCCTAAGTCAAATCCTTGCAGAGTTGTTGCATCAACATTAGTTCTGCAATTTTACATGACATGCCCATGTGACCTTGAAAAATAAGTCAAGGTAACCCATCTGCAATCCCAAGCAAGATTTTATATAGAAACATCTTCACAAAAAATTTCAACTTCCCAAGTCAAATCTTTCTTGAGTTATCATGTCCACAACACACGCAACGATGTGTTGAAGAGGAGGAGGAGGAGGAGGAGGAGGAGGAGGAGGAGGAGGAGGAGGAGGAGGAGGAGGAGCAGCAGCAGCAGCAGCAGCAGCAACAGCCACAGAAGCAGAAGCAGAAGAAGAAGCAGTAGAAGCAGCAGCAGCAGCAGCAGCAGCGGAGGAGGAGGAGGAGGAGGAGGAGGAGGAGGAGGAGGAGGAGGAGGAGGAGGAGGAGGAGGAGGAGGATGAGGATGATGATGATGATGATGATGATGATGATGATGATGATGATGATGATGATGATGATGCTGATGCTGCTGCTGCTGCTGATGATGATGATGATGATGATGATGATGATGTCCCCCTGTTGCACGGGGAGACATAATTAAGTCCGATCATGATTTTGGATAGACAAATACTTATCAATTGTGAGTTTTAGAAAGGCACTGCTACTCTAGAAATATTTCAAATGATTTAATAATTTATCGTATTTTTTGAGACATGTTTGGTGTGGAACAGTCAGTCCCAGAGGTAAGGTACACAAATGCACCAGTAAAATAAAATCTAATCAACAGACCCTCCATTTCAACGGACCCTCCATTTTCTTGGTATTAAATTGTTGCTATCGGTATCAACTTGAATTAGAATGCAAAGGAAGTTGTGATTTTACGTTTCAAATAGGAGAAATAAGCAAGTGAATGTTGCTAATTTAACATGTAAATGCATTAGGCCTAGCTTACTGGTCCAAGACCTTAATGTTAAAGCCTGAATTGATCATTTTATCCATGCTCAATTGCATATATTGCAAACACAGGCTCTCAACAAACACATAATATTGTGACAAGCCATTTTAACATTTAATCAAGAAATTTTGAGCTTGTTAATTCCTTTATGAAGTGAAAGCTATTATTGCACTCCATAAATATTTTTCACCCCCATAAATCATTTAGGGAGCTCCATAATTCAATTTTACATTTCTAATTTCCATAATTGACTTTTTAGTCTCCAAAAAATCATTTTGAGCTCTGCAAAGGGTGTGGTACAGTGGGTGACCTGTCCCCATAGGTAAATTAGCAAATAAATTGACTTGGGTCCAGAAAAATGTAGCCACAAAGAAGACAAAGTCTCTCATAGCAGTGGCTACACATAGCAGGTACCACTGTAATATGAATACAGTGGTACCCCTGCTATTTGAGACCACCCCTACAGTCAACAAAATGTGGTCTCATACTGCAGGTGGTCTTAAATTGAAGGTATATTTAACATGTAAGTACAACAGAGCGTCTTGAAAGAGTGGTCTTAAAAAGACATGCGGTCTTAAATTGGAGGTGGTCTTTAGAGCAGGTACCACTGTATACATGTAATGCATGCTCCCTGTGTCAAAGCTTCTATTTTCACAACTTTTAAATGAAATACATATCAATCATAGGCCTATGGACCCATACATATATACATACTTACACATGCAGTGAAATTTCGTTTAGAGATGACCAGATAATCAAAATATTCAGTTCCGCAAGGAACAGAAGTTGTCATTATAATGAGATCTCACACACACAGATATGCACACAATATATTTCTTATCTCATGTTTGTGCCTGCACCCCCAAAAAATACCTGTGATCTGCTTTCACCAACCACATCGTCCATGTGCATATTTGCCAAGTGTTGCTAGCTACAATAGACCTCCTCCTTAGTTTGCAGGGACTACTTAAATACTAAAAATTCTGTCCACTGTAACGCATAGTAGGGGGGGTGGGTGGGTGGAAGGTCTCATTTTTCTGAAAGATTGAAAAAATATCCCAGGATACCTGCAACACAGTTGGGTTGAGCATATGAAAGAGCTGCATTCACAAGAGTGTGATACTGCTTTCACACTACACAGGGGTGCCAGTCAATACGGTATCCGATAACTCTAAATACCCTTTGCATTCACACTAGTTAGACCCCCACATGGACACTCTTCAGCTATAGGGTATCCAGGTGCAGAAATACTCTTTCTCGATACCAAGCTGTTGCGGCAAGCAGTAACTTTAATGGAGCAATAAAAATTTGATACTCCCAACCCTCCTCTCCTTGCTAGTGAAAACACAGCAAGGAGCGGATACCCTGGTTGTAATAGGTCACAGAAAACACACGCACTGGAACAACCTGGTAATGGGTCAACACTGTAGCTGATACTGCAGCCACATGGGTATAGTGTGAAAGCCAAGGAGTATCGCATACCAGTGCAGCACCACTCAAGTTTACCAGTGAGAAATGTGGTGGGGAACTGATACCGTATCTGCTACCGAATCATCCAATACCAGATTGACCAGACCCCTCTATAGTGAGAAAACAGTGTATGTTGGTCAAACGGTCCTCAGACGGTAATGTTACAGTGGTACCTACTGTATGTGACCACTGCCATGACGGACCACCTGCTGTTCAAAGCCACTTTTCTGTGGCGGTAGGAGTCAATTTCTTTCCAAAGTTGCCTGTGGTGAAAGGGGTGGCCACATACAGCAGGTACCACTGTATTCTGTTCGCTACTGTTTGCATTGCATTGTCCAGTGAACACTGAAGCCATTTGATCTTTTTTCTCCCAAAAATGAATAAAAGATTAACTTAACACAATGTTGCTTCTCCTGTTTTTAAACCAGAGTTGACTTTGCATGATTTTTTTTTACCCATATTTATCATTGATGGTAACTGCCAGGACCTACATTTTTTTTTTTCCAAATCGACAACTTATGCCCAACTTTCAAAAATCAGCTTCAAATGATTCCTTCTCTCCATCTGAACTTGAACGTTCCTCTCTGGCTTTTCTAATGTTCACCATGTATGTCTTTATAGTCTATCAACCTTGCTCTACGGAAACGCATTTTGTGAATATTACAACAATGGATTATTACTTGCCGACATATCTAATGCATAACCTTTTCTCATCAATATACCTTACTTTTGAAGCATATGTGGTAGCTATATGCACTTTGTATTTCTTTTCAGCCGCATTTTGGGCCATTTCTGCGGTCGCAAGCAAAACTTAGCGCAATCCATATCGTCCAAGAAATGATAAGTGCGCGTGCGCACGTGATTAACAGGTCCTTTTAAACTGCCAGCACCATTCGGGAGTAGACCGCAAAAACGCTAAAATTGCTGGTTACAGAAATAAATACAAACCACACTGCAAACAAATTTCCTTCAAGAGTAGGGTAAACTGCTCAGATTTGGTTATGTATGAAATACATGGTCATTTTTCTCGCTATTTACGAAATATTCGAGAAATCCCCTTCCGTAACTCAGGGTTGACAGACTATAGTGTACTTTTTCCCCAGCTATATATGCCTTCCACTCCTCAATCTGGTCATATTGTCTAATACCATCTTCTCACCACACAGGTGTGTCACTTAATATGGTATTGACTACCCCTAAATACCCTTTGCATTCATACTACACCCCCACATGGGACCTCTTCACCTGCAGGGTGTCCAGGTGCAAAAATACTGCATCTGTATACCAAAGCTGCTGCAACAAGCAGTCATTTCTGTGGGGCAATAAAAATTTGATACTCCCAACTCTCCTCTCCTTACTGGTGAGAACACAATGAGGATCAAGCTAATACCAGTTGTAATGAGCTATAAGACTGGGCAAGTGGCCTCGATGGAAGAGATAAAAGTTTGACCGGTTTCCGATACCAGTTGTATCTGCTCTGGTTCATATTAATAGGGGTCACAGGATACACATGCACTGAGACAACCTGGGGATGGATCAACACTGGAGCCGATACCACAGCCTTATGGGGGTATAGTGTGGAGGCAAAGAAGTATGGAATACAAGTGCAGCATCACTCAAGTTTACCAGTGAGAAACGTGGTAAGGAGGAATCAATCAATCAATTTTATTGCATGTAATGCCCTCTGCAGGCAATAGCAATCATACAACTTGTAGCTACATCAAGGTGTTGCTAACTAGCTGTGTGTACCATATTGAGAAGAATGATTAAACAAGAGGCCCATGGGCCTAATGCTCTGCTGGCATCCTGGCTATATTGCACTTGTTCATTTCAAAGCAGTGAGTCCTCAAGTGGCTTCTGAACATATAAAGCTTGATGTAAAAATTGTCCACCAGATGGAACTTTGCTCCACATGTAATCATAGCTTATTTGTGCAACTCCTGTGATGAATATTATTGCATGTGCCAAGACAACAATGAGTGAGTCCTTAACTTTATGTCCTCGGTGACCTTGGGACACAAGATCAAGGACACCCAGATTATGTAAAACAAGAGGCCCATAGGCCTGCCTGGTGCTGTGCTGTCATTGCCATTGAAGTCCAAACTACAGCCTGCAATTACAAAATCACCTCTTTCAACTTTACAGGCATGGTGACCTCACAAAAATTGGTCAAGGTCACTGATATTAAACAGAATTCTAGCTTTGGACACTGTCTATATATATCCTATAAAATTGGCCAAATATTTTCGAGATATGGAATTTTATATCTTAAAACACATATTGGCTCATCATTTCCATCAAATTATAGGTGGTGCCACTAGTATCATTACCAACTTAAGACTTTGACCTCCCCCACAATACCACTAAATTTAGTGAACATCTCCCAAAAATTAAAGACGCTACAGTGTTCACAAATGTTCATATTTTGACCCCTATATTGCATAATATTGTAGGTGGGGCCACCAACATCGAAAAGAAACTAGATTTTATACACCCTTTAAGTCCCGAGAGTTATATTGGGGTATCTTGTGGACAGTACTGCGGTCACCAGATTTTCGCATTTTGACTTTTATATTACATAAAACTATAGGCGGTGCCACCAACCATGATGTTGACCAAGATTTTTATACATTTTATAACTCCTAAACATTACATGGACCTATCTCAAGAATTGTGGGTGCAGAGCATTCATGAGATGACCTGTATACTGTAAATTGCTTTAATTTCGCTGTATTCTTATTTTCGCTTATTTCGCTAATGGCACAAAACCGTGAAAATAAAAACACAGTGAAATAGTATTTTAACATTGTTTAAGTGGGAATTATGTCCAAAACAGTGAAATTAAAACTACAGTGAAATGTGAAAAATAAAAAAACCGTGAAAATTTATACACGCGAAAATAAAGCAATTTACAGTATTCAAACTGGCCATTTGACCTTGACCTTCAACTTGGTTTAAAATTATTATGTTCAAAATATACACCCAACATCCAGCTTTCCATATATAGTCTGTTCAAATCAGGTAATAACTTTTCAAGTTATTGTGGAAAAACAATAAACTTGGACAAGTGCCAAACTTGATAATTATTGGGTCACAGTGACCCAAAAAGCAGGTCACCAAGTACAATTTTTTGTATTATGTAATTAAGTGCAATTTTGATCAGCAGGCTCGATTCTCTTTGCCATTGATGTTCAAGCTACACCCAGCCATTACAACAACAATTTTTCAACTTTACAGGCATGGTGACCTCACAAAAGTTGGTCAAGGTCACTGATATTTCATAACATTCTACCTTTGGACACAGTCTATATATCCTTTAAATTTGGCAAGTCTAATCCAATTACTCTTTCAAATGTGGAATTTTACATCTTAAAACAAATTTTAGCTCATAATATCAATCAAATTATAGGTGGCCCAACTAGTATCACCAGTAACTTAGACTTTGACCTCCCCTATAATCCTACCACATTTGGTGAAGATCCACCAATAATTAAAGAGGCCACACTGTTCACAAAATTTTCACATTTTGACCCCTGTATTTCATAATATTGTAGGTGGGGCCATCAATATCGAAAGGATCCTAGATTTTCATACACCATATAAGTCCTTAAAGTTATTTTGGGCTAACATCAAAACTAAAAGTTATTGTGCTCACAAACCAAAAGTTTACGGACAGACGTCTCCTTTGAAACTTAAAAGCTCCACACACTATTCCACCATATTGACACTGGTATAAACAGGTAAATAGTAATACAATTTTTAGCACCATAAAGTTGACCAGAGGTATTATGAGGTAAAGTGTACTAAGGCATTAGCTGAAAGCCACCTCTTCCACTGTACTGGATGAGGATTAAAAAGTAAGAAATCCTGCAAAAAGTGAGTATGATCATGGTTTTCCAACTTAAGACGGACTAGAGAAAATTCTCTAGGTGGGTTAAGTATACGTTACCCCGGGTACTTTTCCTCTTACCACTCTAAACACTTTCAGGACTATACTTTGTCATTTCAAACTTCATCTTGACACAGTTTGACAAACGTTCTTGAGTTAGTGTTGTATTTATTAGGTATTTGGTCCTATCTCTGGAAACATTTCAACAGAGTTTTGTGTAGTTGTTGTTTTTTATAACCTTTAAGTTGTAATTTATGCAACACAGTTCTAACCCTATTGACAAAATCGCTAAAAAGTGTGGTGTTTCTAGCAATACGTATAACTTGTCCAATACAAACTCCATATGCTTGTTTCTCTGGAATGTTTCCTGTCAGGTCAAGGTAGGAGATAATATCAAAATTAAACTGGTCTCTCTTGTCAAATATTTACTGGTTGTTCTTTATTTCTATATTCAGATAAAGGAAAGTAGCTTTTGTATCACTTTCATTTTCAAGATTTAATATTAGTTCTTTGGGATATACCGGTATCTTTTTCCAATTTTGACCATTAAATGATTATTTTCAAAGAATTCCCCATCATTACACATTTGCATAAATGATATATATAAAGTGACAAAATAACTTTCCCAGTATTACTGATACATGTATCAGTGGGTTCCTGTTCTTCCTGATTCACAGTCATCAGTCCTTGACCCCTGGAAACCAATTGACAGATTGACAAGGGTCGTTCATAGGGAACAGTTAACTATTAGCCATGGAGAGAAGAATAGGCCAGTTCAGACTAATCACTACCATTTTTCTGATTACGTTGAAATTCTCTATTGATGTAAAAACAGATAAGCACAATCCACTTACTTGGCCCCAAATATGGAAAACCGCATGTGAACCCACACCCAAACAAGCCAAGTGTGATGTTCCCCAGTTAAAAAAGTCGAGATTTAAGCCACAAAATATCCTTTTTTTTCAATGACAACATGACAGAGGTAAAGCAACAAGTTTATTTCGCACAATAAAACACAGGAAAAAAGAAATGAGTATGTGTCATTACAGCCATAAATGAAGAAATTTTGATTAAAAAAAAATAGAAAAATTCATAAAAAATAGAAAAATTATTGCATCATCATCTCCTTTGCAAACTTCACAGAGGTCCACCTGGGGAACATCCATGTGAAAAATCAAAACTTCCATACAGTGGTTATTAGGAAGAAGACAAAAATGTAAAAAGTTTAACGACAGACAAACGGATTTCTCTAGTATGATACACTTATAATGTAGAAAAACATGACTCATACTCATAAATATCAAACCCAACAATGACAGCAAAGAGATTCCACAGTTGGACGGACGGACGCAAACAGAATCTATAAGCTCTGCTGACTGACAAGTCATGGTCCCATAGAAAAATTACTCATTTATAATCACCATCTGCCCTTTTATTTTTCCACCGCCCTTACATTTTATTCTATATTTTATTTTATTTAAGTTTCAAACTTTGAAGAACAAGGTTGATATTCAATCAGTTCCGGTTTAAGCAAATGCATACTTTATGGCCACTCCGCTGCTGGAAGTGTTAGCATAATGTACACGCCAAAGCTGCAGACAAGCGATGGTTTTCTCACTTGTGTCAAGCTCCAGTGGGGCAAAAAATCCACACCACTCACCCGGAAAAAATTCAGGCTATTACGCTTGTTTCTAACATTGTTTTCAGCCTCTCTTTGGACTATGAGCTGGGTCTTCAGCAGGTAACTACTCAGAACATGTTTCAGGGCCTGTACCCGTACATATCTCTCTGAGTAGCGACTCCTTGTCTGAGCTAAATTTTCAGCAAAAACAACCCATATAATAATGAAAAAATATATGAACGTGTCGATGCATTTGCTAAATTAGTGAAGCTTTGCTTATAAATGCAGAGCTTCAATACGAATAAAGACTAGAACAGACTGATTTTCCAACAGAAAATCAAATGTCTCCCGGTGGAACACTTATGTCTCTGAATAAGCTACAGGTGATAACAAATTACAAATGACCAAGTTTGCTTGAAAATTACAATCCTATTTTAGCTCTCACCTAGATACATTACTCTAGCAATTTTCATCAAGTTCTTCATGACTTATTGCGGAGAAACCAATCTCACATAAATGACCCTGTGACCTTGAAAATTAGGTCAAGGTCACCCAAATACAATCACAACCTTGGTCTTACCTTGATACATAATCCTACCAAGTTTCATCAAATTCCATCCTGTTCTTCATGACTTATCGAACGGAAACCAATTTCACATAAGTGACCCTGTGACCTTGAGAATTTGCTCAAGGTCATCCAAATACAATCCCAACCTAGGTCTTGCCTAGATACATAAGCCTACCTAGTTTCATCAAATTCCATCCTCTTCTTCATGACTTATCGCACGGAAACCAATTTCCCATAAGTGACCCTGTGACCTTGAAAATTAGGTCAAGGTCACTCAAGTACAATCCAAACCTAGGTCTTGCCTAGATACATAATCCTACCAAGTTTCATCAAATTACATCAAGTTCTTCAAGACTTATCGCATGAAAACCAATTTCACATAAGTGACCCTGTGACCTTGAGAATTCGCTCAAGGTCATCCAAATACAATCCCAACCTAGGTCTTGCCAAGATACATAATCCTACCAAGTTTCATTATATTCCATCAAGTTCTTCATGACTTATCGAACAGAAACCAATTTCACATAAGTGACCCTGTGACCTTGAAAATTCGCTCAAGGTCATCCAAATACAATCCCCACCTAGGTCTTGCTTAGATACATAATCCTACCAAGTTTCATCAAATTCCATCAAGTTCTTCAAGACTTATCGCACGGAAACCAATTTCACATAAGTGACCCTGTGACCTTGAAAATTCGCTCAAGGTCATCCAAATACAATCCCAACCTAGGTCTTGCTTAGATACATAATCCTACCAAGTTTCATCAAATTCCATCACGTTCTTCATGACTTATCGCACGGAAACCAATTTCACATAAGTGACTCTGTGACCTTGAAAATTAGGTCAAGGTCACCCAAATACAATCCCAACCTAGGTCTTGCCTAGATACATGATCCTACCAAGTTTCATCAAATTCCATCCTCTTCTTCATGAATTATCGAACGGAAACCAATTTCACATAAGTGACCCTGTGACCTTGAGAATTCGCTCAAGGTCATCCAAATACAATCCCAACCTAGGTCTTGCCTACATACATAATCCTGCCAAGTTTCATCAAATTCCATCACTTTCTTCATGACTTATCGCACGGAAACCAATTTCACATAAGTGACCCTGTGACCTTGAAAATTAGGTCAAGGTCACCCAAATACAATCCCAACCTAGGTCTTGCCTAGATACATAATCCTACCAAGTTTCATCAAATTCCATCCTCTTCTTCATGAATTATCGAACGGAAACCAATTTCACATAAGTGACCCTGTGACCTTGAAAATTCGCTCAAGGTCATCCAAATACAATCCCAACCTAGGTCTTGCTTAGATACATAATCCTACCAAGTTTCATCAAATTCCATCAAGTTCTTCATGACTTATCGCACGGAAACCAATTTCACATAAGTGACCCTGTGACCTTGAGAATTAGGTCAAGGTCACCCAAATACAATCCCAACCTAGGTCTTGCCTAGATACATAATCCTACCAAGTTTCATCAAATTCTGTCAAGTCCTTCAAGACTTATCGCTCGGAAACCAAGTGTTGAAGAACCTGAAGAACAACAACAAGAAGAAGAAGAAGAAGAAGAAGAAGAAGCGGAAGAAACGGGCACTAATCCAATATGTCCCCCGGCTTCCACCGGGAGACATAAATACCTGTCAAACCAAACATAATCACTAAATTTATGTAATACAAGTTCAGATAAGAATAATTTGACTTACCCTCGAACCAGCATGCACCCTTTCTAGCTGGATAGCTTACCTAAGTTAAATGACCTGCCAGTGTAGAACTGAAGGAGAAACAAACTGGGGCATTATATTCCATCCCAGTGATTATAAAATGAATAGTTGCAGCTAGACCACCTGTACAAACCGAGGGAAATCCTAACAAGTACTGCAACAATGAACGTCTTGCACCACAAATGTAAAACAAACCCCATGATGACACCTGCTCCTCACTTTGAACGTCTCCCAACAATAAAGCTCTATTTGGCTGACAACTCTGAGTTCATATTTCAACATGTGTCAAGTTTGTGACATATACGTAAATACTGTCAAGTTTGAGTAATATTTGACATTGAGTAAATGTGTACTTAGGAATGTCACAAAAGAATGCAAGTCAATAGCATTTAAGTTAAGAACATGTTATGAAAATGTAAACTTTCTTAACCAGGTAAAGTACAACTAGGCAAACTTGTAACTGTAGTTGGCCAGCTCTTTGCTACCAATAGTCCCAGGGGGTTTCACCTGACAGAAAACAAGTAAGCCTAAAATGTCCAAAATGTGAAAATTAAAATAGAATGATGCCAAAAGATAAAATTAAGTGACAAAACTGCCAACTCTAAAATCTCTAAAATTGAAGCCAAACTTTCTAACAACATCTGGATATTTACAGCAAAATTTGTAGAAATGTTTGATCAAAAGTACCTCTTTGAATACTCGTGACTTAAGTCTATTTTAAACAAATTTGTTTCTAGTTGCAAAGTCCTGAAATTTGGACAAATACAACCACATTTCAAAAATGTATTATATCCTATAGATTCCAAATATAACTGTCAGGGAAAGGATCGTTAACTCCTTCAAAGTTAAACTCATCAATTTTGTGATAGACTTCAATTCAAAACCTGTCATTAGTGACCCAAATATCCAAGTCCAGAAACACATCTCTGAGACAATCTGAATTGTTACCTTCCAAAGGGACATCTCTTGGCTAAATTTCTTTGGAAATTTCACTGATATTTTGTTCATTTACACAAGCAATGTCATCAATATACCTTGCGTTGTTTGATAATTTTGTAGCCATCCGAGAATCATTTTTTATCAATTTATCCATATACTTAAATTCAAGCCAGGTTAAGTATAAATTAGCAAGTATACCTGGGAGCAGTTGCTACCCATTGGAAAACCTTTTATTTATTCAAAAACCAATGGTCCAAATTGAAGAAAAGTATTATCTGAAAGAAATTTAGTCACATCTATCAAAGATTCAACAGTATAAGATTTAATGTTACTTTTTGAATATTTAGTATGTGACCAATATGCTTTATATGAATTCACATTTATGTATGGTTTATCATTATGTTTCAACAGTTTGGTGATTAATTCTGAACTAGAACTTTTGATTATTTCTATGGTAGATTAGTGTATAGTGCAGAAAAATCAAAACATTTGTTAGTTTTTTGCTTTTAAATATTTGATTACAAACCCGTGCAAGAATTAAGCTTGTGCATGCGTGACCCCAAATACACATTTCCATTTTCTATCAGCGATGCAGAAAACAAAGTCAATATCTTGTTCCCTATGTCATG
Source organism: Hermodice carunculata (assembly GCA_964020975.1). Taxonomy (NCBI): domain Eukaryota; kingdom Metazoa; phylum Annelida; class Polychaeta; order Eunicida; family Amphinomidae; genus Hermodice; species Hermodice carunculata. Next base: position 90,352,560 of record OZ026612.1, on the reverse strand, counting down.
AAACTTTACCAAAATGCAACATGAATGACACAGACTTTCAAGGAACCAGGGTTTGATTAACTCATTCCACCCTGATAGAAGACTGAGTCAACAGCTTTCCTTGGCGCGCTCTGGGCGCATTGCGCCCAGAGCGCGCCAAGGAAAGCTGTTGACCATGGGCATATAATTTGGAATGATCTTCCATGCAAGTTTCATCCAAAATATTGAAAAATAATCCCTAAATTAGTAAAATACAATTAGCAGACGACATTTAGATATTAGCAGGAAAAAGCGTCATCAGGGTGGAATGAGTTAAATGGTAGTTCGGTGATCCACAGACACCCAACAGAAGTAACGGAACACCACCACAGCTTACAGTGCAAATCTGTTTGACCACCAAAATTTTTGAGTGCTGCAATATTTTTTTTTGCTGTTTCATCGGGGTCATTGATTTACTCTGTGTCATAATAATACAAAATAGGTCTATGCCATGTATGAGCATTACATTCATTCACTTAAAATAGAAATATACACACTTTGGTAGGTGACCACCAGAATTTCAGAAGGACCACCAGATTTTACCAGCTGGTGGCCCTTGTGGTTACCAGCTAAACATCTTAAAGTCTACCCCTGAGGAACCCATAAATACGAGACACTGCACAGGAACATTTATGTATATCGTGCAATTGAGGTATTTATTGAAAGGTCTGCATGAAACATACAACCTTTTATGAGGCGGAGATGGTGCCCATATCAAAACAATACCGTCGATGCCTCAGAAATCGGGCTAGATAATAGGCTATTAAGGTGGGACTGAAGTTTAAATTTTGAGAGGATCTTCATATGATGATGTAAAAATGGTCATACACAAACCTATGAGTTCGATCCTGGATACTTTCCTTTTGGGGGTATTGGCAAAAACACAATGGTAATAGCACTCCAAGTGCGACCGGTTTCGCCCCTGTGTGGGGCTCTTCAGGAACTTAAAATTTAACGGCTGCTAACGCTGTATTAATAGAAATGTAAACAGAGGTTGCTTGGTGAATTGCGTAATTTTTGAACAATCAGGCCATCAAAATCTAGAAAATTAAACTTTCATTACAGGTGCTGAGTTAGGTATTTTTATGAGCCTGGAGTCTTGTTCCATTTTATACTGAAAGACGCCACCTCATAACCCTGTAGTTTTGGAAAGGCAACTGGGAGAAGATGGTACCTTCGGTGCTGTCCCGTTAGTGACATGCAGGTTACAATTGTACCCACATGCTGTGGTTGTAGCCTTTGCACAACCACAGTTTGATGCTCCAACTCATCAGCCTCATAAAAGAGGTACATGCAATACTTTCTGTTTTCAAACTATGGCTCCGAAGGCCCAGCATTATGGAAAGAGGAAAAATTACAGCTTTAACACATACACAATAGCATGAGAAGGCCTTAGAAGCTATGTTGACATCTAGAATTGTCCTGTTAGTGACACGATATAAATGTTTGCCCCTCTGTGCTTGTTCAAGCAGGTGTCGGCAAAGTGGATTACACCCAAGTTCCTGCATCTGCACAACATTAATCATGTTAATATGGTTTTACGTACAGTTATATAGCTCAAAACCATTGATACTGAATCTCTGAGTTTAGAAAAAGATATATTGAATTTGTATATAATATAGGGAATCTATTTGATTTGGGTCCATATGGTGACATGATATGAATCCAGTCACATACAGCATATCCCATGTATCCATGCATGTGTGTCATTAATTGTGGCACATGTTTGTATTCATGCACACACACTGACTGGGCAACATTTTTTCTCCATTTTTTTTTTAATTCAGAATCTAACAATACATTATCCAATAGTTGTCTCCTTTGGATAAAGTCCATACACAAACAGTTCCTTCCGTTGACATAAATTCAGGATTACAATGCAAATGCAACTGATTCCAAGAACTACATCTGCCACTTCTGTACTTTGGATGCAGAGTTCCTTAGTAGTTTGGGCCTTTGTTTAGTGCTGTTTTTTCTTCCACCATTCTTTTTTTTTTAAATTCTTAAACTAGAAAACACTTTTCTCCTCATAAATGCACATTATAATCCGAAAGTTCTCTCCTGAGGATACAATTAGTGCATATTTAAACAGTTTTCTTCTTTGACATAAATTCAAGTAACACAATTCAAACTCCAAAGTTCATGAACTTCACTTAGCATTTTGATCTGTATTTCAGATAATTAAGCTGGTGAAGCCTTGCTTTTGGCAATGGTTTTCTTGAGATTTGCAAATTTCTCTTCCATATGTCTGGCATCCAGATTGTCCACCTCAAAAGACCCAGTGCCTCTTAAACTTAAGGGACCATGAAACAGAAACAAAGATGTAATGTGACAGTCCTGTGCAGCTGACATGTACATATACCCTTGCAATTTTTTTAAATTTGCCCCCAAAAAAGAACACAGAAATTCCTTATAATCCAAAAAATCAATGGAGCAGACCCACCAAAGGTACATTGCCATCAAGTTTGAAGTCAATCTGACTAACAGTTTCGGAGAAGTCAAAAATGTAAACTATCATTGCAATTCCCATTAACTTACATAGTAAACAATAGGAATGTACGCATTGACCAACAAGTACCCGAACTGAAAAATTTGTTAAAAATCAGGGATCCACAGCAACGTCACCTGGTGAACAACCTTGAGTGACCCTTCCACAAGGAATGCATCCACCAAGTTTTACCACAATCTGAGTGATGGTTCTGGAGAAGAAGTCAAAAATAGTAATAACACAAAAAATTATTAAAAAATAGAAAAAAAATTGCAGCACCACCTGGTGAACAAATTCAGAACTAGGAGTCCATAGGAGCATTCCTGTGTGATATCAAAGCATGGGTGCACGGTTGGCAGAGCTGCAACACGCTCGCCTTTCACCTCTGCCGCCCAGGTTCAATTCACAGCCGGGGACGCATGTGGAAAGAGTTCCCACCACTCTGACTGTGCACGGTGGTTTTCTCAGAGTCCCTCGGTTTCTTCCACCAAACATGTAGGTAGGAAAGTATACACCACCATCTGTGCCATGGACAGTAATTAATATAGGCTAGGCCTGCTTCGCAATCCATGTAAAAGATATGGGTCTATACTATAAAGCAATAGGGTTAGCAGTTACAGAGAATAACACTTTGTAAGATTTGCCAAAAAAAAAAAGAGAAAACAAAAAAAATCATAAAAAATCACAAAAAAAATTAATGGAGCATGACCATTTGGACAAACCTGCTAGAGACCCACCCCAGGGCAGGTACATTGCTACCAAGTTTAAAGTCAATCTGACTGACGGTTTCGCAGGAGAAGTAAAAAATGTGAGTCAGCATTAGAATGCCCATTGACTTACAATAGTAATAAATAGGAAAGATGCATATACCAACAAGTACCCGAATTTAAAAAATCTTTAAAAATCAGTAATCCACAACATTGCCTCCTAGTGAGCAGCTTTGTTTGACACTTCCACAAAAACCATATCCAATAAGTTTCACGAATGACGGTTCTGGAGAAGAAGTCAAAAATAGCAATAACAAACAAAAATCATATCAATTAGAAAAAAAAATTGCAGCACTACCTGGTGAACAAATTCAGAACTAGGAGTCCCTATGAGTGCTCCTGTTTGAAATCAAAGCAATCTGGTGAGCAGTTTCAGAGAAGATTTTTTAAGATTTGCCCCCCCCCCCCAAAAAAACCCCCAAAAATCATAAAAAAATCCAAAAATCAATTGAGTATGACTAATTGAACAAACTTCTTAGAGACCCACCCAAGGTACATTGCCACCAAGTTTGAAGCCAATCTAACTGAAGGTTTTGGAGAAGAAGTTGATTGTGGATTACAGACGAAGGACCGTTAGATAATCTCAGCTGATGACAAGTCAGCTGAGCTAAAAAGGCAGTCATACATTCGGTGAACCTTCAACAATTTGGCTAGTCATATTGACCTGTTGTGAGGTTTTTGCGGAGGAATATCATATGCAGATGATCTTCATCGTACAAATCACATGTACAGCTCTGTTTGACCACACGACCAACAGAATAGCAGGTTGGGTCCATGTAGAAAACAAGAGTAGGAGCTTTCCACGAGGATGATCACTGCTTTGAAAATGCCCAATGTCTGCTGTGATGTGGCCTTCTCAGCTTCACCTCCATCACCAGCTGCCAGTGCTGCCAGATTATCAAGGATCTCATGTCACTGACTGAATTAGGAGCTGTGTGTTAGCTTATCAGGTGCACCCAAATTGCGTTGCTGAATGATGTTGACATGGACTTTTTTCTCTGGGAACACAAACATGCTGGTACTTGAATGAAAAGTATATATATATATATATATATATATATATATATATATACACACACACACACACACACACACATACATACATACATACATACATACATACATACATACATACATATATACATACATACATATGGAGGTGGTCTCTCGTCAGGGGGAAATATAATGAAAATGCCATACTTGCTGCACAGCAAAGTGGCCTTTGTAGAGGGAGTGGCATCTCTTTGGGGGTGGCTTACAAGAAGGGGACCAATGTATATTGTTTGATACTAGCAAGCGCTGCTTCCCCCAAGTGCACATTACTTGCACACACCTTGCATCTTGCGCTGTATTTGTCCTGTCTTACAGGCAAAACCCAGTCCTTGTATTTGGTGTTTTCAAGCCAAAGTTCATTACATGTACAGTCTCCCATTGTTGTTGCGGTTTGGTGCACAATTTATGTCTGCGGCAAACATTTAAGGTCGTTCATCCATAATTCAGGGCTCGACAATTTTTTTAAAAATCACTTGGCCGCAGGGCAAGTAGATTTCAAAATCCACTTGTCCTGATAAAACTTCTATAAACATCGTTTTTTTCTAAAAATGCTAAGGCCTACACAAACCATTTACCCTTAAATGTATTTGCCGCTTGCAAAATCGAAAAAAAGGTCAAATTTTACGATTCTAGCTGCAACTGTTTGACAGTGAAACTGGCAAAATATCAAAAATACAAATTGAAAGTAAGCTATTTGCATGGGGTGACTAACGATGAAAAATACATTGTAATTTCTGGGACTATAGGAGTCCCTATCCCGGGTAAACTTAAATAAGGATTAAATAGTTGCAAACTTGCATTGGCTTCAGGATCCTTTCTCTCTGCCTCTGATGCCGTGATGCACTGATGGGATGCATATCGTTTGCGTACCTACCATGAATGCTATCAGTACATCATAGTAAATTTGCGTATACAGTATTGGCAAGTTCCTCGCAATAACCGGTGTTTTTAAATCAAATTCAAATGAAAATTTTAATATTTCAAATCAGAAATCGAGCGTGCACACCGTCAACATCTTTCCTGCAACTGTACACAGACATCTGCTTTGGCCATGTGGTCTGACGCACAACATATCACCCGATTGGTCAATTGAGTCACATGCAAAAATGAGCCAATCACGGCTCGTGTTGCAGTGTTTTCATCATGGCTTCCGCCCAGTGAACATGTGTGAATTTACGGAGGGAACACACAAACGGCAGCTTTGTTTATATTGCAGCATACAAAAATAAAGATTCCGGTGTTTATTGCAACAATTATTTGGAGTCACAGGCAAATACGCAAAGGTATGGGATAGCGGGAATTGCTGCATGTGTCCCAAATCAGTCTGTGAGACTGTGTCAGTTCACCGCAGATCCACTCCAGTGTCCACGCTGTCACTTGCGTGTGACTGGCAGTTGTATGCTGTTTTTGCCCGGGAAGTCATCTCACGGCACCTATTTTTTCCAACACTGTTTGAACTCACTGATAAATAGCATTTGATGTTAATTTGCAGATGAATTTGTAATGCAAAATATTATCATTTTTTGACGGATTTTAGTAAAAAATTCAAACTAGCCCGCAGGGATAGCACTTTTTTATTTCCACTGGCCCGAGCCCAATTCTGACAAGCCCCGGGCTTTCGGACATGCGAATTGTCGAGCCCTGATCATGATGGACCATCACTCGTAATAAAAATGACGCATGCTTGTTTTTCAAATCTTGCAAAGAATCCCGTTGCATTGAGAGTTGAAAAAGCTGCCTCCCATGATGCTGCGCAATGCAGAAAACCCCATAGATGCTATATTTAGCAATGAAAACAACTACGATCATAGGTATTGCAACAAACATTATAATAAAGTCACACAAACAGATTTTTTCATTCTGTTTCGTTTTTTCAGATTTTTTCATTCTGTTTCGTTTTTTTTTTTTTACACCGGAAAATCGATTTTCCATACTTTTCAAGACTTCTTTATGAAATTCCATACTTTTCAAGGCCTGCAACAGAGGGTATTCAGATTCCATACTTTTCAAGCCTTTTCAAGCTCTGTGCGAACCCTGTAATTTGGTTCAGATAATATCAATTAATTTTATGTTAGCATGGTGAAATAACAAATCGATTAGGGACACTAATGGGACATGTAAGATATTTTGAAAAGACTAAATAAACTTAATGTGAACAAATCTATGGGCCCAGACAAAATGCATCCTAGAGTTTTAAAGGAAACTGCTGAATCAATAAAATTACCACTCCAGATAATTTTCAGGAAGTCATTACAGACTGGAACTATCCCAAGTGACTGGAAGCAAAGTCATATAACTCCTATACACAAAAAGGGATCAAAAAAGTTACCTAGCAACTATAGACCTGTTAGTCTCACCTCGGTTGTCTGTAAACTACTTGAAGGAATTATCAGAGATCACGTCATGGATCATTTTAAAATAAATGGTCTGTTCTCTACACACCAGCATGGATTTTTACATGGTAGATCTACAATAACACAACTGTTAGAAACGATAGACAAATGGACAGCATGGCTTGAAGATGGAAACCCAATTGATGTTATTTACTTGGATTTTCAAAAGGCGTTTGATTCTGTACCCATACATCGTCTACTGCTGAAAGTAAAAAGTTATGGCATCACTGGAAACCTACATAAGTGGATTGAATCTTTTTTAACAGGAAGGCAGCAGAGAGTAAATATATACGGAAGCAAGTCTAATTGGAAGGATGTTATCAGTGGAGTACCACAGGGTAGTATCCTGGGACCCACCTTGTTCTTAATATTTATAAACGACATGCCTGAAGCTGTTAATGCATTTATTAAGTTATTTGCTGATGATGCCAAATTATTTAAGCCAGTTCCAACAGTCACCGATTGCGAAGAAATGCAACTAGATATCAGATAACTAGAAAGTTGGGCAGTCGATTGGCAACTTAATTTTCATCCACATAAGTGCACAGTGTTGAGACTGGGGAAAAATCATCCAGACTTCCAATATAAAATGTTTGATTCAGGTCAAGAAGTGCCTCTAGACATAAAATCTTCGGAAAAAGACCTAGGAGTCTGGATAGACAAGGAATTGAACTTTGAGCTACACATTTCAGAAATGGTGAAGAAAGCAAACAGAATAACTGGACTTATGTGGAGATCATTTGAACATATTGACAAGGAAGTTTTTAAATTATTGTATACATCCATGATCAGGCCACATTTAGAATATGGTGCTCCCATATGGTCCCCACATTTATGGAAAATGGCTGACTTAATTGAATCTGTACAAAGGAGGGCCACCAAGAGAGTCCCTAATATGAGTAATTTGACTTATGTGGAAAGACTGAAACGACTGAAAATGCCATCATTGTTGCATAGAAGATTACGAGGAGGCCTTATTAATGTGTACAAATATATTCATGGTTATTATGATACAGCCAAATGTTTACCACCTTTCAATGTGAATGCTATATCCAGAGGCCATAACCTAAGATTAACCAAGACCCGATCAAACTCAAACATAAGGATGTATTTTTTCAGCAATAGAGTCGTGGACTGGTGGAACTCACTCCCCAGTAATGTAGTAAATGCACCAAGTGTAAACAGTTTTAAAGTAAGAATTGACAATTATTTTAAAAACCATCCTGTTATGTATGATTACAGGGCATTGGACCATCCACACAGAACTCAGATTTCTGTATATTAATGAGCAGCTTACAGTGGAAATTTTTTATTTTCCTACCTAGCTGAAATAAATCTGTTATCTGTTATCTGTAATGTCACTAACAGGACGGCACGGGTGCATATGTCCCTCCAATCTAGTGAGTATGATAGATACAGCTTAGGATTAAATATGAAAAAAAACATAGATTTAAGTAATGTAATTTTTCAATATAGAGCTCGATCTAATGTGGTGTACATTTTATGCTATGAGTATGTCACTGACGGAACAGTTATGGATTCACATATTTGATTTTTTAAGACATTGACCCTCTCCACACCTTCCTGTTGAATGGCCTTTTCTGTCATGTCAGCCAAGCAATGAGTACCACTTACAAGCTTCAAATACATGACAAAAGTAGCCATCTGTTAACCTTTACAACCGGTCTCTCAGCATAATGTCACTAGCGGGACATGTATAAGCTTTTGGTACACAGGTATATCATGATCATATGAAAACCAAACTCCCATACAACACGAAGGTTTATTTTCTTATCAGACATGACATTGTGTGTTGATCATAAAGGACATTTTCTGGTGCCCCTGGAATGTATACATTGTCAATCTGGTGACTTGATTTTGTCAACTTGAGCTTGGAACGTGTCACTAACGGGACAAATTGGTAGTCTTAAATGCCATATCTTTTACAGAAGTATAGGTAGGGATCTAATTTAAGCTCCCAAAATCGGGCCGGCCACAGTCAATATTATGATACAGTTAGCCATTTTAACACGTTTAAGTACCCCACTGTTCTTGTGTTGTAATCCAAGACATCTTTGGTACAAAAATTATGCAATTCACCCTGCTACGCTCTATTTTGCAGTGAGAGAAGCCACAAAGCTCCAGTTGAGTTTTATGACGTTATAAAGTGGACATTGTGACCACTCCTCTGCAGTTGGCCATCTCAGGGGGTTCTAGTGATGGTCCATGTCCAGTTTATTAATGAATAAAACTGGGGTAATAAATGGGCAGGTCTGTACCTTCCTCTGTGAAGACACTTGGGAATTCATCTATCATTATTTTGTCCATGTATTATCCTGAGTATTTGTGTAGTACAATACGTCTATTAATTTGAAGGAAAGTGTATGTTTTTGCCTTCATTTTATGTGTGCAGCTGTTAAAATGGGGAATTTAGTGTGTTTCCCTCATGAGCATTGACACTGGATGGGAAAATGAGAGGGGAAAAAAGGGTATTGCCCTCACAGCAAAAATGCCAAGCTAGCCTGAAGGGCAGTACCCATAGTTTGATAAAATAAATGAACGGTATAAGCCTGCAAACCTATTCGTACAGTGTTCTGGTAGGCCTTAGACAGTTAGATTGATGGTTATAAATGGCAAAGCCTCTTTAGGAAGAGTTAAGTTAAAGGCCCTTTTACAAAACCCCGTTCCCCCCCCCCCCCCAGGAGAATGACCTTGGCCTGGGACAGGGACACACAGGTGCACTGAACCAGCCCTTCATCAAAGTGCTAAATAAACTATGTGGATAATATGTGTAGGCCTATATTCTGCATGGAACTTAGAAATAGTCCTTGGAGAACTTTAGAAACATTGAACTTGGAAAACTTGTAAGAAGTATTGTCACTGAAAACTTTGCCAACAGAGGATTCTACATGTAATAAGTATATTGTACATACTGTTGTTGTCACTGACAGTATACAGACTTTGTGCTCTTGATACAAATGTATGTAAACAAATAATTTCATAAAATGCATGTTGTCAAAACTTGTTTTTGTGTGCATCATGTATGGAAAAGCTGATGACTGAATACAGGCAAGGATGCATGAGAGAGAGAGTTCATAAATATCATTACTACTACGTAAAAAAAAAAAAAAAAACAATCAATATGTCCTCAAGGTTTATACTGCCATTCCCTTCATCCTAAATCCAATATCTGGCTACAAATTACAATGTTCACTAGGAGAAGTATCAAAGTTCCAATTACTGTTATTCCCAGCCCCTTGACCCAGCCTGAATGTGGTGTGTGGATGGCTATGACCCAGTAAATGGTGTGAACAACTTCAGCCTCACCAGTTGACCACATAGTTTATTTTGCACTTTGATGAAGGGCTGGTTCAGTGCAGTGTCCCTGTCCCAGGCCAAGGTCATTCTCCCGCGGGAGAAAGGGGCTTTCATGATGGAAAACGTACGTGGGAAAGTTGATTACTGAGAAACATGTTGTTGAATGGAAGAGAGGGGTGGAGGAAAAGAGCACACTCATTGCATACAGAGGGCTTGATAAACCAGTCAGAGGAAAGTGTTGGGATTGTAGCAAGGGTTCCAAGTTGTTATTTCAAGGAAGAGCAGGAGTGATTAATCTTGAGAAACGGACACAGAAGTGGACCAGTGGGAGCGATGGGAAGTGCAAGATATGCAGGGAGGATGAGGATCAGACAATAGATCATTTTCTTGTGTGGTGTTCAGAGTATCAGGGATTGAGAGAGTCTGTTTGAAGGGTGGAAAGAGAAGGATGAATTATGTAGAACTTAGAAGTCTAGAACAAGTTCAAAGCATGGCAGAGGGTGATAGGTTAGCCTGGATGTTGGGGTTGAAAGGAGATACGCCAGGAAGTGGAGTAGGGATTGAGTTAGTTAAGGGCTTTCTGGTGAAGTGCTGGGAAAGGAGAAGTAACGTGTTAGGTTTGAGGGAGTCTGAAGCCAGAGTAGGGAACTGAGAGAGGGGAAGGGAGAAGGTAGCCCTTATAAGGGCTCCCACGGCTCTGTCTGTGGCAACATAGACAGGAACTGTGGGCATGCCGAGCGCAAGATGCGATTGTGGGATAGGTGTTGATTTCTTGGCTTCCTTTTCAGGACCACCGCAAACAAGTGGCGCGCCAAAGACTATTATTAAGCCTTCAGTAAGGCTTCAGCATGGATCTATCCCTCCATCATCCATGCCTAAAAGTTAAGGGTGGGGGATCTTCTGTCAACATCTCTGTGGATAACTTTAAGAACTGCTGTTGGCTTAACCGTTAACGAAGAAATTCTTACCTTTGGAGTCTCCCATGTCCCCTTCATCAACCGTCAATCACAGACATCACCCAGCCTCATTGTAGCCATTTGATCTACAATTCTCACGTGGGAACGGTACACAGGAAGGAGTGCAAAGGGCACAGTGCAGGGAACCAGACAGAACCCCAGCCTCGTTTTAATTCACTACATGTTTGTGATGATTTTGAGTTTGTACGCGAGAAACATTATCGAACAGTGTGAGTATAGGGTACTTTACAATCGGTATGTATGATGCATTATGTAACTTATAGGTTTCTGTGTCAGATATGATTTCAACGCCATTCTTACAAAACCATTCTCTTTAAATATTACCTTTGAACGCGACTGGGCGATATTACAATGTTCTCTGGTATTTCAGACCTCAGCATCAGGGCCAAACGGGTCAAGTGCTGTTCATGTAACGACTGACTGAAATGGCAGAACAATGCAACGAACAGTTTATGCAGCATGTAGAAAGTGGTTTCAGAATGTTAATTCCTTGAGGACCTTTATGGAGACACAGGAGAAACAACAGGTTAGCTGTGTCCGTGCACTTGTCTTGACTCGAGCTGAGTCCATGATCACATTCTCATTGAGTTACATGACTCAACACGTGAGGTTTATGCTTGCATAACTTGCTTGTGGAAAATAGTTGATTAATTTCCTAATTCATTTTCAGCCTAGAAACCTATGTCATTGAATACGTACAACTGACAAGAAAAATAATTAAATATACTTTGAAAATTTTAAGTGTGGCCTGTGGCTGTGGGATATTTCTAAGGACTAAAGTTGTTTAGCCCGCAGGCCTACTGTAGCCTAGGTCCAAGTAAAGACTAAAAGCGAAAAGGCTTTCTTTGATGCCTTTAGTATCTTAACAAGTAATAAAGCATACCAAATATAGATTGTTTACGTCCCACCTCAACCACACTGTATGCATGAAAAGTTAAACTGCAGCATAAAAATAGTCTGTGGCACTACTCGTCTGCTGCCACAGTCCTGTAAAGGATGCAGGTGGCCAATCAGGTTAAAAAAAGAAAGAAAACAAAAACAGTAAAACTGTGATATGCAGATAGGTGGTGAAGATGTGGTAGTTGAAATAGATATATCAAAATTTTCTTAACCAAAATGCAACAGAGGCCACAACACAAAACTAGGCTGGGCGTTTGGCGTGAAAAACTAAATGGGAAAAAATGTAGTGCTGTCTATGTACCTGACAGAACTGAAAAAAAGATTGGTTGATGTTATTGTGATGTTCATTGCTAGCCTAAAGGTTCAGTAATCTACTCAGACAAATGAGCAGCCTATAATAACTTAAAAGATTGCGAATACAAGCATGTAACTGTAAACCGCAGTTAAAACTTTAAAAATCCCACCACTAGTTGTCATACTAATGGTATCAATACAATAAAGTTGAACCCAACAAAAGATTCTGTACTCAGTGTTCTGGTCGCCAGATTGAAGATGAAATACATTTCATGCTGCGTTGCCCCAAGTATACTCCCCACAGAGATAACTTATTTCATGTTCTTTATAACTATAATATTCTCTCTCTCTACCAGACACAGAAAAATTCATATTCTTAATGAACTGGAACAATGGGGATCATTTTGTCACTAAACAAGTTATTAAATTTGTCAACTTGGCCATGGAGGAGAAGAAAAAAGACAAGGGTGCTTTGCAATCATAACTACATCGCTATTTTTCTGGTTTCAGTTTAAGCTTGTCTTTTTATGTCTGGGTGCCAACCCAGACATTTTGTTTTTCGAAGAATTCTTTCCTTCCTTCCTTCCTTCCTTCCTTCCTTCCTTCCTTCCTTCCCTTGCCTTCCCTTGCCTTCTTTTGTTCTTTCTTTCCTTTCTTTCTTTCTTTCTTTCTTTCTTTCTTTCTTTCTTTCTTTCTTTCTTTCTTTCTTTCTTTCTTTCTTTCTTTCTTTCTTTCTTGCTTTCTTGCTTTCTTTCTTTCTTTCTTTCTTTCTTTACGACCAGATTTGTCCAGAGTTTTTCTAGAACCGTACTATTCCAAAAACCACCAAACTTGCCATAGTGACTGACCTACCAGTGAAATTAGGCACCTGACTTGGAAGAGTCGTGATGTTTAAAATTATGCAAATGAGGGGCACTTGAAATTTTAAAAGCTCCATATCTTCCAAACTATTGCAGATACACACAAAGTTCTAACTTACACATATAGGTTTGAGACAAATGGCAAATCCAATAGCACACAAACAAAACTTGGGGAATTTTAATGCATGCTAAATTCAACAAATTTCTCCCCAATCCACATGCAGGCTTTCAACTGCCTCCTGTATGACCTATTGCTTGACCTCTATGGTGCCAGGCAACCATTTTGCATTCATAATTAATTAGTTTGAACTTGTCTCACAGCTTTCTGTCCATGCATGCTGAGTGTACGCTTTGGAAGGTTTGGGTCTTGTAGCAAATCGTGGTGTGGGGTGGGGGGACTCCCAACAACTGTGAAATGAGGTTCTCAATAAAATACAGATAATCTCTTTCTGTTCATGCAAGAGACATATCTGCTCCATGTTCACACTAATGCTGGGCAGAGCTGCAAGTACACCATGACTGAGACTGCCCAGTGTGGTAGCTGGTCTGTTCTTGCCTGAGGCTAGAGTCTGCAGGGCTTATCAGTCCCAATGGACCAGAGGGACTGGACTTCTAGGCAGAAATAGCCCAGCAGAGTGTACCATCTGTTAAAAATGGAATACACACACAGCTTACAGTCCTCAATGACTGTTTTCGCAACTTGATGAATTTTGAAAAAGGGTATGGATTTGTGTCATCTCACTGGACACTTTCATGTCTTTGTTTTCTTGTAACCAGTGAGATGAAGCCTGTTCTTCATTGCCAATACTGAGTCAATATAGTGCATGTCTCCATTCACAGGTACATGTACATTTAGTTTTGTGACAGCATCTGTTTAAATTTGTTTACGTAATAAAGGAACAAAGACAGTTTTGTATTGCATGTATACACATCCCTCTGAATTATAATATGTATACACTGTACATGCACATATACTTATCAATACTCTCCAGAAGGGCTGACACTCTCAGGAGTGGGCACTTTTCTCGGGTCACGAGGGTGCTCACTGTAGACAGGTTTCACTGTACAGTGGTACCTACAATTTAAGTTCACCCCTAATGCCAAGCAAAAGTGGTCACATAGGACAGGTGGTTTTTCATGTCAAATAAATTAACGATGGTTTTTCATGTCAAATAAATTAACGAAGAAACAACAGGCCAATTTCTTTCTTTCTTTCTTTCCAGGCAAATTTGTCCGACATTTACTTCGAAAAGTATCACACTTATAAACTCTAAACTTGGCACAATTATACTTCTATCGATGAAGTATTGCTTTTTTATAATGAGAGGTCATGCTTTTGAAAATTATGCAAATGAGGGCTTATTAAAATTTTAAATCTTCAATATCTTATATAATATAGTAGATGTAGTTCCAAGTGTATAGGAGTTCAATCATAGCAAGGCAAAGATCATCTCAGAAATGTCAAAATCATGTCAGATTCAAAGGTCAATTTTAGGCCAAAATGTCATTTCTAAGGTCAAAATTCACATCAGGTAGAGGTCATCTCAGGGTCAAAGGCCACTTTCAATGGTGGCTTTCTTATAGCCATAACTTGGTCAATTTTTATCCAATTTTGAACATGTTGGGCTCAAATTGTAGCAATTGTAACACTGCACATTTCAATATTTATCCAATTTTGAACATGTTGGGCTCAAATTGTAGCAATTGTAACATTGCACATTTTTTAAACTTATATGTGACCTCTAAGGTCGAGGGTCAATGTCATTTGGACCTTTGAAAGTTTCATCCAGCCATAACGTGGCCAATTTCCATCCAATTTTAATCACGGTGGACTCAAATTGTAGGTATTGCAACACTGCACATTTTTGTAAGAATATGTTACCTCAAAGGGGCAAAGGTCAAGGTCATTTGGCCCTTTGAAAGTTTCATCGTGCCATAACTTGGTCAATTTCACCTGATTTGGTTCATGTTAGGCTTAAATTGTAGGTATTGTAACACTGTGCATATACCTATGACCTGTAAAGGTCAAGGTCATTTGGACTTTTCAATTTGCATCCAGCCATAAGCTCAATGTGGTGTGAAGTACCAAAGTGTGAAAGTTGTAGCATTTAATATTTACAAGTTTCAAAGGCACACAGACAGATTTGCTTTGAAGAAAATCTTCTTTTCTAGTTCTTTCTTTCTTTACAGGCAAATTTGTCCAACCGTTTATTTGAAAAGTATTATACTAGAAACTCCAAACTTGGCATGATTATACTTCCATACGTGAAGTCTTGAGTTTTCGTAAAGAGTGTTAATAGTTTTCAAATTATGCAAATTAGGGCCATTTGAAAATTTAAATCTTGAGTATCTTCAAAGCTATCAAAGGTACAGGTAACCAATCCAACTTCAATTAATATGCTTGTAACACTGCACATTTTTGTAATTTACAGTTGACCTCTAATGGTCAAAGGTGAAGGTCATTTGGACCTTTGAAATTTTCTTCTAGCCATAACTCAATCAATTTTTATCCAATTGATCATGTTGGGCTCAAATTGTAGATATTGTAACACTGCACATTTTTGTATTTTACATGTGACCTCTAAAGGCCAAAGATCTATGTCATTTAGACCATTGAAATTTTCATTTACTCGTAATTCGATCAATTTTTATCCAATTTTGATCATGTTAGGCTCAAATTGTACCTATTGTAACACTTCACATTTTTGTAACATGGTCCAAATCAAATGGAAATTAAGGGACTTATGGCTCCATGAATATTTCAAAAGACAAAATGACCTTGACCTTTGACCTTTGGAGGTAACATGTAAATTACAAAATTGTGCAGTGTTTCAATAGCTACAATGTGAGTAAGACCATGATAACAATTGGATTAAAATTGACTTTATTATTGCTTGATGAAAATTTCAATAGGTTTAAAGGATTTTGACATTTGGAGGTCACATGTAAATTACAAAATTGTGCAGTGTGACAATATCTCCAATTTGACCCCAGCATAGTCCAAATCAAATGAAAATTGATCGATTAATGGCTCAATTAATATATCAAAGGGTAAAATGACCTTGACCTTTGGCCTTTACAGGTCATACAAAATTGTGCAGTGTTACAGTAGCTACAATTTGAGACCAACATGGTCCAAATCATATGAAAATTGATCGAGCCATGGCTCCATGAATATTTCAAAGGGCCAAATGACCTTGACTTTTGACTTAGAGGTGACATGTATATCACAGATTTGTGCACTGTTACAATAGCTACAATTTGACCCCAACTTAGCCAAAATCAAATGAAAATTGATGGGCTTATGGCTCCATGAATATTTCAAAGGGCAAAATGACCTTGACCTTTCCACCTTTAGAGGTAACATGTTATTACAAAATTGTGCAGTGTTTTAATAGCCACAATTTGAGAATGAACATGATAACAATTGGATTAAAATTGACTGTGTTTTTGCTTGATAAAAATTTCAGAGTGAAATGACCTTGACCTTTGTAGGTCACATGTAAATTACAAAATTGTGCAGCAATATATTTTGTGCCCAACTAGGACAAAATTGGATAAAAATTGATTGAGTTATGTCAAAATGAAGATTTCTAAGGCTCAATGACTTTGACAGGTCATGTATTAATTATAGATGTGTGCGTTATTGGATTGCCTAGCATTTAGTCCAACCAGATCAAAATCAGATAAAAATTGACTAAATTATGGCCAGTTGAATACATGTATTTCAAGATGGCAGGCAATACATTTTGAGCCCCACTTGAACAAAATCAGATAAAAACTAGGAAAGATGATTTGCTGCATAGCAAATCAGTGTGTGTGTCTTCAAAGCATATTAGTATGGCAATGTACAACTATTCCATAACACAGGAGTAGAAGTTGGAATGGCATCTCTATCTATTATAGATTTGAAGTTATTCAAGATTTAAAATTTCAAATGCCCCTAATTTGCATAATTTTAAACATCTTCATTTCTGTGTATAAAACGGCCAAACTCCTTATATGGAGGTACAATCATGCCAAGTTTGCAGTTTCTATGTATTATAATGTCCGAGAAAAGTGTCGGACAAATTTGCTGGTAAAGAAGAAAGAAAGAAAGTAATTCACATTCCATTAAGCTTATGGCTGCATGCAAATTTCAAAGTCCAAATGACCTTGACCTTTGACCTTTACAGGTCACATGTAAATTGCACCGTGTTACAATACCCACAATTTGAGCCGGACATGAACCAAATCGGAGTAAAGTTGACCAAGTTATGGCAAAATGAAACTTTCAAAGGGTCAAATGACCTTGACCTTTGCCTTTTTGAGGTTACATGTTCTTATAAAAATGTCCAGTGTAGCAATACCTACAATTTGAGTCCAACATGATGAAAACTGGATGGAGATTGGCCACGCTATGATTGGATGAAACTTTCAAAGGTCCCAATGACCTTGACCTTTGAACTTTAGAGGTTACATGCACATTTCAAAATGTGCAAGGTTACAATAGATACAATTTGAGCCCAACATGATGAAAATTGGATAAAAATTGACCAAGTTATGGCCAGAAGAAAGCCAGCACCAAAAGTGGCCTTTGACCTTGAAATGACCTTTGACCTTCAGATGACCTCTACCTGAAGTGAACCTTGATCTCAAAAATGACATTTCGGCTTAAAATTGACCTGTGACCTTGACATGACCTTTGACCTTCACATGACCTTGACATTTGAGATGACCTTTACCTTGCTATGATCGAACTCCTATACACTCGGAACCACATTTACTATGGTATATAAGATATTGAAGATTTAAAACTTTAATTAGCCCTCATTTGCATTATTTTGAAAAGCTTGACTTCTCATTATAAAAAGGCCAGACTTTAGCCATAGAAGTATAATTGTGCCAAGTTTGGAGTTTCTACATATAATACTTTTCAAATGAAATGTCGGACAAATTTGCCGGTAAAGAAAGAAAGAAAGAAATAAAGAATTCCTAGAAAAACAGAAAAGTGTGTGCTGACACACACACTTTAATTGACTGAGTTATGGCCAGTTGAATATTTCAAGATGGCCTACAACCTTCACGTTTAAGTCTTAAAGGTCAAATTTTGTGCACAAAAATGTGCAATGTTATAATTCTTATATTTTCACTCAACATGGTGAAAATTGGACAAGAAGTGAGGTAAGCTGAGCTAGTCATGTCAGGTTGAAAATCTTCAGATCACCAAATGACATTAACCTTTGACAGTTCAAGGTCATATATAAATTTGCATAGATAGGCCTAGAGTTGAGCTAAACTTCCCATCACTTAAAACCATTGAGAATTTTTTTAAATATAGGCCAAAATGTGTTTTCCATAAGTTAGTCATGATGTCCTTAAAATTAGGTCAAGGTCACAAATTGAATGCATCATCTGAAAGGGTATTAGAAGATGTTTTAAGTTTGCCCAGTAGGATTCCAAAGGTCATTGGCAAGAATTATGACCTTCCAAATATTGCCAAAAAATAAAACTATGAAAGGTTGTGACCTTGAAAATATAGGTCAAGGTGACAAATCACATATCAGGTGCAAAACTTCAGTACACAAGTGTAATCCTGCTAGAGTGAAGACTTGCAGGACCCAGCAATGTCTGAGATTCATGTGCTTTTTTGCAAAAAAAACAGGGTTTTTTTTTTTTTTTTCAAACAGGCATATGCTTTGACCTTCAAGCTTGATGTGGTAGGTCCTATTTAAAGTGTGTGTGTCAACACACACTTTTCTGTTTTACCTGAAATTCTTTCTTTCTTTACCAACAAATTTGTCCGACACTTTTCTCGAACACTATTATACATAGAAACTCCAAACTTGGCATGATTGTACCTCCATACAAGGAGTTTGACCATTTTATACAGAGGAATCAAGATGTTTAAAATTATGCAAATTAGGGGCATTTGAAATTTTAAATCTTGAATATCTTCAAAAGTATAATAGATAGAGATGTCATTCCAACTTCTACTAGGGGTTTATTGACCATTGCACATGTAATGAATCTAAAGCAAAAGTTGTAGCTATTTAAATTATGCTAATTAGCAGCATTTGAAATTTTAAATCTGGAATCTCTTTAAAATTGTTATAGATAGAGGTGTTATTTCAACTTCTACTAGGGGGTAATTGACCAGTGTGCATCTAATGAATTTAAAACAAAAGTTGTAGCTATTGATATTATGCTAATTAGCAGCATTTGAAATTTTAGAAATTGAATATCTTCAAACCTATCATAGATAGAGATGTCATTTTAACTTCTACAAGGGGGTTATTTACCATTGCGCATATAAATTGTGATTAATCTAAAGCATAACTCGTAGCCATTTAAATTATGCTAATTAGCAGCATTTGTAATTTTAAAACTTGTATATCTTCAAAATTATTATAGATAGAGATGTCATTCCAACTTCTACTAATGGGTTATTGACCAGTGCACATCTACTGAATTTAAAACAAAAGTTGCTGCAATTTGAATTATGCTAATTAACAGTATTCAAAATTTTCAATCTTGAATAACTTCAAAGATATAATAGATAGAGATGCCATTCCAACTTCTACTCCTGTATTATGGAATAGTTGTACATTGCCATACCAATATGCTTTGAAGACACACTGATTTGCTATGCGGCAAATCATCTTTCCTAGTTAGGTTTTTGTGTTCCCTGACACCAGCTATCCACAGAGCTCAACATCATTCAAGATAATGGCAAAATCAAAATTGCGAAAGTAAAATTAAAAAAATGGAATGTGGTTTTAGACTACTTAGGGGTAGGGGACTTCATTCTTGAGGCTGCCAATTGTAGAAATGTTCCGTACAAACAGTATAAGCCTCCTCTCCCCATGAGCATGATGATGATTGCAAGCACATTGGGTATGCAGCTGTTTTCGCTCAACGCTCAACATGTGGACAAAAAGACTGCCCATTAGTGACCTTGACTTAATTTTTAATGCACTTAGTGTTGTTCAGGTAATATGCCAAGAGCTGTTGGAGCTGGGACTTGCATATATGCACAGGAAGATGGTATTCTTGAAAGGCAATGTTAAGCATGCACATGAATGACCTATTTTACATTATAATGGCATTGCCCATGATGATGGTCTTTAGCCAAGTTGAGCACATGATTAAATCTCGCCAGAATTCTCAAAATTACAGAGACACTTTAATCTGTGTCTGCTAAGTCAGCTGAGCAAATGCCCATGTTACTTTTAGGACTTTAATATAAAGTGTATGAAAATCAATGTTGACACCAATGTTAGGGGCACCGCCTATAGTATTTAGTAATATACAGGTCAAAATATCAAAATCTTCTGACCAGTCCGGCATCCTTAAATATTATACATCTTTATGAAATTTTATGGGATTGTAGACGAGGTCAAAATCTAATGTTCTTACAATACTAGTGGTACCACCTGTACTTTGATGGAAATTATCAGTTAAAATGTCTTGAAAGATTTATAAGATGTATAGATGAAGACCATTGCAAAGATTTTATATCAGATAAATGATCTTGATATATTTTTGTAAGGTTGCCAGACCTGCGAAGTTGGAAGAGGTGATTTATAATGGTAGGGTGTAGTTTGGACATCAATGGCAAAGAGAATCTAGCCTCCAGATCAAATTGCACTTGCGTACCTTGTATATACAATTGTACTTAGTGACATACCTTTTGAATTACCAAGACCCAATGATTATGTGACCTTGACCTATTTTTCAAGGTCATTAATCACTTAAGAAAAGGACATTTAATTCAATATATTGATAAAGAATAAGGTGAGTGATGCCAAATGGACCACAAATTTACATCATGTGGAAGTTTGATATTGCATAATATAGCTGAGCTTGATTGATTTTTCAAGGTAGTGGATTGAATACATTACAGAAAATGATATTTTGGTGATGGTGGTCAGCAGAGCATTAGACCCTTGAGCCTCTTGTTTAGTTATATAGATCTGTTGTGTACACATTTGACAGGCTACAACTTTGGTTCAGATACATGTACACTTTCATTGGATCATGAAAACACTGCACAGTCTAGGTCTGGATTGATAAAACATACTTTGATGAGATACATGTACATGCTAACTGATCTAAACTGAATTCCTTTTTTATATGTTTCAGATGAGCAAAGAAAGGAAAAAAGTTCTGGTGGCATTTGATTTTGACCATACTTTAATTGATGCAAACAGTGATCTCCATGTTCGTAAGTTAGCACCAAATGGGGAGATTCCCGTGGAAATAAAAGCAAAATATAGTCACAATGGCTGGACTGAGTATATGGGGGCCATATTTGCATATTTGCATCAGCACAATGTTCAACCGAATGACATTTTGCAGTGCATTGAGGAACTTTCTTTCACTTCAGGTATGAAGGATTTACTTCGTTATTTGAGTCAAGACAGCTTTGAAGTCATCATTATATCAGACTCTAATTCTATCTTCATTGATCACAGACTGAAAACAGCTGATTTGAGGGAGACCGTTCAAGAGGTGTATACCAATCCTGCCCAGTTTGATGATCATGGTTGCTTGACAATTGATTACTACCACAGGCAGGACTGGTGTGATCTTAGCACTGTCAATCTATGTAAAGGGCATATCCTCGAGTCCCATGTGTGCAAACGCAGAGACCAAGGTATAGTGTTCTCCTCACTGGCTTATGTGGGTGATGGCTTCAATGACCTTTGCCCATGTCTACGGCTTTCTTCCAAAGATCTTGCATTTCCACGTGTAGGGTTTTCCTTGCACAAGAAAATACTGAAACATGAAGAAGGATGTCTTCAAGCTAAAGTGATCCCATGGACAACAGGAGAAGAAATATGCCAGTACTTGAAACAACTGCAGTTCTAGTGCAAACTATATTTGCTTCATGGTAAATACATGCAAATGTCAGGTGTCTGCGGTAATACTGTTGATGCATGCTGGGCCTCTGACTGACTTCTCCTGTCACTAGGGCTCTTTGCACCTGCCACATGAACACATTCTGGCCCCAAGGAACACACTGATGTCTTCCTGAAAGAAATGAAGTAAATGTGTACACACAAATGGAATTATCATGAGCATTCAGTGTCATGGTCCTGATGATTGTCTTGGTTTTTCATGATAACTCATGAACATCTTGATTTATTGCGAGCACTGTCACTAGGAACTCTTGAATGTCTTCATTCCTCATGAGTACTCAGAGGCAATGAAAACCTATATGGACATGGATGTCTTGGTACAAGCACTGTCCAATGACCGCTCATGAATGTCTTGATTTGTTAAGAACATCTTCAATGCTTGATTAAAACTCACAAAGCTTGATCTCTAAATGATGCACACTTCATGCACTAGCAAATGCAAAATGGAAACTCGTGAAATTCTGGATTGATTGTGGGCACTTGTGGATATATCAGAGGGAACTCCTGAATGTTTTGATTTACATGTACTGCTCCATGGACACTCATGAATACGTCTGTGTGAAATTGTGGATGGACTGATTCATCATGAGCTCTTAATGTCCTTGAAAGGTGTGCTTGCTTTGATCAGCTCTTTGTAGCAGTGGAAACTGCCTGGTGTGTAAGTTTACCTGAACAAGGCTCGACGTTTAAGTTTTACCTACTTGTCCACCACATGCAACATTTTCCACAATCTGGGGCAAGTAACAAACAAAAGGGAAAAAAAGATCACGGAGTAAATAACAAAATTGTGACTTGTCCTGACATGAAATTTACTTGTTTGAGAGAAATTAACTTTCTTGAACCCTTTTCCCCTTGAATTAACAACTTTCCTTGGCATGATTATTGCCCAACTCATGCCAAGGAAAGTTGTTGGCCTGGGGCATGTAAGCTTGATAGGGCTCATCTACAATTTTCAGTCAAAATTGTTTTTCGGTAATGTTGATTAGTTGAAAACACTAAAGCAGACGACATTTGACCACCAGCCAGTTTTGGCCAGTTTCAGGGGGAAAGGGTTAAGACTAGAACAACATTTTCCGGCACATGGGCTGCGAACTAATATCCATGCCAAGGAAAGCTGTTGACCTGGGCATATTAACTTGGTAGGTCTCATCTACAGTTATCCTTCTTTTCTTTACTGTGAAAGTTGTCAAAAAAAAAAAAAAACAACAAAACACTGAACAGACAACTTTTGGCCAGTTTAAAGGGAGTGTTAAAGTGGTAGGGTCCAAGATCCCTGTCATTAATTGGAAAACTATGACCAATGCCCATTATTATAGTGCCTTCATATTATAAGACAAAAAATTCAAGTTATTTTTTTTTAAATATGTGGGTACATAGATTTCTTCAATTTCATTTGAGCACTTTTGTGCATGAAAATTTGGTTCAGTATTACAAAATTTAAGGCAGTCTTGCACCAAATTTATTATCACTATGATCACTCCCAAGCTTATGGGGTATAAAGTCAAATATGTTTACTATAAATTTTTCTACCACTTTTTAGATAAAGTTGTTCCTTTCTTTGTTTTGAACCCAAAAGTTTCAGTTTTAAAAGCTCAGTTTGCCAAATTTTATACATCAGAGAACACCTTTACTGCATTTCTGCAGTAAAACATCATGAGTAACTGGTTTATCATTTCAGTATTCTAGTTAGCAGATTTGATGCCTCCCACATGTGCCAGAAATTCTCACCAGCTTGTTTTTTTCTGGTTTTTTTTTTTTTGTTGTTTTTTTTTTTTTTTTTTTTGTTTTTTGTTTTTGTTTTGTTTTTTTGTTTTGTTTATTTGTTTGTTTGTTTTTCAGCAAAAGTTTAAAATTCATGAGCCAAAAAGGCCGCTATACATGTATATCAGTGCATCAAGAAGTTTTTCAGAAGACTGTATAATAGTAATATCCCCTTAAATAAAGTCAAGACAGGATCTGTCTATTTTAGACACATTTTAATTCCCCATGGAAGCTTCAAATCACTGGTAAACATTTTATTGTGTGAAAACAACATGCAGTTCCTGTTCAGCTGTATACTGGTATTATCACTCACTGTTTATGAATGTTGCAATAACCCAGTGTCCATTTTCCTTTTCAACTGTATACTGTTGTTATCACTCACTGTTTATGAATGGTGCAATTACCCAGTGTCCATTTTCCTGTTCAACTGTACACTGCTGTTATCACTCACTGTTTATGAATGGTGCAATTACCCAGTGTCCATTTTCCTGTTCAACTGTACACTGCTGTTATCACTCACTGTTTATGAATGGTGCAATTACCCAGTGTCCAGTTTCCTGTTCAACTGTATACTGCTGTTATCACTCACTGTTCATGAATGCTGCAATTACCCAATGTCCAGATTCCTTTCCTTTTTTCGGCCATGCATCAGGGTGGAGATGTCTGTTGAATGTAGAACTTCAAGGAGTGCCTGGCCCTGATAAACGTCTTTGCATTATTATGGTTCACCTGTATTAAGGCCAAAATAAACCCTCTTCACATTTTCTTATATGAAACTTGTTAATAATGGATATATTTTGATGTAAAGATTATGTATATCAGATCAGTATAATGAAAGTTATGGTACTTCCAGGTGTCAAATATATTATGGCCTAGAGGCTGCCATCTTTGCAGTTATATACCCCAAAATGCAACAGTGATGACATAGTATCCCCTCTGTGAACTGTATGTAAAATAATAACATATCTCAATTGTCATAGTGAATGATGAAGATCACATACAATCAATAAAACACATATACATGTAAGCATATAACTTTAGTAATCAATTGCCATATTGATAATTTGCCTGTGAGGACTGTATATTATCACTGTTGCGCTATGGGATTGCTATTTGGCCAAGATGGTAAGCCATTTTATCATTTATTCAATAATTATACATATGGAAAAAGATGTGATATCAATTTCACGTGTACAAAAGAATTTCATATATGTACAGTAACATAAAATAATTTAAATATGTGAACTAGTTTTACACATACATGTATGTGCAATAGATTACACATGTTGAATAGTTTTCCTCATATGTACAATTACATTCTTATGTCATGTATGTAAAACTGTTTCACCTATGTGTAAATCTTTTTCACATACATGTATGTCACTATGTGTGAATCTTGCAGGTATGTGTAAAATCTGTGCCATGGAGAGTGATTAATATGGGCTTGGCCTGTTTCACAATCCAAGTAAAAGATAAGGGTCTATACTTTTTTTTTTTCAATGTGTAAAACTGTAGGTAGGTGGAGAACTCTGCTGCAAGGAACACCCTACATCACGGATGCTTGTCACAATTACAGATAAAATTCCATCTACTTGGCTGTGATTGGCGTTGGTCACCGCAATATTGTCATGCTTGGGAAGTGTTACTGACGTGAGATGATCACTAGGGATCAGTAATTTTCAGTGTAAAGCATTTTCTTTGTTTATTTCAAACATGTGTAAATCTTTTTCACATATGTAAAATAAATTATTATTTTAAATATGTGAAAAAGATTTATACACGTAAAAAAAAATTTTTACATGTGGAATAGTTTTACACATATGTACAATTGTACTTTTATTTCACATATGCTTAAATATTTTTCCCATTATGTGTAAACCTTTTTCACATATGTAAAATAATTTATTTTACATATGTGAAAAAGATTTTTACACAAGTAAAAAGATTTACTCATATGTACAATAAATTCTTTATTTCACTTATGTGCAAAAGAAATTCACGTGTAAATCTTGTTCAGATAATATTATGTGAAATAGATTATTTCAGATATGTGAAAAAGATTTACACATGTGAAATAGTTTTACACATATGTACAACTATTTTTTTATTTCACATATGAAATAGTTTTTACCCTCAGCGCATAAAGTGCCAGAGGGTATTGTGCTCCCCTGCGTCGTCTGTCTGTCCATCCATCGGTCTGTCTTGTAGACATAACCACGATATCTCAAAAAATATTCACCTAAGCTGTACCAAATTTTTCGTCACAGAAGGATATTATAATGGACCAGTTTCCAATTAAAAAACCTGCTTCCTCTGATTATTTTTAAACTTTTTATGAAACTTTCAGTGTATTTATTTGAAGGCCGTCAGAGTGGCGTAAACCCTGACGACGTTACCGCGATATCTCGGGGAAAATATTGACCACAGCTTTACCAAATTTTTGTCGGAGATGCATCTTATGATGGACCAGGTTCCTTTTTAAAACCAGCTTCCTGTGTTTATTTATAAAGTTTTAAGTATTTATCTTCAAGGCTGTCTTAGTGGTGCACAAGGGGACAACGTTACCATAATATCTCAACAAGGATCCAACACAGCTTCACCAAATTATTTTCGGAGATGTACATTATAGTGGACCACATTTCTATTGAAAACCAGCTTCCTCTCATTATTTTGAGACTTGTTATGAAACTTTTGAAGTATTTGTTTGATGGCTGTCTGAGTGATGCACAGTAGAGTGGTCTCAGTCACCAGAACTTGCCCTAAGAACACATCCAAAACTGCTCTTTCATTTCATAGACAACTATATGGAAATTGCATGTAAAGTATTCTGCTGTGAAGTCTCAAAAAAAAAAAAAAAAAGAAAAATGCAGAATTGAGCAAAAAAGATTGTGGGCACTGAAGGTAATCTGTTCTCGGAACACTTTTTTTCACATACATGTACATGAAAAAGACTTTCACCTATGTATAATTGTGGGACAAATGCTTAAATGGCTTGCCATAGACTGCAATGTTATGGCAAAAGTGTAGAAACATTGTACATGTACTTCATTTTATCATAACTTGTATTCTGCTGCTCTGATTTGCACTGTCTTTGCATCATATGACCTGGTATCACAATCAATACATCTGTAGTTAAGTTGAGCACTTGTTATTCTATAAATGACCTTGAACTACTTTGTCAGGTTGTGCTCTTACATATCCAAAAGGCTACTTGTTCTCATAACTCAACAAGTTTTTATCTAATTTTAGCAGAATATAATTTTGTGGATTGCTATGCAAATGGAAACTATGTGTGTATATTATATATACATATATATATATATATATATATATATATATATATATATATATATATATATATATATATATATATATATATATATATATACATATATATATATATACATATACATATATATACATATATATACATATATATACATATACATATACATACATATATACATACATATATATATATACATATATACATACATATATATATATATATATATATATATATATATATATATATATATATATATGTATATATATATATGTATGTATAAATGTATGTATATGTATATACATATATAATTTACATTTAATCTCAGGTCAAGGTCAGATGACAGTCTGAAAGGGGGGAAAAAGTAAAATCACAGGGTTGCAATGATGGGGGAGGCTTATTGTTCCTTACTGCCCTGCAATATGATATATTCAGTTAAAATAGTGAAACCTGTTTTGAGAGACCACTGAGGAAAGACAATCTGCATTTTCAGACCATGTTTACCATGTCCCTTTTGCCATCTTTCCCATGTTTTTTTACCTCTATTAAGAGACTGCCTACTTTATATGACCACTTTTTGGCCTGCCCTAGGGTTGGTCTCTCAAAACAGGTCTTACTGTATTTTAATGCACTAAAACACAGTGTACCAACTAAATGTTCTAAGGGGATAGTTCTGGGGTGTACATTTGTTTTGTCTATTCAATATCCAAAAAATTATGATAATTTGTCAGAATTTTTTGAAGTCTGATATATTCTCAACAAATGTACAAGAGGGAAATTCAATATTAAGATATTTCTCTGTGGAGTTAGCATGGTTATTGTTAACTGTCTCGAGACATAATTATGTCTGCATACAAAGATGTGCATTTCTTTGCCCAAAAGCAGAGCGAGCTCCATGTTATATAATAGAGTGGAGAAAACCTGGAGATTGGTCAATGCATTTCTCAGCCAATGTTCTAGGTGATTGAGTGTATGCGGTAGTGGTCATAGTGCCGAATCACGAAATTGGGAGAAAGAATTTTCTGCTCTCCTATAATTTCATTTGCCTTTTACAGGTTATCAGTGTTCTATAAAGTCACTCTTTACCATGAAGAAAAAATTGTCCAAATACATACTCTGAGAAAAAAAAGTCAAGAGTGCATTGTGAACTACTAGGGCACTACACAATAACCGTCCACCAAATAAATCTGGAGTTTAGCAGGGCATAATGAGAAACCATGATTGGATAATATGTTAATTAGGCATAAAGATGCATAATGAGAAACCATGATTGGATAATATGTAAAGTTAGGCATAAAGATGCAGTGCTGAACTCTGCAACATTCTCCAGTGATTTATGTGTATGGTGTTCCCTCTGATAAAGCCCCTCCCCCCACCCACCCCCACCCCCCATTTCAATGAGAGGCCACTCTCCATGCAGCAAGCATGGCATTTTCACTTTAATGTTCTCCTCAAGAGAGGCCACATTTCTGGTGCATTTGAGGTGGCCTTTGTATGAGGGGGTGGGGTGGGCACTTTACACTCAAATCCATGAAACAGTAAGACAACACCATACGTGGTAGATATTTTTATGGATATACAATGGTCCTCTTCTAAAAAGGACTCCCCCTACTGCGGTAGACAAGTGACTATTAGAGGGGTGGCCTTTGTGGGGAATAGGGTTGGACACTCTCTGAATGAAGATAACGTCTTTTGGTGAGAGGCGACATACTTGTGGGAGACCATTGTATAGACACTCGTGTGATGGCCTCAGTTGATGCTCTGTTGGAAGCAAGGTATGATGCATGATTTGCAGGAGAATAATGCCATGGTATCATCTCTGTAACATGTCAACATGTTCTTATTTTATGTGTGCACATGCCCATGTTGGATATATGCCAAACCTATGTGGTTCTTGCTGATTCCAAGGAGAGTAGAGTCTACCCTCCTTGCTGATTCCATGTAGACTATAATTTATAAATTTGTTTCATTGTCTCAAATTTTACAAGTTCCTGTGTATGGCTATACCTGTGTATATCTTTGTGAAAATGTATTACTTACAGACCTTTAAGTTTTGAAATCCGAAAAGCATGGAGGTCCCTGTCTTCAGAGACCAGCTGTCTTGAAAGACCACCTTTTTAAGATACATGTACATTGCTTTGTACTTTTCATGTTGTTAAAATCTCCTATAGCAGACAACCTATTTTGTGAGACCACAATTTGGTAACCCATAGAGTTGGTCTGTGAAGAGATTTTTCACTGTGTTACAACCATTGGATATTGCTGAATAAAAGGAAATATTTCATGTCCATTGTTTATTTCAACACATCACTCTCCTGCCAGAAGTGAGGCATATCATAAATGC
This sequence comes from Hermodice carunculata, assembly GCA_964020975.1. Lineage (NCBI taxonomy): Eukaryota > Metazoa > Annelida > Polychaeta > Eunicida > Amphinomidae > Hermodice > Hermodice carunculata. The sequence goes on along the minus strand of OZ026612.1, from coordinate 90,323,198 downwards.
TCTTACAGCATGTACAGTGTATGCATCTGTCTGTTGGTTCCAGGCTAGTTTTTTTGTCCCATCCCTCCGCCACCAAAGATGGCATAGGGGACATGTAAATGGTCAAAGTCAGGAGGTGCATGTTCCAACTTGTATGTCTGCCCATGCAGCCATATATCTAAAGAATAGGTCAGAACAGAATATTTGTTATTGTTATTTGCAACATAGGAGCATTATGGGGTCCCATCATGAGAGATTCAATTTGCTAGAAAACTTGACCGGGTTAGAAAATTTTCAAGTTTCTAGACCTACCTCGCTGCCATAATGCAATTTTAGTAAATTGAGGGCCTTGGATAATATTAGAAAACCATTGACGCTTGGACTTTTAAGGTGCCACAAACAAAGCTAGGCACTTAGAGGAGTGCTGTTACAGTCTTCAACCTGCTCTCCTGTTTTGGTTATTTTTAGACCCATGTAACTATATATATTCTTGTTGCTTAGGATCTCTAGATTACATATACACCAAGAAAAAATTTTAAAATCATTTTTGGGGCGAAAAACAGACATTTTATGAAAGGGTCCAGTTTGCAGATTTTTTCGGGTTTCTCGAAAAATATAATACTTAAAAACTCACAAATTTGAAAAATGAAACTTCGTAGACATGCCCAAGATTAATGGTTCCTTGCATTTTGGAATGTGTTTTTTGTTTTTGTTTTTTTTTTTTTTGGGGGGGGGGGGCCAATGAAGCCCAAATGAGGCCTCAGTGTCACCTGGGAGTGGTCAGGTGACCACTGGAGTCGATCATGAGCTAGAGCGTGCATCTCGCTTCTTTGTGCCCCCAAAGCAAGTGCTAATAGAAAACAAGTTTTCCATATCCAGTACTTGAGGTCCACCCATGGGGGGTCTTCAAGGTACTCAAAAGGCCCCTTTTTCAACATGACTAAGACCAGCGGAAGGTCCCACCACGGTAGGACCTGCTTCGCTGCCGGCCTGTCGGTGTAGTTGCCAGTTGGCATTCTCACGAGTCATGAACGGGGTCCACATGCGGAGTTTCCCATCTAGCCCACATGGCCTGAATCACCTGTGGGTGGAGTGACCACTCCATCCCTCCTGGCTGACTGGCTGGCCTCTTCTCGACAGTTTGTCAGCCAGGACACTTTGATGTCCCTGGACATGCCTCACATGCTCATGGACGCTGTGTTCAGAGCACCATTGAGTGTTGCCTCCAGCTAAGTCTGCCAGCTTGTGGGAGCCCATTCTGCATTGCCTATGGAGGTGGGCTACTGTGGTCCTGTTCTCGCACATTATGAGGACATGTTTTTTCTCCAGTAGGTCATTGAAGTGGAGGAGCACCAAGCGTATCGCCTCCAGTTCCAACCAGTTTATGTGGTGAGACGCCAACTGCAAGCTCCCGACCCAGACCAAGAAGAATCAATGTAGACAATATGTTGGGCCTGAAAGGGAACCAGCATCTGACCTGACATGACGTTCTCCCGACAATCCACCAACAAAGATACAGCTGGGCCTTCGGGACACTGAGGCCTGAGAGCCCTGTTCCCTTGATGTTTTTCCCCGCAGAGTGTCCTGCAAGGGGCAACAGTGAAGGTGGCCGGATGGGACCTGGGGGTGTATCGAGGACAGGGAACCCAACAGGGCTTGTCATTGTTGTGCGGAGTGAACCTGGTCAGAAAGGGTCTGAGTAGAGATAGAAGTCTCTTCCATCAGTCTTTTGAAGGGCAACAGATGTAGACAGCCAGGTCGAACTGGCTGCAGAGGAAGATGAAAGTCTGCTCCAGAGGAAGTCTGGGCTTGCTTATGTTCAGTATCAGGCTCAAGCATTGGCAAAGTTCCAGATCGGTCTGTGTGTGACGCTGTGAATCTAGGTGCCGAAGCGCCCAGATAAACCAATCGTCCAGGTACTCCTGAATGCTGACAGCCAACCGCTGAAGGTAAGCGGCAATTGTCTGCATGAACTGAGTAAACACCAGCAGTGCTCTAGCAAGGCCGAACGGAAAAGCCTTGAAATTGTAAACTTGGACCAAGAATGCGAACTGCTGAACCTTCTGTGAAGTCTCTGTGATTAGCATATGCAAGAACGCGTCCAGGAGATCTAGAGACATCATCCCCTCTATGGCCCGCAGGACAGCGCCACCAACTTGGGGGCTCTATCTTGAAAGATGGGACTACCAGAAAGGTGTGCAGCATCAACAGGTCTATTACAAGGCACCATCCTCTGTCCCTCTTGGGGACCAGGACGAGTAGGGTTGTAAAAGGTGGGAGAACCTTGATTCTCCCCTGGCTCTTTGGTGCACTTGCTCAGAAGCATCTGAATTGTCGCCTGGAATGCCCATGCTTTGGATTCCTTGGTGGGCAGTGTGAGCCACAAGGGCTCAGGCCTGTCTTTGCCAAAAGGCAGGGTGTAGCCTTGTCTTAGCATATTTAGGATGCAAGGATCATCCATAATTGACTCACATTGCATGCAAAGGGCGGAGAGGCAGCCGCAAACTGGGTGCTGCATAGTTTGACCACATGGTGTAGGAAAATAAAATCCTGAGATGGTTTGCTGCAACATGGCAGAGTCAGGAGCCCTGAGACTTGCCCGACTTCTTGCCTTTGCTGGAGTGCTTCCCCTTCTATGATTGCTTCCCATTCTTTCCAGAGCATCTTGTCCCAGTGGGGGCATAAGCAGAGGAGCGAGTAGGCACAGTCTAAGACCTGCCATGCTTCACAGCTGAGGCGCCAAGGACGAAAGTTAATGAAAAGAGTTAGTCAACGCCTTGGTGCAGGTCTGACCCACAGAGCAGGTTTGAAGGTCCTGTCCCTGGCAAATGACTTGCTCCATCTCTCCTTCAAACAGTGTTCCAGAGAAGAGCTGCACTATTCAGGCGTAAAGTACAACAATCAGGCAACCTCTGACCCTGCAGCTAGACATCCCTCCGCGACAAAGAAAGGTTACCCTCCAACGTACAGGCGGTTCCAACTTGGTGCTTGACTGTCCGGGACAACAAAGTCGCAAGAAGTGACACCTGGTCTAACCAACCCACACAGCCTCCAGAATGTGCAAAAAGCCCAAGAGGTTATCCAGGAGAGACCTCAGAGCAGCCAACAAGACATCAGAGTACGATGCCGTAAAGAGGGATCCCTGGCCATCTTTCTCCAATCACTTGAAGGCCTCAGCAAACTTTGTGATGGATTTCAGGATGCCGAGCATCAAACCCCTCCCAATCTCAATCCACTGGCAGTGGATGAGAACGGAAGATCTGCTCTGGTGAAGAATACCATCACCTCTGGATTCTGGATTTGGGAGGAATCAGCCCTGCTTAAGGTAGCTAGACATCTGTGGCTCCCTTGTGCCGTGAGTCTTAACCTTGAGCTGGTCACAAAACTCAGCTACAAAAGGGCCAAAAAGGAAGGGGGTACACTGACATGTGTCCTCCAGAGGCAAGCCCCTTCAGGACAGTGCAATGGCCCTGCGCCTTTCCTTTTCTGGTGGGACCACAGCTTGGTCACCAACCAGGCTCTGAATGAGAGCTGGAGTGGTGTTTGTGGGTGCAGAAGGGTTTTCCGTAGGCCCCACGGTCGCCAACGAGCTCAGCTGCTCGTAGCAGGTGCGGCATGATGGTCAAGCCATTGACCTGGGCTAGGATCTGCTAACAGACACATCTGAAAACAGTAGCTCATCCTCTGCCTTGGTATTGAGGTCCAAAGTCTTGGGACTTGTCAGGGGAGCGGTGAGACCCAAAGCCGCATGAAACAACAAATTGTCTGCGGCGATGGGGCAGCTGCCTATGACAGCAGGAGATCTGTCACCATGCCTGGTGCTGCGGTAGCAAGGAACTCACGGAAGTCATAGCAGCCTCAAATACTGCCTCCGACTGGTCATCCCACGTGGGGCTGGAGAGGGGGGGGGGGCTTCCACAGACTGGTAGCAGGGTACACAGTGGCCGCCAATAGGGAAGACTGCTAGCCAGAGGGAACCTGCTGGGTCTCTGGGAGACTTGACTTAGGGGGCCACAGCGGCTGCTGATTGAGAAATATGTGGGCAGGAGGGAGCCTGGAGGAGTTCCAAGAACTCCTGTGCCTCGGAGCCGAAAGAAAGCGGACCCATGGCAGAAGCAGCAAGCTACTCTGCTAACAGAGTTTGCTTGGGCTCCACAGCAGTGGCAGTAACAGCGGATGGATACAAAGTCTCTGACTGCAAGTGCTGATCCTTGCGAAGCTCTACTTCTGCTTGCCTCTCAAGAGAGGCAGGGTATCCAGCTTAAACACAGGGACAAGCGGTATTGCCACCTGCTCACTTTGGGGAGAGGCCACCACAGGTAAAGGAGGCAATGGCAGCACTGTAGCTGGAAGTAGTGAAAGTGGCACTTGGGTCACCAGAGGGGCCACTACAGCAGGAGCCAAAGACCCACTAATGGCAGAAGGCGACACCACAGACTTGGGTGCCTTCCAACTCCAGATTGCCTGGACTTAGGATCCGAGCTCTCGGAACTGGGAGCTTGGGAGGTGCATCCCAGCTTTGGTGGTTTTCCGGACCTCTTGGACTTATGATCAAAACACTTGGACTGACTGAGGTTCCAAAATACCTGAAGGGAACATGTAGGTTTCCACTATGGACACACCAAATTTTGTGACTTCTGCTTCGAGCACATGGACCAAGAGGACAGAGATCTCAACAGCTTCAATCTACGCTTGCCAGACTTCTTCGAAGGGATCTTTGAAGAAGGAGAAGCCTGAGGCTGAGATGAGGTGATCAGCGCATGCAGCACGTCAGCCTGCATCTGTGTACTCTTAGCCACAGACTCCAATACAAGGGCAGCTCTCCGGTCAGTAAGGAGAGAAGCAGCAGTTGTCTGGGGTACACTGGGGCGCTCATGACCTCCCAAAGGAGACCTCTTGCTGCCCAACTTATGACTACATAGTCTCTTCGCCTTACTCCCCTGGGGGGTTTCTGGTGTAGAGACTTCTGCAACTGCCTGTGGGCAAGCCACTTGGGTTCAACTATGCTTCTTGTGTGGAGGCACTGGCAAAGACTCAGCAGTTAGATTCAACAGCTTAGCGTTTTATGCCTAGCATATAGACTTTTCCTCAGTGCCTGCTCAATAGGCAGCCAGTTCTGCTCTCCCCAATGCTTGTAGTATTTGCAAGTTCTTTCGCAGGAACAAACCTGACCCAACTGGAGGCGACAACCATAGCAATGCTGATGATCATCCCAGGCTGCCATACAGTGATTCTGTGCGTCCAACTTCTGCTAACGATGCAACAAGGAGGATGAGGGAGTGGTCACTGGATCACTACCAATAGCTTGCTGCTGAAAGGTACCAATTGCCCTATGTGCACTGTCTTCCTGCATTCTGCCATCTGTATGTCATGACACCATCTTGAAAATCTAGGTTCTAAGCCAACTGACCTGCTCTACTCTCAATTATTTCAGAGGTATCTGCAGGACAGATATCAGCTATCTAGGTGTCCGAAGAGTTCTGGACTGTGAAATGATTTTTCACAGAAGGAACCATGCCTAAAGCACTAAAACAGTAAGTTTTAACCAAAGTTCACAGAGCTTCAACTTGAAAGAACAAGCCCTTAATGGTGCCTAAAAGCGGAAGGGTGATATGGGGAGCATGCACACCAGAAGTCACCACCGGATCCATAGGTGCCGAGAGATGGCACGACGGGACCATCAGGTTCTCGGAATCGTGAATGAACTCAACTCAATTTCTTGGGCCTTCAGCCAAGACACAGGGGTCTCGGCAAATGGTGGTCGAGAGGTAACTTGACGTCACTAATATGGCAGTGTTGGCTTGTCATATTCACCCGTGCGCATTCATTTTTTAGTAAAATCTTAAAAATAAATAATAAATTATTTCAATACATTAGCTGCATCACAAACCAAAGTCTAGCACAGCAACAAATGATTTATCTGATTTTATTTAATTTTTCAAGTCCATTTCATATGATGAAAATACCAGTCACACAAAATCATGGTGTATAAATGTAATGTTGAGCAAGGAAGCCAGCATGAGCCTCCCTGGGGATAAAGCAGACTCCTATATCTAATGTGGGATTACTATTCAATGTGCACTTACAAAGCCTACACGAAGCACACAGAGGTGGTAATAAAGTGTACATACAATCCATGTACATATACATGTATATTTACGTGACTTTGACTTGTCCATGTTTCACATACAATGACAAGTCTATTACATGATTTCATTTCAAAATACTTTAGTTGTCCAAATGAGCACCAATGCTTTAATAAACACCCAGGTCTCCTTGGGAAAGAAATACTGATTAAGTCTCTGCAGTTACAAACTGCTACAATTGTAGTACATGTATTCTTTTTCATCTGGTGTCCTTACAACCTGTGGTAGTTACAGTTGAAAAATGAGGCATGCATATTTAGTTCCTGCCATAACTGCATACCTGGTTGTCTTAGTGACCATAGTCTCACCTAACGAGATACGGGCAGCAGCCTGTGCGGGCTAGTGGGATATTGCTAATATTTTGGAAATAAAGACTACTTAGTCTAGGCAGTCTGTGAAAATTTATTCTGATAACTAGTTTAGCAAGCACTAAATGAATATTGTATTTGTGTCTTTTTGTCCAGAACCACTTCCTAGTGGTCATTACCCTATTCTGCAGTCCGAACTCTTTACTCTCCATAAGCTTACCTGCCACTGTCTAACCTACATAGATATGGAAGTACTATTGTCCATATTGCACATGTTCTTCTGTAGAATTTTGACACAGGCTGTATTAGCCCAACTAAATTAAAGGGTCTTTAGCAGATAACTACTAGGAACATGTTTCAGAGCCTGTACCCGTACATGTCTCTCTGAGTAGTGGCTGCTTGTCTAACTAAATATTCAGCAAAGAAAACCCACATAATAATAAATAAATATGAACATGGCAAAAGATGAATTAGCAAAATACATGAAGTTTTGCTTATAAATGCAGAGCTTCATTATAAATAAAAAATACCTGTCAAACCAAACATAATGACTGCCATTGTATATTTTGCCCATGAGACAAATACTAAAGAATTCCAATCTGGTTAATGAAGCAATGTGAGTGGCTTATGATTTGGACACCAATTTGGTTAATGAAGCATGTGAGTGGCTTATGATTTGGACATGAAGTATTGGAGGACAGTTCTCACTTTGTTTTTTGAACTTTTGCTTAATTGTCCAATTTAGTTGATGACAAAATATATGCAGGAAAAATGAAGAAAAAAATTCACAATTCCAAGTTTTGTCTTCCTCTATTTTGACAGCTCAGCTGCTTCCGTGTATACATGTTGATGAGGCTGAAACTTCATATAGACGAAAACTACTTTCAAAAGAGATTTACTTATTGTTGATCTCACAATATATATAATATAAATGTTAAAACTACACCCTGAACAATTACATAACTGTCTCCACTGCAAGGAAATATATTTTAAAAGTTTAAATTGTATAAAATATATTTTGATATTCACAGCTGGCTGTCACATTGACACTGAAAAATTACCGTTATAAAGAGTGATTCTTAAAAAAATATTCACATTTTAAGAAATAAAATTTAATAAAAAAAATAGCCTGTGCTTATGCAACAAATGAACACAATTATTACTGTCCACTAACACAGTATACAATATTTTGATTGCAATGTGCTCTTAGAGCAAGATAAATAAATTTTCTGAAGTCTTTGGCAAAAAAATTATGCTACACTGTAATTTTCTTTAAGTCTGTGCACATACTGGTACATATCAAATTTTAAAAACATCACATGTATGTACTGAATACACAATGTCAGTGTACTTCACAATGAGTGAAATTTTGAAACAAGAGGATCATGATGATCCTGTCCTCTGCTGACTGGAATCTGCTTTTACAGTATTGCAACACATGCACTGTAGTCTTTATAGCTATATACATGTACAGTTGTAGCAAAGTTTGATATATCATAACAGAAGTTGAAAATAGCCTTAAGACACAAAAATTGAAAGAAGAGGATCAAGATAATCGTGTGCATGTTCCGGAGATTGTTTCTATATCCCCTGATTCCATTTTGTGGGTGTTAGGAATAATACATGTAATTCATGTGGCCTGAACCACATGATAACCACAGGTTTTGGATCCATCATTAACAAGACATAAGCTTATATGTCACTGAACTTTAATTTGATCTGACAAGGTCATGCAAGTTCAAAAGGGACCACACCAAAGCAAACCCCACATTGCAATATCTTATTGATATTTAACAGGAACAAGGGGCATAGGATCCATCATTATAGAGATATATTGCGATAAGCCAATATGATAGCTTGATCTTTTAAGGTCACTTATTCAAAAGCAACATCACGAAAAGAAACCCCAATGGGTATTTTGCTACTAATATCTAAAAGTAACAGTGGGCCCATGTTGTACCATTATAACAATGCTGATGTGTCATTTGACCTTTAAATAAATTTTGAAGGTGACTCAAGCTTAAAATCAACACCACCAATAAATATCCCATAAAAGTTTTCTTCGTAATACAAGTTGACAGTGTAGAAAAAAAGGCAATAGTTGACTTTATTCAGAAAACAAAAATGGAAAAGAATTAACATATCCACATTATTTTTGCCAACTTTCATTGTCTTAAGTAATTTTTTAAAAAAATGTCGCATCATCATCTCCTTTCCAAACTTGGCAGAGGTCCACCTGGGGAACATCCATGTGCAAAATTAAAACATTTTAAGCACCATTTTTTGTGAAGTCAAAAATGTAAATACAATAGCTATATATACTTTTCAGTTGTAGCATTTACCTATGGTTGCAAAGTTTGATTTCCCAATACCTTGGTCAAAAATGAACACATCTGTATCATTTTGGCAAACTGTTTTTGTCTAAAGTCAAATTATATTCTGATAAAATTTTAAGCAATTTACACAGCTTGGGGGGGGGGGGGGACTGGCACTGATAAACTTGCCTCCTGAACACATTCATTCCCTGTGAGGCACATATTACTCTGCCCATTACAGCTCATATTTTTCATAATACCAGTGAAGCTTTCCAGTAAGGAACAAGAGCATTCATCATCAACTGACTGGATAACCAATGCTTTGCGCTCAAGTCCTATAATAGTGAAAAGGTGGTCATCATCAAAAAGTAATCAAGTTAAGAAATGGTGTCAAGGTAGAATTGAGGTAAAGGAGGAGGAGGGTATTGAGCAAGAGCACATGAGCCTAATGCTCTGCTGACCACCCTCACCAAATCATTTTCTGAAATGTATTCCCTCCATAACCTTAAAAAATTATTTTTGATGAATGAGGTTTGACTGCATCAATATACATGTACTGTGGTTTCACACTCTCATTTTGTGGTACTGCATATTTCTGCTTCACATAATACTTTCACTACACATTTGAAGTCCTGGTCAGTACCTTTTCACATACACATACAAGAGCAAAAAGCAGTTGATATATATTGTGCAAAACTAGGTTAAATAATTTTCCTGATACAAGAACAGTGCAAGTATATACAATGTCCTGTAACCTTGGGTATATGACCCAAATTTCACCCATGTACACTGTCAAGCTGGCCCTGTTGGAGTACCATCCCTGTTTGTAATATCAAAGTCTACACTCACACAGTTCTACAGTCATTTTTTTGACCGAAAAGTGACAGGATCCAGCATTACCCAAACACAAGCCAATATGTCAATTTGACCTTCAAGGTCACTGAAGGTAACTTTTGACAACTCCAAAGAAACCCCATAGGCATTTTTCTATTAGTGTTCAGCAGAAACCATGGACCCAGGATCCACAATGACCAAGATATACAGGGAATCTCTGACATGCACTGTGTCTCAATAAGCACATTTGACAAGCTGGGTCTTTCAGAGCATTATACATGTATGCTCTGAAAGACAGATTGCTCTGCAGACTGACAAGTCAGCTGAGCTAACAATTTGCATAGAAACTATAGACGAGGCCTTGTCAAGATAACATGTCCCAGATCAACAGCTTTCCTTGGCATATAAGTGCCCAACCCATACCAAGGAAAGCTGTTGACTTGGTCTTAATCTTGATTCAAGTAGGAAGGAGCTATAACAGCAACAGCATCCAACAAGTTCTATTTATCTACCTTCAAATGACATTCACCCAATACTTAGAGGCATATCATTTTCAAAATGGATATAATACAGACTACGTAGTCTGGCAGATCATAGTGCATGGCTATGCACCTGACTATAGGTATGTTTCTTCTTTCTTTCCATTCTCAAGATAATTTCCTCACATGGCAAGGGTTGTTTGAGTTAAAGATAACTGGATTCCTAAGACTTCACATACCCGGACAATCAACGGTGGTATTAACTGTTGAATACTCAGACATAATCAAACACTTGTTATGGCTGCTCTGTTTAAGTCAGATACGTCTTTAATAATTTACCTCGATCCAACTTCCATGGCAATGTAGCCATAAACAACCCTAATGTGTCAATGCAATGAGTATGTAATGCATTATATCTGTGGAAATTAACTGCACTCTGGCAAGTTTTAGCATCTAAACATTTCTCTTGCCATTCCAGTGACAAACCGTGGTCCCAGTAGCTGTTTATTTTTTGAAAAATTGTTTATCGCTCTCTATGTCCCTCTGTTAATGCTGTGCACATATTCATATTCTAACAGCAAATTAAAACAGGTCACACACCAGAGTGAAACATGATGGTGTTTGGTCTTCCTTGAAGTTTACCATGAAAAGTGTAATTTAATGCACTTTAAGTACGGGGTTAAAAAAGAAAAAAAAAACAAAAAACTATAGGATCCTCTACAGTCTGCTGCACCAGACCATAGTCTCTTTTAGGTTTATCATATTGTATTCCATATATAACAGTCCATACAGACATGTGCTGAACATAACAAATTGGCCACAGTCAAACATGTGACCTGATACACTAATAAATACATGTAGGTTACAAATACATTATCTGATATCATCAAACTGATCAGATGTAAGCACTTCACCAACTGTACACTGTATAGCAATGTCTCAACACACTTGTTGGCCATGTACTGACACAATACATATATATATATAAGTCTTTCATGCATTTCATGGCAGTGAAAACACTTGAAACTTATGATTGACCTTTAATTATCTCCTGTATTATAGTAACTTGTCTCTGCAGCAATCATAGCATGTACTGGTCAGTTACAACTTTCAACAACCCCTGCAATGTCCACCAAGAAGTATGCATGCTACACTGGACTGGCAGCAAGGTGTGTATATATATAATATACACATGATTTGTGGTAGCACACTCATCCATTCCACCAGTGTCATTATAACGGCTTACCATACCACACTTTAAAGTGGACACAATCATCACTTAGTGGTCCAGTTTCTTGTTTCTTTAAATACAGGGTCTTCCCATCTGATGCCAAATAGTTACCTGTTAAAGGAAAAAAGCCAAATATAGTTATTACAGCTAATTAAACTTCATAACATGCCCCCACCCCCAGAGGGAGGGAGGGAGACAGAGACAGAGAGACAGACAGACAGACAGAAAGAATATCCCCACATAAACTTGATATTTTAGAGCTTACTAACTGGACAAACTGATTTTTCTAGATCATGTCAGAAATCATGTTCTTAGTTCAAATTTTCACCCAAGACTGCAATTCAATTTGCAGGCCCAGTGACCACATTTATCTAAAAGATCCCCTATTTCGCTATATTGGAATCTATAAGCTCTTGCAATTATAGAAATTTATACATTTACATGAGTATTTTGAAGTGAGAAGACCAAATTAGCCAGTGCACAAAAGTTCAAAATTCTTCATGCAAAGGCCCTTTCTTTGAGGTACCAACTCCCCTTGAATGTCTAATTTTGGCAGTTCCACATAAAATTAACATGATAAATGCACCAAGTCAATACTTTCATTCTGAGCACTTTGGGCCCATATTGGCCAAAATGCACAACGGAAAAGGTGTGGACTCAATCAAATCTTGACACAAGACTTTTCTGTGTGATGCAAAAAATCATATTTCTCGTCAAGTCACCTCTATATTTGAGCATAAATGTGTAAGATGGAAAACCAAGCAGCCAAGAAGCAGTGCATATCAGTTGCATGCCCCTGTCAGGGTATTCCTGGTCGGGAAATCTGCTCAATGCTAGCTGGTATCATGACAGTAAAATGCATGCATAACATACCTGGCAGTTCAGTGGACTCAAATGTGTCCTGGCCTGTGGCCGTGAATTTATGGTAGAAGAACCTGGGGTCTGCAGACTTCAGGTAGTCTGTGTGGTCATGGATCCTCTCATGATGCTGTAACACAATGAGGCAGTTCAACTCTTCCAGTGCCAAGACAGCATCAGTTGCACAAATCACAATCATTCTATTACTGTTTCAAATTCCTTGCAAAATGACATATTATTAAGTTAAACCCATTCCTGGTCAGGGTATGACTTGAGTCAATAACTTTTCTTAGCATAAGTTCAGTCAATAACTTTCCTTGGGCATGGGTTGGGTGTGTTGAACCCAACTTATGCCAAGAAAACCTACTGACCTGGAGTGTGCATCATGAATGGTCTTACAAAACTCAGCAAAAATGTTATCTAGTTGTGAGAAATTTTAAGTAATAAACTTTATGGCAGACAAAATGAGAAAACAAGAGGCCCATGGGCATAGTGCTCTGCTGACATATATCTGCCATCACAAAATCACCTCTTTCAACTTTACAGGCATGGTGACCTCACAAAAATACGTCAAAGTCACTGATATTACACAACATTCTAGCAATAGACATAGTCTAATGCTGACAAGCATCTGATTCACCGAAATCCCCTCTCAACCCAACCCAACCCCTAACTTGTAATGCATTTTAGACGATTCGAGATTAAGAGTTAAAATGCCTCATGACGGTAATTTCAGTTCAAGGTTTCCCACTAATGACCCGTTTGTTAATTCATTTGGCTTTTTAAACCTAGAATTTAAAAAATTACATTAAATCTTATGTAATTGATTCCTTATTAATACAGATCTACCCATTAGTAGTGATTTCATCGGCTGTGAAATACAGCGAGTTTATAATAAATAGGCCTATTTTTATTGCTGAAACGGGACAACGAAGATCTGACCAGTTTTCAGGTGTGACGCAATTAATAGCGTGACTCCTTTACGTCACGTCGTTTTATTTGCGTTTTACTTGAACTTTGAAGTTGAAAGGCTGGTTTAATCAGTTTGATCTGATCAGTCCGTTAGGTAGGCCTCGTCGGGTGAGTTGTAAGACCAGGCGCTGTAGGTAAGTGTGGGATGGTTTATTATTTTATTCATTTTTGCTAGGCCTAATCATGAGTGTTAGGTGTAGTTTTATCATATTTATGTCATGTGGGCTACGTTTTTAAGTAGGCCTATTAACTAAGGAACATCATATTCGCTTTATTCCGTAATACATCAGCTCGGGATGTTTGTATTGGAAATGCAAACATGGTGCCGCCAGTTAGCAGAATGACTTGTCCGGGGATTAATGGCACCGAAACAAGTCTTGCGCTGGTTCCCCGCTGATGACCCGATTTTTTAAAGGCTAATAATGCCTAAAACTTTCTTCTAAATTTCAAATTTTATGAATATGATTTGTTCCTTTCATAAATTGATTTGCTATTATGATTTAGAACAATACAGTTTTTCAGTGAATGGTACGGAATAGGACTTTGCTCTTAGAATATCGGACTTGATAGTGTTCAAACGGTACATGGGCTTACAGAATTAGGTTTGTTAAGTTTCTCTTTGTATTAAATGGAGAAATTAGTCCAGGTAAAATGCTGTTAGTTCCAATAATTACCACCAGGGGTGCCAACACAACCTCATATCCCACAGACTTTTGTCTGTATAATATTCCTGTACTGATATATGGATGTGAGTGTCCACAAATTCAGACATAATGACCATTACCAGAAAATCCTTTCCTGAAATGTATTCCCTCTGTGACCTTGAGAAAGTACATCAAGGTCACCCATATTATGTAATATTGAACTTTTATAGAAAACACATTAGTTGTACATTTGGTGAAATTAGCCTTATAATGTTTCAAGATAATAAACTTCATAAATTTTATCAAATAATAAGTCATATTTACCATTCACCTATAGGTGGTGCCACTAGTATTTTTCAGATTATACACAATACATCCAGGATATTTGCACTAAATTTCTCAAGGATCCATTGAAAATCAAACATTTGAGCATTTTCTCTTTTTTTTTCTCTCATTTTTTGGCCCCTGTACTACATAATCAACTAGGTGTACCACCAATAACAAATGGAACTTAGATTTTTTTTATTACAATATATGTATGTCCAAAAAAATTTCAAAAGACCATCTTAAAAATGGAAGACACTTTCATGCTGACAAACAAATGTTTACAGACAAACATGAGTGATTGCATAAGCTTTGTGCCCTATGGCCAGCAGAGCTAAAAACTAAAACAAAACAAGAGGCCCATGGGCTTAATGCTCTGCTGGTACCGTGGCTATACTGAAGTTGCAAGTCCTCAAGTGGCCTCTGAACATATAAAGCTTACCGTACTGGACGCCCTAATCGTCGCAGCTGGAGGGGTAAAATAATTTTATCAAAGCCATACCTGCGACCATTATGCCAACTACAGTCTAAATTTCCCGAAGACTTAGCCTGGGAGGAAGTTTTCTTGACCATGGAAAAGACCGGCGGCCATGTTTGTTTACATTGCCGGTATACATGTACATACATGGAAGATTGATTAAGAGTTGTAATGGTTGTCAAAAAGTCTCAATAATGCAATAAAATGTATAACTATAGGCTTACCCTTACTATAATCTGTGTATTCTTGTTCATAGTTGAAGATGCAGACATAAAAACTGGGGAAATATGCTCGATCAGGGTTCATAAGACAAGCATGCATGTTTGCCATGTGTAAGTCACATGACACGCTTGTGATGATTTACAGAAGCTTGTTTATGCAATCTCGCAAGAGTCTCGAAAACGAGATTAGTCATGGTGGCACCCTAATAGAAACACATTTGGATCATCCATGATGTTTTGCAGTGAGATTTAAGAAATTTAAATGACAAAATTTTAAAACAAATACCAAAGTTTGATAACTCATAATGTTTTTATGTAGCTGTATGATAGCATTTACCCGCTGACAGCGAGAATCTGACACAAAAGGACAGTTTCAACATGAAAGTAAGGAGCGAGATTCCAGTTCACTTTTCACATACCAAGACAAAATAAAAAGGCAACACAGGTGGATGTTTTTAAGTTTATTTATTTTTATTTTAACTTTATTCACCACCTTTAAATCAGATTTTTGTTCATTCCTTGTCACGAGCAGCCTGGTTACACTTCTTCATGGTGATATACCCGGTAGACCATTTTTTTATTTTTTGGGGGGAGGGCGACTATTGTGTCGCACATACGCTTGAAATGTCTTATTCCCCCTCCACAGTTAGGGGTGTGACCTTTGTGCAGGTGAGACCATTAGGGTGTCAAGTACGGTATGTGACTTTAGTGTCTGATTTGTCCACAAGATGGCACGTTGCTCCACATGAAACCATAGCTTATTTGTGCAATTCCTGTGATGGATATTGCTGCATGTGCCAAGACAACAATGAGCGAGTCCTTAACTTTATGTCCTCAGTGACCTTGGGACAGAAGATAAAGGTCACCCAGATTATGTAATGTAAGAGGCCCATGGACCTGGTACTGTGCTGACATTGCCATTGATGTCCAAGCTACACCCTGCCATTACAAAATCACCTCGTTCAACTTTCCAGGCATTGGGACCTCACAAAAATAGGTCAAGGTCTGTGATATTACATAACACTCCAGCATTGGACATGGCCTATATATCCTATAAATTTGGCAAGTCTAATCCAATTACTTTCCAGATATGGAATTTTGTATCTTAACACACATTTTGACTCATAATTTATATCAAATTTTGCATGGCACCACTTGCATCATTAGCAACTTAGACTTTAACCTCCCCCACAATCCTACCATATTCCATGAAGGTCTGCAAAAAATTAATGATGCTACAGTGGTCACAAGATTTTCATATTTTGACCCCTATATTGCATAAAGTTGTAGGTGACTCCATCAATGTCAAACTTTACCTAGATGTTCATACACCCTATAAGTCCCGAAAGTTATATTGGGCTAACTTGAAAACTGTGGACAATATCACAGTCAAAAGATTATCACATTTTGACCTGTGTATACATAATACTTTGGGTGGTGCCACCAACATTGATGTCGATGAAGAGTTTCATACACTCAGTATTTTCTGAATGTTATGTGGGCCTAACTCAAAAATTATGGGGTGCAGAGCATTCATGAGATGACCCCTACATTCAAACTGGCCATTTGACCTTGACCTTCAACTCCGATTGGAAAATAGTTACAGTTAAAAATGTGCATTTCACATCCAGCTTTCCAAACATGGTCTGTTTTTTCAAATTGTGTAAGGGATGGTTCAACATTTTTGAATTAGTACTTAGGGTACTAAATTTCATGACCCCCACCCTCCCCCCAAATTAGTACATTAAAAATGATGATTTTCTCCCAAAGTCATAGCAAAATTGCACAAAACAGCCCAAAAATCTACCATCATTTTCCATATTCTGTGAAAGTGTACAGACCCATTTAACCCCCTCCCCCCTTGCGTACTGTAAGTACTAATTCAAAAATGATGAAAATGTTGAACCATCCCTAATAACTTTTTGAGTTATTGCAAAAAAAAACAACAATAAATTCGGACAACCACCAAACTCCATAATTACTGGGTCATGGTGACCCAAAAAGTAGGTCATCAAGTACAGTTTTAGGTGCAATGTAATCAAGTGGAATTTTGATCTCGAGGCTCAATTCTCTTTAATTTGCCATTGATGCCCAAACTACAGCCTACCATTACAAAATCACCTCTTTCAATTTTTCAGGTAGGGTGACCTCAAAAAAATAAGTCATGGTCACTGATATTATATAAAGATATGGTATTTTATATCTTTAAACACATTTTGGCTCATAATTTGTCAAATTATAGGTGGCGCCACTAGTATCATTAGCAACTTAGACTTTGACCTTCTCCACAATCCCCCCAATTTGGTGAAATTAAAGATGCCAGGGTGTCCACAAGATTTTCATATTTTGACCCCTATATTACATAATATTGTAAGTGGCACCACCAATATCGAAAGGGACCTAGATTTTCATACACCCTATAGGTCCTGAAAGTTGTATTGGGATAACTTGAAAATTGTGGCTATATGGCACTCACAACCAACAGTTTGCGGACATCTCTAGCATGATACACTTATGTACAAAAACATGACCCATATTTATAAATATCAAACCCAACAATGACAGCACAGAGATTCCAGACATACCAAAGCATCAACATTCATTTCCCAATACCAATGTGAAGAAACAAATTTCACTCCTGACTTGAGACAGGCAGTCACTAACAAAAGGCAACTGGTGATTTTAAACCAGTTCTCTCAACCTTTGAATTATTCTTCATTAAATACAGACTATAGTGTTTCCAATATGTATAGGCCCAACCACTCAAAAACCACATGTTATCACTTCTGCCAAAAATAAAAAGAGAATTGGCAGGCCTATCACTTTTTCGGTTCTTCTGACAAGTTTGTCAGCTGAGTTTATAGCAAAAGTAGAAAGATTAGGCCTATATTGTTTTTGTGATATCTATGAATCTGGAACATTATGTAATGAATAAGTTAAGTGATTGAATCACTGTTATAGAGTATCAAATGCAAGGAGCAGACTTCTACAAGACCCTCACTATACAATTGAAGTTCTACAGATGGACATCTCTAGTATGATAAACTTATGTAGAAAAACATGACCCATATTTATAAATGTCAAACCCAACCATGACAGCAAAGAGATTCCAGAGTTAACAAAGCATGAACATTCATCTTCCAATACCAATGTGAAGAAACAAATTTCACTCCTGGAATTTGTTTCTTCTCATTGGTAACGGACATGAACGATCCTATAAGCTCTGCGACCTTAGGTCAGTAACAGGTCACTTGGTCAGTTCAAGATTTTGTTGTAATGAGAAATGTTCATATATTTTATTTTTATTTGTAATCTTATAGTCATATGATTATGAGGCCTATCTGTTAGATTAATGTACATATACCTTTATACATGTACCATCTGAAATACAAGAGAAGTTCATGCTTGGGGCAACCCTTTTCTCCAATTGATAACATACCTTTAAAAAACAGGGCTGTGTGAACAGCTCATGCTCAGCTGACCTAGACATTCATCACACTTGCAGCTCTGTGAACTCGGGATAGGATCAAGGTCATCCATGTACTGAGTAAGTCTGACCTTTATAGAAGAACACACTAACATGTGCAACATCAATGTCCCAGTTCAAGTAGTTCTCAAGTTAGAGTGAAGAGTAAAATTCATGTATGTTGCACTGTGACCCCACAAATGAGGTCAAGGTCACTTATGTACTGTCCAATCATGACCTTTATAGAGAAAAATCAACATGTGCAACATCAAGGTTCAAACTCAAAACAGATCTCAACTGAACAGTAAATTTCGTGTCAGTTGTCCTGTGACCTTGGGAATGAGGTCAAGGTCCAAACATCACTGGAGCATGACCATTTGCACAAAATAGGTAAACACTTATGAAAGGTATATCCCTACCAAGTTTGGCACAAATCTGGCCAAAATTATTGAAGTTGTAACCATTACAAGAAATTCCCATGTTAAACTTTCCCATTAAAACTTTTTAAAGATTTTCGAACAAAATCATAAAAAATCCAAAAAATACTGGATCATGACCACTTGAACAATCTTGGTAAAGACCCATCCAAGGTACATTGTCACCAAGTTTGAAGTGAATCTGAATGACAGTTTCTTCAGAGAAGTCCAAAATGTGAATTACCATTAGAATGTCCACTGAGTTGCATAGTAAGCAATAGGAAAGGTGAATTTACCGATAAGTACCCGAATTGAAAAATATTGTTAAAAATCAGGAATCCACAGCAGTGCTACCTAGTGAACATCTTTGCTTGACCCTTTCACAAGGAACATATGCACAAAGTTTCAACTTAATCTGAGTAACGGATCTGGAGAAGTCACAAGTAATGAGAACACACAAAAATTCATTAACAATTTGAAAAAAATTGCAGCACCACCTGGTAAACAAATGAAGAACTACGAGTCCCTAGGAGTGTTTTTATGTAATATCAAAGCAATTGGGTGAGCAGTTGTGGAGAAGATTTTTAAAGATTTGTCAAAAAAAAAAAAATCATAAAAAAATCATAAAAAATCCCCAAATCACTGGGGCGTAACCATTTGACCTAACTTGGCATAGACCCACCCAAGGTACGTTGCCACCAAGTTTGAAGTCAATCTGGACGACAGTTTTGCAGAAGAAGTCCACTACGTGAATTAGCATTAGAATGCCCATTGACTTTTACAGTAATCAATAGCAAAGGTGCATTTATTGATACGTACCCGAATTGAAAAAATTGTTAAAAACCAGAAATCCATGGCAGTGCCACCTAGTGAACAACTTTGTTTGACCCTTCAACAAGAAACACATCCACCATGTTCCAGCTTAATCTGATTGATGGTTCAGGAGAAGAAGTTGAAAATAGCAGTAACACCCAAAACAAGAGGATCATGATGATCCTGTGCTCTGCTGACTGGGATCTACTTTTACAGAATTGGAACACATGGACTGCAGTCTAGATTTGTACAGCTATATACATGTATGTAGAGTGGTAACAAAGTTTGTCCTTAAAATAAATTTTGAAGGCGCCTAAGTTTAAAATCAACACTACCAATAGATATCGCATAGGAGTTTTTTCTGATCTTTCTAGTGATCATGGGCGTAGGATCTTCCATTACCAATGAAGATACAAGTCAACATGCAGATTTGATCCTCAGGTCAAAATTGTTAATATCTTAACAAACTCCACAGGCACTTTGGTATCAATGTTTAATAACATATTATTCAATAAAAAGACTATGAAAGTGATGTACAGTGGCAGCACTCACTTACAATCACAAAGTCTGATATCGCATAACTTTGTCAAAAATTAACATATCCACACTATTTTCGCAAACTTTCATTGTCTAATGTCCAACTATATTTTGATAAAATTTTAAGCAATTCTATCATGCTGTTCTGGAGAAGAAGTCGAAATTAGCCTTAACAAGCAAAAATTCACACAAAAAATGGGAAAAAAATCGCAGCGCCACCTGGTGGCCAAAATGAGAACTAGTTGACCCCAGGTGACCCTATGTGCAATATCAAAGCAATTGGCCTGGTAGTTCTTGAGATGAAGAATTTTTTTTTTTTCAAAAAATAAATTTAAAAATTCATTAAAAATAGAACAAGAGGGCTGTGTGAACAGCCCGTGCCTCAGCTGATCTTGACATTCATCACACTTGCAGCTCTATGAACTTGGGAAAGGATCAAGAACACCATGTTCTGAGTAAGTCTGACCTTTATAGAAGAACACTTACATGTGCAACATCAAAGTTCAAGTAGTTCTCAAGTTATAATGAAGAGTAAAATTCATGTATGTTGCACTGTGACCCCACAAACGCGGTCAAGGTTATTCATGTACTGTCTCAGCATGACCTTTGTACAGAATAATTAACATGTGTAGCTAACTCAAAACAGATCTCAAGTTATCAAGTAAACAGAAAATTTCGTGTCAGCTGTCCTGTGAATTAGCATTAGAATGCCCATTGACTTACATAGTAATCAATAGGAAAGCTGCATCGAACGATAAGTACCCGAATTGAAAATCCTTAAAAATCAGGAATCCAAAGCAGTGCCACATAGTAAACAACTGTTTGACCCTTCCACAACAACATATCCATCACATTTCACCTTAATCTGAGGGACGCTTCTGAGAACAAGTGAAAAATAACAAAACCATATAAAAAATTCATAAAAAAAAAAAAAAAAAAAAAAAAAATTGCAGTGCCACCTGGTGAACAAATTGGGAACTATGTGTCCCTGGAAGTGTCTATCAAGGATATCAAAACAATTGGGTGAGCAGTTTTAGAGGTGAAGAGTTTTTAAGGTTTGCCCCAAAAAACCCCAAAAAAATCATAAAAATTCCAAAAATCAATAGAGTGTGACCATTTGAACAAACTTGGTAGAGATCCACCCAAGGCACATCCCCACTAAGTTTGACGTCAATCTGGCCAAAATTATTTAAGTTATAACCATTACAAGAAATTCCCATGTTAAAACTTTCCTATTAAAACTTTTGTAAAGATTTTTGGAAAAAAAATCATAAAAAACCCCCAAAATTCATTGGAACATGACCATTGGAACAAACTTGGTAGACACCCACCCAAGGTACATCCACACCAAGTTTGAAGTTAATCTGAATGAAGGTTTTGGAGAAGAAGTCCAAAATGTGAATTAGCATTAGAATGCTCATTGACTTCCATAGTAATCAATAGGAAAGGTGCATTGACCGTTAAGTACCCGAATTGAAAAAATCATTCCCACATAGTGAACAACTTTGTTTGACCCTTCTACAAGGAACATATCCACCATGTTTCAGCTTAATCTGAGTAACGGTTCTGGAGAAAAGGTCGAAAATAGCTAGAACACAGAAAAATTCATAAAAAATTAGTAAAAAATTGCAGTGCCACCTGGTGAACAAATTAAGAACACAGAGTCCCTAGGTGTCTTTCCGTATGATATCAGAGCGATTGAGTAAGCGCTTTTGGAGAAAAAGATTTTTTAAGATTTGTCAAAAAAAAGAACAAAAAAATTCATTAGAAATTCAAAAATCACTGGAGCATGACCATTTGAACAAACCTGGTAGACACCGACCCAAGGTACATTGCCACCAAGTTTGAAGTTAATCTGGATGACGGTTTTTGAGAAGAAGTCCAAAATGTGAATTAGCATTAGAATGCTCATTGACTTCCATAGTAAACAATAGGAAAGGTGCATTCCCATATAGTGAACAACTTTGATTGACCCTTCTACAAGGAACATATTTACCATGTTTCAGCTTAATCTGAGTGACTGTTCTGGAGAAGAAGTCGAAAATAGCTATAACACACAAAAATTCATAAAAAAATAGAAAAAAATTGCAGCGCCACCTGGTGAACAAATTAAGAACTACGTGTCCCAGGGAATGTTTCTGTGTGATATCAAAGTAATTGGGTGAGCGGTTTCGGAGAAGAAGATTTTTTAAGATTTGCCCAAAAAAGAACAAAAAAATTCATTAAAAATCAAAAAGTCAATGGACCGTGACCAATTGAACAAACTTGGAAGACACCTACCCAGGGCACATCCCCACCAAGTTTGAAGTGATTCTGGGTGACGGTTTTGGAGAAGAAGTCGAAAATGTAAATTGTTGAAGGCCGACGGACGGACAACGGACGGAGGACCATAAGATAAGCTCAGCTGACTGACAAGTCAGCTGAGCTAAAAATCGCAGCGCCGTCTGGTGAACAAATTAAGAACTAGGAGACCCCGGATCTGTCCCTGTAGAATATCAAAGCAATTAGGTGAGCGGTTTCGGAGAAGATTTTTTAAGATTTACCCAAAAAAGAACAAAAAAATTCATTGAAAATAAAAAATCACTGGACCGTGACCACTTGTACAAACTTGGTAGAGACCCACCCAAGGCACATCTCCAACAAGTTTGAAGTGGATCTGGCTGACAGTTTTTGAGAAGAAGTCGAAAATGTGAATTGTGGACAGACGGACGACGGACGACGGACCCTCACAAAACCTCAGCTGACTGACAAGTCAGCTGAGGTAAAAATGTGAATTATCATAGCTTTTAAATGCTTTAGTAAAGGATATGATGATCAGTGTGCATAAGTGTTGTGTAAAGGATATGATTAAAATTTACCCAAAAAAGAACAAAAAAATTCATTAAAAATAAAAAAATCACTGGACCGTGACCATTTGTACAAACTTGGTAGAGACCCACCCAAGGCTCATCTCCAAAAAGTTTTAAGTGGATCTGGCTGACAGTTTTTGAGAAGTCGAAAATGTGAATCGTGAACGGACGACGGACGACAGATGCCTTACCCTCCTAAAAGCTCAGCTGAATTATCAGCTGAGCTAAAAATCCAAAAATCGCTGGAGTGTGACCATTTGCACAAACTTGGTAGAGACCCACCCAAGGCACATCCCCACTAAGTTTGAAGTGAATCTGGCTGACGGTTTTGGAGAAGAAGTCGAAAGTGTGAATTGTTGAAGACGGACAATGGACGGAGGATCATAAGATAAGCTCAGTTGACTGACAAGTCAGCTTAGCTAAAAAATTATATATTTAGCCACTCAATTGTAACCAAAGAGATTTGTCAGTGTCTACTGTGCAAAATCAACTTTGTGTCATACAGTTCCACACCAATAATTTTTTAATCATCTGGTACCCTGCCATGATCTTAATTTAGTGAATAAGTAAATGAACACATGCATAAGTAAGTAAATGAATAAAACAAAAATGGATATATGGCAAAGGGACATTATTTTAAATCATCTAGCTAGGTATATATCCTTCATATGCTATGTGAACAAATCACATACTATCTACAAGGTATGCACACACGCACGTACCAGAGAACTCAGTTACATTCTGCATTATCAAATTAATTGCAAAAATCTACATTACCTGCACCCCCAGCGGCTGGTTCTTTCCCAGTATACTTATATACTTGTTGCTGTCATTGACTTTAAACAGGAAAACAATGACCTCATCACCACAATGCACACTGTGTATATCGTCTTCCATTGCATGGAACATTACGCGTTCCACCGTGACTGCAATGAATACAAACATCAATTCTTTCAGTGCCAATCAAAACAAAAGTTGTCTTCATCTGAATTATTCTAATGATTCCACATTCAAACACCTCATACAAAGACGTTTGATTAACTCATTCCATCCTGATATAAGACCGAGTCAACAGGTTTCCTTGGCGTGCTCTGGGCGCAATGCACCAAGAGTGCACCAAGGAAAGCTGTTGACCATGGGCATATTTTTGGAATGATCTCCCATGCAAGTTTTATCCAAAATGTTGAAAAATATTTTTATCCCTAAATTAGTAAAATACAATTAGCAGATGACATTTAGATATCAGCTGGGAAAAAGCGTCATAAGGGTGGAATGAGTTTAGTACCAGCATGCTTAAAAATCGCTCAGGCCATTAGCTTTCCTTGGTGGGATTTTATTGGCACATTGCCCCCCACCCCCCCATGCCAAGGAAAACTGCGGACTTAATCTATGCCCTAGTGACAAATTTGATGATGATTGATATATGCCTGTGGCGCCACTGCTGTAGTTTTGTTACAGTGATATCCTTTTTTAATGTATTGGACACTCTGTATGCAAATTACATGCACCTTTTTTTTTTTTTGCGTATTTTTTATCTTCAGAATTAACATATTCTGAGTCATGCATACACCTGTAAAACCTTCATGAAAACTACATAATCCTGACAATAAATACTTAAAAGTAAAAGTAAAAGTTGAAATTAATGTAAATGCACCATAGGCACAAACACCATAAGTAGGGCTTTGAAGAGAGGTTTATATATACTTTGCCTATTCTCCAGTTACTTATATAGTTCAAATATATGCAAAAATTTTTAATACATACATGTACAAGTACATGTATGGTATGATTTAAATACGAAGTATTTCAAATCTTTAAAATGATAAAGAATACATCGGTTACAGTGTTGTTTATTCACACCTGCCCTTTTACTTGTCTTGTTTTGTAAACTTCACCCCCCAAAACGTGCGTTTGATAGCTCACTTGGGAGTCTACCACCTTGTGTTTGTTGTTTTGAGTGCAACAAACACAGAGCCAGCTAGTGCCCAGAAATGGTCCATTATAGGAATAAGTCTTCAGTCTGTCAGCGTTGCATGTTCCTGCATTGACTGAGCATGCGTAGGCCTGATTTCTCAAATTCTAAATTCTACATTTGATGCAACTCTCACATCATTATGTAGATGCAATAAGAAAAAGAAACACTCAAACTAAGTATGACCAAATGACCTGACCAAAAAAACACATGTAGGTCTGATTCAAAGTAAGTATCAGCAAACTGACCTGATGTAAAACAAAGGGAGGTCTGATTCAAAGTAAGTATCAGCAAACTGACCTGATGTAAAACAAAGGGAGGTCTGATTCAAAGTAAGTATCAGCAAACTGACCTGATGTAAAAAATATGGAGATCTGATTCAAACTAAGTATCACCAAACTGATCTGATGTAAAAATGTGCCGGTCTGATTCAAATGTGGCATGAGATACCTGTTGTGTATTGGCATGAGATACCTGTTGTGTAATGGCATGAGATACCTGTTGTGTAATGGCATGAGATACCTGTTGTGTAGTGGCAGAAGGACTCGTGCCTTTCTTTGCTTAACTGTGCCAGCTTTAGCCTCAGGTATTAGTTAATTGCTAAAATAGATTTTTCACAATAATCTTATGCAATATAAAGGTTCTTATCAAGTTTATCAATCCGATTTGCAGAGATGCCAACATTCAAAACTCCATTTCAGGGACATTTCAGTGTCAGAGAATATCACAGACAGGGCATATTTAACAAAGAATGTATGAGAAAATACTCTGTTTTAATGCAGGACAAACACTGTTAAGTGTTCAAAATTTAGCTAATTTCAGGGACTGTCCCTGTTTATGAGGGACAGTTGACATCTCTGGATTTGTTTCCTGTTGATAGCTGTTAACATTGATAGCCACCATCTTGGCACAATATTTGCAAAATGCAGCTTAATTAGTCAACATTGGTCACATGACCAAATATATTTTATAATGAGAGACAGACTCACACAATGATTAGTATCTTACGAAGCATGTACAAAATTAGGCACATTTCCCAATTAGACATAATTATAGATTCACAAAAGTATAAACTAAATAGCTCAGGCAGGTATGTAAAAAATTGTATCAATTTATGTCCAAGGAATATTTTATTTCTACAGAAATTATCATACGTGGATTGTTCCTTTATGCTTGCAAAAACCATTAACTTACATGTGGGTCCGTTCCAATCATATAGCTCCACGTGTTTTACTGGCAATATTGGATTAAATTTGTATCACTTAAAATTTACTGAAATCAAAGTGTTACATTCCCAGGGGACTCTGTATTTTGGTAGTTCAAAGGCTTTTCAAGCATGTGACCAAGCTAAATGGCATGAAAAGATGTTCTGAGTGCAAAACATTTCCCAATTCTGTCATGGGTGCATACTTAGCACCATAAACTTGTGACACAGTCTGAAAATTGTATAATTATGTTGTGTAACACACCTTTGACAACCAGAACTTTGGAAAGCGTGTAAGAGCTTGCACATTACACCACACTTTTGATACTGTCTCAAAGCAGGAGTTGCTGAAAATCTAAAAGTGTAAATGTTGCACCTTGCAGTGCAAATAATGATATTAAATGGTACTTTATCTGACTTTTCACTGCTGAATCGTATTTGAAAGTGAGCATATGAATGACCTTTGCATGTAGATTTAATTGTCAAAGTTATTTTATCAAATAGCCTTACATCACTTTTTTTTTACATTACTATAACATTCGTTGTATCAAGTGATTCCTCATTTTCTTTTTTTTTCTCAATGTAGCAACTTTCCCAAACAGGTTATGATACTGTATAATGTTAAACATGTGTGTCAGATTTTTTGGTCACTCACAGGTGGGATCCTCATCGCGCAGTGGACCCAGACCAATGCTGTTTTCCCGGTCTAACTGTACATACAGACCCGAAGGCACATGCTGTACGTAGCACTTTTGTCTTTGAGGCGAACCAAGGATTACTTGTAGGTTCTTGTGAATGGTGATGGTTTTTACATCTATGACTTCTCCATGCAACTCTGTCAAAAGAAAATCTCTTATTATCATTTTGTTTCATAATCAAAACACAAAGGAATTTAGGAAATATGCACAAGATAGCTAGATGATTCTATACAGTCTGGTGCTAAGCCAACCTTTGCCCTGCACTAGCATGCATAAATAATTATACATCCACATTGGCCATTTGTGTCTTCTTCAATACTGAAGAAAAATTAACACAAAAATCCCACTTTGCATGAAGGAAACAAAACGTATATTCATCAGATCACACAACACTGACATGTGTTTAGAGCTTAAAATTATTGTTGGGTTAACTTAATACAAACTCAGATTGGTGAAAGTATGTCCCACTCCTTACTGAATAAAGCTGGTAGGTAACCAGAAATGTCTTTGTTTCATGTCACATGTGATTCACAGTAGTCCCATTTTTTTTTTTTTATTATTGAACATTTAAATTAATTTGGGAGTGCAGATCCCAAAGTGGTCTTTTCAAACAGACAGTCTGTGACTATAGATAGGGGCACAATAACACATGAGGACTGTTACAGTCATGTTCTCAGCTCAGCATGCGTGTATTGTGACAATTACCAACATAAAATTCAGTGTGTTGGGGTATGTATGGTGAAATCTCCTTGACCTTGACCATTTTGACTGTAAATATCATTGCAATTAAATGAGCATCTTGTGATATTCAGGATATGTAGTGACATGGTAGATGATTGATTCAAATTCATATACATGTATTGTATTGTAAACATCTTTATTTTTCCTGAATTACCCAACAGTAACATAGTGCAACTAATCTTGGAGCTTTCCCTTGACTTTGGTAATAAAGACATACAGGTTACTATCTTATATGTCATAATAT
This sequence comes from Hermodice carunculata, assembly GCA_964020975.1. Taxonomy (NCBI): domain Eukaryota; kingdom Metazoa; phylum Annelida; class Polychaeta; order Eunicida; family Amphinomidae; genus Hermodice; species Hermodice carunculata. Next base: position 90,295,469 of record OZ026612.1, on the reverse strand, counting down.
TCATAGTCTATCACCAGGTGAGGAACTTTTTGCTTCTGTAGCATCATTTTCTACTGGTCATTAGAATTGTGCCGAATGCTTGCTTTTGTGAATACAGAATTTAAAGGCCCGCTTGGCCTTTCATGATATCTTTGTATCATAATAATGTACACATTCATGTCCTTGACCTACCTATTAAAGGATGACCTACTAACCAAAAAATGAATTTTCTCCATAACTTATAAAGTTGTTCACCAAGTTTCAGGATCTTAAAGTCTCACTGACAGTTTCTTCCAAAATATGAATTACCATTAGAATGCCCACTGACTTGCACAGTAAGCAATAGAAAAGCTGCATGTACTGATAAGTTCCCGAATTAAAAAAAAAAATCGTTAAAAATCAGGAATCCACAGCAGTGCTACCTAGTGAACAGCTTTAATTGACCTTTTCACAAGGAGCATATCCACAAAGATTCAACATAATCTGAGAGACAATTCTGGAGAAGAAGTGACATGTAACAAAAACACACAAATATTCGCAAAAAAATTGAAAAACATTGCAGCACCACCTGGTGAACAAATTAAGAACTAGGAGTCCCTACAAGTCTTCTTATGTAATATCAGAGCAATCCAAAAATCACTGGAGTGTGACCACTTGAACAAACCTGGTAGAAACCCACCCAAGGTACATTGCAACCAAGTTTGAAGTCAATCTGGATGACGGTTTTGGAGAAAAAGTCAAAAATGTGAATTAGCATTAGAATGCCCATTGACTGACCTAGTAATCAATTGGCCCTTCCATAAGGAACATATCCACCCGTGTAAGCTTAATCTGAGTGAAGGTTCTGGAGACGAAGTCGAAAGTAGCTATAACACACACAAATTCATAAAAAATTAGAAAAGAAACTGCAGCGCCACCTGGTGAACAAATTAACAACAAGGAGTCCCTAGGTGTCTTCCTGTGTGATATCAAAGCAATTGGGTAAGCAGTTTCGGAGAAGAAGATGTTTTAAGATTTGTTCAAAAAAAAAGAACAAAAAAAATTCATTAAAAATCCAAAAATCATTGGAGCATGAACATTTGAACAAAACTCGTAGAAACCCACCCAAGGTACATGGCCACCAAGTTTGAAGTTAATCTGGAGGACAGTTTTCGAGAAGAAGTCGAAAATGTGAATTAGCATTAGAATGCCCACTGACTTCCATAGTAATCAATAGGAAAGCTATTTGACCGAGAAGTACCTGTATTGAAAAAATCGTTAAAAATCAGGAATCTGCACCATTCCCACATAGTGAACAACTTTGTTTGACCCTTCTACAAGAAACATATCCACCATGTTTCAGCTTAATCTGAGTAACGGTTCTGGAGAAGAAGTCGAAAATAGCTATAAAACACAAAAATTGATAAAAAATAAGAAAAAAATTGCAGCGCCACCTGGTGAACAAATTCAGAACTAAGAGTCCCAGGGAGTGTTCCTGTGTGATATCAAAGGAATTGGCTGAGCGGTTTCAGAGAAGAAGATTTTTTAAGATTTACCAACAAAAAAAAAAAAAATTCATAACAAATCCAAAAATCACTGGACCGTAACCATTTGAACAAACTTGGTAGAGACCCACCCAAGGCACATCTCCACCAAGATTGAAGTGGATCTGGCAGATGGTTTTTGAGAAGAAGTCGAAAATGTGAATTGTGGACGACAGACGGACGACAGACCCTCACAAAACCTCAGCTGAGGTAAAAATTCATTAAAAATTAAAAAATCACTGGACCGTGACCATTTGTCCAAACTTAGTAGAGACCCACCCAAGGCACATCTCCAACAAGTTTGAAGTGGATCTGGCTGACGGTTTTTGAGAAGAAGTCGAAAATGTGAATTGTGGACCGACGGACGACGGACCCTCACAAAACCTAAGCTGACTGACAAGTCAGCTGAGGTAAAAATGTGAATTATCATAGCTTTTTAATGCTTTAGTCAAGGATATGATGATCAGTGTGCATAAGTGTTGTGTAAAGGATATCCTGATCAGTGTGCATAAGTGTTGTGTAAAGGATATCATGATCAGTGTGCATAAGTGTTGTGTAAAGGATATCATGATCAGTGTGCATAAGTGTTGTGTAAAGGATATTATGATCAGTGTGCATAAGTGTTGTGTAAAGGACATCATGATCAGTGTGCATAAGTGTTGTGTAAAGGATATCATGATCAGTGTGCATAAGTGTTGTGTAAAGGATATTATGATCAGTGTGCATAGGTGTTGTGTAAAGGACATCATGATCAGTGTGCATAAGTGTTGTGTGAAGAGGAAGGTACTCACTAGTCTCCTGTACCCTGACAGTTGCATGGTATTCAAGGTATTCAAACCGCTGTTTTTTCTCCTCCTCCTCCCCCTCCTCCTCCACTTTACGTCTCTTCACACCCTGAAAGCAATATGCAACACTTGCTGAAAAAAAAATATATATATGTAACCCTCTCCAAAATCAGCTGACAGGAACATGTCTCAATCACTTCTTATCAATTTTAAAGTTAACAAAGCAAAATTAAGATTTATTGGCAAACCCTATTAGAACAGCACGCCACTGGTCCAGAGGCTGAGCTCCACACTTGTCCAATGGAAAGCTGCTGATAAATTCAAGGGGGAGAGGGTTACATTGTGTTATTGGTGACAGATAATGGACCGCATGCTGCTGCAGTAAAGCCAGTCTCAGCAGCACAGGAAAATTTGACAAAAGGCCCATGGGGCTAATGCTCTGCTGACCACCACCACCACCAAAAAAATTTTTTTCTGAAATGTATTTAATCCACGAACTTGAAAATTTAAACAAGGTAAGCCACACTGTGCAATAACAAACTTCCATATGACACACATTTGTGGAGTAATTTGGCATCATTCCCCTTATTCTTTATCAAGATATTTAATTAAATGTCCCTTTATGTGCTTAATGACCTTGAAAAATAGGTCTAGGTAACACAATAATTGGGTCATGGTGACTCAAAAAGTAGGTCAGCCCTTAGAATTTTATATACATGTACAATGTACTCAAGTGTAAGTTTGATCTGGAGGCTCTATTCTCTTTACCATTGATGTCCGAACTACACCCTACCATTACAAAATCATCTCTTCAAACTTAAAAGGTCTAGTGACCTTACAAAAATAGGTCAAGGTCATTGATCTTATAACGTATTAGCATTATACATCATCTATATATCCTATATGTCTAATGCAATTATTTTTCACGATATGAAATTTTATATCTTTCAAGACAATTCAACTTGTAATTTGTCAAATTATAGGTGGCACCATTAGTATCATAACCAACCAAGATTTTGACCTCTTCTTCAATCCCACTAAATTTCATGAAGATCAATAAACAAGAGGGCTTTTTGAACAACCCATGCTCAGCTGACCCAGAGATTCATCACACTTGTGGCACTCTGAAGGTGGGATAGCATCAAGGTTACCCATGTATTTAGTCTGACCTTTATGGAAGAACACTAACATGTGCACCATCAAAATCCCAGTTCAAGTAGTTCTCAAGTTATAGTGAAGAGTAAGATTCATGTACATTGCACTGTGATCCCTGAAATGAGGTCAAGGTCACTCATGTAATGTCTAAGCTTGACCTTCATAGAGAAACATTTACATACATGTGCAACATCAAGGTCCTAACTCAAAACAGATCTCAAGTTAACAAGCGAACAGTAAATTTCATGTAAGTTGTCATGTGACCTTGGGAATGAGGTCAAGGTCCAAAAATCACTAGAGCATGACCATTTGCACAAAATACGTAGACACTTATAAAAGGTACATCCCTACCAAGTTTGGCACAAATCTGGTAAAAATTATTGAAGTTATAACCATTACAAAAAACTCCCATGTTAGACTTTCGTTCCTTTTAAAACTTTTTTGAAGATTTTCCAAGAAAAAATCATAAAAAAATCCAAAAATCACTGGAATATGACCACTCAAACAAACTTGGTAGATACCCAATCAAGGTACATTGCCACTAAGTTTGACGTCAATCTAACTGACAGTTTCTTCAGAGAAGCCCAAAATCTGAATACCGTCTATGCATAAGTTCACCATGCGGGGAAACCCCAGCGGAGATTCTGATGTCAGAGCCAGGTGCGCACAGGTTTCTGGGTAATTTGTGGGCCACTCAGTATTACCGTACAGGCTACAGCGCTACTGAATGCAGCAAGTAACAAGGAGTGAAACACGGACCATGATTTCTTTCAAAAAACAGAATTTAGGGAGGCTGAAAAAGTATTTGAAAGACAAAGGAATATCAGTTGATGGAAGGAATACAGCGGCACTTTTATTTTTGATATTTGTCAGTTTGACGTTTCTTCCTGGTGTCAACATAACAGCCCACAACACAATAGTCAGTGGTGGTTTACCATGATAATTCGCCTTGTCACTCAACGTTCTAACTATCAATGCTTTCCGTACTCCCTCCTCCAACGATCTACAATGGTAAACTTCTATACACCTCCTGTATTTGGTCCATTTCCTTCTTTTCTGTTCAGGTAGACACGAACAAGATTAGTGTCTGCCACCATGCATTATCGTGAGAAGGTGCACAGCGCGCCATCTGGTAGCAAAAAATCAGCCCGCATGCCTCTCTTTGGTAATGGGACAGCTGCCGGGGTTTTCCCGCTTGGTGAACTTATGGATAGACCGTATTAGCTTGAGACTGCCCTTTGGCTTGCATAATAATCAATAGAAAAGGTGCATTTATCCATAAGTACCCAAAATTTTAGAAAATCGTTTTAAAGTCAGGAATCCATTGCAGTGCCACCTAGTGAACGTTTTTGTTTGACACAAACATATGCACATATCCACAATGTTTCAGCTTAATCTGAGTGAAGGTTCAGGAGAAGTACTCAAAAGTAGCAAAAACACACAAAAAAATTCACAAAAAATTTGAAAAAAATTGTAGCACCACCTGGTGAACAATTAAGAACTAGGAGTCCCTAGTAGTGTTACTGTGTGATATCAAAGCAATTGTGTGAGCGGTTTTGGAGAAAATAGATTTTTAAGATTTGCCCCAAAAAAGAACCAAAAAATTCAGAACTAGAAAATTGTCCAAAGGACACAGATGCCCCCACCTGTCATTGCCCCCATCAGCATTGGAAAGAATATAGCATGTAACTGGTGTAAGACTTCAAACATATTGTAAAATCTTCAGATGGATAATAATTATACACATATAACTTACATGACACTTGCATCTTCAAAATTGTTTTTGACAATACAATATTACCCATAATATGTAAAACAGTCTCAACTTCAATTACAGCTGTTGTTTGTGATTTCTCAAATAACTGATTGCTAAAATTTATGTTTTTTCCCAGCAACAGCATTTCTTAGAACACTGCCAGCATTAGGGATGGTAAGCTGTTGACTTATTGAATGATATTTATATCAGATTTCATGGCTATACCTGAAATACTTTATGAGCTACACATGGCATGTATTGATTAATTATTCTATCAGGTTCCATAGCTGTAAATAAAAAACTTCTTGAAAAATGCAGGGCAGGAATCTGAAAAGCCCAACCTCGAATCAACATTGCCATTAATTAATGATTAATTAATGTGGGATAACCCCAGGTGCACACCTTCATATATTGATAGATGTGTCCACAGTTTCATGGTTGAACTTCAAATACTTTTATAGATACATGCAACACAAATGTGACGAGTCTAACGTTGAATCAAGATTTTCCCTAAGTTAATTGATGATAAATTAACACAAGATAATTACTTCAAGAGAGAAACAAAACCCCAGGTGCACTCTTCAAATATTGATAGATGTTTCCACAAAGTTTCATGGTTGAAGCTCAATACTTTTAGAGATACATACGACACAAATGCGACAAGTGTAACATCAAATCAACATTTTCCCTAAGTTTAATAATGATTAATTATTAGGCCTGTATAATTAACCCAAGAGACAAACAAAACCCCAGGTGCACAACTTCATATATTAATAGATGTTTCCACAAAGTTTCATGATTGTAGCTCAAACACTTTTGGAGATATGTGCCACACAAATGTGACAATTATAATGTCGGATGAACAGACATCTCCTTTGAAACTTAAAAGCTTCATACACTATTCCACCATACCGACACTGGCATAAACAGGTAAATACTAATACAATTTTTAGCACCATAAAGTTGACTAGAGGTATTATGAAGTAAAGTGTAATAAGGTATTAGCTGGAAGCAACCTCTTCCACTATACTGGATGAAGATTGAAAAGGAAGAAATCCTGCAAAAAGTGAGTATGATCATGGTTTTATGACTTAAGACGAACTAGAGAAAATTCTCTAGGTGGGTTAAATATATTTTACCCTGGGTACTTCTCTAGAATGTTTCCTGTCAGATCAGGGTATGAGATAATATCAAACTTGAACTGGTCTCTCTTGTCAAATATTTTTGTTACATATTGGTTTTTCTTTATTTCTATATCCAGATCACGGAAAGTAGCTTTTGTATCACTTTCATATACCAGATTTAATATTAGTTCTCTTGGATTTATGTTTTTCCAATTTCCCTTTATTTCATCTCCATTGTTTAAAGCACACAGGTCATCTATAAATCTTCTGGTGTGAGAATAGGATCTTCTTGCAGCTGTAAAGTTTGTTTTTGCCAATTCCTTCATCCATTTTGATTCATAAAAATGTAAATAAAATTTGGCAATATATGGGGCTGGATCTGTTCCCATTGGTATGCCTACTATTTGTTGATAGACTCGGGTTCCAAAGCAAAAGTATACATTGTTGACGTCACAGATTGTTCTTACCTTTATCAAATTTAGCCACAGCACCAGATATTTTAATATAATGACATGTGCCACCTTTGAACGCTTTATCCAACATTGAAATTAACATGTTGTTTAGGTCTGTCAAGTAGGGCTGTAACGATACACCTTTTCACGATACGATACGTATCCCAATACGGAACTGACGATACGATACAAAACGATACAATTTGATACTTAACCATAATAGTACAGGGGTCACATTATTTCAGTACGGGTTCGTTGGACCCATCTTTCTTCTTTTTCAGGAAAAATAGTGAGTCCATGAACTGAATCGATGGGTCCAGTCTGAAATTGTGCAATCTAGACTTTTGATGTATTTTGATTAATTGAGTTTAATTGGTATAATCAACATACATCAAAATGATAAACAAATAAAACATGCAGGTAACTTTAGCCTAGAAACGAACATAACATAGGGTCTATATGCTCATGTAGGTGACTCATTATTATAAAATTTAAGATTAAACAAAAAGTTACCAATATGCTAACTTGATGTAAAAGGGTCTAAAAGTTGTTTACTGTACCAAGGATGGATTCAATCTGCCCAGGGACCTGCTATTAGGACTAAGTCTATAACACATCCCTGGTCTACCAAAAATGATTGTGAAGGGGGCTTAACCCCTAGCACGCTGCCACTGTGCCAGTATCTGGTATCGCACAGTTTTTCAACAAGCTTGCACAACAAGCGGCATGCATGACTGAACATGCCTGGGCTCTGTTATTTTTGCGATTGATTGCACGTGATAATATGGTCAGAAATTACATGATTCATGATACTGATAATGGTCGATGCAAAACACCGTGACCGAATGGGGTAATTTTTGCAGTTGTGTCATTCAAAATGCATCGCGTTTGTGCGTGCGTCCACAGCGACGCGAAATGACAATGTTTTTATTAATTTCCGGGCGTCTTTTCTTCATTTTTGCGTCTATGACGCAGGACGCAAGCTTAATTAATGTGACCCCTGAATAATGAGGGTGCTGCTTTTTCTCGCCGGGCACAGTCATTTTGCTGACCTAGATTCAGACTTTGCACACAAGGGTATGACGTAGCGCCACAAAGCGTCATGCATATATGATTATGAAGGGAATCCCAAAACACTTTTGTAGGCAAAAATAGATCATAACTAGGAAAGATGATTTGCTAGCAAATCAGTGTGTGTGTCTTCAAAGCATATTGGTATGGCAATGTAAAACTATTCCATAAAACAGGAGTAGAAGTCGGAATGGCATCTCTGTCTATTATAGCTTTGAAGTTATTCAAGATTTTAAATTTCTAATGGTACTTTTTTTACATAATTTAAATTGCTACAACTTTTATTTTTTATTCATTAGGTGATTAGGTGCCAATGGTCAACAACCCCCTAGTAGAAGTTGGAATGACATCTCTATTATACTGTTGAAGATATTCAAGATTGAAAATTTCAAATTCAGAAAGAAAGAAAGAAAGAAAGAGAGAAAGAAAGAAAGAAAGAAAGAAAGAAAGAAAGAAAGAAAGAAGGAAGGGAGGGAGGGAGGGAGGGAGGGAGAGAGAGAGAGAGACAGACAGACAGACAGACAGACAGACAGAAAGAAAGAAACACAGACAGACAGACAGAAAGAAAGAAGGAAAGAAAGAAACACAGACAGACAGACAGACAGACAGAAAGAAAGAAAGAAAGAAAGAAAGAAAGAAAGAAAGAAAGAAAGAAAGAAAGAAAGAAAGAAAGAAAGAAAGAAAGAAAGAAAGAAAGAAAGAAAAGTGTGTGTTGACACACGCACACTTTAATGATAGAATGCATGAGCAGGGATCTTGAGCATTTCCTGGACTGTGTAATTGTATATAAATGATGTAGCCCAAAATGTTTTCTTTAAGAGCCCCTGAGCTGACTGGTGTCCAGAAAGAAAACATTAACTTATAATTAAATTACCAAACAGACATAGCCATTCAATCAATGCAGCCAATGTTTATATGACAAAATTAGCTCATTCAGTGATGAACCCAAAGGATATGCTCTTTGCTAATTCTTTCAAATTTGCATTGCTAATACAATGTGTGAAACAAATAAAAAAGGTCAGAATATCACAAATCATGAGCAGATATTCTATTCTATTATGATTGTCAGATATTTTAAATCAGAACCCCCTCATTTAAAAGATAAGAATACTCAGTATATCCCTTTGATACAAATTTTACTGACAGAAAATGAAGACTTCTGTCCTGAATGAGTCAAGGGATGCCCCATTTTCAAAGGGTCATTTTGATGTCACATCTTGTAAAATATATATACCAGGATTATGGCTTGTTTGCAGTTTAATTGAGATCTGACACCCCTGTAAAAATGTCCCACAGGTCTTCCGATGTTGATAAAGGCTCTGGATTATGAGTGAAATCTATTGGGGGTAATAAAATACACATAAACTGAAGGGGGAAAGGGTAGGGTTTATTTTGATGTGGTTACACTTGCCAGGACTTTGGAATAAGCTGGCCATTTGATACCAATCATTCACTGTCACTGGTCATGTGTGTTTGGTGGGGTGGCAGACACATAGCAGGGCCAGCTCCACAGTAAAATGGTGTCCCTTTAGCCAGATTATTTTGTAAAAAATCCAATTATTTGACGCTACAAAAGTGAAAATAAAACCCATATAAATGTCTACAGCATCACCCATGTGGACCCGTTTACAAACACCACTAATTATAGCAGCTGGGTTGAGTGGCAGGGCAAAAAGGTCAGTGATAGGCTGTTTGGCCCATCAGCACTATGGTCACAACTAATGAGACGGCCCCCAGAGCTCAAGTTAGGTGGAATGCACTGTATAGTATATAACATATTGAAGATTTAAAACTTTAATTAGCCCTCATTTGCATAATTTTGAAAAGCATGACCTCTCATTATAAAAAGGCCAGACTTTATCTATAGATGTATAATTGTGCCAAGTTTGGAGTTTCTACGTGTTATATTTTTCAAATGAAATGTCGGACAAATTTGCCTGTAAAGAAAGATAGAAAGAAAGAAGAAAGAAAGAAAGAAAGAACTAGAAAAGATGATTTGCTGCATAGCAAATCAGTGTGTGTGTCTTCAAAGCATATTGGTATGGCAATGTACAACTATTTCATAACACAGGAGTAGAAGTTGGAATGGCATCTCTATCTATTACAGCCTTGAAGTTATTTAAGATTTAAAATTTCTAATGGTGCTATTTAGCATAATTCAAATTGCTACAACTTTTGTTTTAGATTCATTACATGCGCAATGGTCAGGAACCCCCTATTAGAAGATAAACTGACATGAACATGAACCAAATCGGATGAAAATTTACCAAGTTATGGCAAGATGAAACTTTCAAAGCTCCAAATGACCTTGACCTTTGCCCTTTCAAGGTCACGTGTTCTTATAAAAATGTGCAGTGTTGCAATACCTACAATTTGAGCCAAACATGATTAGAATTGGATGGAAAATAGCCAAGTTGTGACTGGATGAAACTTTCAAAGGTTCAAATGACCTTGACCTTTGACCATTAGAGGTCACACATAAATTTTGAAATATGCAGGGTTACAATAGCTACAATATGAGCCCAACATGATCAAAATTAGATAAAGATTGACCAAGTTATGGCTAGAAGAAGGCCACCAACGAAAGTGGCCTTTGACCTTGAAATGACCTTTGACCTTGAGATGACCTCTTCCTGAAGTGAACCTTGACCTCAAAAATGACATTTTGGCTTAAAATTGACCTTTGACCTTAACATGATCTTTGACCTTGACATGACCTTGACATTTGAGATGACCTTTACCTTGCTATGATTGAACTCCTATACACTCGGGACCACATCTACTATAGTATACAACATATTGAAGATTTAAAACTTTAATTAGCCCTCATTTGCATAATTTTGAAAAGCATGACCTCTCATTATAAAAAGGCCAGACTTTATCCATAGAAGTATAATTGTGCAAAGTTTGGAGTTTCTACATGTAATACTTTTCAAATGAAATGTCGGACAAAATTGCCTGTAAAGAAAGAAAGAAAGAAAGAAAGAAAGAAGAAAGAAAGAAACTAGAAAAGATGATTTGCTGCATAGCAAATCAGTGTGTGTGTCTTCAAAGCATATTGGTATGGCAATGTACAACTATTTCATAACACAGGAGTAGAAGTTGGAATGGCATCTCTATCTATTACAGCTTTGAAGTTATTTAAGATTTAAAATTTCTAATGGTGCTATTTAGCATAATTCAAATTGCTACAACTTTTGTTTTAGATTCATTACATGCACAATGATCAGGAACCCCCTATTAGAAGTTAAACTGACATGAACATGAACCAAATCGGATGAAAATTTACCAAGTTATGGCAAGATGAAACTTTCAAAGGGCCAAATGACCTTGACCTTTGCCCTTTCGAGGTCACGTGTTCTTATAAAAATGTGCAGTGTTGCAATACCTACAATTTGAGCCAAACATGATTAGAATTGGATGGAAAATAGCCAAGTTGTGCCTGGATGAAACTTTCAAAGGTTCAAATGACCTTGACCTTTGACCATTAGAGGTCACACATAAATTTTGAAATATGCAGGGTTACAATAGCTACAATATGAGCCCAACATGATCAAAATTGGATAAAAATTGACCAAGTTATGGCTAGAAGAAGGCCACCAAGGAAAGTGGCCTTTGACCTTGAAATGACCTTTGACCTTGAGATGACCTCTACCTGAAGTGAACCTTGACCTCAAAAATGACATTTTGGCTTAAAAATGACCTTTGACCTTGACATGACCTTTGACCTTGACATGACCTTGACATTTGAGATGACCTTTACCTTGCTATGATTGAACTCCTATACACTCGGGACCACATCTACTATAGTATACAAGATATTGAAGATTTAAAACTTTAATTAGCCCTCATTTGCATAATTTTGAAAAGCATTATCTCTCATTATAAAAAGGCCAGACTTTATCCATAGAAGTATAATTGTGCCAAGTTTGGAGTTTCTACATGTAATACTTTTCAAATGAAATGTCGGACAAATTTGCCGGTAAAGAAAGAAAGAAAGAAAGAAAGAAAGAAAGAAAGAAAGAAAGAAAGAAAGAAAGAAAGAAAGAAAGAAAGAAAGAAAGAAAGAAAGAAAGAAGAAAGAAAGAAATAAAGAATTCCTAGAAAAACAGAAAAGTGTGCGTTGACACACACACTTTAACTAGGAAAGATGATTTGCTAGCAAATCAGTGTGTGTGTCTTCGAAGCATATTGGTATGGCAATGTACAACTATTCCATAAAACAGGAGTAGAAGTTGGAATGGCATCTCTGTCTATTATAGCTTTGAAGTTATTCAAGATTTTAAATTTCTAATGGTGCTTTTTTACATAATTTAAATTGCTACAACTTTTATTTTCAATTCATTAGGTGAATGGGTGCCAATGGTCAACAACCCCATAGTAGAAGTTGGAATGACATCTCTATTATACTGTTGAAGATATTCAAGATTGAAAATTTCAAATTCAGAAAGAAAGAAAGAAAGAAAGAAGGAAGGAAGGAAGGAAGGAAGGAAGGAAGGAAGGAAGGAAGGAAGGAAGGAAGGAAGGAAGGAAGGAAGGAAGGAAGGAAGGGAGGGAGGGAGGGAGGGAGGGAGGGAGGGAGGGGGAGAAAGAAAAAGAAACAAAGACAGACAGAAAGAAAGAGAGAAAGAAAGAAAGAAAGAAAGAAAGAAAGAAAGAAAGAAAGAAAGAAAGAAAGAAAGAAAGAAAGAAAAGTGTGTGTTGACACACACACGCTTTAATGATAGAATGCATGAGCAGGGATCTTGAGCATTCCCTGGACTGTGTAATTGTATATAAATAATGTAGCCCAAAATGTTTTCTTTAAGAGCCACCGAACTGACTGGTGTCCAGAAAGAAAACATTAACTTATAATTAAATTACCAAACAGACATAGCCATTCAATCAATGCAGCCAATGTTTATATGACAAAATTAACTCGCTCAGTGATGAGCCCAAAGGATATGCTCTTTGTATTTCTTTCAAATTTGCATTGCTAATACAATGTGTGAAACAAATAAAAAAGGTCAGAATATCACAAATCATGAGCAGATATTCTATTCTATTATGATTGTCAGTTATTTTAAATCAGAACCCCCTCATTTAAAAGATAAGAATACTCAGTATATCCTTTTGATACAAATTTTACTGACAGTAAATGAAGACTTCTGTCCTGAATGAGTCAAGGCATGCCGCATTTTCAAAGCGTCATTTTGATGTCACATCTTGTAAAATATATACCAGGATTATGGCTTGTTTGCAGTTTAATTGAGATCTGACACCCCTGTAAAAATGTCCCACAGTTCTTACGGTGTTGATATAGGCTGTGGATTATGAGTGAATTCTATTGGGGGTAATAAAATACACATAAACTTAAGGAGGAAAGGGTAGGGTTTATTTTGATGTGGTTACACTTGCCAGGACTTTGGAATAAGCTGGCCATTTGATACCAATCATTCACTGTCACTGGTCATGTGTGTTTGGTGGGGTGGCAGACACATACTGTATAGTATACAACATATTGAAGATTTAAAAACTTTAATTAGCCCTCATTTGCATAATTTTGAAAAGCATGACCTCTCATTATAAAAAGGCCAGACTTTATCTATAGATGTATAATTGTGCCAAGTTTGGAGTTTCTACATGTTATACTTTTCAAATGAAATGTCTGACAAATTTGCCTGTAAAGAAAGAAAGAAAGAAGAAAGAAAGAGAGAAAGAAAGAAAGAAATAAAGAACTAGGAAAGATGATTTGCTAGCAAATCAGTGTGTGTGTCTTCAAAGCATATTGGTATGGCAATGTAAAACTATTCCATAAAACAGGAGTAGAAGTCGGAATGGCATCTCTGTCTATTAAAGCTTTGAAGTTATTCCAGATTTAAAATTTCTAATGGTGCTTTTTTACATAATTTAAATTGCTACAACTTCTATTTTTAATTCATTAGGTGATTAGGTGCCAATGGTCAACAATCCCCTAGTAGAAGTTGAAATGACATCTCTATTATACTGTTGGAAGATATTCAAGATTGAAAATTTCAAATTCAGAAAGAAAGAAAGAAAGAAAGAAAGAAAGAAAGAAAGAAGGAAGGAAGGAAGGAAGGAAGGAAGGAAAGAAAGAAAGAAAGAAAGAAAGAAAGAAAGAAAGAAAGAAAGAAAGAAAGAAAGAAAGAAAGAAAGAAAGAAAGAAAGAAAGAAAGAAAGAAAGAAAAAAGATAGAAAGACACACACACTTCAATGATAGAATGCATGAGCAGGGATCTTGAGCATTCCCTGGACTGTGCAATTGTAGATAAATAATGTAGCCCAAAATATTTTCTTTAAGAGCCACCGAACTGACTGGTGTCCAAAATACCAAACAGACATAGCCATTCAATCAATGCAGCCTATGTTTATATGACAAAATTAACTCATTCAGTGATGAACCCAAAGAATATGCTCTGTATAATTCTTTCAAATTTGCATTGCTAATACAATGTGTGAAACAAATAAAAAAGGTCAGAATATCACAAATCATGAGCAGATATTCTATTCTATTATGATTGTCAGATATTTTAAATCAGAACCCCCTCATTTAAAAGATAAGAATACTCAGTATATCCCTTTGATACAAATTTTACTGACAGTAAATGAAGACTTCTGTCCTGAATGAGTCAAGGCATGCCGCATTTTCAAAGCGTCATTTTGATGTCACATCTTGTAAAATATATACCAGGATTATGGCTTGTTTGCAGTTTAATTGAGATCTGACACCCCTGTAAAAATGTCCCACAGTTCTTACGGTGTTGATAAAGGCTGTGGATTATGAGTGAATTCTATTGGGGGTAATAAAATACACATAAACTTAAGGAGGAAAGGGTAGGGTTTATTTTGATGTGGTTACACTTGCCAGGACTTTGGAATAAGCTGGCCATTTGATACCAATCATTCACTGTCACTGGTCATGTGTGTTTGGTGGGGTGGCAGACACATACTGTATAGTATACAACATATTGAAGATTTAAAAACTTTAATTAGCCCTCATTTGCATAATTTTGAAAAGCATGACCTCTCATTATAAAAAAGCCAGACTTTATCTATAGAAGTATAATTGTGCCAAGTTTGGAGTTTCTACGTGTTATACTTTTCAAATGAAATGTCGGACAAATTTGCCTGTAAAGAAAGAAAGAAAGAAGAAAGAAAGAAAGAAAGAAATAAAGAATTCCTAGAAAAACAGAAAAGTGTGTGCTGACACACACACTTTAATTCCTAGAAAAACAGAAAAGTGTGTGCTGACACACACACTTTAATAAAGAATTCCTAGAAAAACAGAAAAGTGTGCGTTGACACACACACTTTAAATAAAGAATTCCTAGAAAAACAGAAAAGTGTGTGCTGACACACACACTTTAATCAGAGGGCTGACGAATGGTTTGTCAATTGACGAGTTTACCTTCACAAAATTACGGTAAATCTTAATGAATTATGGCCTTTACTTCCGTATTTTTTCTTTTTAGAGCTGAAATTACTTATATGATGGAATGTATCGTATTTTTGCGATACAGGGGACCTCATTTCGATACGTGTATCGTGGATGGACTGTACCGCGATGCACCGTTATCGCTGTATATCGTTACAGCCCTACTGTCAAGTTGATCTTTGTATACAATATTGAGAAATCAAAGGTATGAATTGATTTGGCACCATTCTTCTTGATTTTGTCAATGTCTAGAACGATATCACTAGTGTTATCTGTAATCCACATTCTATTCACTCCCGTGTACATTTTCACTTTTTTGCAGTATAAGTATGTGAATTTTTGACAAGTTTCAGAACATTAGTGAGCTGTTTGGCAACTTGTTTCACAACACATTTCTTTGCTGCAATGATGAACCTGAATTTAACAGGGTTTTTATGCATTTTGACAATTGCATTATATAATTGGCAATTTCTTGTCCTCATTTGAGACAATGCATTTCAACTCCTTGTTTTTATCCACTTGGTCCTTGATAATAGTATCAGAGGTTCCTGCCTGTTGATAACTTTCACTATTTAATTCACTCAGTACTGTATTAAAGTAGTATAGTTTACAAGTTAGTGCAATGTTATTGCTAGCTTTATCAACAGGTGTGATGACAAACTTGTCATGCAAGTCTTGCAATTCCTGACTACAATGTGAATCTTGCAGCACCTGTATAATCTGTCTCCACTTTTGGAGAGGTCCTTTTCTCAGGTTTTTAATTGTTTCATCCACTTTTTCCATTATTTTAACTTTCCATTCATCAAATGCCTTGTTACAGATTCCTTTCTTATTCTTATGTCTCTTAATGAAACTGTTGATTCCTCTTATAATCTCCTTTCTTGCCTTTGTGAAGTTGATGTTATGCCTTTCTCGATAGTTTGGTCCTCTTTGGAACAAATGTCTCAATTTTTTGTTTCGAATGATACTTAAAGACGTTCGGTACACCGCGTTATGCGCAACCATTTATGGTCCAATGCCTCTATGCAGTTAGAGCTGGTATTTGTCGATACCTGCACTAGCTGCTGTTCGCTTTTCCTATTTTGCACAGTTCCGTTTGAGAAACATGGATTGTTTACGAAGAGTGAAAAGGAAAAAGAATGGGCGGTTTGTTAACAAATGCCAAAACAAAGGACTAAATACTTTAAAACAAGGCAGAATACGTCGAAACACGACAGTGGTAGACCAAAACGCATGTACACAATCAGCGAACGCTGACCAAGCCACCGTCGAAAGTGCCACGCCCACCCCCCAAATGCCACATGTACATGTAAACACTGACAGGGACGAAGGTCGCAAAATAGTGGAACTAAGTGTACTAGCCGATAATCTTGTATGCGAGGAATGTAAAAAAAAAGACATTGTCCCTAAAAAACACAGAATCAGAAAAACGATATGGCTTGGTCAGTGTACTGTCCATTTCTTGTGAATGTGGTACGATAAACGCTGTCCCAACTGGAAAAAAACAACAACAGAGTAATACCCCAGCGTCAAAAGGTGGCACAGGCATATTTGATAATGTGC
Organism: Hermodice carunculata; assembly: GCA_964020975.1. Taxonomy (NCBI): domain Eukaryota; kingdom Metazoa; phylum Annelida; class Polychaeta; order Eunicida; family Amphinomidae; genus Hermodice; species Hermodice carunculata. The sequence goes on along the minus strand of OZ026612.1, from coordinate 90,278,626 downwards.
TACCTGTGCTACCATTCGACACTGTATTAAGGCAACTATAATTTTGATATTCTTATGTTTACCTCTTTTTTCCACATTGCTGTATTGCACTATGGAGAGAATCTTAAAATGTTTGCCTCTTCTAAGTAAAACTATGAAAGTATATATTATGACTGGAATATAAAATTAACGACGTACTGCCGTTCATTTGAGCTACATACATGTATATTGATATGGTATCGAAGTGAGACAATGAATGGATACCTTTACCTATGAACTTAGAACAAATTAAGTCAACATGCATGAATTCTTTGTACAATTGCAGAAAAAATAGCACCGTATGATACCTTTTTTTGTTAATCAATGAAATCAGTACATATTTTGGAAACCCCCTACAATTTTTCAGGGATTTGTAAATATTTTTTCTATTTCAAATTTACAAAATACTGTGAGCACTTATACATTTTTGCAAGACCAGATGAATTTAAAGTCACATTCCAGCATGTTTTGTCTACATATTTGTTATTAAAAGGCTTGATATACATTGCAAACACTCATATCGAGGTAATTTATGCATAGTTATGCATCCTTAATTTGTTTTTTGCTTTTACCCACATATATAATGGCTGCCATCAAATTTCTGTAGTCCTCACATGTATCGCCACCTAGCGACAAAAGTAGCACCGTGACATGCCAATTTTTTGCTTGCATTTTGTTTCAAGTGCCAATATCTTTGTTCACACCAAAAACCAGAGATTTCTAAATTCTTTTGACCAGTGTACCGAACGTCTTTAAATCACACGTGATTCCACGTTTGTGGTCTTTATCCATATACTTCTTGAAATTAGTGTCACATTCACAAGTTTGACTATTCATTTTCCAGCTGTCTTAGTCCACTTAATCCATTATTCAATAGTAGTTGAAGACCTTATTACGACGGACAGACAAGGGCAAGGGCGAATCTATAAACCCCCTGGTGGGCACATAAATATCCAAAAATCACTGGCTGTGATCATTTGAAAAAACTTGGTAGAGATCCACCCAAGGTACATGGGCATCAAGTTTGAAGTAAACCTGGCAGACAGGTTTTGGTGAGAGAAAATAAAAAATCTGTATTGTGGGTGGACAGACAAACGGAAGGACACAAGGATGTTGCCCATTACCATATACCCCCTGTATGGGGGGGGGGGGGGAAGGGGATAATAAGCCAATGGCTATCATGTGAATGCTGCTACCATTATGGGAAGTGATACAAATACCATTCTCAAAAATTGCCCTTGATCCATGTCAGTTCATCAACCGGAATTTAGCAGACTTTTACGTGGAGGTTTTTTTCATGCCAAAAGCCTCATTTAGCTGCAGTTTTTCTTAAATTTCACGTTTATGTTTTCTGCCAAGTAGCTTTTCCAATTTCAGTTTGAATGTACAAGACAACAACTTTCCTTTGTAGGCAGATTTGCTTTGAAGCAAATCTTTTTTCTAGTTGAGCACACTGCACTCAAGACTTTTTATGTTCATTGAAAAAAAAACTATTTTTAGTATCAATGACCACAGCTTGACATGCATTATTATTCATGCATGTGGATTTCCCCAGAAAGGACTCTGTGTGAGTAAATGGTTGTACAACAACAGACGGTTTTACAAGCCATTAATAATACAATGCCAGGCAGACATAATGGAGACAACCGTGGTTATATCAATATCCCAGGGAATTCCTGTGATTCAGGCCTGTAGCATGCAAGTTGGTGCCACATGGATTTGAGAGCATGCAGTAGTTTTATTCTTGCACTGCAATTCTGTGCAATTCTTTAAAGCACCAAAAAAACAGTATTGACTTGAGCCATGCACACTTGGTACAGAAATAATTGATACTTTTAATGCTATTCTTTTATTAAAATTTAGAGATTTATGTTTCACATCTATGATGCCAAGTTCTGTAAAATGTCATAGGTGGTACCAGTAGTCCTGTTTGCAACATTCTGTTAGTATAATGTGCCATTTATGTTATAGAGTGGAACCTGCTCTGGCACCCACCTTTCCTAAAGTGTCCACCTCCAGAATGCTACCAGGCACAGGTACTTCTAGCAAATTTCCATTGTTTTTTTACCTGTCTAAAAGGCCCACCTGTCTAACATGAACAATGCCCAGCAAATTATTATCCCTGCAATAATAATAACAATAATGATGATGATGATGATGATGATGATGATGATGATGATGATGATGATGATGATGATGATGATGATGATGATGATGATGATGATGATGATAATAATAATGATAAAACTAGAGGGTTGTGACAGTATGAAATAATCCTATGACCTTTCAAATAATATCCAAGCCATTTTTCTGTAGCAAAATACATCACTGTCTGCAATATCAGTCTTTATGTACAAAGTTCTGGAGTCATAATTTTTTTAATGGAAGTGCTGGGGATCCACTATTACCAAAATATAAGCCAATATGTCAGTTTCCCCTTTCAAGGTCACACAAGTTAAAAATTAACAACATAAGGAGAAACCCCATAGGTACATGTTATTGGTGTTTAATAGAAAGTATAGGCTCACGATCCACCATTACCTAGATATAAGCCACTATGCATGTCTGACCTTTACATCTGCATTAACTTCAGGGCTCACACATACAATGTACATGTGTATGTGTCACATAGGGCTTGTACTTATGCTTAAGATGTACATGTGTGTGTGTCACAAAGGGGTCACACTTATGATACAGATGTGTACATCTCTATGTTACATAGGGGTCATACTTATGATACAGATGTACATGTGTATGAGTCACATAAGGGTTGTACTTATGATACAAATGTACATGTATATGTGTCACAGGGGCTATACTTATGATACAAATGTATGTGTCACATAGGGCTCATAGGCATGATGTAGATGTACATGTGCATGTGTCACATAGGGATTATACTTACAATATAGATGTGTACACGTGATTTGTCACAGGGGTCATACTTATGATACAGATGTACATGTGTATGTGTCACATACGGCTTGCACTTATGATACAGACGTACAAGTGTATCAGGGTTAGCAATAGGATTTTTCTCATGGGTCACAGCCACAGTGGCCATGATAAGTTTCGAAAAAATCAAATTTGAAATTTTATATGATGTTGAATTTACTTGCAGGTTAATTATTGACAGTACCACTGGTATAGACTGAGGGCTCGACAATTTTCTAGAAAATCACTTGTCTGCTGGGCAAGTAGATTTCAAAATCTACTCACCTGTGTGAAAAATCCATTGGTCCGAATATAACTTGGTACTATAAACAAACTTTTTTTTTCATCAATCCATAGACAAAGGCCGAGACAAACCATTTACCCTAATATGCCAGTTATTGTTGCTTGCAAATTTGCAAAAATTTTACCACGATTCTAGCAACGACTGTTGACAGTGAAACTGGCAAAATATTACAAACACGAATTGAGTAGTAAGCTTGCATGGGCTGCCTATGATGAAAAATACAGTGTAATTTCTGGGTAATAGCAGTCACTGTCCCCAGTAAACTTTAACAAAGATTTAAAATTGAGTTGCATTGGTTTTACCTTCCCATTTGTCATCGCCTCTGATGGGATACACATCGTTTGCATACCTACCATGGACGTTGTCAGTACATCGCAGTCAATTTGTGTATACACTATTGGCAAGTTCCTTGCAATAAATGGTGTTCTTAATTCAAAATCAAAGGAAAAATTTAATACTTCAAATCAGAAATTGAGTGTGCGCATCATCACCCGCTTTCCTACCACCATACACAAACAGCTGCTTGGCCACGTGGTCTCAAGCAACAACACATCACCTGATTGGTCAATTGAGTCACATGCAAAAATGAGCCAATCATGGCTCGTGTTACAGTGTGTTCATCATGGCTTCCACCCAGTGAACATGTGTGAATCTTACATAATTTATGGAGGGAACACACAAATGGGAAGCTTTGTTTATATTGCACCATGCGAAAATAAAAATTCCAGTGTTTATAGCAAAAATTATTTCGAGTCATAGGCAAATACGCAAAGGTAGGGGATACACGGTACCGCTGAATGTGTCCCAAATCAGTCCATGAGAGTGGATCCTATGTCCACGATGATGCTCAGTTCACCGGTCTGTACATCTACTCCACACTGGCAGTGACATGCTGTTTTTGCCTAGCAAGTCATCTCACAGCACTTATATATAATCTTTATTTTTTCCCAACACTGTAAGAACCATTACCAATCAGCTCAGCATGTCACAACTTTTAAACTATAAACACAGACCAGCATGTTCGGGGGATTATTTTAGCATGCTAATACTGTTCTGGTCTAAAGGATCGGATTTTTCCCCTGCTTCAGAAAAATGCAGGGCTGTGTTAATCAGTGCATCAGAGCACAATTATTTGCATAATTTACGCACATTTGTGCGAAATTGCTAACCCTGTATATGGGTCACATAGCGGCCATAATTATGATACAGATGTACATGTATATGTGTCACAGGGGTTATACTTATGATACAGATGTATGGGTCAAATAGGGGTCATACAATATAGGTGTACATGTGTATGTGTCAAATAGGGCTTATATGTATGATATAGGTGTACATGTGCAAGTGTCACATAGGGGTTATGATATACATGTACACATGTATACATCACATAAGGGTCATACTATACAGATGTATTCATGTATGTGTCAATTGGGAGTCATACTTATGATATAGATGTACATTTGTATGTGTGACATAGGGGGTTATACTTACGATACACATGTACATGTGTATGTCACATAGGGCTCATGCTTATGACATGGATGTACAGGTGTATGTCACATAGGGGTTGTACTTATGATACAGATAATACGTGCATGTGTCACATAGGGCTTGTCCTTATGATATAGATGTACATGTGTATGTGTCACATAGCAGTGATAGTTACGATAGAGATGTGCATGTGTGTCATATAGAGGTCATACTTACGATACAGACGTACACGTGTATGTGTCACATAGGGGTTATACTTATGCTTAAGATGTACATGTGTGTGTGTCACAAAGGGGTCATACTTAGGATACGGATTTATGTGTATGTGTCACATAGGTGTCATACTTACAATACAGATGTACATGTGTATGTGTCACAGAGGGGTCATACTTTGGATACGGATTTATGTGTATGTGTCACATAGGTGTCATACTTACAATACAGATGTACATGTGTATGTGTCACAGAGGGGTCATACTTATGATACAGATGTACATGTGTTGTCACACAGGAGTTATACTTAAGATCCAGATGTACATGTGTATGTGTCACATAGGGGTTATATTTACGATACAGATGTACATGTGTATGTATCACACAGGGGTTATACTTACAATACAGATGTACATGTGTATGTGTCACATAGGGGTTATACTTACGATACAGATGTACATGTGTATGTATCACACAGGGGTTATACTTACGATACAGATGTACATGTGTATGTGTCACATAGGGGTTATACTTACAATACAGATGTACATGTGTAGGTGTCACATAGGGGTCATACGATACAGAAGTTGGTGTGTGTGTGTGTGTCACATAGGGCCTGTACTTACGATACAGATTTCCTTAACAGCAATTATGCAGAACTGCTCCACCAGCACATGATGTGACCAATTTGTCACACTCATCTCATTCAGCCTCAGTAACTCATCCCCAGTCCTGCACATACAAACAACAACCCATGAGTCCATCATAAATGCACTATAGTGCCACATGTACCATTTCCCTCAAGTTTCAAACAATCTGGCGAATACTTCCTCATCATGCAAGGTAACTGTTTCCTTATCAGTTACAACATAATTGTTGAGGACTGTCAAATTGTTTCCTGATCAGTGACAAGGTAATTATTGTGAACTGCCAACAGCTGGGTGATGGATCATTAATGCATCATAAGCAAAGTTTCTGCTGGGTACATTAAAGTTTAGGATAATTTTGAATAACTTTTGGTCAGCAGCTAAACAGGTCCACAACATGTCTACATTTTAAGTACATAAAGTAGATTTGTTCAGGATGTTGTGAACAAAATGTTGTCAAATAAAAACCATATGTCATAGGCAAACAGCTTTCCTTGGTACATTCTGGGTCCATGATGCCCAGGGCATGCCGAGAAAATGAGTTAATTCAGTCTTATTTTGACCAGAAAACTGTTGTGTGGGAAATCCCATAAAAACTTGAGTTCAAACTAAATTAGAACATATTCAAACTAGAAAAGAAGATTTGCTACTAAGCAAATCTGTCTTTGTGCCTGCAAAATGTGCATAGATTTACATGCTACAGCTTCTACTTGTAGTTTATTTGATAGGCCTTCACCACAAACCTATGAATTAAATAGGGAACGGCACTTCTACTTAGATTACAGCTTGCCAGACATGCGACATTTAAACTTTTCAAGTAGACCTAATTAACACAAATTAAAAATCTTGTGGTTCATTGCAGGCACCTCTGGCACAAACCTTTAAATTGAAGCTGGAATGGCAATTCTACCTATAATAGTTTGGAAGACCATCCACAATAAAGCTTTCAAAATGTCCCTAATTGGCATAATTTTACCTGCGCTGAACCATCTTTGCAAAAAAGCAAGACTTCATGTATGGTTCTATAATCATACCTGTTTGGAGCTTGTAATAGTGTCAAGAGAAAATTTTCAGACAAAATTTGCTGGTAAAGAAGAAGAATCAGAAAAAGCAAGAAACCCAATGAAAACAGAATGAATGAACAACACACCTGTTGCATACAGGAGGAGCCAACAAAATTAAGACAAAACAACTATGAGGAAGTGCACTGTACAATGTTCAACAGGACAAATCACAGACCTGGCATCATAGAATTTACTTAATTTACAAGCAGTCTGCAAAAACTAGAGCTCTGTCTGCTATGGTGCTTCCAAGATCACTCCCTCCTGTAGCCAGTAGTGGCCACCAGTGGAGTGGATCTGAAAGGGAACTCATCTAATTGGAGACTGCTCAACTGGGCAGGAGTCGCACTGCACATGTTTGGCAAGGGTGAAAATTCAATCAAACTACAAAAGATGATTTGCTGCATAGCAAATCCGTATGTGTGTCTTCAAAGCATACTGGTATGGCAATGTACAACTAGTCCATAACATAGCAGTAGAAGTTGGAATGGCATCTCTGTCTATTAAAGCTTTGAAGTTATTCAAGATTTAAGATTTTAAAAGATGCTACTAAGCATAATTTAAATTGCTACAACTTTTATTTTTAATTCATTAGGTGCGGAATGGTCAACAACCCCCTAGTAGAAGTTGGAATGACATCTCTATCTATTAAAGTGTTGAAGATATTGAAGATTGAAAATTCAAGATTTAAAATTTCCAATGATGCTAATAAGCATAATTTAAATTGCTACAACTTCTGTTTTAGATTCATTACATGCGCAATGGTTAACAACCCCCTATTAGAAGTTGGAATGACATCTCTATCTATTATACTTTTGAAAATGTTCAAGGTTTAAAATTTCAAATGCCCCTAATTTGCATATAATCTTAAACATCTTCATTTCTTTGCACAAAAAGGCCCAACTCTTTTTATGGAGGTACAATCATGCCAAGTAGTTTCTATGTATAATAGTGTCCGAGAAAACTGTCAGACAAATTCACTGGCAAAGAAGAAAGACGAAAGTACTAGAAAAGAAGATTTGCTTCACAGCAAATCTGTCTGGTTGTGTTCAAAACGAGAACAGTTTGAAATGCTCCACTTTGTCATTGTTCAACAATCAACATCATCTAAATTTTGTGTATTAGCATAATTTCTATAAAGTAAAATGCTACAGCTTTGGTTCTTGGTTCATTGCATGTGGCCATGTTACAAACTTATAAAATGAAGTTTTAATGAAACTAGTATCTATAATTGTTTTGAAGCTTTTGAAGAAAGAAAAAATTTCAGAAAAAACAAAAAAGTGTGTGTTGACACACACACTTTAATCAAATTGTTGGACTCACCGTAATCCCATCTGATATGCAAGCCCATCAGAGGACACTTTCCGTAAGATGTGGCATTGAAAATCGTCCAGTGGCTCTGAACTCAGCTCCATTCCTAATGCTTCTTGGCCTTCTTGAAGTGGATGTTTGATGTGAACATTAGACACATGGCACTCATCTAGCTGACTATTTATTTCTGTGCTGTCTTCCTCGGCTATGCCACTATCATCAGCCTCATCACCGGCAGGTTTATCAACAGAACTACAGATGTTCCCTTGTTTTCCCTGTATGTACGCCCAGAGTAAAGAAAAACACCTTATATGACACTTTGGACTGCTTCATTATGTAATCACATTTTGAAGACATTATGCTGAAGAACAGTTTCTTTTGTAAAATCTAGATCAAATCTAAGTAGTTTTATTTTAAGGTACAGTGCTGCTTCATTGTTACACTGATGATAAGGACCATGCAGTACTGTTTTATAGCAAAATTACCTCATAGCAAGGGGACATTTAACATAGAAGTAACACAAAAGCAGGGTGAGCCAATTAAGGGTCCACAGTGAAGGGGTGGATCCAGGAATTTGAGAAAGGAGGGGTCCCAATCAGAGCACCACAGGCGCGAAGCTTACTAGGGGGTCCAGGTGTATGTTCTGGCGGGAAAATTTAACATTTTTGCTGCAAAATTGTACATTTTAGTGCTTATTCTGGGACAATCTCTCTCTCTCTCTCTCTCTCTCTCTCTCTCTCTCTCTCTCTCTCTCTCTCTCTCTCTCTCTCTCTCTCTCTCTCTCTCTCTCTCTCTCTCTCTCTCTCTCTCTCTCTCTCTCTCTCTCTCTCTCTCTCTCTCTCTCTCTCTCTCTCTCTCTCTCTCTCTCTCTCTCTCTCTCTCTCTCTCTCTCTCTCTCTCTCTCTCTCTCTCTCTCCCCCCTCCCCCCACCCCCCCCACCCCCGGCTGGCAGCCCCTTAGATCCGCCAGTGTGTGGCCTGATGAAAAGGGACCCTAAGCACTGTATGTTTATAGGCATCATGTCACAATGGCAAGTCAGGCGACTTATTTTTTTTATTTTTCTCATTATTTTTAATATTTTTTCCCCTTCCTCCTCCCCAGATTTTTGTTTTTTAAATTTGTAAACCAAGTAATAGAATAATGCTGGCCTAATGCAGACCCCTGGAACCAAAAAGCTAGACGACGAAAAAGTCATGGGGCAAAAAAAGATAGAGGTTGAAAAGCTAGGGTACAAAAAGCTATGGGCCAAATAACTTGGACTGAAAAAGCTGAGCATCCATGGACCATGCCATGGTCCATAAAAATAAGAATGTTTCTATGGCTCTCTAGCTCTATCATTTCATTCCTTTCCTCCCAGCATGCTGCCACATAGTTCTGTACACTTTTATTAAAGTGCTCCCTTGCCAAGTACTTTATTTTTATGAAAAGTGAAGAGTTGAATTGTTATAGCACTTAGTGAAGAAAATTTTCCTTTGCAATGATGCAATATACATTTTATTCACACTTTCATCGTGTGGAATTGTGTCTCATTTGGTGGCTACACTCTTCAAACATTGCTACTTTCCATCATAGTTTGACCACCGGGGTCTGTGATGTCATGGAAGATGCACCAACTCAACAAACATTGACTTGCAGCAGTGAATGTCAGTGTGCTCATGGCTTATTGGATTAAAAAGGGGATGCAAACAAGAAACTGTTCCCGCTTGTCCAGTCTGAACTCATCCACCATGATGAACTGCTGTTGGAAGAAGCCACGGGCTACTAGCCTGAGGCTCAGTACAACAAAACCAGTCTTTGTCAGTGCATCTGCATGGGATTGATCGAGTCTGTGCCCACACTGATCATGCGCAACTGCAGTGCCACAGAAGATGACCAAAGCTGGCGCTTGGGAAGGTAAGACTGGTAAGGGATGCTTTTCAAAAGTCATTGTGAGAAAATTACTGTATTAGTGACTGGTTGAAGTTTAGATTTCCCAGTACTGCCGGATTACAGCCTATAATAAGCCATTTATTCTATCGGTGATTTGCTGTCTTGTGTGCAATTGTCTTAGTTCCATGATGTCTACCCTCTTTTTGCCGTACAGTGCTTTACTTTCTATTTTTCATGTGAACAGGATTCACATAGGGCTATGCCCTTGTTTCTTATCTTTTTTTTTAAAGGGATGGTTCAACATTATCATCATTTTTGATTTAGTACTTAAGGTACTCTATTTCATGACCTCCCTCCCTCCCCCCAACTTAGTACTTAAAAATGATTATCTTCAATGAAATAATAGCAAAATACCACAAATGACCATCATTTTCCATTAATTATCTGTAGAAGTGTACAGGTCAATTTATGCACATTGCAAGTACTAATTCAACAAAATATGTTTGTAAAACATAGATGCCCCCCTCCCTCATTACCCTTGCCCTCGCTACCCTATTGATAGTGGTAGAAGGGGCACTCGTGACCTTACAAAATTAGCGAAGGTTGATCATACATCAATGTCACATATCTTTATACTTTAACCTAGCCCTTAAAAAACGACTAAAAACCTGGGCAATATAAAAGTTATAGCTGAAAAATTAGTCATCATTTAGAAAGCATATTCAGCAAGTGGCTTTATGACCTTGGAAATTATGGCACGGTCACTCATTTTCACTTGACCTTCTTCAGTTATTGTGCGAAAAACAAAAAAGGAAGTCTACTGTCTGTGTGTGACCCTCAAAACTGGGTCAAGGTCACCCATCTACAAACTCAAACTAGTCCTTATAGGCAACCATAAAGCTGTGCAATATAAAAGTGCTACCTCTAAAATGCAAGTTATGCAGAAACAGTATTCAACCAAATGGCTCTGTGACCTTTGACATTAGGTCAAGGTCACCTATCTTCAAACTTGACCTAGACCTGAATACAGACAATTATCCAGTGGAAAATAAAAGTCCTAATTTAAAAACCTCTTCAGTTATCATGTGGAAACCAAAGTTAACTCAGGTTCCACTGTGACCTTGGAAATTAAATCAAGGTCACCAAACTTTAAGCTTCTTCTAGCCCTTAGCAAGAACTATAGACCTGTAAAGTATCCCAGTCCAAACTTAAAAACTTCTTGCACTATTGTGCAGAAACCACAGGAAGCATCAAACCATATTCAGTAAAGTGGCTCTGTGCCCTTTAAAATGAGGTCAAGGTCATCCATCTTCGAATTTTTCCTAGCCCCAAATATGGACTATACTCCTGTGCAATATAAAAGTCCTAGCTTAAAAACCTCTTCAGTTATTGTGCAGAAACCAAAGTTAACTCAGGTACCACTGTGACCTTGAAATTAGGTCAAGGTCACCCATCTTCAAACTTCGCCTAGCTTTTGATTAGAATGAAACACCTGTACAGTATCAACGTCCTAGCTCAAAAACTTCTTGAGTTATTGTGCGGAAACCACAGGAATTCTGCAATCTCTCTGTGACCCTGAAAACTGGGTCAAGGTCATCCATCTTCAAAATCAATCTAGCCCTTACAGAGAACCATAAAGCTGTGCAATATAAAAGTTCTAGCTCCAAGGTATGAGTTATCATGCAGAAAGCATGAAACCATATTCAGTAAAGGGGCTCTGTGACCTTTAAAATGAGGTCAAGGTCATCCATCTTCAAACTTCGCCTAGCCCCAAATATGGACTATAATCCTGTGCAATATAAAAGTCCTACCTTAAAAACCTCTTCAGTTATTGTGCAGAAACCAAAGTTAACTCAGGTACCACTGTGACCTTGGAAATTAGATCAAGGTCACCCATCTTCAAATTTCGCCTAGCTTTTGACTAGAATAATAAACCTATACAGTATCAAAGTCCTAGCTCAAAAACTTCTTGAGTTATTGTGCGGAAACCACAGTCTACCGACCGACCGACTGACAGACGACAGACCGACAGACATGTGCAACGCTATATGCCCCACCTTCTTCGAAGGGGGGCATAAAAATGATTAAAGCGTTGAACCATCCCTTACCAAAAAATATGTTTAAACCAAGAAGACATGCCATCTTGCCCGGTTGGGCACACTGGCAGTATACACTTCACGCTAAGACAGGCAAAACAGTAGCATCTCCCGCTGTCTGGCTGATGTGTATTCTAGCTGTGGTCAAGTGCTTGTGTATTCCCCTCTTTTGAAGTTTGCGGCAAGCTACATTAGTCATTATTAATCCATTTAGGCCTGCACTGGACTCATAGATGCTTTTCAATGTGACTCTTTAACTTCACATATCCCAAGCCTGGTTATAAATTATTAAATAGAATAAAACTAAAGCCTGCTGCACGCAGGCCTATCATTTCAAATTCAACTGGTTTGGCATTTACATTTACACTGTCTTGGCGTCCAGCGTACAGTCGGTATTGGCCATTGGTAAAAGCACAAGATGGCCTGCTGTAACTTCAACCAATCACTTATGTGGGAATTTTCGAACAATGACTTTTGAAAAGCATCCCTTACCAATACCAGTCTAAACTTCCCCAGTACCAGTTTGTGTGATCTCCATGGCAACTATGGCAAGCCATGGTTAGTGCCGGGCACAGACTTGGCACCAGTTGCAGCGGAAAAAATTGACCTGCTTTCTCGTAGCCCATGGCTCCTTCCTGTAAGGCTTAATTGAAGTGTGTGTGTCAACACACACACTTTTCTGTTTTTCTTCTGGACCATGACCATTTGACTAAATTTGTAAGAGACCCACCCAAGACACATCCCCATCAAGTTTGAAGTGAATCTGGCTAACAGTTTTGGAGATGAGGTCGAAAATGTGAATTACCATTGCAATTCCCATTGACTTACATAGTAAACAATAGGAACGTATGCATTGCCCAACAAGTACCCGAATTGAAAAATTCATTAAAAATCAGGGATCCATAGCAACACCACCTGGTGAACAATCTTGTGTAACCCTTCCACAAAGCACATATCCACCAAGTTTCAGCACAATCTGAGAGATGGGTTTGGAGAAGAAGTCGAAAATAGCAAAAAGCAACAAAAATTCATAAAAAAAAATAGAAAAAAATCAACCTCATAAGGTGTGCATCATATCCTTTCAATTCATGTCTCTCTGCTAACTTATAAGTTGTATCTATGTCTTTGACCCATCTTGTTTGTTCCTTGAGTACCTCACTGTTAACTTCACTGCACTACCTGTCTTCACTTACTGATTGCAGAACTAATAAGCTTTGGCAATCCTGTCCGTGATTTTATTCCACCCTAATTACTTCTTCTGTTGCTGTACATGGTGGTGCTCCCAGATTTTTTTTCCACCATATCATCTCCATCACTTTGCTGACAACTAAGTGCAGCATGGGGGAGGATTTTTTCCTTTTTTTTTTTTGGACAAAGTGAATATTTTAGTGCCAACCGATTTGGAATACAAAGCCTATTGGCTGGCATCACCTACCTCTGTACATGGGAGTATCGTGCCACTCTGCCTCTGGCTTTGCCTTTTTCTTCCACAGCGCCCGTAGACGTAATAGCCAACAGCTGTACAGAAGCACCCGGTACCTGCAAAGACTGCCGCCCAGAGGACTGTTCTTCCAGAGAAGACAGGTACAGTCTCCTGTACATGCTGCACTGACATCAGGTGCATCTTCCGCCTTTTTTGTCACAGCAGCCCCGGATGGTCTATCAACAGATAACAAATAAGACTGATCTCCCTTCACAGCTTACGGGACTTCCATGTCCATCATCCAGGTCTCCAGGACCATGTCCATGAACTGATGGAGTTAAGTTTATTACGATGAAATTACATTCAAATCTCTTAATGTATATTGGGATGGCCAACTGTTGGACAGCTAAGCACTAGGTTGCATTCATTCCCAAACTGAAAATTAAATTACATTTACTGATGTCGTTTGGCAGTGCCGCTGAGAAGACCAAACACTGCAGATTGTTGGCTTATGTTCCTCCCTGTCAAATCACATTCTTAATTTGGATTGCGAACGTGCACACATTTTAAAAGAGATGATCGAGAAAATCCTGCCATGAGCAGAATGTTAGGTGTGCCCAAAAGGCCAAACTTTGGACATGGGAAGGTATTTGGCTCCACCGTCCATGTTATTTTTGTTTACCTTCTAGCTGGAAATTATACTGCAGCCCTTCATGTGAGCACCTCTGTATTTCCATACACATATACAGTGCTTCCTCTTTATAACCCCCCTCACTACAAGATGGTTTCTGATACAACATGGTGGGTACCATGGCTCCCACTGAAATAGTTTTTGTATTACTTCTATGTTAAAGATCCCTCCGTTATAAGGTGGTTTTGCTATAACATGGTATACCCTGTGGACCCTAACACCAGCGTTATAAAGAGGGAGCACTGTATACAAATTTGGAAAAGAAAGCAAGTCACCCAACTAAGAATAAGTGCCCATGAATTGCACATTGAAACAAGCAGATACAGCAGAACTGAAGTGGGCAACAGAATTTGTAAACACTGCACAAGTGGGGATTTGGAAGATGAGATCCACTTCATGCTAAAATGTAATAAATATGGCACATTCCGGGAAAAAACTATATACATCACTGAATATATATAATTTAGCCTTGCTGATGACCTGCAACAATGGGGACCATTTTGTCATCAAACAGGTGCTAAAATCTGTCAACACTGCAATGGAAAAACGAGGGTTAATTATAAATATATTTATTGATGTGCAATAGTCAGTCAACCTGAGTTATGGAAGGGGGTTTTGCAATATTACGTAAATAGCGGGCAAAATTACCATGTATTTCATACATAACCAAATCTGAGCTGAGTTTACTTTGCTATTGAAAGAAATTTGCTTGCAGTGTTGTTTGTATTTATTTCTGTAACCATCAATTTTCACGTTTTTGCACACCACTATATGGATATGCACCAAGTTTTGTTTGTGGCCGCAGAAATGCTCAAAAATGCGACTGAACAGAAATACAAAGTGCATATAGTTACCACATATGCCTCAAAAGTAAGGTACATTGATCAGAAAAGGTTATGCATTGGATATATCTGCAAGTAACAATCCTCTGTTGTAATATTCACAAAATCTGTTTCCGCAGAGCAAGGTTGATAGTGACCGAAGACTTGCTGAAGAGAGCCTTCTACCATAACACATGTATATATATTGAAAATATGTGCGTTTCCCATTTCAGCTAGGCGACAGGTGCCAAAGGTTGCAGGTTCGAGCCCCACTCGTTCCGCACATAAAAAATATATATTTCTATAATAAATCAATATACTCAGTATTATAGCCTCCAACTTGAAAATCGCAAGCTTCTGGTCTTCCGCAAAAAAAACCCTCCATTATATACTTTTTGCATGTTGGTGGGCCTAAAAATCTCTCTCCTTCTCCACCACAAATAAATATATCATACAGAAAAACTATCGAAAGACTTCTATCTACTGTTTGTCATTATTTCCTAGGTAACAGCAATAATGACGATCTCTTGTGAGCAAGAGCACAGACGCCATTCGTGTGCACGGGCTCCTGGCTGTGCAGTCATGAGTGACCAGCATATATATTGTCTCTTCCACAGTCCCATTGGTGCCCACAAAGTGGCTTGCTAAACAGTTGCACTTGGCGTTTGAGCTGAATCCGGCCTTTTTCAATGCATTGCATGGAAATCGTTTTTCCTTTCTTTATCAAGTCATTTATAGGAAAATCATGAAGGCCACATGCTGAAGTAGGAATTTTGCATCATTTCCTTCATACTGCCATGCCAACATTGTGACTGAAAAGCAGGATGGAGTGTTTGATTCAGTGAAATAACTGATCGTGCGAAGAAGGCCATCGATCAACATTACGCTGTTTACAATGCCTATCCAGCACAATGAATTTGACTCTTCCCGCAGCTCATGTCCACACATTTTGTTCAGTATGCATATGTCTCCTTTAGTATTGTTGGTGTGGGATGTTTCTCTGTCAAAAATTAATAATGGACCTCAAAAATAAACTTGTTGTGTCACATTTATCTCGCCCGTTTTGGAAAGTTCATGGAGAACAGCACCCGTTTGTTTGTTTCAATGCATTGCTTGGCAGTTGTCAGAAATGGAACACTTTTCGGTTATTGTCGTCAGCCCGAATTATGTACATACCATATTTGGATCGTTGACCTGTTACCTCGAATGAGTTTCCAAATATGGATATTATCATTAAATTTGACTGATTTATAGGGCAGAAATATCAACACACATCAAATTTAACCAATGGGAGGACAGTATTCAAAATACAAAATAGAACAGACTTTGGTCTTTCCTACGGTACCAACCATTCCAGACATTTGTAAACAAACATAGCCCTACGCCATTGACGGATTGGCGATGGCCAATTACTTCTTCATCAGTCATGGACTGTCATTCAGTTCCTTCATGGGTCGGCTTGACAACCAACAAGTTTACTCCATATTTTATAGGCCTACATATTCGGGGCATGGGCATTATTCTCTTCTGGTTTCCTTTCCCAATCTCTTTTCTAAAAGGGCACATCATCATAAAATGATAATGTGATTTGTTATTAGAGGGATGGGTATAGGCCTACAACACAGCCACACATAAGAGACGGTGGGTCGGGAGTGGAAACCAAACAAATAGGCCTAGGAATTACATTATACATTACATATCAGGTCATAGCCTAATGAATAGGCCTTGTCATGAGCAGACGAAATGTCATTCAACTCTGGACAGTGATGCTGCCCATACGGGGTCATAGCAGACAGCGTCAGTGCTATTTCACTTACTTTCAACTTAAAGGAATTCTTGAATTTTTTTTTTTCATCTTACAGCTATTTTATCCAATTACAACACCTAATATTTTTGGGTAACATCTAATTTGGATAGCTCTCAAACTTTCTTTAGGGATGAACTAAGTTTGATGTTTTTTCCTTTCATCAGCCAAGTGAAAGACTGGAAAAATATCAGAATTACTAACACAGGGCAAAAGTAACATCTACACAAATCAAACTGGGTACATTATTGCTATTTTCAGTGAAAACAAACATTTTGTTATAATTTTCAACAACTTTCACTTTACTGTATATTGAAAATTCAGTTTTCCCAATACCCATTTGTGTTATTTGGTGCATTGATGTCACAGTGACCAGTAAAACTCACTCTCGTACTGTTATTAAGAACGTGTGTATATGGGGCATAAAAATTTTAAAAGCTGCATATCTTTCAAAATATTGCAGATACTCAAAATTTCAATGTGCATATATAGGTTTGTGACACCTGCCAATATAATGGACAAGAGAAGTTAAGTAGAATTTCAAATTTTGCTAATAAGGGGCTTTGAAAAACATCAAATTTGAATATCTCCAACAGTATTATACATAGACATGCCATTTCAACTTCAATTTATATGCTTGTGGCAAAGCCGCATCCATTGAACCATGAACCAAAGTTGTAGGATTTAATTTATGCAAATAAGGTAAACATGCAAAATGTAAATCGTGAATAGCTTCAAAACTATTATAGATAGAGGTGCCATTCCTGCTTCAATTTATGGGTTTGTGGCAAAGCCCCATCTAGTGAACCATAAACCAAAGTTGTAGGTTTTTAATTAATGCAAATTAGGCAAATACACAAAATTAAAATGTTGAATAGCTTCAAAACAATTATAGATACTAGTTTCATTCAAACTTCCTCCTATAAGTTTGTGACATGGCCACATCCAATAAACCAGGAACCACAGTTGTAGCATTTTACTTTACAACAAGAGGCCCATGGGCAAAATACTCTGCTGGCACTATGGGTATGTTGCACCTGTTCATTTCAAAGCTGCCAGTCCTCAAGTGGCTTCTGAACATGAAAAGCTTATGTGATTTTAATGTCTTGTTTGTGCACCAGATAGTACTTTGCTCCACATGTAATCATAGTTTATTTGCGCAATTCCTGTGATGGATATTGTTGCATGTGCCAAGACAAGAATGAGCGAGTCCTTAACTTCATGACCTGAGTGACCTTGGGACAGAAGTGAAGGTCACCCACATTACGTAATACAAGAAGCCCAGAGGTCTAGTGCTGTCCTGACATTGCCATTGATGTCCAAGCTACACCCTGCCATCAAAAAATCACCTCTTTCAACTTTAAAGGCATGGTGACCTCACAAAAATAAGTCAAGGTCACTAATATTATAACTGATTCTAGCTTTGGACATTGTCTATTTATCCTATAAATTTGGCAAGTCTGACCCAATTGCTTTTCGAGATATGGAATTCTATATCTTAAAACACATTTTGGCTCATAATTTCCAACAAAGAATATATACGTGGCGCCACTAGTATCATTAGCAAGTTAAACTTTGACCTCCCCCACAATTCTACCAAATTTGGTGGTGAAGATCTGCCACAAATTACAGATGCTAGAGTGTTCGCAAGATTTTAGTATTTTTACCCCTATGTTGCATAATATTTTAGGTGTTGCCACCAATGTCGAAAAGAACCTAGATTTTTATACCCCCTATAAGTTCTAAAAGTTATATTTAGCTAACTTGAAAACTGTGGACAGTACAGTGGTCACAAGATTTTCACATTTTGACCTGTATATTACATAATACTTTAGGTGGCGCCACCAACATTAATAGCGACAAAGAGTTTTATACACTTTATAACCCCTAAACGTTACATTGGCCTATCAAGAATTGAGGGGTGCAGAGCATTCACGAGATGACCCCAATATTCAATTGGCCATTTGACCTTGACCTTTAACTCGGATTAAAAATTGTTACTGTTCAAAATATGCACCCCACATCCAGCTTTCCATATATAGTCTGTTTGTTCAAATTGGGTAATAACTTTTCGAGTTATTGAGGAAAAACAATAAACTTGGACAAGCGCCAAACTCCACAATTACTGGGTCACAGTGACCCAAAAAGCAGGTCACCAAGTACACTTTTATGTATTATGTAATCAAGTGCAATTTTTATCTGGAGGCTCAATTCTCTTTGCCACTGATGTCCAAGCTACACCCAGCCAATACAAAATCACCTTTTCAACTTTACAGGCATAATGACCTCACAAAAAGAGGTTAAGGTCTCTCATATTACATAACATTCTACCTTTTGCCATGGTCTATATATCACATAAATTTGGCAAGTTTAATCCAATTACTTTTCCAAATATGGAATTTTACATCTAAAAACACATTTTGGCTCATAATTTTCAAATTATAGGTGGCACCACTAGTATCATTAGCAACTTAAGGTGGCACAAACAAAGCTAGGCACTTAGACGTGTGCTGTCTTCAACCCGCTCTCCTGTTTTGGTTTTTATTTTTAGACCCATAAAACTATACAAATTCTTGTTGCTTGGGATCTTTACATTATACATACACCAAGAAAAAAATTTTAAATCCCTTTTTTGGGCGAAAAATGGACATTTTACAAAAGGGTTCAATTTAGAGATTTTTCTCGGGATTCTCGAAAAATATAGTACTTAAAAACTCGAAAATTTGCAAAATGAAACTTCGTAGTCATATCCAGGTTCGGTTTCTTCACTTTTTCCATAAATGCAATGGATAAATAGTAATCGATTATTAATTATGATGCTCGTGAAGATGAACAATTCTTCATGTTTAGGGGGGCATAAAACTGCATAAAAAAAACATATTCCAAAACGCAAAAAAACAGTCCTGGGGATGTCTACAAAGTTTCATTTTGCAAATTTTTGAGGTTTTAAGTACTATATTTTTTGAGAATCCTGAGAAAAATCTCCAAATCGGACCATTTCGTAAAATGTCCATTTTTTGCCCAAAAAATGATTTTAAAAATTTTTCTTGGTGTATATATAATCTAGAGATCCTAAGCAACAAGAATATATATAGTTTTATGGGTCTAAAAATAAAAACCAAAACAGGAGAGTGGGTTGAAGACGGCACTCCTCTAAGTGCCTAGCTTTGTTTGTGTCACCTTAAGACTTTGACCTCCCCCACAATCCTACCAAATTTGGGGAAGATCCGCCAAAAATTAAAGATGCTAGAGTGTTCACAAGATTTTCACATTTTGACCCCTATATTACATAATAATGTAGGTGGCATCACCAAGATCAAACGCGGCCTAGATTTTCATACATCCTACAGGTCCTGAAGGTTATAGTGGGCTAACTTGAAAATTGTGGACGGTATCGCGCTAATGAACAAAAATTTACAGCCGGCGGACCTCTCTACTATGATACACGTAATGTAGAAAAACATGACCCATATTCATAAATATCAAACCCAACAATGACAGCAAGGAGATTCCAGAGTTAACAAAGCATCAACATTCATCTTCCAATACCAATGTGAAGAAACAAATTTCACTCCATAAATATCAAACCCAACAATGACAGCAAAGAGATTCCAGAGTTACCGACGGACGGACAGACAGACATGAGCGGTCGCATAAGCTCTGCGACCTATGGTCACCAGAGCTAAAAATTAGGTTAGTACACAAAATTTAGATTAAATGTTGAACAATATGGCAGAGTAACATTTCAACTGTTCTCACTTTGAAAGCACCCAGACAGATTTGCTGTGAAGCAAATCTTCCTTTCTAGGTTTTTTTTTTCTTTTTCTTTTTAATTAGATAGCAGACCCTTTTTTTCCAGATTGTTTATTTAATTCTGCAAATCTACATGTGATTTACTTCTCGGATCCACAGCAATCATATTGGTGTTGGGCCCTGCAATGTTTGCTATACCCTCCAGACAGAGCATTTATGCAATAAAATCTTCATGTGCATACTACATTTTCAATCTTTTTTTTTTGCAAATTGCGGTGGATGTGTGTTGATTAACACTTATCATCTTTCAATCCAAAAACCGACATTGTGTCTAAAAATATGCAAATAAAAAAAATGGTCATCAAGTTGTCTTCGATCCCACATCAGTGTCTCTGTGCTCATTAAATTCATATTTTTTTACATTTATTGATTTTTGTCAATGAATTACAATATTATCGTCAATTTACGAGAACAGGATATGGGAACGGCTCTAGTGCTCTAATTCCTCCAACTTAAAGTAGGTAAGTAAGTATCTTATTGACATAAAAGAGTCATTTCTGACTCATAAGTCATACAAATACAGAGTATTGTATTTGTGTCTCTTTGCCCAGAACCACTTCCTAGTAGTCATTACCCTATTCCGCAATCCGAACTCTTTACTCTCCATAAGCTAACCTGTCCCTGTCTAACCTATATACATATGGAATTACTATTGTCCATATTGCACACGTTCCTCTGTAAAATTTTGACACAGGCTGTATCAGCCCAAATAAATTAAAGGGTCTTCAGCGGGTAACTACTCAACATGTTTCGGAGCCTTTTACCCGTACTGTGATGCCCACCACGAAGACACAGCCAGACAAGTTCTAAAAGTTTGAAAGGTAAAATTGTAACAAATACATCTCTAAGAGACACGACACTACTAAAGCTACTGACTTAAAGGCAACTCTTGAAATAAACTCGACTGTCTACAATTGTTCCAACTAATGCTGCATCTATTTACACTATACATAATAGAAATTACCTACCTAATTTATTGCACCTGAGCTGAAAATATTGAGACAGGTCACTGGTCAGTCACTATGACTTGGTAGCACTTTTGGAGATAAATCTGCGAAGGTGACAATGGACATAATGGCACCTGCACATCCTGTCACATGCGGATACAAATGCCAACTCGATTTAATATAGTATCACAAAATTATATGTACAAGTGTGCATTGAACCCCGCGAATTCAAAATGCAATTCCTATATAATTATGTATTTATGAACCTGACTAGAAAGTAGGTATGTTTGTGCTAAGCTGTAACCTCTTTTAGTACTATAGTCTGTCAACCCTGAGTTACGGAAGGGGATTTCTCGAACATTTCGTAAATAGCGAGAAAAATGACCATGTATTTCATACATAACCAAATCTGAGCAGTTTACCCTACTCTTGAAGGAAATTTGTTTGCAGTGTGGTTTGTATTTATTTCTGTAACCAGCAATTTTAGCGTTTTTGCGGTCTACTCATGAACGGTGCCGGCAGTTTAAAAGGACCTGTTAATCACGTGCGCACGCGCACTTATCATTTCTTGGACGATATGGATTGCGCTGAGTTTTGCTTGCGACCGCAGAAATGGCCCAAAATGCGGCTGAAAAGAAAGACTAAGTGCATATAGCTACCACATATGCCTAAAAAGTAAGGTATATTGATGAGAAAAGGCTATGCATTAGATATGTCGGCAAGTAATAATCCATTGTTGTAATATTCACAAAATGCGTTTCCGTAGAGCAAGGTTGATAGACTATAAAAAGTTATGTTTCTTTTTGCCTAGCATACTAAATGAAATATATCCAACATACATTTATATAAGTAAACAAGCTTGCTTTGTTGCTACTCTGGTTGTATTATTTATGTAACAGTCAATGACAATCATGATCGCTGATATATTGAACATTGGCAAGATAGTACTGACTCTAAACTACAATAATACCCGAGGAGAACATGAAATACATGTACTATCAATTACAAATGTATAAATGTGTGTCACTGTACAGTGGCTAATATTTTGTAAGCCTAGAATCATAACAATGACTAGTGACAGCAGTGACTACAGTTATGATACAATTAAGACAAGCAGCTGATACCTATCAGTTACAGTGGTAACCTACCAGTTACATGGCACCAATGTGTGCAACTCTGCAGTGACAGTGTGTCCTCAAGCTTTCGTCTCACCATGGATCGTCGACGACACGAAACCGAACCGTACTAATAAAATTCGGTTCACCAACCTGCCGCTACTCACCACACAATGACTGTCATCGGCTTCAGTGACTGATGTTAACTTTTGGAGACAGATTCAGTTTGCACTTCGCAACCAGCTGATTTCGGGGGCTGGTATTTATGGCCGTCACTGCGTCGGTTTCACACCAAAGGGAAACAGGTACCGTAGTGTTAATTAAGGACACTACAGTTAAAGCCACAAGGTAACTGATTATTCTCTGTTGTTTATGTGACCCACGCGTTGTTTGTCACTCTGGTTATTTCTGGATGGTTCAAGAAGATTCGACTTCGTTTCAATGATACACCGTGGTCTGTGGTCTCGCGCTGGTCATTCCCCTATCGGTACTACATCCGACTTTATCTTAATGACGACTCAGCCGGACTTTCCACTGCGATGCTCACGTGATAGGTTTGTTTACGCGCCCACGACGGGGAATTTTCATTGACATCCTCCGGCTTTAACAGGGGTTCGCGGAAGGTAGTGTACTACGGATGGGGAGGGCGGGGGGGGGGGGGGAGGGAGAGAGGCTGGGTCTACTACTTGGTGAGGGTGTCGAGTGGAGGAGACAAAGGGTCACCAGAGGCGGCCTTGGCCACGCTGCGAGCCCTTTTTTGTGTCCCCCGGCCCTGGGCCTGCCCTTTTCCACCTTCCCACCCCGCACACAACAGGCCGTTTCTTTCTTTCTTTCTTTCTTTCTTTCTTTCTTTCTTTCTTTCTTTCTTTCTTACATGACCAGCAAATTTGTCCAACATTTTATTTGAAGACTATCATACGTATTAACTCCAAACTTGGCATTAATACTTCCATACGTAAAGTCTTCCTTTTTGTGAAGAGAGGTAACACTTTTGAAAATTATGCAAATTACGGTCATTTGTATAATTTTCAAAACAAAGTCAAAGAAACAATTTTTCTGGGTTTGTATCTGAAATCAAAGATTTAAAAGCAAAAACTATCAAATTAAATGTTTTGATTTTTCAACACTTCACACAAATCTAACCATAAATGAAGTCAAAAGTACTCTTTCAGCAAAATGTATAAACATGATAATAAACCATACACAAATATTAATTTATATAAGCATATTGGTCACATAATAAACATTCAAAAAGTAGCATTAAATCTTACACTGTGGAAACTTTACTGGATGCTATAAAATTTCTTTTGGATAATACTTTTGTTCAATTTTGGGCTATCGGTTTTTCTCAACAAATAAAAGGGCATCCCAATGGGTAGAAACTGCTCCCTGTGACTCACTGATTTATATTTAACCTGGCTTGTATTTAAGTACATGGATAAATTGATGAAAAAAGATTTTCATTTGGCTACAATATTATCAAACAATGCAAGGTTTATTGATGACATTGCTTGAGTAAATGTGCAAAATTTTAATAAAATTGTCAAAGAAATATACTAAAAAGATATGCCTCTGGAAGGTAACAATTCAGATTATTTCAGAGATGTGTTGGGGTCTCAAATAACAGATTTGGCATTAAAGTCTATCACAAAATTGATGAGTTCAACTTTGAAGTAGTTAATTATCCTTTTCCTGACAATAATATTTCATAAACTATTGGATATAATACATTTTTGTCACAAATTTTGAGATTTGGTCATATTTGTTCTACATTTCCAGACTTTGCATCCAGAACCAAAATTATTTTCAATAAACTTGAGACAAGACGATTCAAGTATGTATTTTCAATCAAATACTTCAACAAATTTTGCTGTAAATATCCAGGGATTGTTAGAAAATTTGTTTTCAACAATTTTAGAAATTTCAGACTTGCTTGTTTTGTTACTTAAGTTTACCTTTTAGCATTGTTGGTTTTAATGTTCACCTTTCTGATATTTTTGGTTAACATGTATGTGCACATTTACTGAATGTAAAAAGTTACTAAAATTGGCTTGCCCACACCAGGGCCGGGAGTCAGTCATAGGCTGTCCTGAGCACTTGGCCAGAAATTGGCAGTATTAACTCAATTGTCTCAAACTTAATTCGGGTTTTACTCAATTATTACAAACTTGATTCATTCTTTTGAAACATAAACTAAGAGTTGACAACTAAATGGAACTTGATTTCTTGAGTATTTTCATAGGAGTAGCTGTCATCACGGGGTTTGTTTTACATTTCTGGTACAGGATGTCCATTGTTACAATGCTTGTTAGGAATTCCCCAGGTTTATACAGGTGTCTGGCTATAACTGTTTATTTTGTAATCACTGGGATTATATATATAACCCCAGTTTGTTTCTACCTCAGTTATACACTGGCAGGTAGTTAGACTAATGTGTCATATCCAGCTAGAAAGGGTATATACTAGTTCAGAGGTAAGTCTATTATCTTAACTTGTTCAAAACTATTCATTAATTATGTTTAGTTTGATATGTATTCTATATTCATAATGAAGCTCTGCATTTATAATCAGAACTTCACTTATTTAGCTAATTCATCATTTGACACATTCATATTTATTCTAATTATGTGGCTTGTCTTTGCTGAATATTTAGCTCAGACATGGAGCCGCTACTCAGAGAACATGTATGGGCACAGGCTCTGAAATATGTTCTGAGTAGTTACCCACTGATGACTTTTAATTTATTTGGGGTAATACAGCCGGTGTCAAAATTCTACATAAGAACATGATAATAGTACTTCCATGCATGTGTATATGGTTAGACAGTGACAGGTTAGCTTATGGAGTGGAGAGAGTTTGGATACAGAATAGGGTAAGAACTACCAGGCAGTGGTTCTG
The DNA here is from genome assembly GCA_964020975.1 of Hermodice carunculata. Taxonomy (NCBI): domain Eukaryota; kingdom Metazoa; phylum Annelida; class Polychaeta; order Eunicida; family Amphinomidae; genus Hermodice; species Hermodice carunculata. The sequence goes on along the minus strand of OZ026612.1, from coordinate 90,253,167 downwards.
GACCAAAAAACACAAATACAAATCTACAAAATAAAAGCCCTGCCTCAAAAAAATCTGCAGTTATAAAGCACAAACCAAATACAGTAATGTGGTTCTGTGACCTTGGGAATTGACTCAAGATTACCCATTTCAGAACTTTATCTAGCTCTTATAGAAGGCTATATTCCTGTGCAATATGAAAGCCATAGGCATAGGTGAAAAGCATCTATAGTTATCATGCAGAAACCAAGTTCACTAATAGGTGTCTAGATGGTGACCTTGGGAATTTGCTCAAGGTCATGCATCCTCTAAGCTGACCAAGTCCTAATTGAGGTCTTTTACCATGTGCTATATTGAAGTCACAACTTAAATTCTGAGTTACAATGCAGAAACCAAGTTCATTAAAGTGCCTTTCTGACCTTTGAATTTAGATCAAGGTCACCCATCTTCAAACTTGAGCTAGCCCTGTCTTAAGGACTATAATCCTATGCAATATACAGACTCAGAAAACAAAACTTACCATAGTACCTCTGAGACCTTGAAAAAAGGGCCAGGGTCAACCACCTTCATACTTCACCAAGCAAAAAAAGGCAGGTTTCAAACTGAAACAAATCATGTTAAATCTCATGTCACACCTAAAGAGACCCTTTTCCTATTTGATATGCTTGTTACTCCAATTTGTATATATATGCTTCTAAATTGTGGCTACCTGTAGTAATTAGGGGTAAAACTACTGACATGGTGTTCATGCAATGTGAAGAGAAATTGCCAATGGAGATTGAAATTATCCAAATTTTTGCAAGTTTGTTTTGGGTGCAAACAAAAAGGCTTCCAATTTAGCCATCAGGGATGAACTTGGCACTTACCCATTGATTTCACATGATTTCAAGAAGATACATAAATATAATGCGTGTTTTGTAAACTGCCAGCCAGAGAGCTCAAGCGTTAGGCATATGAAATAAGCAAATAACTGGAACAAAGCAACTTTAAACCATGGACAAGTGTTTTTAAAAATGTAGTCAAAAGGCTCAACTTCATGTCTGGATCTATCATTGTACCAAGTTTGGAGTTTCTAAATGCAATAGTGTTTGAGAAAATTGTCAGACAAAATTGCTGGTAAAGAAGAATTGGAAGAAAGAAATGAAGAAACCCAACAAAAAACAAAATGTCTGTGTTTCTGACTACATTACCAAGTCTTGTTCCTTTGCTGACACTACATGTGCATTCTGTTTTATCCAGAATTCTTTTCTTTCTGTCCGGCATTTTCTTTTTTTTTTCTGCTCTTGTGGATATGGAGGTCCATGGGTCATGTAAAATTATTAATATATTCTTATAGCACTGAGTGACCATACTATGAAGAAAGAACACAGACTAGAAGACAGCAAGTGTCACATGAAACTTAGTTCTGTAATCCATCATATCAGCCCTGTGGTACAGCTCAATAGGAAGTGTGTTGTCTTCAGCCAACTTGTTGCCATCAAGCTGAGGGAGAAATTTCCATAAAATTGCACCTTGTGTTCATTTAAGTTAATCATATCTTTTAAATCTTAAGCTTTGAAGTCTGTATGATATAAACATCTTTCTGGGTGCATGAGCTTAGACAAGGCAAAAGGCCGTTAAGTCTAGAGGCTGATGTCCGACCGGTTTCGTTGATTTATTCAACTCGTCAGGGACGGTTAGGAAGACTGCCTGCGCCCTTTTATACCTATTTGGAGTTACGCTTGTTGTTACGTGCGCACGTGTATTGTGTTTACGTTTTAAGCGTGATTGGCCATAATTGACTGATTATGTCATCATGATCATCTTCAAATCAGACTTATGTCTGATTTAAAAATCAGTATCTCCCAAATAAGGAAATCCGATCTGGGACTTAACTAAGGTTAGTTAGTGCAGTTTTTAAAGGGCTGGGTCAAATCAGGACAACTGAATAATTGTGCTGATGCCCTGAATAGGGACTAAGAAGTGCATGGGTAACAATTTCTTGATTAAAAAGGTGTATTTGCAGTGTTCCATTTTTTAACTTCACAAAGATATGAAAAAAAAAAAAAAAAAAATCTTTCTGGGTGCAGTTTCATTTGAAAGTTTGAATTCCAAGTATCCATTATTGTCACCTTCTTGGTGCATCTTTTTATGTTTTTCGATCTGCTCAACATATTCTTTTGTACCTGTACAGGACACATCGCAGGTCATGCCCAGCTTGCAGTGCCCCAGGTGTAAAAGGGTGGTTTCACAACAACAAATGATTATGATTATGATGATGATGATGATGATGATGATGATGATGATGATGATGATGATGATGACGATGATTATCATTATTATTATTATTATTATTATTATTATTATTATTATTATTATTATTATTGCCCCAGATGCTATGCAAGTGTCTGCCTGATTTTGTTCCCATTGAAAAGCACGGCATGTATCACATGATTGTCCTTGCATCCTCTCTTTTGATGGCAATAATCTATTTTCAGTACAAAGTTAAATCTGGTGGAAACTTGCATATACTTCCGTTTCCACATGGCCACATTTTTACAGCTTGTCGGTTTTTGTTTCTTTGTTTCTGTCAGCTGTAGGCTGGGAACCTTCCCAGTCAAGCAACTCCCCGCCAAAAGTATGTTTTCTGAAACTCAAGATCTCCTGGCCTTACATAGATCAATCCATGTATATTTTATGCTGCAGGACATTACTTATTTCATTAAACATTTGGAAAATCTCAACACTGAACTTAATCTATTTCCAATCTGACTACAGATGTACACTGCTTTACGCATATGCTGGAAAGCTGCATGCCACAGTCGAATGTTATTTCACGATTTCCTCTTGGTTGATAAGCACTGGCTTTTTCATTTGAAATAGTTTTCAGAACTGGTGGCAACTCAATAACACAAGGGTTATTTACATACATTCATACATACATACATACATACATACATACATACATACATACATGTTCTGTTGATCAGCACCTGACATGAGACCAGTAATACAAATTGCAAAATCCACAACATGCAGAAGGTTTCCTCTTCAAACAACCAAGAGGTTAAGATTGGGTGCGAGATGGCTGTGACCCTCAATTCATCCAGAAAATTTGCATATAAAACTGACATCAAATAAAGGGACAATTGGACAGAAGTGTCAATTCTTCCAAAGGTTGCCCCAGGGTAACCTCACTGGCCTAGGTGTGATCTGAATACACAGCTTGGCTGCCCCTGTGCCAGCAGCAGCAACATGTTTAATGTTTTAAATCAGTTTGAAACAAGAAAAGTTGAATGATTTAAACCGAGGACCCAGGAAATATAATGTGTACATGCATCAGCTTGATAAATACTAAATCAACAACTCTGGCATGCCTTCAACCAAACTGATTGTTTTCCCTGACAGTATGGCCGTATATTGCTCAGAGTAAGATCATCACTGAGTCTAGAGTCACTCGTCTCTTGCTTTAGACAGGAATGATACTTTGACATATACCCTGTTAAAAATGTAAACAAAACATATTACAGAAGTCACATACCGACATAAAACAAAAACAAAACAAAACAAAAAAAAACTAGAACAGACTGATTTTCCAACAGAAAATCTAATGTCTCCCGGTGAAACACTTACGTCTCTGAATAAGCTACAGGTGATAACAAATTAAAAATGACCAAGTTTGCTTGAAAATTACAATCCTATTTTAGCTATCACCTAGATACATTACTCTAGCAATTTTCATTAAGTTCGTCAAGACGTATCGCAGAGAAACCAATTTCACATAAATGACCCTGTGACCTTGAAAATTAGGTCAAAGTCATCCAAATACAATCCCAACCTTGGTCTTACCTTCATACATAATCCTACCAAGTTTCATCAAATTCCATCCTGTTCTTCATGACTTATCGAACGGAAACCAATTTCACATAAGTGACCCTGTGACCTTGAAAAATAGGTCATGGTCACCTAAATACAATTCCAACCTAGGTCTTGCCTAGATACATACTACTACCAAGTTTCATCAAATTCCATCAAGATCTTCAAGACTGATCGCACGGAAACCAATTTCACATAAGTGACCCTGTGACCTTAGAATTTGCTCAAGGTCATCTACATACAATCCCAACCTAGGTCTTGCCAAGATACATAATCCTAACAAGTTTCATCAAATTCCATTACGTTCTTCATGACTTATCGAACGGAAACCAATTTCACATAATTGACCCTGTGACCTTGAAAATTAGGTCAAGGTCACCCAAATACAATCCCAACCTTGGTCTTGCCTAGATACATAATACTACCAAGTTTCATCAAATTCCATCATGTTCTTCAAGACTTATCACACGGAAACCAATTTCACATAAGTGACCCTGTGACCTTGAGAATTCACTCAAGGTCATCCAAATACAATTTCAACCTAGGTCTTGCCAAGATACATAATCCTACCAAGTTTTATCAAATTCCATCAAGTTCTTCATGACTTATCGAACGGAAACCAATTTCACATAAGTGACCCTGTGACCTTGAAAATTAGGTCAAGGTCACCCAAATACAATCCCAACCTAGGTCTTGCCTAGATACATAATCCTACCAAGTTTCATTAAATTCCATCAAGTTTTTCAAGACTTATCGAACAGAAACCAATTTCACATAAGTGACCCTGTTACCTTGAGAATTCGCTCAAGGTCATCCAAATACAATCCCAACCTAGGTCTTGCCTAGATACATAATCCTACCAAGTTTCATCAAATTCCATCAAGTTCTTCAAGACTTATCGAACGGAAACCAATTTCACATAAGTGACCCTGTGACCTTGAAAATTAGGTCAAGGTCACCCAAATACAATCCCAACCTAGGTCTTGCCTAGATATATAATCCTACCAAGTTTCATCAAATTCTGTCAAGTCCTTCAAGACTTATCGCACGGGAACCAAGTGTTGAAGAACCTGAACAACAACAACAACAACATCAAGAAGCGGAAGAAACGGGCACTAAAACAATATGTCTCCCGGTGGAAGCCGGGGGACATATTGTTTTAGTGCCCGTTTCTTCCGTAACAACCCACCCCCAAACAAACGAACAATGATAAATTAAATAAAATAAATAAAATAAAACATTAATATATACATACATTTACAGTTCTGTAGACACACCCAGCCAGAACACTTCCTTATCTTCCAATTGTTTGCTTCCTCAGATCTGTGATTTTATTAATGCATTTTATGACATGTATACAATTATTTCTGTTTGGATTGATTATGAACTTAAGTTTCTCAATGTCTGCAAAGTTTAAAAAAATGGCTGTCAGCATGTATTCATTTTCACTGATTTCAATGATTGTAACCATGTGTACTTTTCAAATGTCTGATGCAAAGCACTTTCATTCAAGTACTAGCAAGCCTAGATTGTAAGTGGTAGTGTCAGTTGAAATTGTGTCCAGGATAATAGCATTCCACAGCTCACTTTGCAAGCACTGCTCACAAACTCCACTGAGGATAGCTTAACTTAATTATGGCTCAGTCTAAAGCATGGAACTGACAAAGTTAATGAATGCAGGTCACACCATATCCTTGCTTCTTCATGGAGAGGTAGTTATATATATATATATATATATATATATATATATATATATATATATATATATATATATATATATATATATATATATATATATATATATATATATATATATTGTATTTGTGTCTTTTTGCCCAGAACCACTTCCTAGTAGTCAATATCCTATTCCGCAGTTCGAACTCTTTACTCTCCATAAGCTAACCTGTCCCTGTCTTATATATATATATATATATATATATATATATATACACACATACATATGTTCACACTTGCTGCTGAGCCCTGCAAACATTCAGATTTTATCATGCACCCATGGATATAAAATATATATTACATGTGTATAAACCCTTAGAATAGTGGATAGCCATGGTCATCTATGTATACATACATTGATGACGGAGCTCTTCTGTTGCCCAGGTCTTCAGACTCCTGGCTTGTTTGTCATTGACCATAATGGCATGTATTATCTGTTGTGCTTTATATCAAGAGGTTTTGGATATGTATGTGTGTATATGTGTGTGTGCATGGTTGAATTCTCAGTCAAGTTATATTTGTTTCATGTGAAAAATTATATGCTACAATATCAAACAGGCAGCCAGGAAATGGAATAAAATTTGATATCTTTATCTCGTACAATTTTCAAAATTTTATCTGATTATAATTCACTTAGCATAATTTAAATGCTGCAACTTTTGATCACTGTTTATCAGATCAAGTCAACAATGCAATTTTACAAATGGGGAGTTGGAATGACAACTCTATCTAAAATAGTTATGAAGATATTTAAGATTTGAATTTTGTGCACTCCCCTAATTATCTAAAATAAATTACAACAACTTGTGTTCAATAGATGTGCCTATACCTATATCACAAATCTGAAATTAAAATTTGAATGGCACCTCTCTCCCATTTTGAAGATATTCAAGTTTTAGTTTATGTATTTGCCTACTTTGCACAAATCATAATGCTACCACATCCAGCTTGCATGCATGGTCTGTCTATTCAAATTGCGTGCCACCTTTCCCAGTTATTGAGGAAAAACAATAAACTCACATAAGCACCAAAGTCCATGATCATAGGGTCATCGTGACCCAAAAAGTAGGTCACCAACAATATCATCATCTGCATGCAGTTTTGATCCGGAGGCTCAATTCTCTGTGTCATTTATGTCCCAAGCCACACCTTGCAATAGCAAAATCACCTCTTTAAACTTTACAGGTCTGGTGACCTCACAAAAAGAAGCCAAGGTCACTGATATTACATAACATACTAGCATTGGACATGGTTTAAATTATCTATAAATTTGGCAAGTCTAATTCAATTACTATTTGAGATGTGGAATTTTATATCTTTAAACACATTTTGGCTCATAATTTCCGTCAAATTATAGGTGGCACCACAAATATCAGAAGCAACTGCAATGTCAATCTCCACAATCCCACTAAATTTCATTAAGATGTATCAAACTTTAAGAATGCTAGAGCGGTCACAAGATTTTCACATTTTGACCCATATATTACATAATACTGTAGGTGGCACCACCAATATTGGCCTAGATTTTCATACATTTGATTGGTCCTGAGAGTTATATGGGGTTAATGCAGCTGCCCTTCCGACCCATCCACCCCAACTACATATAAAAATCCACTTGCACTACCCAGCTCAGCTCCAGATTGTATCCAATCCACACCTTCCGACAGGCATCCTGAAAAGTTTGCTTGCAGTCTGCAGTAAGAGTATACTTTCCTGTGCACAAAACTTTATGTAGCTCCTTGTTCCAGTCACTTGCTACTTCAAAATAGCACCAGTTAAGTTTGATGAACAAGTTTCTGCAGGATTTATTGGATTTAAATTAGCCAGATGTTCTGTTAGATGCATGTTCAAACTTAACATCATAGGATTATTATAACCTGTGCAATATGAAAGTTCTAAGTTTAAAAATATGCATCATGCAAAAAAAAAAAAAAAAAAATCAGCAAAGTGGCTGTCTGTCTTTGTGAATTGAGAGAAAGTCGCAATTCTTCAAACTTAACTTAGCACTTATACACGACCATAAACCTGTGCAATATGAAAGCTGTTGTGCAGTATGAAAATTGTAATGCAAAAACTACTGAAGTTACTGTACAAAAACCAAATTCAGCTATGCTGGCCCAGTGACCTTGGGAATGAGGTCAAGTTCACCTATCTTACACCTTAAAGCAGTTCTTATGGAGAAATATAGGCCTGCGCAGTATAAGTCATAGCTGAAAAACTTCTTGATGTGACACGATGTAAGGAAATGTATGAATTTTGTAAGAAATATATGTACGAAACTTGTCAGCAATTGTAAGGAACAATTCTACAAAGGTGTGAAAAAAAGTGTTCCTTATATTTGCTAAGTTTCGTACATATTTCTTACAAAATTCAGACAATTTCTTAAACTGTGTCACAATTTCTTACAGCTCCCCTGTATTTCCTTACACAATCCTACATACCTAACATGCAAGATTATGTAAGGAATAGGCTCATTTATTTACATTTACAATTTCTTACATATTCCTTACTGTTTCCTCACATTTGGGCTTTTTTGTTGTTTTTTATTTGTTTGTTTTTTTTGGGGGGGGGGGTGTTTTGTTTTTTTGATCTGGGAATTTAAACTAAAATGAGCAAAGTATAGCTCTGTGACCTTGGGAATTAGATTGAGGTCATCTATCTTTGAACTTATGCTAGCCCCTATAAAGGTCCATAAACTTGTACGATGTGAAAGTTTAATGCCAAAATTACTGAAGTTACCATACTGAAATCAAATTCGGCTAAGGTGGCCCTGTGACCTTGGAAATTAGGTCAAGGTCACCCATCTTGAAACTTAAGGTGGCCCTTATAGAGGAATATATACCTGTAGGTATAAAAGTTGTAGCTTGTTGAGTTATTGTGCAGAAACTGCAGTCTATTGACATACAGACAGACCGATGAGCGACATGAACAACGGGATCTGCCCAGCCTTCTGTGAAGTGGGCTATAAAAAATACAACAGCACACATTATGCAAACAACTGAAACTATGTCAGGAAAAACAGTGAATCTATTAGTGTCAAGGCCTTCCATCCATTTATGTTGAATGTATTGGTATCATTCAAAGCAAAGAAGTCTGCATGCAAGGCCAGGGCAAAAATATTCTTTTTGATGCTTTATTTGTGTTTGCACAAAATACTGCCAGTTCTATTTACAGCTGCATTGTCCAGTCAGCATTGCATGCCACATTGAGTCATAGGGGTGGACTGCATCAAAATGGCTTGCATATAACCACCATGAAATGACAATGATGGTTGATCCTGAAATGGCTCACAAAAACCACTGAACAACCACACAGTGCACCTGTAGTAACTTCACATTAACATGAGTAACCCAGGTGCTCCGTCTCTGCAATTTAAAACCCCTTTAAGCAGAAAGATTATAGTTTCAAACTTTGTAAATTACTCAATACATACTGATTAAATCATTAAAACATATGGGTTTTCTTCTGTCAGTGCCATTGTTCTAGACACTGCAACTTGCATCATAAACATATTGTGTTTTAATAACCTGTAATGCCAATATAATGCTATATCTACCTTTTTTTTTTGTTGTTGTACATTTTTAACATTACAGGTATAGGAACCTCCCTCTTTATGGCTAGAGTTTTATGTCCAAATAAAGCACAGCTGGGCTTAACTGCAATGCACAATAAAATGATAAGCTGGATCAAGGCCCTTTATGCCATGCTGCGTCACTCTGTTGTAGCCTATTACCACACACAGATTACACATCCCACTCCTGTTATTTTAAGAACTTACTTTCTAGGCCAAAAATATGATGTATGTGCTACTTCAATGTGTGTAGTTGAAGATTTTTTTTGTTTTTGTTTTCCAGGGCTGGGGGGATGGGGTGGGGGGTGGAGTGTCAGCTTATTTATTTTAAATAGAAATGTGCAATTACAATGTATGTGACTGTAATAACCAAAGTAAAGTATTTTGTTAATAAGCCATATCAAAGAGTATCCATCATTCACAAAATAGGACACAGCTAAAAGAAAACACCATCAGAGGTCCCTCCCCCCCCCCCCCCACCACCAAAGCATCATGACCCACTGAACAAAGTTAGTAGAGAATTGACAAGGTATAATCCCATCAAGTTTGAGACAGACAGACTTGACAACCTGATACCACTGTTTACCATCACAAAAAATCCACGATTACCTCACCATACTGACAAGTCAGTAGGTTAAAAATTCCTTGAAAATCAAGAACCCGGCACCACACAAAATCTCTTGCAAATCATCTCATATACTCGATAATCCTTTCTTGGCCACAAATGTACTTCATTCACATGGTACCTCTATAATTATTCTGTGGGACTTCACATTTTCAGGACAAGGAAAAGACCAACCTTTTGAGGTTGACCCACTTATTCAAAAACACATTTTCATCTGATTGAGTAAGTAGTTTTTAATGAAACCTCAAATCCAAAGGGTCCATGCCTCCCCCCCCCCCCCCCCCAATCACATTAAGTGCTAAATGTAGGAAAATCAGCCATTTTAATTGCTTGTGGGACCTTGAAAACAGATCAAGGTCACCCATATTCCTATAATACATATAGGACGGAGGCCATATGATGCTTATATGCTATACATATGAATGCTTTACCCCTTCTAGAGATAGGTTAAGTTAATCGACAATTATCGTACCAGCACAAGTGAGTGACAAGTCAACCGCAACATAAATATTGATTTAATGGAGAACCCTTCTTTGGATTACATATCTCGTAGGAACAGCAAGACTTAGTTCAGGTCAGCAGCTTCCTTTTGTCTGAATTCTATGCATAACATCAAGCTTCTGCCAAGGCAAGCCATTGACTCAGCCATAATAGTTGGGAGCCAGAGGATATATGGCCCTTCCAAGAGGGGCCAGAAGTAGGAATTGAGTGAACAAGGAGCCGGGGAATGAAGACACTGTTGGGTCAAGGGGCAAATGGGGAACAGTCTGTCCAAAACATCAAACACAACTACCTTAAAACAAATTTATTGTGTCCATCATTTATAGTTTACAACAGCATACATGTGTTTTAACAGCATTGATTTTGAACCAGTTCACACCACACAATGGACATGAATCTCTCCTTGGTGCTGTGTACAATATTTTTGTAAACAAGGAAGGAAGCCCACTTTAATAATGAAAAAAAAAGGGGGACTTGTAAGGTTTTACAAATATCACACAAGAGGTTCTGTTCATAATAAACTGTGAGTAGGTTCACATGTAACTTCCACGTCAACAAATAAAAAGCAATCAATTTTATTCTCTTGATACATCGGTCTCCTACAGTCACTCCTTCCTCTCTATACCCCAAACCTTTTATATACAACAGCAGCTTCACATTTATTATGTCTTACAAAGAATGTAGACTGCCTACTGATATCAATCAATGTGGTAGGAAATGCAGTGACATTTGTACAGTCTTGTAAAGTGGCTGACTTGATCAAGCTCCTGCAGTGCTGGACTTTGCACATGTCAAGGTGTCTTGCTTGCTGCTCTCCCCTCTCTACCTGCTCCTACTTCTCTTTCCTCTATCTCTGCTTTTGCTTCTGTACTGTCTGCCTCTGCTGCCACTTCTGTGCTGCCTATCTCTACTCCTATCTCTATTCTGTCTATCTCTGCTCCTATTTCTAGGCTGTCTATCTCTGCTTCTACTTCTGTACTGTCTATCTTTGCTCCTACCTCTCTTCTGCCTATCTCTGCTCCTACTTCTATTCTGCCTATCTCTGCTCCTACTTCTGTTCTGCCTCTCCCTGCTCCTACTTCTATTCTGCCTATCTCTGCTCCTACTTCTGTTCTGCCTATCTCTACTCCTACTTCTGTTCTGTCTATCTCTACTCCTACTTCTGTTCTGTCTATCTCTACTCCTACTTCTGTTCTGTCTATCTCTACTCCTACTTCTGAGCTGCCGCTCTCTGCTCCTACTTCTGTTTTGTCTATCTCTACTCATACTTCTGAGCTGTCTGTCTCTGCTCCTGCTCTTGTTTTTTCTATCACTGCTTCTGCCTCTTCTATCTCTACTTCTGCCTCTCCTGTCTCTACTGCTGCTTTGTCTCTCGTGGCTTCTACTTTGACTTTTATTCCTCTGGACTCTTTCTCTACTTCCACTCCTGGCTGTTCTATGCCTATCCTTATCTCTGCCTCTGTTCTCCCTGCCTCTGCTGTTACTTCTTTCTCTCATACCAGCCGTTCTTGTATTTTCTTGTCTTTCATCTTGATCTTCACTCTCACCAGCTTTCCTATCACTTTGTCTCTGTGCCACATACCCATGTCTGTCTGTGGTGTTTTCCAGCCTAGGTACTGGTTCCAATGACTCACTTACATGACCCCCTTGCTCCCCTGACGAATCACTGTTTCTTGCCCATTTCCCATCTCTAACACTGGCCTCTGTTGGCTCATATCTTGCCTCATGTTGCCTGGTTTCGCCTGACAGTGTCTTGTCTTTTCTGCTATTGCCATTATTACTGCCATCACCACTTGAGTCCTGCCTCTTTCTGCCTGCCTCCTCATCACTACTTGACCTGTCACTGTCTGAGGAACTATTCTGTTTTGCCTGTTCCTTGTCTTTTTGTTTAGAGTAGCTTCCAGTCAGTATACGAGCCCCTTTTCTGTGCTCCAACAGCTGTTCCAGGCTGTATGAAGCCCTACTTGATATAGCAGTGCCTGCATTGCTGCTAACTTTTGAGAATTTCCCTCTCCCATCAGATCTGGATTTTGAATCTTCCCTACTGCTGGATCTGCTTTTCCTACCAGATCTTTCCCTACTTACAGATTCCTGGACAAACTCATCTTTTCTGGGAGACCCATACTTATTCTTACTCCCATGCCCCCTGACACTGGCACTCTCTTTGCTGTCAGATCTCTTTTGGCTGATACAATCTTTTTCTCTGCTGCTTGATCTTCGATTTTTTGACACTTCTCTCTCTCTACTGCTTGACTTTGGTCTAGAACTAGAAATATTTCTACTCTGAGGCCTGTCACTGGTACTAGGTCTGTTGTTACAGTGTGACCTATCTGGTCTGTCGGCACTTCTGGATCGGTTTCTGCTTTTTTGTTCATCCTTACTTCTCCTGGCGGGCCTGTCAGGATAGTTAGATCTACCTGTGCTGCCACTATGTCTTTCTCTACTCCTTGACCTATCTCTGCGAGTATATAGTCTCTCTTTACTCTGGGATCTTAAGTCACTCTTGCTGTGCCTGTCTCTGCTTTGACTTCTATTTCTCCTGTTGTTGAAAACAGTTGCAGATGCAGCTGAAAATTGTTGATGTCTATCTCTGTATTCTGTTCTACTGTCTTTATGTGGGGAATGTCTACTGCCAACGTCCGGCCTGTCTCTGCTCCTCCCTGGCCTCTGTACTCTGTCTGTCTGTCTACTTTCAGGTCCCATGTCTTCTCTATTGGCGACCTTTTCTTCACTTTTGCTGTTTTTTTTTCTTTTTTTGGGGGACACATCATCTTCTGAGTCTGAATCACTCTGGTTCTTCTTGCTTTCTTTTGCCCTCTTCTTCAGCTTCGACTTCCTGGATTTGTTCTTTTCTTTCTCTTCTTCATCTGAAAACATAAAGCAAGAATGACTTAGTCTGTGCACCAGATTTTTCTTATCTCATCACAAATTTGTTATCCATCATGGAAGAAAACTAATCCCCCAAATACTGAGTGACCAGCTTTCCTCAGCACACTCTGGGCACAAAGTGCCCATAATCTGCCAGAAAAACTGTCTGCTAATGGCATATTATCCTTAGTGACACAAATGAAGCAGATCACGACATTTGTGACATCACACACTGCTTCCAATTTTTAATGGGCAAAGTTGCATGCCAAGACATCAGTATACAGGCTAAAGAGGTTTTCCTTACTGCTGTAGTAGGCACGTATTTACTGTAAACACACACTATACACAGCAACAACAATATCAAACTCAACCTGGATTTTTCATGCCTTTATACGTCCTGAAAAAATTTGGAGTTAACCTGAAAACTGTGGACTGTATTGTGTTCTCAAAGAAGTTTATGGATGGACATCATAGACTGCTAAGTTCTGCAACCTACATGTAGGTCAACAGAGCTAGAAATTAATGTGCCATCTGGTGGCTAAAATGAAAATGTGAGTTGAGTCTAATATTAAAGCAATTCACGACTGTTTACCCACTTTTTCAGAAGAGAAAATCTGGAGATTGTTCCAAAAAAATAAATATTGATGAAAATATTACAAAAGTTTATAGACAGGCACACAGACAATGATGAGTGCCGATGGATCATGTAAGTTAGGAGGACTGACAATCAGCAAAGCAAAGATGGTTGGATGCAAGGGATCACACTAAAAAAAATACTATTTCCCAGTAGAAATGATATTCAGGCAAATGATCACTTAAGATTGAAACCATGAATATGTTTTGTCTTGAGGTGTTCTAAATATAACCAAATTTTTTTTTTTTTTTTTTAACACACTTCATGATTTTCTGCGCACCAATTACCAGTTTTGGAGCACTACCTGGACAAGGAAAGCTGAGAAAATATCTACAAGGGTTCAGGGGCCCAATGGAGGACGTGAGAGTCTGAGTATCTTTTAGTTATGATTCTGACACACCCCTACTCACCTGAATCAGACCCTGTTTCACTGCTGTCTCTCTTCCTCTTCTTTTCCTTCTTCTTCTTTTTCCCCGTCTTTTTCTTCTTCTTTCCACCTTTTCCAGCCTCTTGCTGCTTCTGCAGCTTGTCAAGTTTCCTACAAAGAACAAAACTGGTCAAAACTGACTTCACCCTGGGACCAAACTTTCCTGCTGTATATATCTGCTGTAAGTTCATGGGTGAAATTTTACTGAAATGCACTGAAAAAGTTGTTTCCCATAAATGTTAAAATGGATAAGTCAGTCTCCATCTCACTCAGTTACTGAATTCAGTCTCCAGACCGCTAACTTTCACCCATGTAAGTTTATATTTAAGTCAACTTACCAATGTGTGACACACAGGTCCAGAAATTGGCCAGTGCCAGAAGGCCACACATCTGATATGCTGCTGAATTTATGATTGTCCTGGCAGAGGAAACTGTCTGCACTTTGTTTTTAGATCTCAAATTGGCCAACCTTTCTAACACACCAAAGTAATAATAGGCGTATCAACGTTTCTCAAAAAAAGTTCATAATGAATGCAAAAGAAGGTCTTGTTTCATGTGAAGTCTATCAGTGCAAGCCGGTCAATAGCACTTGGGCCCATTTCAAAGACCGAATTTCCCTTGCATTGCTTCTTTACCTGGACACCTGAATGTTCGAGTTGTCACATCCAGAAAACATAGACAGCAATTCATTCCAAGCTGTTGCATGCAGACTGCAGGCCTAAGGTTACCAAAACATGCAGAGTCTCTGTCCAAATTGTCCACACATTGACAGGTATTAATTTCCTTTGTTTTGTTTCACCATGTGAATCATGTGCAAAGCGCTTTATTCACCTCACTCATCAGTACGGCGTGATGATGCTTACCAAGATACAAGAGAAACCTTCTTTATTTTTCCCCCATAAGGTATTCAAATTTGCGATAAAATTATCAAGAAGACTTATAAATATCCTGCGGAACATTTTGCACCTGTTAGAAGAATGTAAATCCTACCACAGAGACGTTTTTTCAGTACTTGAAAATCTGCACATAAATCAAGGAGTTACACAGAAACACCTGCCTGATAAATGAGGTCAATGGGTGAACAGCTGATCCTTGACTGTTTATAAACAACTATTTGTTCCTATTTTGAGAACATATGTTCAATATAATTTTTATCGTGTCTCAACACAAGTTATTGCAAAAGTAATATGTGGTATTCTCATGATTAACTGAAATGAACTAAGAACCTCTTTTTCACTTTTAATTGCAAGGACCAATTTACCATGTTGTGTAGTACTATTTATGTAGTTCCCAGGGTTCATACAGGTTCGTGAAAAATAAATTCAAGGACTTTTTCAAGCACTAAAATCAAGTTTCCAAGTACCAGATCCAGCAATAGAACTTAACAGACAAATTGTTTAAATCGTCACTTTTCAACCCTTTACTAATACGACCAATGCATATTATTCCACATTTATTATTTTTTCCAACCATATATGAATCAGACTCAATTTTTGAAATTGGCAGTACTTTCCACAAACTTACAAAGAAGCCTACTTGTGAATCATATTACCGAAAGTCATTTTTAAAGATAAATTCAATATGGATTATTTTATGAGTTTACTGTTACTTATGTAGCCTACAGCCAGTAAGGGTTGTATTCCTGAAATTGACTCTATCTAGTCTATAAAATTGGTACAACTACACAAGGGTAAAATTAGGCCTGAAGATGTACCTATCCACATGCAAATTTTTTTTAACAAGAATACCCCAGTTTCTTTTCTAGGAAGGTGATTTGCATTGTTACCTGTATGTTTGATACAGTGTATTTGTCCCTGAAAGTAGGCTGTACATGTAAATAAGGCTCACATAATTGGTAAGGCCTGATTTAATAAGATCTTTCAAACCTACATGGGTGAAAAGGGCGTTAAAAGCAAAAGATATTTTGTAATCTGCAGTGTTGTATTTTGACAAATGGAATTTGCCAGCCACTTCAAAGGAAAATGACAGCAGAATATGCCCATGTAAATGTGATTCAAGTACATAAATGCTGAAGTTTGTGGAAAATATTCATTTCTTGGCAACAGTAGAACTTGCCTCATTGGGTGATCCTAAAAAATGAAATTCAAGGACTTTTCAATGATCTTTGTCCAAAATTCTGGGTTTTCAAGGCCTTGAAAATGAATGTGGTGAATTCAAGTACTTTCAAGCACTTCAAGGACTTGTACGAACCCTGAGTTCCACTGAGATAATACAGTTTCTTAAAAGGGCAGGTATGGAGGCAAAACTTCCTTGATTCCACTTTATTTGGGGGCACAAAACCCCCAACAAAGTGTGTGACAAAATATTGATAATGGGCCGCAAATCTTGGATAAAGGGTCGGCACTTGTTGGGGGATTTTGGAGTGTTTGCCGAGCAAAAATTCCACCATTCCCATAATTACTGTGCCTACAATCTCCATGTGACCATTAGTATTTGTGAACTTTTCACCTACCGCAGCAGCTTTTCCTTCTGTTTGCTGCTCAGGGACTTGAGAAATTGTACTTCAGGATCCTCCTCATCCTCACTGTCCACCATATGCTGTAAATATACATGTGGTCAGTTCTCACTAGGGTACAATCTGACACACACAATACAACAAATGTGTACTCTCAGAGTCACATATCAGGAATGAATGTCCTTATGCAATAAACAGATGAAACTGTCTAATTCATCAGTTTAATTTCATGCTATTTTTATTTTGACCAGTTCAGAATCCATCAACTTGAACATTTACTTGTCTAAGACATTTCATCAGCCCAGCTTTCCTTTTAAATTTGAAGTATGAGGTTGAAGGAAAAAAATTCGGCCAATATTTGGAATTGTGACACATCTCCATATGCAAAAGATATACAAAAACCCAGAAGTAGAAGGTCGAAGCGTAGCAAGCATCAGGCTGTTTGAGCCTCCTGCTAATGAGAGGGCGGTCAGTCCAGACTCACAAAGCATCATACAACATTAATTACTTGTGACATAAATTATACTGTAAATTGCTGGAAATATGAAAAATACAGAAAACGTGAAACTAAGCCTTAAAGGGAGGGGTTTTTTTTGTCTTGTTTTTGTTTTTAATGCGGATTAGTCCCGAGTGATAGCAAGTTATCTACAAATTGAACCTTTACTTGTCTCACATACAGCACTGAAATCAAACTCACGACTTTATTATACAATCATATCTTAAGTGTACAATTTGATTTCTATTTTACATTTACGGGAAAGATACATGACCAATAATGTTCTCTATACAGTTAATCTCACTTGACACTTTAACATTAAATGTGACATCATTTCAATTCATATACCAATACACCTAGATTTGCTCATACATACTGCAATTTACACAATGAAATATTCATTCCTTACTGATGTGACATTACGATGATGTACTCTTCAGACCAAGCTACATCTTTTCCTTTTCCATTCATAAAGGTATATCTGTTTCCATTCAAGAAGGCACTTACTTGATTAGGTGCATCGGGATTGAAGCGGCGGCTGATGACGCTAGTCTTCAAGGCCAGGCCTTCCTCTGCCATGCCCTCTAGCAGTGATGATGACTTGCCACCAGCTGTCACATTCAAACAGACTTGGAATCAATATTTTTTTAGGTACATATCGCTGGAGTTTAAGCAATCAATTTCATTCATTGAAATATTCCACCCAAATGGACTATGACTGAGTGGAGGTTGTACACAAAGGATTATGTAAAAGATTCACATGGAAATTAAATGCTACTCTGTCATCTGTCGGCATACAAACAAACATCTTTCTACCAGAAAAAAGGTGTGTTTGCTTTGGCCCTGTGGTCTACGCATACTATGCATATACAAAACATCAACTAATAACACATGGATGATACTCAAGAACATAAAACAGACACACATGAAATTTGCATCTGGCATTTCATTTCTAAAAGCGTACAAGGCTTATTAACTGTAAGCATTTTAGATGGTTACCAAGGTTTTCCCAAAAGCCCTGTAGACATAGAATTTGAGATTTCTTAATAGAAATTAAAACTCTAAAACAATTGGCTTTTCTTTCGCAATGAATGGAAATACAACTTTGATTTTACATTTTTAGCTGAATTAACCAATCCTCATACACTTTCAGAATTGTCTGCGCGGGGAGGAGAGGAACTCTGGGCTACCTGTCTGGGTTTCTTGTTCAACTAAGAACACCATCACTATTTTTATTTACAGAGAGAGAACTCACGTTGTGGTGGCTCAGCAGTGATGTTCTGTCCAAAGAGTGGGCATATCTTATCCGTGTTCACATGGCCCCACTGATGGCACTTGATGCAGCGCACATTGCGTACCTCAATTCCAAATGGCTGATCACGAATGGTCTCGTCATTTTTTGCATACCTGTGCGACAACAGAAGCATGTTCACAACTTGTTAATAGTTTCTGATTCACACACAGATGCAGAAATTCCATAAAAAAAAATGTTCTCCAGGAGTTGTTTTGGGCTCTCAAAGTTAAGAAATATTTCACAGTTCACAATGTTTATCCAGCATATAAACATGGTAAAATATCTTTGTAAGGCTAAATAAAATTGAGTTCTCAACAACTTTTTAAAGCAAGTTGAGACAAGCTGGCTTTAAATGATCTTTCCATTTTATGACTTCCTTGTATGCCATAGATAGAAAAAGGATAAAAGTGCAGTTTCAAAATAATACTTGATGACTGCTGATTTTTATTTATTTATTTTCTTCTTCTTCTTTCTTTTTTTTTTCAAGTATGATGACTGTCAGTGTATTTCAGTGCATATACATGCATGTTTTCCCACCTGTCTGAGCAAAGATCACAAGCATGTTTCAATCAAAATTAAGTGTCAATCACATCATACCGCAAGCACAACATTCAAAATGCCCATGTATCCCTACTAATGCTTCTATTCATTGTTAAGTCCCATTTTCAATTTGTATTCTGGTTAGCAAATTGCTCTGTACAAAACAAGATGTTCAATTTGATGCGCAATAACCCGCCAACTGATAAGCGAATTGTGATGTAATAAACAGGCACTGGTGACATCATTCCCGTGAGTGGAGTCACACTGAGAGATCTGTAAGGCACTATGACTTGTCAGTAAATCATTCCACTACTGAGGGAACATGGAGGTTCAGTTCCAGCCACTGTATTCAATGCCAAAGTCTATAAATCAACATGACAGTTATTTTTGTGGATGTTCACAATATTTACCTAGATAAGACCACGATAATTTGCTATGGGCATCATTAGCAAAAGTTTTTGATAACATGCCTCAGCAAAATGCATATACATGTACATGTACAATCTATTCAGTTTTTGCTCGTGTGCATTCTGGTCTATTGCACTAAATATGACTGTTTGGGAAAAACAGTGGCTACTTTTCATTTTTTTTTTTAATATGATCTGTGTACAAAGCAATATTTCCAATGTTCAAAAATCATTTTTGGAGACCAATCTATTGTTCCTGCAAGGTACTACATAAATAAATCAGCCACCTCTGGGTAGAATGATTACAGAGTGCATATTAGAAATGACTCTTACAGGTAAAGGGGGCTGTCTCTTACATAATTCTGACCACAGGAAGATATTTTTTTCTTCAAACTGACACATAAAGTGTACAGCTTTTACTGACAGGTCAGTTTTCAATATACTCAGTGTAGTGACTGACTACACATGGCTACAACATGAGTATTCTGAGTCCCCACACAAGGCAGCGTAACTGCTGTCTGTACTTTGGCCATTCCTAATGGCGATACCTGAAAACTTTCCCAACGATGACTGGATTTTCTTGTTCTCAGATGATCCAGAATATTACAAGAAACAATTGGACACATGACATGTTTGGATATATAAGTAAATTTAGAAGGTACAAACTACAACCTGTTTGTTTACATTTTTTGCAGGTTTATTTGGTGGTGTAATACAATTATTTTATAACATTACACACACACAATAATAGACCCTATTAGGGTCCTCAGAGAGCAACACTTGAAGGTAATCATTTGCATAATTTTACTCATTTGCATAAAAAACAAATCTCTTTTAAGCTTTTGCTAAGCAAATATCCAAATTTTATGCAAATGAACATCATCAAGTGCTGCCACCTGGGGTCCTAAATTCTACTATTACAAACACACACACACACACACACACACACACACACACACACCTGCCAGAGGAAAGTCTGATCACACTGACTGAAATAACCAAATGAGGACTTGCACTAAGAACAGTGTTTAAACTTACGCTTCTCTTGGTGCATTGTATTTGCGTTGCCAGGCAAACTTATATTCAGGCTCATCATCTTCTTTCTGCAAAATAAACAAGAATATGTGGAACATGTAGTTCATTAAAATATAAAGGCTTTACAATTGATTATATCTAATCACGGGAAAAATTAGTTAAACCTGCATCAATAATAATGAAAGTTCTTGTTAACACATGCAACGAAATAGAAATGGAAATAAGACTCTGAGAAGGTGATTCTAATAGGTCAGTGGTTAGACTTGTAGAAGACCTTGCACTACTTTGTTTTGTCCCAAAAGATCACAAGCGTGAATTGTACATGGGGTACAGCTATGAGGGGGCACAAGTGATGTACTGTCCCAAGTGGAAGGACTTTGCTTTGCACAATACATGTAGTGCCTTCTGTTGATGGAGAAATTTATAGCATGCTATTAGAGCGTACTGGAACTGTCCAGAAATACACAGTAGTGCCCGTCACCAAAGACCACCCTGGTGAAAGACCACCTGCCTTTTAAAATCACTTTTGAACGTACTGAATACTAATTTTCTTGTTATTTCACCTCTCATGAGAGACCACTTCTCTCCTAAAATCATGACCCTCCCTAGGGGTGATGTGATGGCAACAGGTACTACTGTGCACTGATCACTCGCACATGGTGCCGAAGGTTCAAAGCCTACCAACAAATGGCTAATAAACAATCACCAAGATTACCACGCTGTTCAGTGAGTCACAAAACGTATACACACAAATAAATTAAAACATCCAATACTACCTATCTGTATTTTTCCTTTTGCAGTACCAGTGTACAAACTAAAGTGTGCACTTGCATTTCGTATGGCGACACGAGAGAAAGTATGCACCCAGTGATGTGACTATACTGGGTTTACTGACTTCCATTGTTGTACACCACAATGCCCCAAAGTGATTATCAATGCCAAAATACAGCCTGAGCCTAGTCCTTCCACTACGACAGTACAACTCTTCAGCTCTGTGCATGCACAATTAATACCTGGGCTTTGTCTCGTTGGGGGAAAAAAGAAACAACAAAAAAAGTGGACGGACTTCTTCAAATTTACAGAATGGTAAAAACACGGTTTTCTATTAGATCACATGGGTGAAAAATATTGGACCAGATTTTACTGAAATTCACTTTTTTTATAATGGGCATGCCAGTTTCCATTTGACTAAATTCAATCTCCAGAATAAAAAGCATCCTCCATGAAATTAATAATTAAGGGTATATGTTAGGTTAGAAGTGACTTTCACAAATTGTTACATACATGTATTATCCTTGATTCGTACATAAAGTGAGATAAAGTATACATTTTTTTTAGGAACTAACAAATTAAAAGATTCTCAGTTAAAAGTAGATTTCCTTTGATGTGTCATCATATTAACTTCAAACATGTATCTGTGCATCAGGAACAACAACAGATATTTAAAATTTGGGACCAGCTTTCTTAATTTGCAAAGCATGATGATCACTTATCTGCACTTTTATAACTGCTGTGCAAACACTGCTTCCAAGAAACATTACCAAAGTTCCGAAGCATACATCTTTAGTTTGTATGCTTTCTAAAAATGTACAATTTATTTTACTTTTTGAATAAATTTACAGTGTTATATACAGAAAAGAATCAGTCAGCACTGAGATCACTGATAACCTAACATATATATCCTTTAATGTTATGACAGCTCTAATGAAATCTACCTGTCTTGGGCATATCAATGAACTAATTTAAATCTAGATCTGTCAAACAAGAAGTCTCTTAACAGAGCCTTCAGGCCTACAATACCAGTACTCGGTTTAGGATAATTCCTGAGCTGCTAGATGCTTTATGTGATCCATAAAAACGGAGTGAACTTACCTCTCTTTCTGTGTACCGATGTTCATTGAAGATACACCACATGGAAAGAGAATGCAAACATAAAGACCACTGTAAATACATTCAGGAAAAATTCATGAAAGTAAGTCGGAACATGAACAGATGCAGGCATAATCAATAATATAACTGCTCCATGTAAAGCAAGATCTATCAAACTAGGTGCTCTCAACAAAAATCCTGAACAGTTGCAGTGTGATGCATTTTGGTATATTTGGAGCTAAATATTTTGCATTTAATATTTTGCCCTTTTTTGATCTAAAATGATACCCTTTCATCACAATAAATTGACCTATCATCCAATAAAAGAATCAAAATAGTCACAATGCATGTGCATGAAGGAACAAAATGAAAACAATTTATTGTTTAATTATATTATGAGAAGATACACTCTAAATATTTTTATCTGTTACTTTCTCTATCTCTTCTTTTTTAATCCCACCCTCTTTGTTAAGCAGGAAATTTTACCCTGTGTAACCCCCCCAAAAACATTCAAAATCCAAAAACCATCGGAGCATGCCCATTTGTACAGAGTTGGTAGATATATATCTGATGCACATCCCCAACAAGTATGAAGTGAATCTGGCCAATTGTTTTTGAGAAGTTGAAAATGTGAATTAGCATTACAACTCCCTTTGACTTGCATAGTAATTAACAAGAATGTATGCAGTTTGACCTTTCAAGGTCACTTAGGTTTAAAATAAACCATACAAATTTAAAGCCCATAGGTACTTTCAGATTAACATTTAATAGTTACCTTGGACCTACGATGCACCATTCAGAAGGTATAAGCCAATCTGTGAAAATTGCTGAGTCAGCAGAAAAGTTAAATAAGGATTTGACCTTTACTTTTGACCTGAAGGTTATATATTATTACATGGAAAGAATTCCCCAGACCCATAGATTATCTGAACCAAATTAGGAGGCAACAGGTCAAGAGGGGACAGAAATTTTAGGAAAATAAGATAATCGGCAGTAGCGCAGATGGCATATGATGAGGCTAAACACTATGTGCATCCCCTGCTAAGGGAGATGCATAACTAAGATTAAAAAATTTTTAAATTTAAAAAATTGTTGTTGTTCAAAATATGCACCCTGTATCCAGCTTTCCATACAAGGTCTGTTTACTCAAATAGCCTTGTAACTTTTTGAGTTATTGAAGAAAAAAACTTGGACAGGATCAAATCTCATAATCAATGGATCATGGTGACCCAAAAAGTAGGTCACCAAGCTTTATGTAGAATGTACTCATGTGACATTTTGATCTGGAGGCTCAATTCTCTTTGCCATTGACATCTATGCTACACTTTGCCATTACAAAAACTGGTTAAGGTCACTGATATTACATAGCATATTAGCAATGAACATTATCTATATATCCTATATATTTGGCATGTCAAACTCCACTATTTTTGAGACATGGAATTTTATATTTTTCAACACATTTTGGCTCATATTTTCCATCAAGTTATAGATGGTGCTACTAGTATCATATGTGACTGAGATTTTGCCCCCCTCCACGATCCCAGTAAACTTCATATAGATCTGTCAAAAATTAAGGATGTTACACTGCTTACAACATTTTCACATTTTGACCCATACATTACACTTTGCTGTAGTCCAGTGTAGGCGGTACCACCAATATTAAATTTGACCTAGATTTTCATACACCCGATATGTCTTGAAAGTTGTATGGGGCTAACTTGAAAACCGCAAGCTGTAATGTGTTCACAAACAAAAGTTTACAGATTGATGGACATATATATGTATGGTGAGATGTGAGTCGCCATATAATCTCTGTGACCTAAGGGTAGCAGAGCAAAAAACCTGGTACACACACTGAACAGTTAGTTACCTTGTTTGGCACCAGGTGGTGCATCATACATGAAACTGAGTCCAAGCTTTGCTTTCTCATCTCCCAGAAGTGCCCTACAAAAACAAAACACAAAAACTCAAGAACTTTGAATTTATGGAAACCATTTTACCAGACTGCCAGTCATCTGGACTATACTTCTCTTAACAAGACCCATCAACAACTGTTGTTCTCGGTGCACACAAGTTCAACTTACGAAAAAAAATATATACATGTATATATAAATGGACATGCACATATACAACACGGGAACATATTATAGAATCATTTATGTCTGTTTTATCTGTCACAAGTGATGTTTTCTTTTCAAAACTCAAAACAATATAAAAGCTCAAAAAGTGTTACATATTTGGAAATCCAACAAAACTTAACTTTTTTTGAGAGGCAACTTCACAAAATGAGCTGAATTGAAAACAACTTGTCATACAAGCAAAACATTACAATTTACATCCACCTGTCTGCTTTGAACATGCTGAACGCAGGTAATAATCAGTTAGATAATGGGGCAAGTCCTACTGAACAAATTTACCCTCACCAACAAGATTACTTCTTTCAAGCAAACATCAGCCATGAGATTGTGAATTTAAAACAAACATTTTGACATGGCATGGAGAACTATACAGGAAACTGTTTCATAAAATGGCCAGTCTTACAAAATAAACCCACTGTTTTTGCAAATTCTGTGTGGAAATACTAGCAAAATTTTGACAATTGTGCTAGCAAACCAACTGTCTAATAGACATTTTGAAAACATGTTTTCACTAAGCAAGATTTTTATAAGTACGAATTAACAACACCATAGTACCCCATTTGACATCAATAGCTAAGATAATGTAAACCCAGCGGCATTTCTTCATACTGTACATGTATCTGCGGTGATGTTAATGTGTCTGTGTAAAGTTACCTGTTACTATAGAGCTCCTGTTCCCTTTGATACTGGTTTGCCAAATCTTCCTGTTTCTTCTTTTCAAACTCTGTCTTCTGCTCAGCCATCCATACCTGAAAATTAATTGACAAACAAAACTTAATAAATGACAATACATGTACCTTTGTATTATAGCATGCATAGCTGGAACAACCCTCATAGTAGCATGAGAGTCAAGGATATACTTCTGCTTAGTAGAGGTATCCACAAAACACAAAAAAATTTACATTAGTCCAACAAAGTATATATTTTTGAAAAGTACATAAAGTGGAGAATTGTGTTTTGTCATTGTCATTTGTGTCACTTGTCTTGTCTTTATACAGCAATTGTGCAAAGTGAATGTTTAATTTTTGTAATTTTTCAACCTGAAATGGATTCATTTTTTAAATTTTTCATTCAAACTTTTAAATTCTTGTGGCAAAATAAACTATTAGAAGTAAATACAAAAAGTGGGTTTCACTTTTGCAAATTTTGCTTTGTTTGGCTTCCAGGACTGTTTGATGTTGGAACAAACAATAAGCCCTTTGATGCTAAAGTGAGATGTCAAGCTTCCAACATCAGTCTTAGAAACCAAGCCACAAAATCCTGTCATTTTAATCAGCTTTGGGGGGTCTTCAAAATGGGAGGCTCCCAATGGGAACATGAGTTGACAGCTACAAATGGCTGTCAAGTTTTAATGCACCAAATGTTAACTTGTGACCATAAGCCTACACAACTTGTGATGAACAGAGATGAATCTCATTGCATTCCATGTGTAGGGCCTGTATTTTTCCATTTTTAACGGAAACGGAACGGAATAATGAATTTTTGTCACCTCTCAAACGGAATTTCCTCTTTTGCCTTAATGTGTTTTACATACAAACAGAACTACTGAAACAGACTTTGGAAATTTCTGGCTGGTGAAACAGAATGTCTAGTTTTTTTAAACAGAAAAATACAGGCCCTACATGTGGTAATTCTAGATCCTGCTTATTTTTGTGGTAACCAATTTTTTTTTTTTTTCAGAACACTGGGTACTCTTTTCTAGTCATGTGTGCTAATATTGAAAGTGATAGGTGCAGTGCTGCACAGTGCATCCTGAAAGACCTGCCTGTAATAAGGTTACATTCTTTGAATTTAAACTTAAAACTAGAACAGACTGATTTTCCAACAGAAAATCAAATGTCTCCCAGTGGAACACTTACGTCTCTGAATAAGCTACCGGTGATAACAAATTACAAATGACCAAGTTTGCTTGAAAATTACAATCCTATTTTAGCTCTCACCTAGATACATTACTCTAGCAATTTTCATCAAGTTCTTCAAGACTTATTGCAGAGAAACCAATTTCACATAAATGACCCTATGACCTTGAAAATGAGATCAAGGTCACCCAAATACTATCCCAGCCTTGGTCTTACCTTGATACATAATCCTACCAAGTTTCATCAAATTCCATTACGTTCTTCATGACTTATCGAATGGAAACCAATTTCACATAAGTGACCCTGTGACCTTGAGAATTTGCTAAAGGTCATCCAAATACAATCCCAACCTAGGTCTTGCCTAGATACATAATCCTACCAAGTTTCATCAAATTCCATTACGTACTTCATGACTTACCGAATGGAAACCAATTTCACATAAGTGACCCTGTGACCTTGAGAATTAGCTCAAGGTCATCCAAATACAATCCCAACCTAGGTCTTGCCAAGATACATAATCCTACCACGTTTCATCAAATTCCATCATGTTCTTCATGACTTATCGCACGGAAACCAATTTCACATAAGTGACCCTGTGACCTTGAGAATTCTCTCAAAGTCATCCAAATACAATCCCAACCTAGGTCTTGCCTAGATACATAATCCTACCAAGTTTCATCAAATTCCATCGCGTTCTTCATGACATCGAACAGAAACCAATTTCACATAAGTGACCCTGTGACCTTGAGAATTCGCTCATGGTCATCCAAATACAATCCCAACCTAGGTCTTGCCTAGAAACATAATCCTACCACGTTTCATCAAATTCCATTACGTTCTTCATGACATCGAACGGAAACCAATTTCACATAAGTGACCCTGTGACCTTGAAAATTCTCTCAAAGTCATCCAAATACAATCCCAACCTAGGTCTTGCCTAGATACATAATCCTAACAAGTTTCATCAAATTCCATCAAGTTCTTAAAGACTTATCGAACGGAAACCAATTTCACATAAGTGACCCTGTGACCTTGAGAATTCGCTCAAGTTCATCCAAATACAATTCCAACCTAGGTCTTGACTAGATACATAATCCTACCAAGTTTCATCAAATTCCATTACGTTCTTCATGACTTATCGAACGGACACCAATTTCACATAAGTGACCATGTGACCTTGAGAATTCACTCAAGGTCATCCAAATACAATCCCAACCTAGGTCTTGCCAAGATACATAATCCTACCAAGTTACATCAAATCCCATCGCGTTCTTCAAGACTTATCGAACGGAAACCAATTTCACATAAGTGACCCTGTGACATTGAAAATTCGCTCAAGATCATCCAAATACAATCCCAACCTAGGTCTTGCCTAGATACACAATCCTACCAAGTTTCATCAAATTCCATCCTGTTCTTCATGACTTACCGAATGGAAACCAATTTCACATAAGTGACCCTGTGACCTTGAAAATTAGGTCAAGATCACCCAAATACAATCCCAACCTAGGTCTTGCCTAGATACATAATTCTACCAAGTTTCATCAAATTCTGTCAAGTCCTTCAAGACTTATCTTACGGAAACCAAGTGTTGAAGAACCTGAACAACAACAACAACAACAACAACAACAACAAGAACAAGTGGAAGATATGGGCACTAAAACAATATGTCCCGCGGATTCCACCGGGAGACATAATTAGTGTGCTGCACCTGAGCATGTTGAGAATTAAGTCTTGTCTCTTTAGTCAATTGCCTTGACACTTTAGTGAATTTGATAAGCAGGTTTGAGTCCATAGATAAATTTTTGTTACAAGACATTTTCTAGTTCTAGTCTATTTTTGTGATAAATGAAGCATGTGACTTCGCTTTTTTTCAGAACACAAGGTGCTCAAAATTGTGTGCATATAATGAATCAATTCTCTGTTTATTTCAAGTTCTACATGCAGTCTGCTTCTGTGATAAATGAAATATGTGAATACTTTTAGAACACATGGTGGTTTTATGCGGATAATGAGCTGCCGAGTCCATTGTCTGTTTAAAATGGTCATATCTAAGTACAGTTATTGAAATGATAGCAGATTTATTCTTGGTATAATTGGCATTTGCCACAGCACTGCTTATTTGTATCCTATGTGTAACAGTGAAAGTGAATGGACCTGGGTATTGTGCATCCTCTATGAGCCAGTCACCTGCACATGCTGTAACACTTAACTGAACATCTTTATCTTGATAAATGTGGTTAGAGTCTATACTAGACTAGCCAGGGCCAGAACTTCGCAAAATTTTGCAAGAATCTATTTGGATTTTTGTCGACCATTTTTCTTTTTAAAGAAAGAGAAGTTTACGAGAATCTTTACCAGAATGGATTTCTCGGATTTTCGCAGAAATTCTGACCCTGCTAGAGGATTTTTTGATGCAGGACTTTTAACATTTTATATAATGCCCATGACTCTGTCCACCAAGTCAATAAATTCTAAAATATAGTACATATTCCTCCTCAGTTGTTTGTGAACTTATTCTGTTGAATTCCTAAGCTCCAGTAAAATGTCTTTGCGTAAATTTGACAGAACAGTAACAGATATATACATAAAAATGCATGTATCTTGAGTGTCACATGCAACTGACAGGCATTATGGGCCTTATCATAAATTATCTTGCCAAGCTGGGGGTCACGCCCTCTTCCATTCACCTGCCTCCCCACCCGATCCATCTTTCTGGTTTCCCTCCAACATTTCAGGTGCTATAGCACATTTACCTGGTGCTATACGATTTTCAGATGTCCCTTTCCCTGAAAAATCAGAACATGGAGCATGAACCATTTTACTTTCTTCTTGATCAGAAATAGAAAGTCCATGGCAATGTAGCATAAAATTGATTTTTTTTTCAGCATGAATTGTTGCATATTGAGCACAATCAAGAGGGTGGGAAAGGGGCTTCCCATACTGGCGTACTGGGGCTTTTTATTTACCGTACTGGAAGCCCTCTTGTTTTACGTACTTCGTACTATCCAAAATTTTGAAAGATTTTTATTTTCTGTACTACGTACTCTAGAAAAATAATTACCTGCACCAGCGTACTGAATCCCCCCCCTTACCCACCTTCAATCAAGACAGACCCACACAGGTAAACTGGAGTGCTACCATAACTCTAGCATCCCTAAATCTACAACAATAACGTGATGCCAGACTTAAGAACTGCTGCCACAGTGCCATAATTTTTTAACATGCTGCTGCTGCCATGTTACCTTGACAATTGCACCATCCCATTCTTTACCCATTGGAACAAATACATACTGATGTCTATTTATGTAGGCCTAAGTAATAAAATGCTATATTGGCCCATGAATGATTCTAAGGTATCAGTGGTTCACAGGACTTCATTGAAAAAATAGAACCGAAGATAGGGATAGAACAATTAACATCAATTGAAGCTGGCTGTTCACAAACAGGAAGTGCTTCCTGCTTTGGACATGATATAGCCTCCTCAGCTGGACCATAGAAGAAGAAAAATATATTTTTCTTCTTGCATAGTTGTATTCCTGATGTACCCATCATCTCTTTCTTCCTAGTGTCAATAGGGCTGTAAAAACAGATATAGTTTTGCTAGCGGTAAAATTTTTGGTGTGTTGTGGATAGTGTATTTTAGCATTATGTTTTCTGAAGAAACAGTATGCAACATTTCTGTCTGAGCATCTCAGACCTGATTTGCACAGTTAAGGATGAGTGTCTGGTTCAGTGCCCATTTTTTGTAAGGATAGATCACAAAACAATCAATATGCATAAAAACTGCCACAAACTATACATTTTTGGAAAGCTATCAAACTAATAATTCGTTTTCTCCCACTGTCCTGTGTGTTTGTTGTCCTATGTTTATACAGCAATCGTACCAAGTGCCACCCTCTTTTTCACAGAACCTTGAAGAAACTTGGATTCAACTTTTTTGTTTTCTGATGTAAAGGCATTTAATTTGTGGCAAACTGTTCATAACAATGTAAACTGAAAAAGCGTTTATTCCGTAAAATACATATTTGGGCTCGTATTTTACACCATCCCCCAGGACATGCATTTCCTTCCTGCAGAGTCTCATTTTCAACATGTACAGAACCCAGCACTCCAGCCCTTTTTTTACAGTATTAGTTACAGTACTGAACATGGCACTCATCCTGCATATGGCTGTGATACCGGACCTGGCACTCTAGGATAGAGTACAGGATCTGGCTTTCCTGTGCATATATTGTCTGCAGTACTGGGTCCAGCTCTGTAGTTACTTCATCGACCAAAACCAGAGCCGGTTCCATTGCCACGTCCATAATTATTTGCATGTAGAGTGGTACATGCGATAGTGGTCTGTCACATGTGTGTCATCCTGACCAAATCATGATATTTTTCTTCTGCTTACTTGTCAATTGTTATTTTGTTTAATACACTGTATCTATGTACCAAATACTATTCCCCATTGGCATTGACGAAACCTCCACTGATGAGAATCACTTGACTCAAAACTGGTCTAGCACATTCTCCTAAGTTTTTTGCCTGTCACTGGTCTTGCTTGGTCCTTTTATTTATATTGATGAATATATATCTACTTACTACAACCTGAAGATTTACGGGTGCTTCTGCCAATGCTGTTTTAGGAACCCACGAACGCAGGTCGCATTTCAAATGTGGAATTTATAAATGCCAAGATTGGTTTATGTACAGCTGCCTTACCATATCACATTCAGATTTATCAAATTGTGCAAAACCACAGTAAAATACATGAAAGATCACAAACTAATTGTGTCCTCTGTTTGGTGTAGCGACCACAATATAATATAAAATGAGATAATTTTTCACTTAATCCGTTTTGCAAATTGTACAATTTTGTAATTCAACTAGTCTAGGGTTTTTGGTCTTGTGTATCTTCCTGTTTCAATTTGAAGAGTGTGTGCACTAATTTTCACCTTATGCAAACGTCAATTGTAACACCCACCCCCCAGCCCCAGCCCCTGGAAATGGTGGGGACATACACACATACAATTGCACCATGGTAAAAATTAGAAAAGTCCCTATCCTCTTGAGGAAGATCAGGAAGAATTTTCCCCCACCCTGTTGGGGAAGCCATGCAGGAAACGTACCCACAATTTGGAGCAAGGCAGAGAAGGAATGTCCCCTTTCTCTTGGGTCTGAAACCTGCCCCAGGGTCAAGTATTTGTTCAACTCCAGGGTTCAAAGATTTTTAAAATTTTTAATACTCACCCATGAGGACTGAGACCAATGCTCAGGGATAATTTTGAAGATTTATGAATTCAAAAGGAGACTTTTCATATTTGCCAAATAAACTTTATACATTTTCCATGCAACTTGATGCACAATGAACACAAAAATTATTAATTATCTGTGTAAATCTGATACCACAACACTGGAAACATAAATTTTCTGCAAATTTGTCAGAAAAAATCAAGCAGACAGGAACAAACAAGTTGATCTCCCTGGTGTCAGGGTCTGAACTAGGAATATTTTGGGCCATGGCGACCGCAGCTTTCTAGATATTGAAACTTTCTGGGCATGTGGGGCACAAAAGCCAATTCATTTACCATTATAAATTGACTTCGACTATATGATAGAATTTAGCTTTGGTTTGAACTGGTTTCACTGTAGCAGTGTACCTAACTAAGCAATAGGGAAGAGCAAGACAGAAGCTTCTACTTCCCTCATGAATATTGCACATCACTCATTGAGGACCCAGGGAAACCCTGGGGATTCTACCATGTATTCTCCCTTGTATTTTGACAGCTGTTATATTCCTGGTAAAATTCCCGGAGACCAGAGCACAGTGTCATGGTAAATTCCCCAGAGACCTGCGCTATTATGCTGAAGTTCCACATTTACCCGGACTGAAGCATCGGTCGAGGGTAAATGTGGTTGTATCGCGTGACAATGTTGCCATTTTTAGCAGTTTTCGGATGTTAAAACCGCGCACCTTCTGCCTTGAACGCTGACCAAAAAGTGTTTGCGAGTTTCGCTCCGTATTTAAACATGTTTAGTGTGAGGTAGAAGGTTAAAATGCTGTTCGTCTTATAGATTAGGTAATAAGGAACACAGGCACATATGGTTTTACCACAGCCATGAGGATATGTTAACTTAATTGAAGCAAATGTGAAGGTACTGTTGAATGTTGACACGGTGAGTTGGACGCCTTGTGTATTATTATGTACACAAAGGAACGCACATAGCACACAGACATTTCAGTTTGCTTGTGGTTTGGACCAAAGAAAGACGCATCTTTGAATACGCTGGGCCTGGGAGCTGCCTTCGATGGCAGCTCCCTGTATAGCCCCATTTCTGAGGCATCGACGGTGTTGTTTTGATATGGGCACCATCTCCGCCTCATAAAAGGTTATGCATTTCACGCAGACCTCTCAATAAATACCTCAATTGCATGATATGCATAAATGTTCCTGTCCAGTGTCTCATATATATGGGTTCCTTGAGAGTCTGTGTCATTCATGTTGCATTTTGGTAAAGCTTCATGACAGAGGGAATAAGATATTGACTTCGTTTTGAGCACCGCTGATAGAATTCCGCCCCCAAATCGTGACCGCTGCCATTGTCGTGCGAGAATCAAGTTTGCGCGTGCGATATTGAATGGTTTTGCGCATGTGTGACACAAATGCATGTCCTTACCCACAGAAAAATTCAGCAATGTGCAACGAGAACACATGGAAATGTTTATTTGGGTCACGCACGCGCAAGCTTAATTCTTGCATGGCAATGGCAGCGGTCACAATTTTGGGGCGGAATTCTATCAGCGGCGCTCAAAACGAAGTCATTATCTTATTCCCTCTGTCATGAAACTTTACCAAAATGCAACATGAATGACACAGACTCTCAAGGAACCCATATATATGAGACACTGGACAGGAACATTTATGCATATCGTGCAATTGAGGTATTTATTGAGAGGTCTGCGCGAAATGCATAACCTTTTATGAGGCGGAGATAGTGCCCATATCAAAACAACACCGTCGATGCCTCAGAAATGGGGCTACTAATCGCTACTCCCTGTATAAGTTTGTCAAAAGTCAAGGAAAGTAATCAGGTCATGGAAGTGGCATTGGGATGTCCATCTTGACATCGTACATGGGCCTATATCCACATGTGACGAGTTCAAACATATACAGCATGAACTTGCCCTTTACTGGCTTTGCCTTTAGCCTTACATCGTGATTGGTCTTGCAAGAGGGAGTGAAGGTAGGAATGCTGCAGTGCAGCAAAAAAAAAAAAAAAATGTATTAGGGAAAGCCAACTTACTCGCTTTATATTTTCCTTGCTGCCTGGATGGAAGAACTTCTTGGTCATATAATTATTGAATCCCTTCCCCATGGTTATGCTTTAAATATTACAGCGTCAAGAAGTATATTATGAACTCAGCGACGAAGATTCGTTCCGTTGGCGTCGCACCGGAATGGGAGATCATTCCTCCATGATGAAAGTAGGTCTGCGCAAAATTTGTATCGATCCGGACAGCAGACTGGTTAAGGAGACCGTTTATTTAAGGTTCAACATCGTCGGTATCTGGATGCAATGATTTTTTAAATGTTGAAATAAATGAAATATAATGTTACTTTAAAACTTATCATTCCTGAGGTTCTCACGAACGTCCGTCATTCTGTTCGGGATGACACTTGACCTAGATACCAACACAAAAACACCATGTGACATTCGCTGCACCAGAAACCAGTTACATTGACAAGTTCACATGCAAAAGTGATGCACTTCAAAGTTCAGATTTTGTGACACGGATAAAACATCAGATGACTCTTGGGCGAATAATCTTAAGAATTGTACATAGGGTGAGAACAGACATCTCCAGGTAAGCAAAGTAATTGCATGCTGACTAGTTTATTAATATTATGTCTATGATTCAGTATGCAAATTGCAATGTATATTTTGAGGTTGACACTAGTTTAACAAACATTGAGTTAAATAATGATGAAAGTATTACCTAACTGAAGACTATGTCTGAAACTGTCATTCGCATGATTAGTGTCAACAAGTTGAACATGGACAAACGTCGTCCATGATTTGAACAAAACTGTCACTGTGTCAGTAGTTTTATACGCTGTAAAATTGTTATTTAAGAAGCAGGTCACAGCTGGTTGGAGAAATGTTTCATAAGATAAGTGCAGTTGGCACGAAAAGACATGCACTGAGTCTGATGCATATGAATCAAGCTCCAGGGAGCCAACCAAGGAAAACAGTAGTTCTGGTATGGTTCCGTGGCCTGGTAGTAGATACGTTCAAGTACTTGCACAAGGCTGCATGTGGAAGTACTGGGCTTAATACATGTAGAATGGGACACAGTTGCACACTCCTCACCCCCGAGCTGCCATGCACTACAGCACTCCGACTGGTCAGGGACAACTGTTTTTTTTTACATCAGCTGTGCATTGCTGAAACATTAGACCTCAATGTTAATAGACAAAATTACCTGAGTCGTTAATCTGTCAAACCGAATCCCCCGAGTTGTTTGCCTGCCTGCGGGCCTGATCACCCAAGCGCGAAGCCCGCGGGTGATCTGGCGAAGGCAGGCAAACAACCAGGAGAATTCGGTTTAGACAGATTAATGAAGAGGGTTATTTTGTATTTATCCCCTACGGTCCCGCGGGTGATCTGGCGAAGGCAG
Source organism: Hermodice carunculata (assembly GCA_964020975.1). NCBI lineage: Eukaryota > Metazoa > Annelida > Polychaeta > Eunicida > Amphinomidae > Hermodice > Hermodice carunculata. The sequence goes on along the minus strand of OZ026612.1, from coordinate 90,218,188 downwards.
GCAAACAACCAGGAGAATTCGGTTTAGACAGATTAATGAAGAGGGTTATTTTGTATTTATCCCCTACGGTCCATTAAGAAAGAAAAACGACCCATTTATATAACTTGTAACATTTTATTTCACTACATTACATGGGACTTTGACACAGTCATGCGGCGCATATGAATATCAAATTTTAACAACAAAGAAAAGCGGTCCACCACAGGCCTAATGGCGGATTTTTTTGAAGGGCCGCCGCTTCAGACAAAAATGGCGACGAAAAGACACTTTTTTATTATTTTTATATGGAATTAATTTGGTGGAGAGGAAAACTGGAAGGTCACTTTGACTTGGAAGGTTGCACCAGCAAACATTCCAAAGTATGCACCCATGGACCTCAACTGACTGTTGGCCGTCAGATTGGCCCCATTACTGACAGCAGCATTGCCAGCATTGCCTGAAGGAATGGGGCGATGGCTCCCTGCCACGCCAGCTGAGAAAAAACGATGAAGACAGAGTCTGGGGAGTGTTTTGGACAGATGTTAGAGGTCTCTGAAAAGAAGAATTATTTCCCTGGAGAAGGCTGCACGTGGCCTGCTGTTGATTTCGGCTTGCTGTTGCATAATTTTTCACGGACTGCACATTTTTGTGCCCGCTCAGCTGTTGAATAATGGTTGGCGGGACACTTGGATGTAAAAGTTGACTATACATCATGCGTCTTACAGAGTGGTTGTTTTTTCTGCCAATCATCGGTCCTGCATTTTTGGCCCTAGTTTGCATCACAGATTATTCTTATCCATTGGCTGGGATTTATACCACGGACCATCAGGTTTTCGGCCGTGATTTATGGCAAGGTGATAAAGCGAGTTTGGATATTCGAAATGTGGAATTGATTCCTTCCATATTTGGAAAATCATATCTCTGATTTTACAAATATGGTAAAAAGTAGTCCCACCCATGGGATATCACATAGGTCATATCCCATGGGTTTTCAATATAATATGGTACAAAGTAGGGGATAATGGGTAGATAGACATGCTTGCCAAGTCCATACAGGTGGGAACAGGAACTGTGCAAGAGAATTGAGAGAGTAGAGATTGAAATAGCAGTGGACAGGTTGAAATGTATGGAAATCTCCCAGGGCCAGATGAGGTACTAAATGATTTTATAAAGAAAGGTCCAGAAAAATTGTGGGAGAGCATTCAATTTTTTGTTCAATCTGGTTATTGAAAGAAAGTCCCCAAGAGAATGGAGAGAATTGAAGATAGCATACATAGCAAAGAAAGGATCAGTGGATAGCCTAGATCAGTGCAGGGGGGTAGCATTGGCATCAAATATAGGAAAAAATTTTGCACATGTAATGTACAAGAGACTAGGGAGAATTGTGGAGAGGGGTGGTTTCCTCGGAGAGATTCAGAATGGTTTCAGACCAGGCAGGAGGGTTGTTGACCATGTTTTTACATTATCACAAGTGCTAGAGATAGCAAGGAAAGGGAAGAGAAAGGTATACATGGCCTTCCTTGATGTGTGGAAAGCTTATGACAGGGTTTGGAGAAATGCACTGTGGGATAAAATGGAAGGGCTAGGCTATGGAGGTGGTTTTCTGGAAGTATTAAAGGCTCTATATGCAGATATAAATTCTAGTCTCAGTATAGGGGACATGGAAACTCAGGGGGCAAGGTTAGATATTGGTCTAAAACAGGGTTGTATGTTATCCCCGATTTTGTTTGCTATATACATGAGAGAACTGGGAACAGAACTGTTTGAGAGAATAAAGGAGTAACACTAGGAGGAGAAAAGATTCTAGGGTTGTTCTTCGCTGATGACATGTTAATGACATACAGGAAAAGACTTACAGAAACTTTCGAGGGTAACATGTGACTTTGGAGAAAAGTAGCCATTAGAGTTTAGTGAGAACAGTCAGGTCATGGTCTTGGGGCGGAAGAGAAGACAGGAGGAGAGATGGATGGTAGGGATGTTTAGAATACCAGAGGGTCAAGAGAAAGTCATTAGGATTGGAGAGGGTGAGCAGTACGAATATCTAGGGGTAACATTAAGGTCACAGGACAGGGAATGTTTAAGTACCATGTTGAAAAAAAAATAAGACAGAAGGTGAATAGAGCGAAAGGTATGCTAAAGGTCATGGCAGGGAACAGCTTCGGCAGAGCATTTACAGGAAGGGTGTTGTGGGAATGTGTAGCCATACCTGGGATGCTATATGGGTTAGATGTGATAGCAAGTAGCAAAAAGGATGTGGAATGGATGGAGAGGGCACAGAGGGACATGGGAAAATCGGTGCTTGGGGCACCACCATGTGTGGCAAGAGAGGCTGTGTTGGGAGAGTTGGGATGGTTACTGATAAGAGATAGAATAGCTAAGGGTAGGTTGGGCTACTGGGGCTATCTGCAACAGGTGAATGAAGAAAGATGGTGTAGGAAGGTGTACATGGAGGCTGTTAATGAGAAGACAAAGTGGGTTCAAGAAATAGACAAGTTAGCTGAGTAATATGAGTGGAAAGGGCCAGATGAGATTGAAGTGGCGTGGAAATCATATATAGGAAAGATGATTCAAGAGAAACGTGGAGCAGTGGAAAAGAGGGGTTGAGGGAAGAGCACACTTAAAGCCTATAGAGCTGAAGACAAGCCAATGAAAACTAACTGTTGGGATGGTAGCAAGGGTTCTAGACTGTTGTTTCAGAGCAGAGCAGGAGTGATCAATCTGGAAATGATGAAACAAGTGGACGAATGGGAGCAATTGGAAGTATAGAGTGTGTAGGGAGGACATGGATGAGACCATTGATCATCTGAGGACATGATGTACAGGTTGTGGAGCACTTAGAGACAGTCTGTTTGTATGCTGTAAAAGTGTAGAGAAAGTAAGGGGCATGGCAGAGAATGATAGGTTAGCATGGATACTAGGATTGAAGGGTGATTTTCCAGGGAGTAGAGTAGGTTTAGAGTCAGTCAAAGGCTTCTTGGTGCAGTGCTGGGAGAGTAGGAATAAAATCTTAGGATTAGTCACCGAAGAGAACAACATGGAATAGAGGACCAACTTAGAAGGGAAGGGAGAAGGTAGCCCGTATTAGGGCTCCCATGACCCTGCTTGGTGGCAACATCAGCAGGAGCTGTGGGCATGCCAAGCACCCAGTTGCGACAGTGGGATAGGGGTGAGTTTGTTTTTTTTAAATAAAGGCCACCTGACTTGCTGGTCAGGACCACAACAAATAAGCAGAGTGCCACAGAATATTATTAAGTCTTATACTGAAATTTATGTTAACTTCTATGTCTATCTACAAGGAGACTACATTTACATAACAATTGGTCAACCCCACCATAAGTTGACCCTTGGAACACTTTTCATTTCCATTTTGCTATCCTGTGGATACCTTGTCTTTTCTTGAGCCAGTACAGGAGGAATTTTTCCCCAATACTCAGCTTCTCTCAAGTGCACTGTGCAGTTTGGCACAAGTTTGTCCTTTCAGTAACCAGGTCTTTTAGTTACACAACCACATGACACCATCATGCCTATGAGACTTTACGTTAAACCCTTCGGCTTGAACGGTTTGACAGGTAGTCTTTTCACGCATTTTGGCGTGATCTTTCTGTGACATCTGCTTAACACGTGTTATTATGAACAGCCCTCCACTTCATTGATATTGGGCAAGCAAGAAGTGTAACGCCCTCCAAAATCGTGTTATTGTTATGTTAGCGGGTGTATATCATAATTGCTTGTGTACTCTGTTAATCACCCGCTTTGATCTTATCAGTGTGGTATATTTGTTGATGTGTGCTTCAGTAATTGAAGACACAACCACAGGAGCTGTTAGCTTATCTGTACAGCTATATTGATTTTTGCATTTTTCTTTCCTTATTAATTCTCATTAAATGAGAAAAATGTCTCTGTTTAGTAAATTTGATTATATGTATACACAATGTTTCATCCATAGTGAAAGTGGAATATATGTACTTGGTCAGGTTTCCTTGTTTTTTGTCAGTTTCACTCAGATGTCATTGCATTAGCTGTAGCAGTTAGTCCAGGTGACATCAGAACCCCTCATTTACATATCTAAGAAAACTTGATATCTGCTTATCCAGTTGGGAAAAAAAGTTTGCATTTTCTGAAATGGGTCCACATATATTATTGAAAACAAGTCAAAAATTATAAATTATCACTGCAGTACCCTTTAACTTTTCTGGATTCAGTTGGAAATAAGTAGCCTGGGTAAACCACGAAAGATTGTTTAAATCATGGTGCAACCTTGCATATAATTGACTAGCTTGTAAATTAACCTTATACAGTGAAAACTCATTATAATGACACCATCTGTTCCCTTAGAAATGTGTCAGATAACTGAATATGTCAGATAAATGAATCAAACAACAAAGAAAATGAACTTTTGCCATTCAAGACTTGTGTCATTATAATGAATATGTCGGATATCTGAGTGTCGTTATAATGAGGTTTCACTGTACCAATACACATTCATGTATGAAGCCTGAAGTATATTTTCGGAAGAATTGGCTGAATAAGATTTTTTTTTGGGGGGGGGGGGGAGGCGGGGGCGGGCTGTGATTGTGGTGAAAGAACTTGGAACAAAATACTGAGATAAAAACCATATGGTATTTTCCAGATTGTTATAGTGGTAAGGGGAGCTCAGCAACAAAATCAACAGTCCATTTGGGGTTCTCCTGGGTGGCATTATTAGCCCAAAGCTGTTTACGGAATATATTAGTAATCTTAATGACTGTTTAAGTAATACAACTGGAATAAAAATTGATGGAGTATTTCTCTATTACCTCTTATATGCTGATGATCTAGTACTCTGTTCTGATATACCAGAGGTTCTACAAACACAGTAAAAGTTCAATGGTCTTTTTGAATTTTGCTCAAAAGTGGCACATGATTATAAATTGAACTTAAACTGAAATTCTAATTTTCAATAAAGAAGTTCAGACACACAAATTTTAATTCAATGCGATGGAAATAGACATAAGCTCCAGCTGTAAGTACTTGAGTGTAGGCCGATGGTTAAACAAAGTCAAATTTGACTACTTTGGACAAAATCCAAGTACTCCAATTAATCATGCACATGAAGCAGTGTTCCAGGCTATTACCATTAAGGTAGCGGCGGGGATTGAGCTATAACGGCAAAATCGTGACCCGACAGAAAATGAGTTTTTTCCATTTCCGTAAAGTTTGGCACTTTAACTTTCTTGTCACCAAACATGATTACTACAAAAGCAAAATTTATGTGATAAAAAAGGGAAAAAACATGACCATGTTTTAGCCGGCTGCAGCATGAGCATGTCTGTTTACAAATGTATGCTAATTAGTCCGCCAAAGTTTGGATAGCAGTCGGCTGCTTTCCACAATCCAGGACCGTAGCAACGACAAGCGACCAACTGTGACATTTTGAGGTGCGCTCCTACCAATTCTTGTATAAACTGCTTGACAAGATTAGGACAGATTAATGGGTTTGTTGTGGTGACCAAATGGCCATGTAGATGATTAAATCGATGGGCTCATGTTTTCCTTCTCGGTGTGATAAAATAAAATTAAAAAGTAAGGGACGATAAAAGGTGACGATTGTCAAAACGGCACCTGGCGATGGACGTGAGCCTCAGTGTGTTTTCAATGAAGGCGATTTCAACCTATGCGTAAATCGCTACTAAGAATCATGGCATTGTATACATCATAAAGGCTTACAACCCTTTCTACAGTCTTGCCCTATCCAAGACCAATTTGCTTTTAATGTTTACTGGCAAAAAATACGCATGACGATCGAGGAATCCTAACACTGGACCACTTGGCTATAAATATGCCGCAAACTATAAAAGCGGGGATTCGATTCAGCGTAAATAATTATATCTGCCTTCAATAATTATATGTCCGTTTACCTGAATGTGAAACGGTGAATAGCATTAAATGTTAACCTTGAAGTAAACTTATATGAAGCACACGCCTCCACTAAAACTGGTATCGTCTGTAGCGCTGTCCCATTTTGTGGAACTGGAAGACTGGCACATTGCACGTGCACGGACTTTCCCACTTCATACGGGGGTGTTTCGAAGTACACTGAGCGAGGGCACAGAAAAAAAAGCTTTAAAAATTTGACCATCAGGGGGATAAAATAATCAGATTACTGTTAAATGACTGCGAAAAGCGACTCTGACTCTGCTTTTAGCTGGTTGATCGGTCACATAAAAGTATTTTGTCTCACTGTGCGCGGCATGCTCCGATACCACTCGCCCGCACCCACCCATCAGGAAGTTTCGGTTTTGTGTCTCGATCAGTTTATTGCAGTTCAAGGGTGAGCCAACTATCATTCAGTGGGCTAGTTATCTCCACAAAATAAAAAATATGTTACATGAGTGGCAAGGTTTCGAATGGCAATACGCGAGAAAAACGTGGCCAAGTGAATGGCATTCTTTATCACAAGGAAGGCGCTAATATGTGGAGGAACCAATGAAATAGGCTTGGCGTATTCTATTGTGCTCCCGGCAAGAACAAAAAAAAAAAAAAAAAAAAAGCGCACAAGCCAACCACGAAGAACACACTGCCTCACGATGCCCATCCCTTTCTCAATTTTGTGGGAATTGGAAACTTTCTTGACTGCCAGACAGACTCGCTCTGTGTAATTGTTAAATTGCGCTTGAACTGCATGTCGCCAGGCAAGCAAACACAGTCCGTCTTAGCAGGCAAGAAAGTTTTACCCTTGCGCACGAAGGGTAGCGTCATCACCTTACATCTGAGCGTGGTCTGGTGCATTATAACTAATATTGATCTATGTAACCGTCAGGGTCTGATCAAAGACTACTTCAGCAAATCAATGGATTAGGTTTTTCAATCTAGCGATACAGTTTCATCAGCAATACAACTTTGAAACCAATTGATTCTCAACACATATGAAACATTCGCTTTGTTTTTTTTTGGTTTTTTTTTGTTTTTGTTTTTTTGGGTTTTGTTTTTTGTTTTGTTTTTGTTTTTTGTTTTGTTTCTTCTTTGAAGTATAATTTATCCTGGGAGTGTTTGTTTATCAGTAACAGGACTATTGTCTTAAATGTTACGTCACGATCATTCATGTTGACCGCCAATCTAGCATTTATAAGCTACATTGAAGTCGGTGACTGTGCTGAAGTCCGATTTACCCTCGGACTCAGTCCTATCCATATTCCTGGTCGTCAACACTTTTTTTCACATTGTCATCCATCTGCTTCCTTTTCTTCCGTGATCGTGGCATGTCGATTTTTCCAACTTTCTTTTCGGTAAGGTCGCAAGTAGTCCAAGACACTGAATGGCGAATGTCCCATCCATGCCGTTAATAAAGCCATGTTGTTCTTTGATCCAAGGTGATGAGAAGTGAGTGAGCAACTCCTGCCTACCGGGCTCCTTCTGAGTAGAGCAAGCTGTGAAACTGCAACCCGTTTGTTCAAGCGGCGCCATATGCAAACAATGTTGCTAGGGTCGAGGTGATGGCACCTTCGGGTCACGTGGCTAATCCGCTTTCCAATCCCCCTTTGAAGCTGTCCCATTCACGTGGAAACCCGAGTGACAAGCTTTCAAGTGTGGCTGCATTTGATGTCATTCGGGTAAAAAAACTGCTTTTTTAAGCCAATAAACATCATGGTATGTTGGAAACTACACATCAAAGATGTTGATTGACATTTCTTCAAAGTACTGGGACCAAAACGGGCCGAATTTGGAAAGCTGTATTGTCATTATGGCCAACAATGTGCGAAAAAAGGGCCTCAAATCTTTCAACGGCGATTTCTCGGAATGAAATTTTCTGCTTATGAATCAATTTTGTGGACAGCGTCAATAAAAAGCTAATCGATCGATCTGCTTCAAATAATCGTCTTTTGAAAGATAAATATATTATCTGGGAACCGTTTTTTTTGTTTTTCCGTCAGATGTCCCCTTCCAAGACTTTTGTAGCCCACAAAATGAAGTAACTGCTGAAGTTTAAAATGATGATCAAAGAATTCGATAATTCTGTTATTATGTATTTTATTTGTAAACAAAAAATACGGTTCCTGCATATTGGTCTATACTTTAATTTTACATAGGTAATACACTTTTGCATCGATTATTTTTAAAGAAATGCTGACAAAATGTCAAATCTGATACCCTCTTGTAAACGGGCGTATAAAACCCTTGAAAATTATCGTATCGATATGAATCTTCTTTCTAACAAATCTAGATGTCTGAACAATTAATAAAATGTATGGTTTTGTGGGTGAAATGTGAAACATAGTTCATCTATGCAACGTCAAAGTCGCGGGACCGCTGCGCGAGGCTCAATCCCCGCCGCTACCTTAAGCAACACTGTTGTTGGAAACTTCAATCCTCCTGTAGCTTTTAAAGGTTTTGACACACAAATTCTACCCATATTAGAATATGGTGCAGAAATTTAGAGCAAAGGTAATCCTATCTAGACGATTTTGAAACATTCCAGTAAAAATATGTAAAAATTGTCCCATGGGTCAGACCACAAACACCAACGGATGATATTTTTGCAGAGACTGGAAGGTTGCCAATAGCAAATCGCTGCTAATTAAAATTAATAAAATATTGGCTAAGGCTTATTCATCTTCCTGAGTCATATGTGTGAAAAAGCTTACAATTGCATGAAAGCTACTGGCTGAACTTGGCCAGAGGAACTGACTATAATGTAAAACAGCTGTTATGTAGCCTCAACTTTAAAGGGCCTCTTGATTGAGCATGTTTCAAATGGATACATGGGTGACCTATGGGTCCTTCTAACCATACAATGCACTTTAACAAAAATTTAGATGTGAAAATAATACTTTTATTCACATTATTATAAAAAAAACTCACTGCACCTTCAATCGCTGCTTTTCCATTAATTTCCAACGCTGTCAAGGCGTGAAAGGTCAGTGACATCACAAACGCAACACCACTGGCTGACAGGGAAGACTCCGACTGTGCTGGCGAGCAGCGGCTGTCAAGTCTTACTTGGTTTAAACATATTTTATTCATACTTTGTCAACAGGATTAAAAATGCATGTGGAAATATTGTTTCATCCCTGTTCCTGTCCAGGATGGGTCAGTGTGTTGTCGCAATACAAGTTCTACAGCTTGTTTACGTTCCCCCAAAGACCTGAAATTACTGAGAGCATAGACCCTTGCAGTCAAGTTTTACTGGGACAAGTTGCAAGGCCTGGGAACCTATCTCACCTATGTAGTCAATACTTTGTGGAAAGTTACTTTGATGTGTCAAATACGACGATGTTAATTGCCAACCCCCGAAACCCCCCCTCCTCAAGAAAAACACTACTGCTATTGCTAAATGTGGTCCTATCGATGAAGGATTGATAAAACTAACCAAATTAGGCATAACTAATAAAATCGTGCAGGACCAAAGATTCATCTTTTTTGGGGGTGCTTTTACAGTATTTATAGATTAATGGTCAGTAAGATTCTGATTTTCAAAGTTTGCAGAACAGCAAAATATAGGTCTAGTAGTTGTATGACTTTTACAAAGTATCACTTAATTATCAATTGACTGTCACAGTGACAAAGCCTGTCTTGAATGCTGTTACAAAGCATTACATTGTAACAAAATGTTAGTGCATTTAACCATTGCAATTGAATTGATGGAAAACAAAAGGGGTGGAAAACATGGACAAACAGGGACTAATCTTGTTCCATACCCATGTCTAGGGTTGAACAGTGTGTAACAGGTTCCTTGGTTGAATTAGCTGGCCACAGTAATGTGTATGTCCAGTATTACAACTGTATATTGCGAGGTTTGTATCCCATAACCAGATAACACTTGTTCGGATAGCTGCTACTTTTATGCCTCATCTGCGCATGGCCTGCAACCTCGTTCAGTCATGTACACTGGCCACGGCCAGCTCCCAATAATCAGGTGTAAAGATTTCATCTCATTGCATCTTTGTCGTTAATATGGACCCAGAAAATAATTCAGTCAGAGGAAAATATTTACTGGTGTTAGATGATGGATACGATATGAAATAAAGGATCATAAGCACATGTACTGATGACGGTTGTATACGGAAATGTAAAATACTGCCCTCCAAGCTGCGCGAGGTTACTGCAGTGTAGGAGTTTCGATATTAAAGCCATTCATAAATGCAAACTTACATTTAATCATCCAGAGACCATACAGATGGGACAGGAAAATTTAAACTGTTTGTACAGACTTTCACATGCCGCAGGCATAGGGTGCTTGCAGCTGTTTCCGTGAATGCTAGAATTTGAAATACTACAAGACCTGGCCCATCCTGATGCAAATTCCAATTTATTGCATGCATCCCTGTTCTTGTTAAATGAAGTCTAGTAATTTTGGATAGGAAATATCTCTATCGCAACAAATTATAATTGCCCAGACAGCAAGTTGGGATTGTCTGGCTGTCCCATGGCTGCACTCCCTGCAGTACTAGATTAGTGACAGCAGGGTTCTTGGCATCCCACTCATGTCTGAATGGCTGAACAAGCCTTTCTTCTGCTGCTAAAGCTTTCCTTATTATACCCTCCCTCCTCCCCCCCCCCCCCCACAATGAATTGGAGGGGGTATACTGGTTTCACCATGTCCCTCCACCTGTATGTCTGTCCATCTGCCTGCAGTCAGAAACCATCATTTATTGTTGACTCTTCCTATTTTATCATTTGGGTGTGGTGTTGACTATAGTCAATTTACCTTAAACACTCATTTCACGATCATAGTTAGTACATAAGTGTAATATACTAGAGACGTCCGTCTGTAGATCTAATCTTGTCCTGACTCAATCTCCTTCAATAGTTCTCCAATCTTCTTCCCATATGGTATGGTTATTCTCTGTCACTAAAGGGTGTGTCATGAAACAATGATGACCTTCAGTCATATAGCTGGTCAAGGTCACAGCAGGCACCTGTAGACATAGTCTTGTCAGGTCTTTAACTCCTTCATTAATGCATGGATCTTCTTCAAACTTTGTATGGTGATTCTCTTTCACTAAAGGGCATGTCATGAAACAATGATGACCTTCAGTCATATAGGTCAAGGTCACAGCAGGCACCTGTAGACATAGTGTTGTCAGGTCTCTAACTCCTTCATTAATGCATGGATCTTCTTCAAACTTTGTATGGTGATTCTCTTTCACTAAAGGGTCTGTCATGAAGCAACAGTGACCTTGAGCTATGTTGGTCAAGGTGACAGCAAGAATCTGTCAGTAGACCTGTAGACATAATGATCTGTAACTCCTTCATGGAGGGGGTTATGGTTATTGTCTATCACTAAAGGGTTGCCCATCGCTGAAAGGTGTGTCATGAAGCAGCAATGTCCATCCTTCTGTAGATGTAATCTTGTCTGCACTCTGTCTCCTTCAACAGTGCTCCAATCTTCTTCACACTTTGTATTGTTATTCTCTGTCACTAAAGGGTGTGTCATGAAACAACGATGACCTTCAGTTGTATAGGTGAAGGTCACAGCAGGTACCTGTAGACATAATCTTGTCTCGACTTCAACAATGCAGGGATCTTTTTGAATCTTTGTATGGTTATTCTCGTTTACTAAAGGTTGTGTCATGAAGCAACAGTGACTTTGAGCTATGTAGGTCAAGGTCACAGCAGGCATCTGTAGACATAATCTTATCCGTACTGTAACTTTTTCATTAATGCATGGATCTTCTTAAAACTTTGTATGGTAATTCTGTTTTACTAAAGGGTGTGTCATGGAGCAGCAGTGACCTTGAGTCATGTAGGTCAAGGTCACAGCAGGTACCTGCAGATATAATCTTGTCCGGACACTAACACAAGGTCACAGCAGGATTCTTTATACATGCTAATAAATACAGATACTTTGTTGCTCTTGACTCATTTATGAATATACACTTTGTTCAAACATTGGAAGGGAACATCAGAGTACATGCATTTTCCTTCCTTTTTGAAGGTAAAATACAAATGACATTTCTGTTCAAAAGCAACATTTTTCTTTTCTCTGCAGAAAGTTATGGAAAACATTGAGGCACAATGTACTCACATGTTGCAAGAGGGTATCCAGTATGCCTTTCAGCTACTGCTTCTACTTATTTCTTCTTCATCCTCAGGATACCACATGCAGGAAAAACTCAATTCAGAGTCATCAAAATCACTATGTTGTGCTGTATCTGCCATGATGCTTGGCTAACTGAAGGCACTCTGGCTTATAACACATTCACCCTGGCCAGCATTGCGTTTGTGACATCACTGACACTTTCCCCCATCGTACCGCAATCGGAGAAAATTCCAACACTTTCAGGTAGCAAATGTGGTGCACATTTGGAGTTAAAAAAACACTACTCAAAAATGAAATTTAACATTTTGATTTTCAGATATCATTTCTAACCAACCCTAAACATCAGCTTACTAATTTGCGGTACCCATTCAGTCATGAGGACCTTTAATGAAATTTGGGAATCATAGGAGGATATAGATGAAGCTCTCTTTATACATGAAGTGTCTGAAAAACTGAAATATGACAATGTTAAGCAATGTCTGGCAAGAATCAGCAGAGGTGGCGACACTCAAAAAACTCAGACTATACAAAACTTTTGAGACTCAGCGCAATTTGGAGCCTTATTTACTACATGTTCAAAACACAAGAATAAAATTCCTGTCAATCAGAGACTGTGTAAAAACTGTACCATTGATGATGAAATTCATTTTTTTTTTTTTTTGGAAGTGTCCCAAATTTGACTCTCACAGTCTTCGCTGCTGCAGTACATGTATGCAAATCTATATTTCCCAGAGTTTTGGTCTCTTGACTAATGACAAACAGTTCCAAACATTTATTGACTCATGTGACACTAAATTAATGACCCGGCTTGGTAAATTTATCCTTACAGCATTTGAAATGCATGATAAGCAGACATAAGCTCTGTTTGATTACTAGGCCGAGGCTCATCAAAGTGCAGTACAAACCTGCAGTAGTACCACATGTAGATTCTAGCTGCCTGTTCATGTAATTTACATCTTATGTCCTGTTTAATAGATGCTATATGGAGGGGTGTCATCCTCATAATATAGTATTTTATCTGTCCAAGGTTATACTTGTGTGTATCACTGTATAATTCATATAGTTTAATAGGTACCATGTACACAGTGGGTGTTGATCCTCATAGTAGTAATTGTGTTTTATCTATCTACTTGTTTGTGTGTATAGTTGAGGCCAGTGTAACACCTCTCTTAGTTGTGAATGATGTGTATGCATATAGGTCAGAATTGACCTTATTTGTTGATGTCAATAAAAGAACTTGCTTATTTACTTATAATCCAGGATTAAATTAGCCTTCCATGTCACTGGTATCTTACAAAACTGCACAATGTCAACCAATTATTAAACAATACCACTGCCATGAAAGATTTTTTTTTTTTAAGGAAACCCTTTTCCAGCATATAACAGCAGCCACTATGACACGGGATGTCCAATAATCATCCCAGTACCAAGCTCTATCCCAGCGAACATGGGGACAGTGCTATAAAATCACTAGGTCTTCCTATGACTTTTAACCACAGGTACACAATCCCAAACATGGGACAGGTGTACCTAAGGCTGCAGGTGTAACTCACACGTGCGGCATACCTCGCCATCTGAGACAAGTGGACCGTTTTTTCAAATAGAGTGTGCCGACCCAGGCTGGCACATGACTCCTGGTATGAACAGATGTTACTAACATCAAACCGTACAATACAAGATGTTACAACAATTGTCACGTCTCGAGAAGTAAGGCGCTGCAGCCTGATATTTTCAGTTCCTGAAGAGCCCCACTTGGGTGAAACCGGTCAAACTTTTCACTCTACGCTTCATGGAGCCTTGCCTTCATTTTGTCTTTTTTTCATTGCCATGAAAGATGACCTGGCTTTTGTGACCACATTTATGATGGCACAACAGTCTATCATACTTTGCAAATTTACCTCCAATTTGAAACCACCTGTTATACATGTATGTGAACATTTTGGGCTGACAGAAGGGGTGGTCTGAAATAGCAGGTACCACTGTAGTGCCTTTCATTTCAGTGAGGATGATTCAGAAACAATATATTTTACTTGTTCTTGCTCGCCGTGAAGCCCATCCATTTGTCCTCTGTCAAGATAAGGTGTGTGCTCTATATTTCATAATGAATATAAAATTTTGTTGTAATTTTCGATGCGTTAACAAAAAGTTGCCACTATATTGTAATTATTTTGCATGCTTTTTTGTATGGGAAATGTACATAGGATATATGTAGTTAGGCACATTGATAGAGTAGTAAAGCTACCCAGGTCATCAGTGCAAGGGAATCCTGCCATCTAAGTGTGCGTTGTATGATCTAAGCCCAAATGCCACATGTAATACACACCACATGAAGGTAGTATGATCCCTTGGACTGACAATGTGTGTGGTTTTACTTTTAGTCTGTACTCAAAGGGGGCATAACAAACAATTCAAGCTATACCAGTAAATATTAACAAAAAACACTGACGAAATGTTTTCACCACATTTTATATTGCACTGTTTAAAATGGTACTGGGTGTAAATCTGAACAGGTACAAAATGTTCAAATGACAAACAGTTCAAGTGGTAATGGTGCAGTGCTCAGGACACATTGAAACCTGGTGGACACTGATCTATATATTTATGCCCCCCTTCGAAGAAGGTGGGGCATATAGCGTTGCACATGTTGGTTGGTCAGTCGGTAGACTGTGGTTTCCGCACAATAACTCCAGAAGTTTTTGAGCTAAGACTTTTATACTGTACAGGTGTATCATTCTAGTCAAAACCTAGGCAAAGTTTGAAGATGGGTGACCTTGACCTAATTTCCAAAGTCACAGTGGTACCTGAGTTAACTTTGGTTTCCGCAGAATAACTGAAGAAGTTTTCAAGCTAGGACTTTTATATTGCACAGGATTATAGTCCATATTTGGGGCTAGGCGAAGTTCGAAGATGGATGACCTTGACCTCATTTTAAAGGTCACAGAGGCACTTTACTGAATATGGTTTCATGCTTTCTGCATGATAACTTATACCTTGGAGCTAAAACTTTTATATTGCACAGCTTTATGGTTGTCTGTAAGGGCTAGGTTGAGTTTAAAGATGGGTGACCTTGACCCAGTTTTCAGGGTCACAGAGAGATTGTAGAATTCCTGTGGTTTCTGCACAATAACTCAAGAAATTTTTTAAGTCAGGACTGGGATACTTTACAGGTCTATTGTTCTTGCTAAGGGCTGGAAGAAGTTTAAAGTTTGGTGACCTTGATTCAATTTCCAAGGTCACAGTGGTACCTGAGTTAACTTTGATTTCCACATAAGAAATGAAGAGGTTTTTAAACTAGGACTTTTATATTGCACTGGATAATTGTCCGTATTCGGGGCTAGGTCAAGTTTGAAGATGGGTGACCTTGTCCTAATTTCAAAGGTCACAGAGCCATTTGGTTGAATACTGTTCCTGCATGATAACTTGCATTTTAGAGGTAGCACTTTTATATTGCACAGTTTATGGTTGCCTATAAGGACTAGTTTGAGTTTGTAGATGGGTGACCTTGACCCAGTTTTGAGGGTCACACACAGACAGTAGATTCCCTGTGGTTTTCGCACAATAACTGAAGAAGGTCAAATGAAAATGAGTGACCTTGCCCTAATTTCCAAGGTCATAAAGCCACTTTGCTGAATATGGTTTCTAAATGATGACTAATTTTTCAGCTATAACTTTTATATTGTCCAGGTTTTATAGTGTTTTTTTTAAGGGCTAGGTTAAAGTTTAAAGATATGTGACATTGATGTATGATCAACCTTCACTAATTTTGTAAGGTCACGAGTGCCCCATCTACCACTATCAATAGGGTAGCGAGGGCAAGGGTAATGAGGACAGGGGGCATCTATGTTTTACAAACATATCTTGTTATGTCTACATTTTCAACTTTAATTTTTACTTTGTCACTTAAGCAGATGTAGTGGTTCTTTCAGCGGCCTGTTGGACTGAATTACATAGTGACATGAGTGGGAAATCACACACATGTAAATGGTGACAGTTATGAAAACAATTACCTTGATACAAGCCTTACTATCCTGATGCAAGAAACAGTGTCATTTAATTTGTATTTTGCACTTTTGGAGGTAACAAAGGCACAAGAATATAGTAAACATGGAATTGCAGGCAAGGGAAAGTTTCTTCCTGTTGTTGTAGATGCCATTGTGTTTGTTTTCTTTTTACCAGGTCTGCCAGTATTTCCAATAAAAATATGTCGAGCAGTAAAGAAAGTGATGATGGAAAGCCTGACCATTTACAGAGGACAGCTGAAAATACCAGACAAAAAGTGAGTGTAAAGTACAAGCAGAGCATGAAACTATATAGCAATAAACTATACTAAATTTCACAAAACTACAAAGCAACCAGAAATTGTTTAAGATAAAGTGCTGACACGTAGTAAATTTGGCTTTTCTTTTTATGCCTGAGTGTATTTTATTGGTGCATATACAAGTACAGAACCCATCTGCCATGTTTGTAATTTGGTACATAATACATATATATTTCCAGATACATTTATCCTGTTGCAGAGTGTTGATTCAAAATGAAATGTGATCATGATCTTAATTCTAGTGGTCTTTGTTTTTGACATGCGATTTTAAAGACTGAGCTAATAGGCTGCTCTTCTACAAATTTTGCAGACATGTTTGTTAAATGAAAGGCTCCACATGTAGCCAAAAAAGTTTTACACAGGCTTCAGGTTGTATTTTGGTGTCATTAATGTCTATACATGTACCTTCTGTGGAATTGCAGCCAATATGTAGTAACTGGAATGGTGGGGAGGGGTGGGGGTAAGGGGGGCGGGGCATAGTTCGCTGGTACAAGTAATAATTTTGTCCTGGTACAAGGTATGGAAAATGAAAAAATGTACAAATATTGGTTGGTACAAAGTACAGAAATTAAAAAGGCTTCCAGTACATGAGTATGGCAAATAATATGCATGTCTGTATATGTACAGCAAAAAGAGCAGCCAGGGGTCAATAGCTTTTCTCAGCATGCTTTAAGTGCAATGTACCAAGATGCATCAAAGAAAACTATTGACACAGCCTCTGACTTGGTACTGAAAGAGTTAATATGTGTTGTAAAGGTGTGGCAGGACATGTACATGTGAAATTGTGAGCACGTGATAGCACATTTACATGTGAAATTGTGGCCACATGTGACTATATGTACACATGATTTTATGGACACTGCTGTATGCAGAAACATGAACTACTTCACTTTCTGCTTGCCAGATGCTGACTGCAGCTACAGTTACGCACATATCAGACATTTCACCCACCGTGAAGAAACTGACCATCAAGGTTGAAGATAGAAACTTCACATTCAAGGCAGGCCAGTGGTAAGATCTGTGAAACAATATTGTAGCAAATGACAATTATTTAGGTGACTCTGTTACAATGTATATATAAACAGTCTGCATTAGATAAACATTTAATGAATATAAGGGGTACATGTTACCATTGCAACATGTAATGCTTAGATTTACAGAAGCTAATTAATTAAATATGTTTTATATGTAAAATTGCTCAATTGGCTGTGCATATATAATTTATGCCTCTTGAGAAGACAAGAGAGGTACCGCTTGTCTGGTCTTAAACATTGTTCAAATTGTAATATCTGTCATTTTTCGATCTTGCTTGTCATGTAAAATGAAAGGAGCTCTTGCATTTTGCACCTGTCCCTTGTAATGTCTGCACTTTGGTGACTAGCTTCTGCTAGCAAGGCTGTGGCTTTCTGTCGCTTAGCATAGTACTGTCTTAACTCTTTCAGTGCCAATCACGTCTAAAGTTGATCTACTAAAGTCAAACTAGTCTGAATTATCATCAGGATCTCAGATTCGTATTCCTCGTAAAAAGGCTTTTCATTCTAGTAGCAGCATGCCTATAGTTCCAGAGGAAATATCCCAAGTAACAGCTTTTCTTGGCGCGCATTAGGCACATTGCGCCCAATGCATGCCGAGAAAAGCTGTTGACTCAGTCCAAAATTTGGCACTTAAAGAATTAACTATGCTGCAAAGAGTCTGTGTCTGCTGGGTTGTAGCTCTATGTTGTATAGAGTCTGTGTCTGCTGGGTTGTAGCTCTATGTTGTATAGAGTCTGTGTCTGCTGGGTTATAGCTCTATGTTGCATAGAGTCTGTGTCTTCTGGGTTGTAGCTCTATGTTGTATAGAGTCTGTGTCTGCTGGGTTGTAGCTCTATGTTGCATAGAGTCTGTGTCTGCTGGGTTGTAGCTCTATGTTGCATAGAGTCTGTGTCTGCTGGGTTGTAGCTCTATGTTGCTCAGCTTACCTGTGAGTGGAGCTTATTGCAAAAGTGGTGTTTCAATGTCTGTCCATCATCTGTCTCTTGCTCCATCCATTCACATTACTAATGGTTGACCTATCAAAAACAATGGTGGCATGCTGTGAAATGTTGGTGTGGAAATACTGTGGATGACTTTCTGCCAAGTTTGTTCACCAAGCAACACTGTAATAATTCGTATGCCCTGCTTTGGTGGAGGAGACATTTAAAAGGCGAAGTCAAAATATCGTTTTTCACCAGAGAAACTGGATTCAGAGAATATACTGCTTCACAACAGAGGCCCTGACATACTTGCTCAAACTTTCTATATACATGACACAGTAGACATTGTAAGAAGGGAAAACATTCTATACAATGTGCATGCACATACAAGACATTATATTGATTATAACAAGTGATGCAGGGGAACAGTTTGCTCAAATATAGTACAAATTGCTGTCGGAGGTTCATTTTAATTCTTATTTTCTGGGTCACTGTGATCTATTTGTTACTGTCACATGTTTAGCTGTGAGCTTGTATCAACTTTTCAAATGTTTGTTTTTGTGACTGCTTGGCCCTTGGTGATGACCTTGCATCATATGCTCATAGTGAACTTGCACTAACATTTTATTAGTGTCCATGATCTCCTTTCTTGCAGCCATGACCTAATTATCTGAAAATGCCTATGTCCCCAGACATGTAACTTTGACATTTGTTGGTGCTGTTTTGAATGCAGTTGGGTCCTATAGCTCATAGTGCATGTACATGTGTCTTCATGCAGGCTGCACCTAACAGTCCCATTTGTTTGGATGTTCACAAATGATTGATATATGTCATGATGTGTGTATTATGTCTGGCATTGTAGTCAGTCATATAGGATTTCATGCTTCACTAACTTTGATACCAGTGTGTCACTGTCAGCTGAGCACAGGGCTGTCACATTCTTCTGTTATTTACAGGCTAGACTTTTTCATCCCATCAGTGGAGACAGTTGGTGGCTATTCCATTTGTACTTGTCCTAAACACTTGGACGATGTACGATCCCTAGCTTTAGCAGTTAAATACAGCACCCATGCCCCTGCCTTCTGGATACATACACAGGTGAGGATTCCATTCAGTTTTGTTTCAGTCTGGAAGGTGGAAATGTGGCACAATGTGGGCAGTTGGTGCTGGTGGTCACAGGAAACATAGCATTAGATACCCAAGCATTGGGGACCAATCTTCATGTAGAAATTCATGTGCTAGATATAAAATACAAAGCAAATGTTCAACCATTTTATTCTTTAATTCATATTGAAATTAATTGGCCACCTACACATTTCTTTGGCAAAACTGAACAAACATTGACATTTGGCATATTAGTCACTGACAAACTTCTTTGGCCAAATTGAATACATGGTAACATTTGGCTCATTTTCAAATGGATAGGGCAGTGCCTTGTAAGAAGGCAATATTTTGTTTAATGCTATTTCACACTGAATTTATACTGTTTATT
The DNA here is from genome assembly GCA_964020975.1 of Hermodice carunculata. NCBI lineage: Eukaryota > Metazoa > Annelida > Polychaeta > Eunicida > Amphinomidae > Hermodice > Hermodice carunculata. The sequence continues at coordinate 90,198,426 of OZ026612.1, read as the reverse complement.
CACTTAATTTTGCTGAATTTTTAGTTTTGCTTATTTCTTTGATGGCACAATTCTGTGAAAATATATGCACAATGAAATAATATTTTAACATACTGGGTTTAATAAGAGCTTAACCCCCCCCCCCAAAAAAAAAGTTAAATAAAAGTTTCAATTAAGTGCCTGAAGTGCAAAAAGTGTGAAAATTTGTACAGGTGGAGATAAGTAGACTTGTGTATGTGTCTAACATGCATCATATTTCTACACATACATGTACAGGTACACTGTACATACCTGTGTGCTGGCTGGTCAGCTGTCAAGCTGTGATCCTTTTCACCATTCTGTCACATGATTTCACTTTATCCAGGCAACATGTAACACGAAGACAGAGGAACAAGTATGATATCTGTGCTGGTGTTAGCCTCTAGGCAATTTGAATGAGATGATCTCCATGTATTGGATGGCAGTGCAGCTGGGATGACTTGGTGTGACCCCTGTTGGGCCCATGCATATTGTTGTGATGTTATACCCCAAGATATGAGTGCACTCATTTCCAATATCTTGTAGACCAAAATCAACACACAAGTGTTGATTTGGCAAAACTTGGAATGGCAATATGGCACAACTAAATGTATGACTAAACAACACAAGATGTTTTTACATGGAACAATGTAACTGTTTTAGTATGGTGACATTTACAGTAGGAGCAAGGAGTGTAGCCTGCTTGTTAGGAGTTTAGCTGGTTGGTTAGGCTGGTGTAGGTTGACTGGGTCTGTGGGGCACGTGGTGCTGCTTGCCTGTGCAACTGGTCTTCCGTTCCCCCAGCTTAGCAGGTAAATAAAATGTGCTGCAAGAAAATGGAACATAAAACTCAACCACAATGGTATACTCCAAAGTTATGAAGTTGTCCAATGGTCTATTTCTGCGATATTGTAGGTGCTGACTTAGTTTTAGTATTTTACATACTTTGCTTGACTAAAAATTATTCACATTACCATAACATGACTATGGGAATTTACATAACATTACTAGTGCTGTGACTGCACTCTCAACACATATAAAATGAGTCCCATAAAACACAAATATATACAATTTAATCTACATATTACTTTTACACTTTCTCCCTGTTTTTTTTTTTTTTTTTCTAACCTGTGTTGCAAACTAGGATACATACTTGACCCTTGTAGGCTCTGCTCACCATCTGGATTCGCAGAAAAATTGTTGAAAATCTTTTTCACTTTCCTGCCATGAGAAGGAGAATGACAACCACTTACACAAGCCAGAAGTCTCTTAGAACTCATGATTTCCCTGGTACAGCAGTTCCGTTATAACAAAGTCAGGCCACCTGCACATGACCTGGTAAGGCCAGCCTTAAAAATATTCTTGTTTCCAGTAACACAAATTTTGTGAAGTCAAAGAGTAGGGAGGAAATATTTTTTTTTACACTCCTGATAAAACACAGGAGGGAGGGAGGAATTTTTTTTGTTTTTTAGCCTGCTGACAAAAACCATGAGGGACACTCGGCATTATTTTTTTCTCGCAGTGATCACATTCAACCTCCTGTGGGTAAAGATTTGGGTACATTTACAGTATCCATGTCTTTGGAGACCAAGGGCAGGTCTCTTGTTAAAGATTTGTCAAAATCCGTTATGGTTGCAACTGTTTCCTCCAATCCGACGTGGTATGGTGCGTTTTTGGAGCCTGCATGCTCTAGCGCTGCATGAAAGTTGAACATCAGAGACATTGTCAAACTCGCCGTCTTCAAGACCGTCACTGCCATCACCGGGCCAAAACTGTTGAAGTATCTGTTTGAATGTAGAAGCTCTATTCACTCTAATTAGCTTGTTTCTCAGTTTACATTTGGTAGTTCTGTTGTTTTCTATGACCGTCATCACAGTCATGGAGAAAACAGTTGTTGCGGGCGTTGCGTCTTCTTGCATTGCCGCCATTTTCCCACGTTTTCTGGGACAGGGGATCATTCGTTAAATATTTCAAGTTCGCATTTTCATCAATAGATGGCGCGGACAACCGCATCAATATTTTTTTTTGGCTTGCATGGAAATTACAACCGCACTTTTTGGTTCCGTTTTCAGCCCATACGGCCGCGTTACCGGTAACAAGAATATTTTTAAGGCTGGCCTAATCCAGCATTGCCTGACACAGTTCATTCAGCTCTACCACAATGCATGCATTATATTGTCTTGGTTTCTGGCTACATGCATTAACCCACTACTTTCCATATAAACTGTATATATATGGGGCCGTTTTATAATTTCATTACTGCTTTGTAGTGTCATCAACACATTATCATCATGATCATGTCTTCATATATATCTGACTTGATGCATCCACCCTGGCACAAGCTTGCAATGCTAATAGGCTACATGAGACAATTATTACAGAGTCTTGTATGTTTTATACTTGAGACTGTGGAGGAGCATAAAATGCAGCTAGTCTGTAAGACTGTTTACCTTTTAGGGTGGATTTTTTCATACCTGGGGTAGATGTGTTCACAGGGTATTCCATGTGCTCCAGCCCTCACAGTCTTCAAAGTGACCACACACTACAACTTGCTGTTAAGCTGAGTGACTACCCTCCTACTTTATGGGTCCACGAGAAGGTATTTACATATGAATCTAAATGCACACTTTATCTCTCACCTTTTGGGAAAGGAAGATATTAACACATCCCATTTGCCTCCCTTATATCATGGGACAATGTAACACTTGATTTTTTTCTTTTCTTTTTTTTTTTTTTGCCTGGAAAGTACCATAAATGAATTACCTTTGTAGCCCTGTACCATCATAAGATAATGTCCAGTCAGTTTTGGATGATTTTGTTCATTTTGAGATTTTGTGACATTTTGGTAGACATATGTATTGTCTATAGGTTGTTCAAATGTGGTAGTTCTAGTCCCAATACAATTTGAAGAAACTAAAAAAATACTATTACATGTAGTTACGTAACGTTACCTCTGAACCACTATGTGCCTAGACATCTGTGTCTGGGTCGAATGCCCATCAAATCAAGTTGAGTTTGACTAACTTGATTCTGAAAACCTGATGGTCCCCATGGCACCATCTCTCAGGTCTTGTGGAACTGATGGTGACTCCTGCTGGGCATACTGCCCGTCTCATCCTTCTTCTTTGGGTGCCATTTCTGGCTTGCCTTTTCAAGTTGAAGCTCTGTGAGCTTTTGTTCACACTCACTGCAGTAGTGCTTTTTGCACGCCCTTATCTGTGGAAAATCTTTTCTCAGCAGTCCAGGGATCCATGGAGACCTAGCAACCTGAATTTTTTGTTTGGATACCACTGAAATAGTAAGTGCAAAGCTGGTCTTTTGGCTGAGTATTTAGATTTTCAAGATGGCGTCTCAGCAAACAGATGGCAGAAAGAGGGAAAGCAGTACACACCAGGCTATTACCTCCTTTCGGAGTCAGGCCATGGGTGTTGGTCCATTGACCACTTTGTTCTGCATCCTCATCCTTGCTGGATTGCAAACAAAAGCTGAATTCATGGAACCACTATGTGGTGGCTTGGCAGGACCATCCACATTGCTATGTTGTCGCCTAAAGTTGAGTCAAGTGAACGAACTTGCATATTCTGCCAGGACTGGGGAGAAGACAAATGGCTGCTCTGTGAGCAGGCATGGAGAAAGTCAGATCATGCGAAGCATAGGCGGCAGGTCGCAGCTGAGATGACTGACTCCATTGAGTTTTCACCACAAACATCTCATGAGAAAAAGTGTAGACTTACTTTGGTTTGTCCGCAGTGTCATGTAGCTGATGGGAAAGAGCATAGACTTACTTCAGTTCATCTGCAGTCCCAGATGATTGCTGTTTCTACACCTGATACCCCTTGGGAGAAGGTGAAGAGACATTGGAGTGGCAAGTCTGGAACAAGAGACTATCACATGGGGATGTTGCGTGACCAAACTGTGCCCCAAACAACTGCCATGTCTGCTCTTGGCACTGATCCAAAGCTCACCCTTGCTTTGGAATTTATGTCACAGAGCCTGAAGATGCTGGTTGAGTTGCTCCGTGCATTGCTTGCAGCCTCTCAGCAGGCTGTTTCTTCTTTGGACTCTGTGCCGAAGAAGTCAGCTAAACGTAGATTGCAGCTGTCGAGATCTTGGCCCTCCGGGTTTGAGCGCTCGGACCAGCAGCACTCACGCAAGCCGGTGCGTCCAGAATGTAAATGTATGGGTTCCTGTCCGGTTATTCCGGAACCTCAGGTTTAGTCCCAGCACTTGGGTTGTAAGTGTGAGAAGTACAGAAAGTCAGTAGTACCTTGGCCAATCCAAGTGCTTGAATCGTAAGTCCAGAGTGCCAGGCAAAGCACCAGTGCCTAAGCCTGCTTCCTGAGCTTCCGACTCCAAGAGCTCGCCTCTTAAGCATAGCCAAAGGGGAAATAAGAAGAAGACACCCAGGTCTGTAGTTACGCCTTCTACCGTCAGTGGGTCTTTGGCCCCTGCAGTGTCGGCACCTAGATCCAGGTGGAAATTTCTGTTACCCCAACAGCAGTAAGGGCAGTCCCTTCTGCACCTCAGGTGGCTTTACCCCAGAGCGAGCAGTTGTCGATCCCACTTGATCCTGCATTGCAGCTGGGTACACTGCCTCACTCTCTCGAGCATTAAGCGGAACTGGGCTCTGCAAGGATCAGTAGTTGCGTGAAGAGCCTTTGGCTTCTTCTGCATTGGCCACCATTGCTGTTGCCAAGAGTAAGCAGACTCTGGCAGCAGAACAGCTGGCTGCTTCCGCCTTGAGTCTGCTCTCACTCTAACATGAGGCTCAGGAGTTCTCTGAACTCCCTCTGGACCCCTCCTGCGTGCAGACTGCTCAGTCAGCAGCAGCCAAGGTCCCGGATAGCAGCCTCACAGGTACTCAACCAGATCCTTCTGGCAAGCAGAGGCCTTTATTGGCAGCCACCAAGATCTTGGCGAATGAGTCCCCCTTGCTTCCCTTGACTAGCCCCTCATGGGCCAATCAGGTTGAGGCAGTATCTGTGACTGCGACTACTAATGCGGAGGTTCTTGATCGCTTTCCCTACGTCAGGCGTGGTGATAGATCCCCTGCTGTGACAGGTGGTGACTCCATTGCCCTCAGACAGTGGGTTGTTTAACGAGGCCTTTGGCATTACCGCTCCCCACCCCATCATGAGTCTGGAGTCTTTAGGCCTGGACACCAAGGAAGAGGATGAGCTTTTGCTGTCTGATTCATCCGTCAGCAGATCTTGACCCCGGTTTAGGGCTCTCGGTACATGCCATTCACACTGAGAGACACAGAGGGCCAGTGACCACAGGTTCTTTAGTGGCTTCGGCCCCTGCTCCCATGAAGGGCTTTGACCTTGTCAGAACTCTTATTCAGAGCCTGGTTGGTGACCAAGCTGTGGACCCCCACCAGAGGAGAGGTCGTGTGCTGTTGGGCTGTCTTTCCGGGGCTTGTAACGGGAAGACACACAGCAAGGCATCCCCATACCATTTTCGCCCTTTGTAGCTGAGTTTTAATGTAAGCAGCTCATAACCAAGACTCGTGGTACATGGGTTCGCATGGAGCCACCGTCTGGCTACCTAAGGCAGGGGCAACTCCTTCCTAAGCCGGATGCCCAGGGGAAATGTTTTTCTGCACCTGAGCAGATCATCCTGTCTGGTCCACTGCCAGTGGACTTGGACTGGGAGGAGTTTGATGCTCGGCAGCTGATAAACATATGACGGCATCTACAGAGGCCTTCAGATGGTTGGAGGAGGATGCCAGTGTATCCGTTCTTTTAACTTGGTACTCTGATGTGTCATTGGTTGCTGTGGGGTCTTTCCTTGATGACCTCATAGCTCCATCCAGATCACGGATGTGATGCGAGACTGGTTAGACTAGGCGACACTTCTCGCGACTTGGTTTTCGCGAGCTGTTGATCACCATGTGTGGACTGCTTGCACGCTAGAGGCAAAGCTTTGTTTGTTTCAGAGGGATGCCTACCTCAGGGTCAAAAGCTGAATGACTTGCACGGAGACCCTCTTCTCAGGAACTCTGTTCACAGGAGAGATAGCGGAAGAGGTCTGCCGGGCACAGAGACCCTCTTCTCAGGAACTCTGTTCAGAGGAGAGATAGCGGAAGAGGTCTGCCGGGCACAGGACCTTCGGGCCCGCTCCGCCAACCAGGCCTGCTCCAAGGCCCGGACCAACTCGGCTTGGTCATTGTTCTCCTTGGCTGCCTCAGACCCGACCCTCGACTCATGTTCCCTCTGGAATGGGACGACCTGGGAAAGGTGGATAGCAATCCAGGAAGGGAAAGCCTCCCAGTAGAGGCAAGAAGTTGGGAAAGCCTCGGGGTTCCTGATTGTTGTATGTTGGAAAGCAATATCTCAGGATTGCCAACTGCCACATTGTTAGACTCCGCACAGCACCCGGTTAGCGGCTGCCTCACCGCATATCCCATGCAAAGGGAGTCTATCACGGATGATTCATTCGTCCTTAAAATCCTGAGACACGGTTACATGCTGCCTTTCGGCAAAGATAGGTATCTGTTAAGGCGAGAAGCACGGTAGTTTGCACCACCCATCTTGGAACCTAAAGCATTGGCGTTCCTTGAGGTGGTTCATATGCTTTGGAGCAAGCATGCCATACAGTCAGCGGAGGATCAAGGTACTCCCAGCTTTTACAGCGTACTCTTCCTGGTCCCCAAGGGGTATGTTGGACGGGGCCCAGTCATAGACTTGTCAATGCTGAATACCTTCCTGGAAGTCACATCCTTTTGGACAGAGACCCCCTGGTTGGTGATAGCAGCCCTACGGCTCATGGAGTGGACATGTCCCTGGATCTCAAGGACGCGTTCTTCCCTGTGCCAATGGCAGAGACTTCACCGAAGTACCTGCAGTTCACATTTGCTGGCTAATTCTACCAGTTCAAGGCGCTTGCGTTCTGCCTTGCCATGGCACAGCTGGTGTGTACCAGGTTCGTACAGACAGTTGCTGATTACCTCCTTTGTTCAGCTGTCCGCATTCATGTGTATCTGAAGGATTGGCTTATCTGGGGGCTTCGGCGCCTGGATTTACAGCATCCCACACAGACTGTTCTGGAGCTCTGCCAACGCTTGGGCCTGAGAGTGAACCTACCCAAGTCCAGTCTTCGGCCGGAGGAGACTTTAGTCTTTCACGGCATCCAGTTCGACCTGGTTGCCCACATCTGTCGCCCTGTGGAAGACAGGTAGTACAGACTTCAGTCCCAGCTCAGAGCCTTTCTGACTTGCAAGGTCCACTTGGCACAACAATGGCTCGCCCTGTTGGGCTCCCTGTCCTGGATGGACTTCCATGTCCCACTCAGTTGTTTCCACTTTCCCCCCTTGCAGCATGCTCTGCGAGGCAGATGGATGAGAGACCGGGGCTATCAGGCCCCGGTGCCGGTACTCAGTGAGGATCACCCACACCTTCTGTGGTGGACTGTAAGGGAGAACTTCATGAAGGGACAAAAGCTGGAACCTTTTCAGGCCCAGCTCACCATTTACAAGGACTCTTCTCGGTCTAAGTGGTGGGGAGATCACGTGGAGGGCCGGTCATCGTTCGCATCTCACCACATAAACTGGTGTGATCTGGAGGCAATATGCTTGGTGCTCTTCCACGTCTGAGACCTGGTGGAGCACAAACATGCCCTTATAAAGTGCAACAACAGGACTACAGTAGCCTCGTCAGCAGGCAGAGTGGGACGTGGTCCAAGAAGCTGACAGAGTTTGCCAGACGCATCACCAGATAGTGCCCAAACACGATGTCTGCACACTTGTCCCAGGACATAAGAATGTCCTGGCCGACCAACTGTCAAGAAGCTGTCAGCCAGTGGGGAAGGAGTGGTCACTTCACCCCAGGGTTGATCAGGCCATGTGGGCCAGATGGGAAACTCCACATGTGGATCTGTTCGCAACTTGAAAAGAATGCGAAATTGCTGGTTTACATCTTGCCTGTCCCAGACTCCCAGGCCCTAGCGGTGGATGCTATTGTCATTGACTGGAGCATCCTGTGGGCATACGACTATCCACCCAGCCAGATCCTTCCGAGGGTACTGCGCAAGGTTCAGTCCCATAATTGCAATCTGATCCTGGGTGCCCCATGACGGCCCCAGAGCAATAGCTTGGTAGACCTACTGGAATTAAGTGTCGAGCCCCGCTACGATAACCGGCAAGGCTGAAGAGTCTGGTGCAGCTGCAGACCAGCATATTCCACAGGAACCCTCAAGTGCTCAACCTCCATGCTTTGCGGTTATCTCACAGCACATTCCGCAACAGAGGCTTCTGGGGATCGGTCTCAGGTAGAATTGCCAGAGGAGGGCTTTGATCTTCTTCTCTAAGTGTTTACTCGGCTCGATGGAAAGTTTTTCCGACTGGTGCACCAGCACAGGAATTCATCTTCGGTCTCTGTGCATAGTTTTGAGGTTTTCCCTTCAGACGTCACCTCCTCACGCGGGTAGATGGTTCCCCCCAAGGTGCCGGTCCCTGTGGTCAAATGACGTCAGTGTGCCAGTAACTTGACATCCTCCACCTATACGATTGTATATCTGCAAATGGTGGTTGAGAAGTAACGTTACGTGACTAATACAAGATCTTTGGAGTAATATCAGTATTAATAAGTACACTTACCTCTCGACCACCAGAGGAGCCCACCCGACCAACCCTGCTTCCTCTTATAGCTTTTTGGCGGTTTTCTAAGAAAAAACAGTTATATTTTAAATGCATGTCAAAAATAAAGGGTCCACCAACTTTATCAATTTTGACAAAATCAGACAATTTGCAATTTTTGCATCACCATTACAGTTTGCAGTTTATGAAAAATCACTAATATATTTTAGTAGATACATGCATTGAGATCATAATAGCACAAACCTGATCATTTTATGTTGAATTTTTTCAAGAAATATCCAAAAGTTCACAAAAACACATTGTCATCAAAACATTTGTGTATCTATGACAACTTTGAATGTACAATCCCATCTTTAGTGCAGACAGATTCTGCAAGCCTTGTGGTCAGTTAAGTATGTACTAGGAATGCAACTTTCTGTAATATTTGGCTCAGAGGTGAGTCAATATGTCAAGTTGAACCCACTTTTGTGATATAGAATGTGTTCAAGAAATGTATAGATTCTTTTTTTCAATGATACATCGACATAGTGTTATGATTTTCAAATCAGGCCTTAACACAAGACTCACATTTTTAAACTTTCACAGCACCCTGAGTGATGAATGGGTGTAATATGTTAGCTTAATTATGTACATGTAGGCACATGTGTATTTATATGGTGTATTGTATGAATATACATGTATATTGTTCTCAATTACACAATGTCATGTAGAAATACACACTCACACTTATATATGTACAGAATTTGTCATGCTGTGAACACCTCTGCTAAGGAGACCTGTCCCAGAGCCATTTCGTAATGTGGAAGGGACCTCCATTTCTCCAGCCAAGGCTTCACACCCCATTGGAGGCCTGGGTGGCCCCCAATTTCTGGGGCCCCATTTGAGCTCCCCCCCCCCCCCCCAGTCCATGCTGGAGCTGCTGCACCTGTCACTTTTCATGGCCAGACTGTAACTTTAATGCTTTAACACATTTATAATTATTATATGAAACTTAACAAATAGGAAAGGATATGTCATATTGAAGCACCTTACAACTCAACTGGTGTATGAATGACCCGAAAGGGCATGGGTCATTCAAATGGTATCCAGTGCCCTTGCTATACATGTACCTGTAGCGCAAGGCTGGTGCCTAGCAAGATCACCTTGATCTCAACCAGTCTTTGTGTAACCAGAAGTAGGAATGAGTAGCTAGTCTGTGTCATGCCCCCTGCCATATGCAGGTACAGTAGTCCCTCCTTTGAGAGACCGCCCCTAGTGCCACCCACAAGGCGGTCACATAAAGCAGGTGGTTTCTCAAAGGAGGTATAAATAACATGAAAAGTACTACAGAAGAGACCTGACAACTGTGGTCTCTCAAAGGAGGTGGTCTCCCAAAGGAGTGGTCTTTCAAAGGAGGGACTACTGTATTATATTCTTATTTGGGATGGTGGAAATTGGGACTTAACTCTTGTAACACAGGTTGGTAAACTGAATGAACACATTTCCAGCTGACTTGTCAGTTGGCCGAGCTCATCTTATGGTCATCCATCTATGGTCATCTGTCCGTCTGTCGCTTCGTCTTCTTCTGCACCACCTCCTCCTTCAAGAATGCAAAGAGCTATCTCAACCAAATTTGGTATGCAAGACCTTCTTGTGGAGAGCTCAGATTGGATTGCATATCAGTGACCTTGACCCAGTGTCAAGGTTACAGGGGTCAACTTTGTCACTTTTATCCTGCGCCCATGGTTACTATTGAATATTAATAGGAAAGCACCTATGCAGTTTCTGTTATTGATTTTGACATTGACTGACCTAAGAAGGTCAAATCAATGTCAGAGGCATTATTTTGGCTTTTGTCTTGAAAGCTGTTCTCATTGCCATAGCTTCAAAATCAAAGATCTACCTGAAACAAATTATGTATCTGGAGCCTTCTTATATTATGTAAAGCTTGAATGGGGTACATATTCGCAACCTTGACCTATTTTGAAGGTCACTTGGTGCAACTTTGTCAGTTTCAAGATATATTCATTTTCATCATGATAAGCTGAGCTACAAGAAATAAACATAGTCTGTGGAACCCTCATATGGCAAGCTTGAATGGGATTGTATACCAGTGGCCTTGACCCTGTTTCAACATCACAGCGTCAACTTTGTGGGTCACAAAGAAAAATTTTGTCTGTTTTATGGCATATTCATTCTCAGTGCAATAACTTCAGAATGAATTTGAAAAGAGCTACTTCTACCAAATTAGATTTGTGGAACTCTCTTTTAGAGAGCTTAGATGGAATCACATCCTTGAGCAACCTTGGCCTTGTTTCAAGGTCACAGGGGTCAGCATTATTTAATCCAGGTTCAATGTGATAACTTTGAAATGGAAAGTCAGCTTCTCCTAAAAATTTGCTACATGTGTTTCTGCTTATAGAGTGCTTTAGCTGGCAGAGTACAAGAATGTCCTTGACGTTATTTCAAGGTCATACATCAACTTTACCATAGCATGTTGAGCAAATCTGATATTTTGGCTTATGTCTTGGTGCTGCTGGTTACTATCAAACATTTATTTATGTGTGTTACACCTTGGTGTTTAAGCATGCCCCACCAGCTGTTAGACCAGTCTCTGATGAGCTGTGTAAACAGCAAAACTGGTCAGACTTTTTTTAGATTGTTACGCAAATGAGTGAGCCACCATATGTCTTGTTTCCTTGTACCTTAATACTATCAAACATTGGTAGGAAAGCATCAGTAGAATTTCTTTTGGTGTGAGTTTTGACCTTGAATGATCGTGGAAGGTCAAATGAAGGCCAGATGCACAATGTTACTTTATATCGTGAAGGCAGTGTGTTTGGGAACCCTGGAAACTGTTAGATCAGAACTGGAAATAAGTTCAAAGAACAAACATATATCTCCTCACAGGCAAAAGTGTTCCACTGGGAGACATGTGGTTTTGTGTTGCAAAGTCAGTAGCTTCTGATTTTTATATCTTGCTTTTTTTTCAACTATTTATTTAATTTTTTATTTTGGCAAATTTTGTACAAAATATTCTCTGACACTGTTCAGCCAATTGCTGCACAATTGCATAGGGACACTTTTGTGTACCTGTAGACCTGTATGAAAAATGTTCAAGATGGACAACTGTAACCTGATTTCCAAGTTCTCAGGTCAATTTTGTAATTAATTTCCTACAAAACTGTTACTCAAGTTGACATATACTTAGAGAAGTCCATTCCTTGTGTTGTTTTGTCCCACTTTCTCAGCAAAAATCAAGTGTGATTATTTTGCATGCATCAAGGGCACAGAGCTACTTGTGTGAACAGATGGAGTATGGGAGGGAAGGACTTGATGCTGACTGATGTCTGCAGTTTATAGCCACTTGAGGGGGCACATTCACGCATCTTACTGGAAAAAGGGGAATCCCATTTAGCTCCATTTCTGTATGATACTTTTGATTTCATGTATGATGTCACAATCAAGAGCAACCCCTGTACAGGCCCAACAATAGCACAGAGCAAATTGTTCCTGGACAGAGGGTGTTTCATGTCTATATCTGTCTGAGCTAAGTCCTTCCCACCCATGCTCTGTCTGTTCACGCAAGCAAATCTGTGGCTTCAACGCATGCAAAATAATCGTGGCACTCAATGATAATGATCACCAATATGGGGCAAACCAACCATAGGGAACAACTCTGTGTCTAAAGTTGAGCTGAAATTTGTTTTTGATTTTTTTATGCATGCATACACACACACACACACACACGATAAATTATGTCTCCCCGTGCAACGGGGGGACATATTGTTTTTGCGTCCGTTTGTTCCACTTCTTCTTCTTGTTCTTCTTGTTTTTCTTCTTGTTCTTGTTCTTCATCAACACATTGTTTTGTGCGTTGCGGACGCGATAACTCGAGAAAGATTTGACTTGGGAAATTGAAATTTTTTGTGAAAATGTACCTATATAAAACCTTGCTTGGGATTGCAGATGGGTGACCATGACCTATTTTTAAGGTCACATGGGCATGTCATGTAGAATTGATGCGGACGCAATAACTCCACAAGGATTTGACTTAAGAGGTTGAAATTTTGCATGACTATGTACCAAATTATGAACTAGGTTGGGATTGTAGATGGGTGACCTTGACTTATTTTCAAGGTCACATGGCCACTTTTTAAAAATCATTGCAGATCCACTCGAGGAAGATTTGACTTAAAAGGTTGATATTTTGTGTGATTATGTTTCTATTCTAAGATTTTTGTAAGGCTTTGCTTGTAACTGCAGATGTATGACCTTGACCTATTTTTCAAGGTCACATGGGCATGTCATGTAAAATTGACGCGGACGCAATAACTCCGCAAGGATTTGACAAAATAGGTTGAAATTTTGCATGATTATGTACCATAATATGAACTGGGTTGGGGATTGCAGATGAGTGACCTTGATGTATTTTCAAGGACACATGGCCACTTTTTAAAAATCATTGCAGATGCACTCGAGAAAGATTTGACTTAAAGATGTTGACATTTTGTGTTATCATGTTTCTATGTAAGACCTTGCTTTTAACTGCAAATGTATGACCTTGACCTATTTTTCAAGGTCACATGGGCATTTCATGTAGAATTGATGCGGACGCAATAACTCCACAAGGATTTGACTTAAGAGGTTGAAATTTTGCGTGATTATGTACCAAATTATGAACTAGGTTGGGATTGTAGATGGGTGACCTTGACCTATTTTAAGGTCACATGACCACTTTTTAAAAATCATTGCAGATCCACTCGAGAAAGATTTGACTTAAAAGGTTGATATTTTGTGTGATTATGTTTCTGTTCTAAGATTTTTGTAAGGCTTTGCTTGTAACTGCAGATGTATGACCTTGACCTATTTTTCAAGGTCACATGGGCATGTCATGTAAAATTGACGCGGACGCAATAACTCCTCAAGGATTTGACAAAATAGGTTGAAATTTTGCATGATTATGTACCATAATATGAACTGGGTTGGGGATTGCAGATGGGTGACCTTGACGTATTTTCAAGGACACATGGCCACTTTTTAAAAATCATTGCAGATGCACTCGAGAAAGATTTGTCTTAAAGAGGTTGACATTTTGTGTTATCATGTTTCTATGTAAGACCTTGCTTGTAACTGCAAATGTATGACCTTGACCTATTTTTCAAGGTCACATGGGCATTTCATCTAAAATCAACCTTTTGAAATGTCAATAGAGAGTGTACCTTTCACCATATCTGTAGATCATTGGAATAGGTATGCCTATTTATAAAAATAAGAGTGACAATAGTAAGGGCGCACGGGAAGACATTTGATTTTCTGTTGGAAAATCAGCCTGTTCTAGTTTAAAGTATTACTGATACTGATTCTGAAAGATACACCCAACAAAACCCATTGTGAGTAATAAAGCCTATATCATTCATGAATATTACCTTATATATCTATCAGTATTGTGATTTATTGCATATTGAATGGACATTTACTGTAGTATTAGTTACCAGCAGAAAGTGGTAAGTGGGTGTATTCTGTACAAATAACTCTCCAGAAAAATGGAAATGTGAATGTTTTTAGTAAGTGGAGAATTTTGAAAACTGTCAATATTTCTCCAGTCTCCAACTCTGTGAAGATTGCTGAATGCAGCTGTACTTTTTTTGTGGTTGCAATGTGACCCTGAACAAAACATACAGAGGACAGGCTTTCTTTCTGCCTTAAAAAAAAAAAATAAATAAATGCCAGGTGACCTGTAGTGCCCTTGTGACCTTTTGTCTGCAATACATGGATGTCTATGGTGATTCACCTAAAATTTGTGAAAACCCATTGGAGAAAAAATCAAATGTGTCATAATTATGGTAAAATGTTTGTTTTCTTTGCGTAAGGTGAAATAGTGGAATCAAAGTCTGTAATATAAAATTTAGACAGCACAAAATAAGATACTGGACAAAATTCATGATATGCCAAGTCACAAATGGTATTTAAAAATAATACAATGTAATGAAATAAAAATGAAAGTGAAAGTGGAAAATGACCTACATATGAGCATTAACAATGCTGTTGCAGTGCCAGGTTGGCAGCCAGGTTAAGGTGCGTGTTGGAGGGGATTTCTTCTATGATCCCCAACGTGGAGATAAGACAAAGAGTTTGCTGTTGGTAGCAGGAGGGGTGGGCATCAACCCTCTGTTCTCCATCATGCAACATCTGGCACACCTTCACACACAGTGGCGCCCTCTTGCCAGTCACCTGTACCAACCAGGCAGTGCTGCTTTGCTGTATAGTGCCAGCAGTGTACAGGAGCTGATCTTCCATGTGAGTATCATTTCTTTTTTCTTTTTGTCCTGCCCTCACTCTCTTCTTTCCTCCCATGTCCTTTTCCTAGTCTTTAGAGCACTTTCAGAAACATTTAGAGGGCAGGTGATGAAAGTCACTTCATTAATTTGTAACCTTCTGTTTAGGGCACTCTTCTGTTTTTCTGTATCTTGGGATTGAAGAAAGAAGGTCATTTGGTTACAGGGCAACAAAATGCTTATAGGAGAGAAAAAGAAAATTTCACTCAGTGATGCTCTACTTGATGTTGAAGAAAAAGTTTGGTTGGTTAGAAATAAATGAGGGTCAGGAGCAAATTTCTGATCAGTCAGGATTTAAAAACTTTAATAATAACAGTGTCCTTCCTTTTGAAGTTGTGCAATTTGATGTTATATTGCATGTTTGCTTATTGATTTTTTTTTTTTTTTCAGGATAGTCTAGTGTCACTGAGTGAGCAGATTCCAGCATTGACCTGTTCCTTCCATGTCACACAGCCCGGTGGCTCTACTGATGGCAAGCCAAACACCATTTGTAAGTGCAGTTACCAGGGGTTTACAAAAGACATTCATTGCTATTATTTTTAGCTGAGCTGACTAAAAATTCAGCTGAACTCATGATATATCCATCAACAAATTTGAATAGGTTTTGACTTCTCAACACATGCCATGTTCTTTTCAAATGCAGTGTTTTGAGTGAGTCCAAATTTGCCTCATATGGTGCTGTTACAATTTTTTTAATTTCATGGTATTTTAGCTCTTCAGACTTGTCAGTCATCAACATGTATGAAATCCATACAATTTATCCAAAAAAGGCCCAATGTCTTGCAACATACCATCAATAACCAATGTGAGCCCAAAGTGCTCATAGTTGATGTAATGATGCCCCCCTCCTACTGGAGGAGGGGCACATGGTAATCATTTATCTCTGCAGGAGTGCATCCCTACTTCCGCTAAGGGTGTGTCATGTATCACAAGAAGGTCACTAGGTCAAGTATCTGGATCACAGTCACATATCCTTGTAAAATCATGTTCCATCTGTAATTCATTTACTATTTAACTTAGTGCCATGAAACTTCACACACACACATATATCTTGGCCTAAAGGTGTGTGATAAAACAAAACTAGGTCACTAGGTCAAGTATTTGGGTCATGGTGATACAATAATGTAAAACTACATTACACTTCATATCTGGGCTGTAATAATTTTTCCTTTGACTTAGAATCATGAAACTTTACACATGTGTATCTGGACACAATTAAGGATGTGTAATGCAGAAAAGTAGGTCCCTACGTCAAGTATCTGGATCACAGTGACATATCCTTGTAAAATCGTGCTTAGGCTGCAATTCCTTTAATGTTAACTTACTTTCATGAAACTTCACACATGCATATATCTTAACCCAGAGGTGTGTAATGAAGTAAAGCTGGGTCAAATATCTGGGTCAATGGTATCTTGGTAAAATTGTGCCAGGACTGTAATTCCTTTATTCACCAAGTTAGTTTTATGAAACTTCATATACACACATATCTTGACCCAAAGGTGTGTCATAGAACAAAAGTAGGTCACTAAGTCAAGTATCTGGGTCATGATGAGGACTTTATATATATAAAACTGCAATGCAGTCATTTGTGTCCGAGCTATAATTTGCTTGTCCTTCAACTCAGATCAATGAAACTTTACATGCAGGTGCATCGGGACACAAAGGTGTGTCATGTCACAAAAGTAGGTCACCAGGTCAAGTATCTGGTTCACAGTGACATATCCTTGTAAAATTGTGTTCCGGCTATAATTCCTTTACCATTTAACTCAGTTGAATGAAACTTCACGCACATATATATATATTGACCTAAAGATGCATCTAAAAACAAAAGTAGGTCACTAGGTCAAGTATCTAGGTCATATTGATACAATCATGTAAAACTTCATTACACTCCATGTCCGGGCTGTAATTCTGTTGTCCTTTGATTTAGAATCATGAAACTTCACACACCTGTGTATCTGGACACAAGGGTGTGTGATGCATAAAAGTAGGTTACTGTGTCAATCACTGGGGCATATATCTTGACCCAAAGGTGTGTCATGAAGTAAACTAGGTCCAATATATGGGTCATAGTGGTAAACCATTTATTTTTGTGTCACTTTACAACAGGAGAAAAGGTCTGTTATTACTAACACAACAGGAGGGGGGATATACATCCAGGAGTCTATGAATCTTTATGTCGGTGTGCCAACACTCCAGCACTACGTTGTCTGGCCAAAGACCTGCTGCAACAAGTGTTATCAAAGTGTACTTGTGTTTTTTGGTTGGCTGTTGCCCGGTGTGTTTTTTTACCAGCACAGCAGCATGGCCGAATGGATTCGACTGGAACCCAGTCAAAGATCAAAGACCCTATCTTGACTCCTGGCTAGGACCGCTTCGTGGCCTGGCCTGTTCTAGTTTACACTATGACCGACCCCCCCCCCCCCCACATTTATATTGATAGTATTCATTAGGTGTTTTGTTTTATATTACATTAACTAAGAAAGGGTCTTAAGAAAGACTAGACTGAGAGGTGCCAGGCAGGAGGGCATCTTTAGATATCAGCAGCAGCATCATTATCATCATCATCATCATCATCATCATCAAGAGGTGCCATGTCAGGTACAATTGATAGGTTAGTGACATAGCAGCATCCAATGAAATATGATCCAAAGTTTAGCATGTCTTTGCAAAGGAAGATTCAGATCAGCTACCAAAAATCACTTAAACACAGATCCAAACTCCCTGTAATGACAAACTGTAACATGGTAGGATTTTGGTCAAGGTCAGTGGGTACATTGGAGCAGGCAGAGCTTACATGGCTGTTATATTTCTGGACCCAGCAGTGACATTTAATCATCAGTTAAATATCTATAACATTTCTGCCCACTTCCAACAAAGATTCATCTTAATTCACCCCTGGTCAGCCTGTGCAAACTTGCAACTAAAGTTTGTCCACACCTTTAGTAGGTTGTTGAACCTCGATAGTCAAACATGTATATGAACTGTGGTATTGATTTTTGTAAGGAGCCATGTGTGTTGCCTTTGCAAACTTACAACTAATGTTTGCTGACACATGAGATCTCTGTAAGAACTATGTTGTGTATGACAGTGGATTAAGTCAGCGGAATAGTTGATATTAGTAGAAATTGACACTTGAATGTTTTTATGTTACTGTAAATAGGCAAACACAAATAGTGTACTGATATATATATATATATATCACTGTATACATGTTTCACTTCTTGCAGTCATTTTATGCCCTAGATTTTCAAAGCACGGGAATCTGGTGTTGATGTAGTAATTTTTACTTCATATATTTAGTATAAATATGATAAATGGGTTTAGCATGGTATTTAATAAATGGGTTTACCATCATATTTAAATGTCATGTTAAAAATTATGCAACACATAGACACAAAATTTAGAATTACTGTAGTTACCTACAGGTTTGTGACACCTGTGAATCCAATGGACAGTGAACAAAAACAGTAGCATTTTAAATTATGCTAATTAGCAGCACTTGAAACATTTAAAAGTTGAATATCTCCAAAACTATTGTAAATAGAGGTGTCAATCCAACTTCAGTTTGTAGGTTTGTGACAGCCACATCCAGTGAATCATGACCCAAAGTTGATGCATTTTGTTAAAGCAAATTAGGTGAATGCACAAGATTTAATTCTTGAATAGCTTTCAAACTCTTAACAGATAGAGGTGTCATTCCAACTTCAATTTGTAGGTTTGTGACATAGCCACATTCAATGAAACATGAACCAAAGGTGTTGCATTTTAATTTATGTGCAGAAGGTGAATACACAAAATTAAAATCTTGAATAACTTCAAAACTACTATGGACTGAGGTGTCATTCAAACTTCAGTTGATAGATTCGTAGGATAGTTACATCCAAGGAACCATGAATAAAAACTGTAGCAGTTTGATTTATGCAAATTAGGCAAACACACAAAATTTAAGTCTTGAATAACATCTATAATAGATTGAGGTGCCTTTCTGACCTCAATTTATAGGTTTTTGACATAGCCACATGCAAAAAATATTGTTGCAGGAGTTAAATAAATAATGAATATGCAATCTTTAAAAGTGTTCAAGGCACACAGATTTGCTGACAAGGAAATCAAATTGTAGTTTTTCATATGTTCTTAATTGACTTTCTTCATGGATGAATGGCATGCTGTGGTGAGAATGTACATGTATTGCAAATGCACAAAGATTCAGGTTGTGTTCTTGAGATCCAAACAGTGGTTATTTATATCTTTTTGAAACAGTTAAAAATTAAATTGATGTTGAAAGATGAATCCAGTGATTTGGAAACAAGATGAAATGCACAAGGATTCATTTTGTGTTCTTGAGATCCAAATAGTGGTTATTTATGTATTTTTGAAAGAGTAAAAGTAAATTGATGTTAAAAGATGAATCCAGTGAATGAAGATGGATTCAAAAAGCAAAACATATGAGGCTGGTGTATATAAACATGGTTGGTCTGACTGTTTTTCTCATTGTAAAACGTATGTGAGCATTTTATTATCATTTATGTCTTGCAGGTCACAGGATAACAAAAGAAGACATACAGAGAAGCCTAAAACATCTGCAAGTAGATATAGCAGACGTGATCTGTTTTATATGTGGGCCATCTCCTATGATAGATGATACAGAGTGCCATCTGCTGGATCTTGGTGTGTCCAAAGATGCCATTCACTATGAGAAATGGTGGTAGACACTGTAGCACTTGGGAAAGCTGTATGACTTTTGCATGGAGATAACTGCATGATATTAAGCCTCCATCATCTTCATGATGTGCTACATCCCTTATGGCTCAGTATTATTGCACTATGTGCATCTATATATGTGTGTATGTATATATATATATATATATATATATATATATATATATATATATATATATATATATATATATATATATATATATATATATATATATATATATATATATATATATATATATACACACACACACACAGTGAAAGCACAATCTGTTCCCTTAGAAATGTGTCAGATAACTGAATATGTCAGGTAAATGAATCAAACAACGAAGAACATGAACTTTTTCCATTCAAAGCTTGTGTCAATAAAATATGTCGGATATCTGAGTGTTGTTGTAATGAGGTTTCACTGTATATATATATATATATATATATATATATATGCATGTATATGGAACATAACAGATACAGATAGTAAAAGCAAATAGTCTGAGTAAAATGTGCTTAATCGATGATGTGTGCAACAAGGAATTTACATGGCTTATCATTATGCAACTTTACCTGGCCATGCAGAAAGCATCCAGTAGAGGGCACCCAATTGGTGCTTAAGTTAAAAAGTTAAAAGGTGGATTGAGTGCTGACTTTTCTGGTTCAGAACGTTGTTCCACGAGACTATCACACTAGGGAGGACTGAAGGTGTCTGTTTACTTTAATATATAAAAAAAAAATATAAAAAAAAATATGATGAAGTATTTACAATGTACAACTGTTGATTGTAGTCCCCTGAAAGATTATGTCATCAAAACTAAGCAACCTCACTGGTGTTCAATGTACTTTTTGTGCCTTTAGCTGTTATGATATGGTTGACTGAACATTCAATCCTAAATGTTTTTCTGATTAAAGTTGATGCCTTCAGGTATAAAATGGACCACATCTAGATCTATTTTGTTTTCACCAGTTTGTCAAAGTACAGTGGTGTTTTCTAGATATTATACATGTCCACAAGACAATCTTGCATTTTTGTCTTGCTATGTGAATGTTTTTAGGAGTCATATATTCTTTGTTAAAATTTGATGATTTGATATAAGATGAGATTGCATCTAAATACAATTTTAACACAATTTAAAACAATTCTCATATGAAATTTTATGGTGCTGTTTTTTGGGTTTATACCAGTGTTTTAGGTGCAAACTGAAAACATGAGTGCAAGACATTTATCAGTTTAACCCAAAAGCTGAAACATAAAATGTACATGTAATCATAATGTGTGATATGTGGACTGATATCGATGCTCTTGCATCCTTAGGGCAGACCAAGCCTTCTACTTCTGCATTTGGAATGGAGACTACATATACAGGGAGCTTGGTCTATTCTGTTGGTCCTTTCATTCAGGGGATTTTTTTCTTGTAATTTTTTGACTGAAGAATATAATAAACTTATGAAATTAGTTGTGTTGTTGGACTTAACTTTTATATTTATTATTATTATTTTTTTTTTTTACAAACAATCAATTTGCAGTGCGACCTCACTTCAATGGGACAGATCAGTGAGAGGTACATGTATATATTAATCTATATTGTACACCCAGAATCCAGAATATAACTAACTTAATGCTTTTAATGTCAGCATTTGAAGTGTCTTGGAAACAGTGTAGATGAAACTGGAAGAGCATTTTATGATCTCCTCAATATTCTGTACTATCTTTACCCTCTTTGGTACCCAGGGCACTTTGTGAATGTTCATCATATGAGACTAAAATTCATATCTATGTTTTGAATGTTATAACTTTACCTAGCTACTGGTAATGGTAAAAAAAATGATGCTTAAATTATTTCTGCATTTTGTAAGATTGGAAAGTCTGAGGGGTGTTTGAGGGGGCACTGGGCCATACAAATGGTTAGACTATAGCAACTCTGTCAGGTACAAATTATCTGTTGCAAAGAATATACCTCTGCTGCCTGAGATCATCAAAGGAAATGTGAACATGTATTGCATTCCACCTTACTCCTAGATGGCAGCACTTTATAGTGATGATGCATGAATTTACATAAAAAATTCCCTTGAAGCTTTTCTTAAGCAAACAGCCAAATTTGCACAAATAACACCATTAAGTGCTGGCATGTGACGTCCTAAATGGCTCTCTGTAAATGTGCCCATACATTTGTTTTTGAGGAGTCGCAGAATGCAACAAAACTGTAGTTGAATGTTTTAGTCGGTCCTGCCACAGTGGCTGCATGGCCAATACAGCCCACATTTAAGCAATAAAGTACACAATACTTGTTACGAATTTTAGGAAGACATCTCCAGCATTTTATACTAAGTACTAATTCAGAACTTAGCCATCTTGAACATATATACACTTGTGTAGAGAAACCATCCAAACTTCTATGACATGTTTGCATTAATAGGCATGTCTGGCACACTATTCTCTATGGTGACAGCACAGTGCTTTCTCAGGCAATGAATGAAGCAGGTTTTGTTTATCCCCCATAATGTCTCCACATCGAACAGTTGGATTTCACTTGAGAATTTACCTGTATAGTGCCACCTTCAAGGGACATGACCAATAATGTTTAACCAGAGCTGTCAAGATGCCATTTAGCTGATATTGTATTGACCATGATTCATATTCAATGGATGTTGAACAAATGTTTTTTCATTGAAATTTTCTTAGATATATTTCACAATTGTGAAATTCAATCACGGGTTTGATGTGATAATTAACCCATCTATGATGTGACCAAATTAGATCCAAGTTTTTCAATTCTGTGCATTTTAGAATTTTGTGGACAAAATTGAGGTAGTTTTTGTGATTGGATGTACATGTATGAAATTGAGAAACTTGCTGATAGAACTGCATTGTCTGTAGATTTCTATGAACAAAACAGGTGGTCTTTCAAGAGGTGAAATAACATGAAAAAAGATAGCACCAGGGATTTCATTAATGTGGTCTTGAGAAGTATGTGCATGGTCAAGATAGCACCATACAGGGACTTAATTAATGTGGTCTTAAAAAGTAAGTGCATGGCCTCGCAAAAGAGGGACAATTTCGGATTTTTTGAGGGACTACTGTAGATTTGATTTTTAGCTCGGCTGACTTGTCAGTAACTGAGCTTATCTTATGGTCCTTCAGCCGTCATCGTCCGTCATCCGTCATTGAGGAATCTACTTTTACTCCAAAACTGTCAGCCAGATTCACTTCAAACTTGGTGGCAATGTACCTTGGGTGGGTCTCTACCAAGTTTGTCACCGACCAGTGAATTTGGGATTTTTACGAATTTTTTGTTCTTATCTTCTTCTCTGAAACCGCTAACCCAATTGCTTTGATATCACACAGTAACACTCCTAGGGACTCCTAGTTGTTAATTTGTTCTCCAGTTGGCTCTGCATTTTTTTTTTCTAATTTTTTAATGATTTTTTTGTGTGTTATGACTATTTTTGACTTCTTCTACAGAAACGTCCCTTGGATTAAGCAGAAATTTGGTGGATGTGTTCCTTGTGGAAGGTTCAAACAAACTTATTCACAAGGAGGCAATGCTGGGGATTCCTGGTTTTTAAAGATTTGTTTAATTTGGTATGTAGGTAAATGCACCTTCCTATTGATTACTGTGTAAGTCAATGGGCATTCTAATGCTAATTTTGACTTCTGAGAAACTGTCAGTCAGATTGACTTCAAACTTGGTGGCAATGTACCTTGGATGGGTTTCTAGCAGATTGCTCAAATGGTCATGCACCAGTGATATTTAGATTTTTATGGTCCTGCATCCGTCATCAACAATTCACATTTTCAACATCTTCTCCAAAACCATCATCCAGATTCACTTCAAACTTGGTGGGGATGTGCATCTCCAGGCCTTTTTGTCAACGCAACAGGAGGCAAAAAACTCTCTAACAAAACAGAACAAACTTGGTTTTGCTTTGTTTCAGATGTGAGCAAGGTTTAGACCATTAACAATTTAGGGTCAAATACACCATGATCAGATGTGTATATAAACAGTCAGAACACAACGCCATAAAAACTTGTGACTCAAGTCATCCCCAATATATGGCCCATTGCTTTTGTTGCTTGCAAACTTAGGTATACCCCCATGGTTTATTGATACAAGAACCAGCCAACAGGGACTTCTATCATCAGATAGGGAGTAATACAGCTACAGATGGGGCATACTCACTGAGAATAGATAATGCATTTACTGTGGTTTGTCAGGAATATATATATGTGACTGTAGCCAGCATAATTAAGTACTACTTATTATTGCAGGAACCCGGTCAAAGCGTACCCCCGTCAAACCGTACCCCCACCTCCGCTGCAAGAAGGCATGGTCGCATACCCTGGTCAAACCGTACCCGGATCAAACCGTACTCCAGTCAAACCGTACCCCCATCCCCGCAGCCATAGCCCAGAGGGCATGGACGCCCAATGAGTACCCTCCCCCCCCCCCAACATTAAAGACACATAAATTTAAAAGAAATAGCTGGAGAGTCAAGCCGTTATGAACTCCAAATAAAAAAAAATAGCTATAGGTAGCTATAGGCATATATATGTGTATATATATATATATATATATCTGCAGTTAGTTATTTTTTACAAGTATATATATATATATATATATATACTTGTAAAAAATAACTAACTGCAGACTTCTGTTATATCTCGCTACCGGTTTCAGGAATTTTTATTCCCTTTCCAAGCTTCATAATCAAACAAAATCGGGCTGTCAGGTAATGGTTACGTGACGTTATATATATATATATATATATATATGGTTTGCCTGGAAAAATAACTCATATGAAGCTTGGTTTACCACAGTCGTGGTTGCGATCATGGAGATGTGATAAATATCATATACATGTACACTGATTCCGGATAAAAAAATAGGTTAGATTAATAGGTTAGATTGAAAGAGACACGCATTACCATTAGCTATGAACACACTCATAGGCCCAGGGAGAGTGCGGATATGGTTTTACCGGGGAGTACGGTTTGACTGGGGTACGATTTGACCTTGCCTCCTAAGCAGACTTTCTTGGGGCGATACACTATGTTGGCCCCCTGGGGGGTAGTAGACCGCCAAGAACGGATGTTTAGCAGGCAAGATTTGACCATGCACATTCAAAAGCGGGGCAGTGGGGGTACGGTTTGACGGGGGTACGCTCTGACCAGGAATCATAATCGCAAGTCCCAAATGTGGACTTGTCAGCTGGGTGGGTGGGGGGCGTACGGGCCTGTAGTCCTTTTTTTTTTTTTTTTTTTTGAACGTTGGAAAATAAAACAGAGACCACATTGTATACCCTGTTGTGTTGATAATGATATGCTCTCTGGAGTCCCACTGTGGCTCTGGTGACAGCGGCGAGGGCCGAGAGGAAGCAGCGGCGAAGCGCACATGGTCCGGCTCGCTCCTTGCTGTCGCTCTGAGCTCGTCGTCGTGTACCACTACGGGCCCTGTTGCCCCGATGTGGGATCCTGCTGAAGTAACTAAATTAGAGGTCTTTTTTGGTACCTCCGTAGTCCCCTATTATCACTGTTCCATTTTTAAAAAGCATGTTGCTCTTCGTTAAATTAACTTCGAAGGTCATGCTTGTGTAGTAGCCTGGCGCGAGCCGGACAATGTGCGTTTCGCACCCCGCCTCCTCTCGGCCCACGGTGCCACGACCTGAGCTACCGCGGGAGTCCATGGGCCCACATGTTATGTGCGAGCCGGGGGGGCTATGTGATGTTGTATATTGTAATTTGTAGCATATACAGTCCACTATGATTTAGCCTCAGCCTTCGCTATGTCGTAGATTGTAGTGTAGATAGTCAATTTTCTGTGATTGTAGCCAATCTGTGCAGCCTCAGGCATAGTCCTAACTCAGGTCTGCTGAATGTTGACCTGATGCTCAGGTCTTCAACAGTCCAAGCGGACACCCTGAGAAGTTAAAAGTAGGCATTGACAAGCCAGATGTTCCCGCCATGGGCCATGTGAAACAAACAATACCATTGGCTATTAGTTTGTAAAGAAACTTTTAATTGGTCAATTCTTCACATGTGACTGATGTTACCAAGGCTCAAGGTAGTTGACAAATCATGGAAGTTCGTGTGAGGGGAAAGTGATGAAAATGAAACATTTATGACTTCTCGTGTGCTTCTTGCGTGTGTCAGTGACTTCATAACGATACCACCACGTCAAGTATCGTACAGCTTAATCAAGAGACCGGGGACCATGTCTTAGGTAGAAGCGATAATGGCTATATCCACCGCTAAGTTGATAACGGTAAGTGTGCTCAGTGTGTAATGTCTGCATGGCCTTGGCTGCCTGAAGTGGCGCTTTGCATGTGTTTATCGCAGTTGTGCCGCGCTTACTGTCAGTGTCAAGCATTGATTCTTTGAACCATCAACAAATAACTCAGGTATGTACATTGATCAGTGGGCTTGTGTTACTGATAATTATTTTGATTGTTTAAATTTACTTCTACTAGATTCAACAAAAATGTGGATCTATCTTCTACCTTCTTCTCCTTCAACATATCGTCCCACGGCACTAAAGCAAAAATGGCCCAAGTCAAAATTGGGCACAGTTGAATTATATAGACCAAAGGATAAGGAAGACCCTTCCTCTTCATGTATACAGCGTTCTATCATAAAATCTGTAAAAATTAACCCTTTAAGGGACCGAACATTGAATGCAAAATGGCCTAAGGTAAGTCATCAAATGGGCTAAGTCAGCATTTTTTTTTGATTGGCCTAACTCACATAACACTTTTGTTTAATCTTTTTGAAAAACTGACCATTCATTTGTTTCATAGGAACCAAATATGTGAAAGATCTTAAAACTGTTTGTTTGATGACATGTTGGAATTGAGTGGAAAAGGTAACTATAGTTATATACTATTAAATCCATATGAACGTTGGCCTAAGTCAATTCATTTTGGCCTATGTTATTTTTAAATACATTTTGGCCTGTGTCAACCAAATTTTGACAAAAAATTAATCTTTTTATGGCTACACTAGGTGCAGTATAAGAAAACTGGTCTTAGTCATGCAGGGCCAGAATTTTGGCGAGAATTCGAGAATCCATACTGGTAAAGATTCTCCTAAACTTATCTTTCTTTTAAAAAGAAAACTACTTGACAAAAATCCAAATAGATTCTCACAAATTCTGGCCCTGGTCATGAAAAACATGCTAAAAGTAAAGCCCTTCATGTTGTGATAAAACTTGAAACTGTTGGTTAATAACATGAAAGTGGGACGTTTTTTTGCATTTTTTTCAAAACCACCAAAAATGACAAGCCATTTTTGCTTTAGTGGGATGATATTGAAGTTTGTGTCATGTTTCTGCTGCTTGTTTGCAAGAGGTGATTTTAATAGAAGTAAGACGTAAAGTTAATAGTTCAGACATAATTAAAATGCACGTTTGAATTTGTGATACATACACACAAAATTTCATTCTTCTTGGTTTGGTAAAAGACAAACGCTAGCTTCAAGCTAATATTATGGAGAGGTGAAAGCCCCATTTCTGAGGTATTGACAGTGTTGTTTTAAGATAGGAACCCTCTCTTCAAGCTAATATTACGGAGATGTGAACTTTTTTTTTTTTTTTTGACCCGAGGGTCTTGACCCTAGGGTCTTAAGGGCCTGGACTGACTCTAGTCTGGTGTTGCTGCAGCTGGTACTTCAGGAGGCATGAAAGCCCCATTTCTGAGGTATTGACAGTGTTGTTTTAAGATAGGAACCCTCTCAGCCTAATAAAAGGTTGCAGGTTTCACTGACACCTTTCAATAATACAACTATTGCGGATCATATCATCAGAATGAGAATCAGAAAACTGCACTATATAAATAAATGCTCCTGTCCAATGTCTCATATGTATGGGCTCGGTGAAGGTCTGTGGCATGTTGCATTTTTGTAAAGTTCCATAACATGAAAAATAAGATTTTGACTTCGTTTTCTATTCTACTGATAGAATTCCACCCATAAATCTTGACTGCTGCCATTGCGCATGTATGACGGGAAGTAAACATTTTTGATTGTTCTTGTTACACTTGGCATAATTTTGTTGTGGGTAAGTACATGCATATGTGTCAAACAAAGGGTCATTTTTATAGGTGGTCAATGAGTTTCACATGTGCAACTGTAATAGTTCACATGCACTGCAACCATGGCTGTTTGGTCCATGCACTCACTGACAGTCGTGAAATAGTACAACCATTGCACATTGCAAGTTGGCGCGAGAAGAAACATGCATGCCAATCAATGTAGGATGATGGCAAGTTAATCCCAGTGGAAAATTGTGGATAAATATAATGTTATGCAACAGTGTCTCAGGAGGATACATCAGAAGTGAACAGGAGACAGACAAACACTGTACCATAAAAAGTTGTCAAATAATGCATAATTGTTTTTTTTTGTGAACCACTCAATTTTGACAATCCAGTGATAACCATTAACCTTTCTGAGGCGGAGAAGCTGTCCATCCCAACACAGCGACTCCATGCCTCGTACTGGGGTTTGATGCATGAGGGCATGCCACAGTCATAAATGGTTGGTACGTTGGGGGGGGGGGGGGGAGTATTTATGATACTTTATTTTATGTCAATCAGATTTATCAAACATAGTTCAAGTACATTCAACAAAAGTAAATTTTGATGGTATTTCGAATTTCAGCTTCTTGTCTTTCAGATGGCAAGGCTGCTGTTTCATTGTGGGCACCCAATCCCCCCCCCCCAAAAAAAAAAAAGTGGAATTGTGAATATAAATTATAGTTTTAAGTTGAATACTTTTCAAAAACATATGTCAGCATTTGAGTATCAAAACTTGGAAGGAATGGCTATTACCAAAGGCATGAAGGTGCCAATTCCTGTGAAGGAGGGGAAGCAGTCGGGAAAACTGTATAAAACAAAAGGATGGAAAATCCTGTATTCTAGTGTGTTGGAAGGATCAAATAAATTGCAGTGTACATGTCATTTTACCAACTTAAATGGTGTTTTCATACATGGGCTGGGGTATTTGAGCTCACTTATTCAATCAAGTAACAATGGCTTATAAAAAGTCTGCAAAGAAAGGCTATTTATGCAGGATACGTATGTATGAACACATGATGCTGACTCTGTATTTGTGTATGTCACGCCGGATGCACAAGAGTTGACATGTCTGGGAGCACATGTGCTGCCAAAGTAGTCCAGAAAAAAATCAAACTGGGTGTGAAAAATTCAAACCAGGATGTACAGATGCACAAACTTTAAACCAAAGTGTGCACATGTCTTTTGCATTATAATAAATCTCAGAGTTAAAGAGTGCACTTTAAAAACTGGATGTGATTTTGAGAATGTGGCAGCGCAAAACACATCTGTGCACCTAGTCAGGTAACTCACCATATACATACTGGACAATTTTAATCTGCATCAGGAATGCTGAATGGCCAATTTAGAAACCCTGATGCTGCTAAAAAGAACCATGAAAGTTTAGACCTAAAAATGTAAAGATCCTGTCACCTTGTGGCAAGGGATATTGAAATTGATGAACATATTGTTATGAAGTTAGAAATTTAAGAAGAAACAGTTTGTAGGGAAAAAAAAAGTCTATTTTAAAGGTAATAAAGGTCTTATCAAACTTCATAAAGGATGGTTCAACATTTTCATCATGTTTAATTGGTACTTACAGTACGCAAGGGGGGAGGGGGGTAAATGGATCTGTACGCTTTCACAGAATATGGAAGATGATGGTCAATTTTTGGCATATTTTGTGCAATTTTGGTGTGATTTTTTATTTTTTTTTGAAAATTGTAAATTTTAAAGTACTCATTTTTGGGAGGGGGGTCATGAAATTTTGTACCCTAAGTATTTATTAAAAAATGATGATAATATTTAACCATCTCTAACAAAAACCACAGATCATCAGAGCAGGAACAGTGCCATTAAGCACATCTACACTGCATGGATTTGAGTACTGATAATTACTCAGTTACAGTGATGTGGATTTAATTGTAAAATAACAATTATAAAGCCAAGAAAGAAAAACACAGGCTATGAAGATAGACAGTCAAAGCATTCATTGTCTTGTCTTGCTGTCAAAGACTTGTTCATTTGATCATTAAAAATTTGTTCAAGAAATTGTCAATTAGCCACATATACTAAATATTGTAACGTATTCTCATTGGTGATAACATTTGTCAGTGAGGTATTTGAATGTAGATCTACTAAGCTTGGCTTGTAATTTTTGACACTGGAGTGCAACAGAGGTTTTATATATATCTATATATATACTAGTATATAAATATGTGTGTGTGTGTTTGTTTGCTGTGTCTATTTATAAGTACTGGTACCACCATTTGTTATGTGTGTTTTTCTGTCTGAGATTTATTTGTATGTCTCTTGAATATGTGTTTTGACAATGCCTAGGCTCAAATTAGGTTCAGGTCAACAAAGTTATGCTATATGCAGTTTAAACAAACTTTCATTTCACCCAATTGGGTCTATTTATCATGTAGATGGATTGCAAGCCAAGCCTATATAAATAAGTTCAAAAGTATATGTATTTTTGTTCAGGATTATAGACCATGAACAGATCTGCAATGTAGAAAGGGATTTTTTTCAATCAGAATGAAAACACACACTGAAGCTTGGCACATGAACAACTGAGGCTGATAAATGCGCTATGTGTCATGACTTCATTAATTTGGTAGAAATGTATAAAGTATGAAGTCCTACATATATGTATATGTTTAGACGAAAAGGGATAGAAGTACCTAAGTAGTC
Organism: Hermodice carunculata; assembly: GCA_964020975.1. NCBI lineage: Eukaryota > Metazoa > Annelida > Polychaeta > Eunicida > Amphinomidae > Hermodice > Hermodice carunculata. The sequence continues at coordinate 90,168,063 of OZ026612.1, read as the reverse complement.
TGTGTAAAAGAACCTTTCCCATAAGGTAGGGTAATGAGCTGGAACATTAGTGTTTGAAGACCAACTATTCTTAGGTGGCTGAAGGAACTTTACTGGAGACTATTTTTCAAGTATGTAATAATCAAGCCAAGACTTGATCCATATTCTTGTGACCATCATCCAGGTGTGATTCCAGATTACACATATCTTCATTGTCACAATCACATGTTGCCTCCAAAGCAGACCCAAGCTGTGTATTTTGTCTGCTCCCCTGGGGTCCGCCCTTCTCTGACAAGGTCACTGTTTTAGTGTTCAAAAAGTGACTCAGTTTCTAATTGGCTGAGTATGGTTACTATGGTAACAGGCTTCAGTACGCTCGGGACCAGAGGCTACTACTGGTCTAGGCGATAATGATGAAATTCCTGATTGGTGTGTCAGTCTAGTGGGAACTCCTGATCATAGTATAGTTTTGTTTCCCTCGCTATAAATAAAACCCTGCCAAAGAAGGGCAGACCAAGTGTAGTAACAGGGAACTTGGTCTGCTTCACAGGCAAAATCACATGATGACCTGTACTCAGAATATATATGCTCAAAAATGCAACATCATCCAAATACCAAATATTGAGAAATTTTGTTGTGAAAATAAGGCATCTGAAAGTTTTGTAGAACTAAACAGAAGACAAACTACAGCATTCCTAAACAGTTAAGGTGGGCAAGAACAAACAGTAACCAGCCATGTAACATTTTAATCAGGGCTACTTAAGGACAGGTAAGACACCAAAAATAAATCCCACTTTAGTCAATCCTAGCTCAAATTGTATTTCCTTTAGGATAACAGATCAAATATGTGCGTAATCGTCATACTCCAAAGAATTTATATGGCCCGTATTTGGGTGTCTGTGATGTTATTGTTGAATAAACAATTGAAAGTTGACTGCAAAGCATCCACACCATAAATGTTGAAATAAGTCACTAATTATTTGTGATAAAATTATAATTACACTTGCATCTTAACCCTGACATATTGGCAACAAAAACGATCCTACGATTTTTTATGTTTGATTTCGTTTTTCTGTTATCCATCCTCAAAGTTTGACGTTTCAATTTTCCTTTTGATTTTCAGGATGTTTATTTTCTTCATTCCATAGAAAAGGAACGAAGCAAAATTATGAAAATTGCTGAATCGTTTTTGCAGATCAGACATTACAGAATCAAAAGCCGTTAACCGGATTAAATTTCGCCCAGCCGTTTTCTTGGAATAACCATTCTTAGGTGGGGTTCTCGTCCTATTATTCTTTCTGAGAAAACAAGCTTCAAAGGCATTTGATGTTGATCATTTGCCTCTGAAACAAAACCATTTGCTCAAGTTGAGCTGATATTTGTACAAATCGTAGTAAACATCGTCCCTTTACATTTGGTGAGGTTGTCAATCAATTTTTGTCCAATCACATGAATAAAGGAGCCTATGAAGTACAGAAAGCTTTATTCAGCGATCTGTCAAAGGGCGACAGCGACAGTCTGGCTTCAAAGCGTGACGTCATGGAGGCGGCCCTGCGGGCCCCGTGACCTCAAGCCTGGCAACGAAAGTTGTGTTGCCTTGCTTTGGTGGGCGGCCTATGGCCGCTCGGGATCTGTGCACAGATGGCGGGTTTGGTCTTCCGCCCCCTACGTCTTCATCCCGTTTTTAGGGATAGTAATTTATAGTATGTACTCCTATCTGTATACTTTATGTAGTAAGCTTGTTAGACTTGTCTGTACACTATACTCAGTTAGCTTGTCGTTATTTTGTCAATGAGTTTCATTTCTCTTTCCAACCTGAATTTTGTAAAGTTATTTTGTGTGTTTTCTCTACTGTTCACGTTTATGCTTATTTCGATGTGTTTATTTTTACTTTTATTTCCTCATCCCTGGGTTGATAAAATATTTTCATGTACGTGGGTACTGTTGATTAAAGTGTCAGGTTTTTTCCCCGCCTCTCTTTGGTGTGCAGGACCACTGGGGTAATCCATCGCGGCACGGCCTTTGAAGGGACATCGTCAGACGATTGCCATCTGACGTTTCATTTAAACTTACGTCTACCTTTGGTAGAACACAAAACAAGCAAGATAATTATAAAGTAAACCACTAACTTAAATGCTATGATACGTTAGCATGTTTGCATCTTTTCCCTGCCCACAAATATACTTTCGGCATGTCGCCTTTTTTCGCATTGCCGCCCTGATACCACTCTCCTTTTGCCATGGGCCGTTGCTACCTGCAGCCACGTGACAGGCTGTTAAGTATGATTGACGGGGGGCATTGTTCCGTTTGGCGGCTGAAAACCAAAATAATGACACATGGACGTTCGGATGTCCACATGCTTGTGTGGTTTTTGGCGTTTTTCTCATGTTTCTACTGCAGTTAAAAGCTTGAAATTTTGACAACTAATAGAAAGGACATTCATCTTGTAAAAACAGTTAAAATCTCAAAATCGGCCATTCACAGGTTTTTGGTGTCTTACCCGTCCTTAAATGTGGTACATGTAATGTATTAAAATCAGAATATTATAGGAATCATGGGTAAAGGAACTATTATATAATTATATCAATGAACAGTTTTCAATGTCATAACACATAAGTTCACTGTTGGAAGTCTGAAATTCTACTTTAAAACAAGCTTGAAGTTTGTTTATTTCAGCTTTTGTGTCATTAAAAAAACATTTTACATTGCATGATCAAAGGATATTATGAAAAAAATACCATGTCAGTTTCACGTGGAAAGAAAAGCAGGATAATTGTTGGTGCAGTTAAGTTACAATATACAGCCAAATGACCGTTCAGCTCAGTTTTTGCCCAGTTGGGCCACACTGGGCCAACCAGACATAAGTTTCGGGTTTCCTGTGACAAGTCATTCAAAATCGTGGTAGCTGGGTAGGAAAGATATACAGTGAAACCTGTTTTGAGAGACAACTGTGATGAAAGACCACTTGCCTTTTCAGACTGTGTCTACTATGTCCCTTTTGCTATGTTTCCCATGTTATACCCTTATTGAGAGACCACCTGCCTTATGTGACCACTTTTTGGCTTGCCCTAGAGCTGGTCTCTCAAAACAGGTTTTACTGTGTATGTATTTATTATAGTAGTCCCTCCTTTGAGAGACTGCCCCTAGTGCCACCCAAAAGGTGGTCACATAAAGCAGGTGGTCTCTCAAAGGAGGTATGAATAACATGAAAAGTACAGAGAGACCTGACAATTGTGGTCTTTCAAAAGAGGGACTACTGTATATATTTTTAGGCACATTTTGTATTACAGTTGGTGAGTTTAGTGAAGAAATAATACATTAAGCATTGGTGGATAAATATTATCCTTTGAGTACAAAAATGTACTTTACGTGCTATGTGATCCACAAATGAGTACAAATTTGGCGATATTCTACACAAAAGTTCTATATATCATAACTATGTCAACATAAAAAAATGATCAGGGAAGGAACAACATATTAGGGTAGGCTGCAAAGGCAGGGTTCCGTGAAACTAATTTTCTTTTTCTTTTAGGCCTTGAGTGGACATAAATGCAGGCAGTTTCACGACAATTGACATTCTATTTAATGCAGGAGCTGGGGCTGGGGCTGGGGGTGTCACATTGGCAACATGTTGCATGTATGACACATTTCTTCCATTTGATCAAGTGGTAAACTTTATTTAACAAGAATAGTGAAATACCAAGTTAAATATTTGAAGCTGTTGTCTTTCAACCCCCTGCATCTGATTTAAATTTGCAAATCATGATGAGAGGGGCCAGTAATGTGCCCATGTACACTTAACTGATCTCCATGTAGCCGAGTCGGAACTTGAGGAAACCAGTTGTCCAATAGATGATGTGCGCCACCGATAGTGTGAATAAATTTGCGCCATATTGGGAAATTGCATTGTGGGATTGCCAGTAGTTCTATTAGCTCAGCGTAACACTGAAAGACAATAGGTAGCCATGGGTGGTTTTACTTGTTGTATGCCTGGATGGTACAATAATTCAACGAAACACAAGGAAGTTAGTTTCTACAACTTTCCAAAGGCAAAGGAGCTCAGGGAAACTTGGCTAAGAAATATCTCACCTGCTGGAAACACTGGAAAATACAGCCGGTTTAACCCCACGATCGGCCACCGTGTTTGCAGTGACCATTTTGTTGGTGGCAAAAAGACCTATCTGAATAATGTCCCCAAAGTGTTCCCCCTAAAGGATATTAAAGTTCCAAGGTCACGTAGACGACTAGATCTTGGTCAGTACAACAATGCACAACCTGGTATACAACAAAGTACCGCTGCTCAGGGCGATATTGACATTATGGAATGCGATACCGATGTTAGCGGCAAAAACAACATGGCGGACGACTCTGTCGCTGAGCAAACTGAAAACACATACCATCCTGCGGACGAGCACAGCTACAGTGTGGGAACATTAGACTTATTGTGCAAATTAGAGAAACAAAACATTATTGAAGACATGGGACACGAAATTGACAGAATGTGGACAAGAATTTTGGAGTTAGAAAAGCAACTTGAACACAGCAGACAAGACTTGGTTGACGCCAGAAAGGAAGCCACGATCAACAACAGGCGATGCTTACAGTTAAACAGAAAACTACATACAAACATCGTGCAACAACAAAAGCAAAAAGAATCAACAGACAGTCGACTTTTTGGACTAAAGTCTGCCATGCAAAATGATGAAATGTTTTTTTACACGGGCCTCAATATGTGGGATTTCCGAAATTTGTACTCCTTCATCGAGCCAGATGTGAAACAACTGATTTTTTGGGGTCCAAAGAAAAAAGACAGTGTCAAGGAGAACAAACTTAATGTCAGAGCACTGTCCCCACCAGAAGAACTTTCCTTAGTTCTCACAAGACTGCGATTGGGACTGTTGGAGCATGACCTTGCCCATAGGTGTGCTCAAGTTTTCTTTCATTTTATTCCCATTACTTTGCATGTTCGCCATTGCTTCTTCACCGACTGATTACTACTACCAGGCCCACAATGCATCGCGCGTCAAAAATGGTCGTGCATGCGTAGTCAGAGGCGCACATCATCTATTGTTCACCCTACCGTCTGAACTGTATTTGTATGGTGAGCACTTTGAAATTATACTGGCATCTTAAACACCTACAGCTGTCCTTACTTTGGCTACACTTTGCAAATATGCATGAGGGTGATAATTTTTTGCAACATTGGTTCTAGGATGAACCGACCGAAGACATGTCACATGTACCAGCAAGTTAAGTGCATCAACAGTGGTGTTTTAGCTTTGTAAAAAATGACAGCTCTAAGGACAGGTAAGACACCAGAAACCTTTTCATGGGCGATTTTGATATTTTAACGGTTTTTACAAGGTGAATGTCCTTTCTGTAAGTTGACAAAATTTCAAGCTTTTGACTAAAGTAGAAATATAAGAAAAATGCAAAAAACACACAGGCATGTGGATATCCGAACGTCCATGTGTCATTCTTTTGGTTTTCAGCAGCCAATCGCAACAATAATACCCATCAATCGTACTTGACAGTCTGTCACATGGTTACAGGTAGCAACTGCCCGTGGCAAAAGGAGAGAGGTATCATGGCAGCACCGCAAAATCAGGTGGCACCCGAAAGTATGAATGTGGGCAGGAAATAGATGCAAACAAGCTAACATATCATAGCCTTAATGGTTTGCTTTATAGTTATCTTGCTTGTTTTGCGTTCTAATGAAGGGAGACTTTAAATGTTCAGGAGGAGCAGGAATTGTCAGACGATTCTTCCTTCAAAAGCTGCGCGGCGATGGATTACCCCAGTGGTCCTGCACACCAACGTCAGGCGTGGGAAAAAAAACCTGGCACTTTAATCAACAATACCCATGTACATAATATTTTATCAAAACCCAAGGATGCGGAAATAAAAATACAAATAAACACATCGAAATAATCATAAATTTGAACAGAAGAGAAAACACACAAAACAGCAATACAAAACTCAGGTTGGAAATAGAAATGAAACTCATTGAGAAAATAACTACAAAATAATGACAAGCTAACTAATTAAAGTGTACAGACAAGCTAACTATATAAAGTATACAGATAGGAGTAAATACAATAAAACACTATCCCTAAAAATTGGATGATGAGGTAGGGGACAGAAGACCAAGCCGGCCATCTGTCCACTGACTACGAGCGTCCGTAGGCCGCCCCACCGAAGCAAGGCAACACAACTTTCGTTGCCAGGCTTGAGGTCATGGGGACCGAAGGGCCACCTCCATAATGTCATGCTTTGAAACCAGATTGTCGCGGTCACCATTTGATAGATCGATGAATAATGTTTTCCGTACTTCAAAGGCTCTTTTATTCATGTGACTGGCCAACAATTGATTGACAACCTCACCTAATGTTAAGGGACGATATTTACTATGTTTTGTACAAATATCAGCTCAAGTTGAGCAAATGGTTTTGTTTCAGAGGCAAATGATCAACTTCAAAAGCCTTTGAAGCTTGTTTTCTCAGAAAGGATAATGGGACGAGAACCTCACTGAACAATGGTTATTCCAAGAAAACGCCTGGGCAAAATTTAATCCGGTTAACGGCTTTTGATTCTGTAATGTCTGAACTGCTGAGGTAGAAAAGGCTGTTGCTGCTCATATAGAAAGCCAACAAGATGTATGTTGACCTGAACGCCTGTTTGCATCTTTTGCTAACTTACAGTCATTATGACTGCAATGAAAGTGATAAGTTAAATAATAATATGATTCAGCTATTTTTTTCTTCTTTTTTTTAAATTTAATTATTTCAGCTATTTGTTTCGTGTAGTATTGTTGAAACAGTTGCAAAATATTTAAAGAAATGTTGCAACTGTACTTTGCATATAAAGTAGAATATTTTAGGAACTTTCTCCACATGCTTCCCAGGACGAGAATCGAACCCGGATTGCAGACGTGAAAGGCGGGCATTTTGCTGCTCAGCCAACCGTGCACCCTAAAAAGCTAGTGATATCCTAAACCATTATATGTTGTAATGTACTAACCTTTAAAGTGCTGATAATATATCTTCCCGTGGAACTGGAAAAACATAGTTTTAGTGCCTGTTTCTGCCACTTCTGCTTCTTGCTTTCTTCAATGCATAAATTTGCTTTCGTGCAATTAGTCTCGAACTCCTTGAAACTTCTTGAAACTTGATAGGAATATGTGTGTAGGTAAGACCTATGTTGGGATTGTATTTGGGTCACCTTGATGTGATTTTCAATGTCATTAGGTCACTTGTAGATATATGAATTTTTTTGTGCGCTGGCTACTGAAGAGTGTAACAAAACTTTATATAAAATTTGGTAGGATTATACATCTTGGTAAGATGTTGATAAGGATTGAAACTGGGTTACTTTGACCTAATTTTCAAAGTCACAGTGTCATGTGTTAAAGTGAATTTCATTATCATACAATAGCGGAAAACTTGACAAAATTGTATGAAACTTGTTAGGATTACATATCTGGGTGAGACTGAGTTTGAAATTATATCTAGAGTACCTCAACCTTATTGTCAAGGGCACAAAGTTACTTTTGTATAATCAATGATATCAGTTACCTCATTCAGAGACAAATGTTTGACCAGGACAAAATCAGGAACTTCAAGTTTTTAGAGCACAGCTCTTTTTCGGGGGTGCTTTGGACGCAACGGTGGTCAGAGGAAAGCTTTTCAATTTCAGACCATTTACTTTCTGGAATTGCCAAATTAAGACTAGTCAGAATTTGAGGGAGAGTTCTTTGCACGAGAAATGTATATGTACAAGGGTTAATAATTCAGATAAGTGTGATTATTGTCGTGACTAGTGCCAAAAGGGTCAACTGCCATGTTACTTTGTATACATTCTGTACCATGTGGACCGACAGCAGTGTACAAAAGAGCAGTGCAGTTTGCAGTGCCAGGTGTCTGTGCAACCTTTTTGTCTCATCAATATTCACCTTTAATATGGCCACAGTAAATGTTGCAGATCCTCTTAAGGCATGTGTGCAGCCAAACACAAGAGCCATATCAATAATTGATTTAATCTGCTGGCACATGCAAGGCAGAATAGGGCACTTGACACAATCTTCTCAGTAATCTTTAATAACCGATTTGCTTGGTCCTGAAAACAAATTACTGACAGCGGGGAGTATTGATTTTAAAAAAGAGAACAATTTGGTGGTTGCCGTTGATAAGACTTGAGTAATTGATAAAAGGCACATGCAGTGGTACCTGCTCTAAAGACCACCGCTCATGAAAGACCGCACTAGTTTTTGAGACCACCCTTTCAGGACACTGGCCTTTAATTTCTTTGCCAGCTTATAATAATATTGCCTGCAGTGAAAAACCACCTGTCATATGACCACTTTTGTCTGGCATTAAGGATGATCTTAATAACAGGTTCCACTGTATTTCATGTCATATGAACTTGGTGTATGTGAGTTTTGTTTCAAAGCCTTGCAGTTGCACATTATGGGCAAGATGGAAGGCTGAAAATACCAGCCACATCTGACCATGTTTTTAACAGTTCAAATGGGATCTTTTCTGTACCAGATCCTGTTTTACTTTCAGTTGAAATTATGTTGTGTGAGGTTGTACTTTGCCAAACACTTGACCATTTACATTGTACACAGGACTTAATGGGCTGCCAACTGTGACATCAGTGTGTGGCTGCTTAAACATATTGACAATTACTTTGTGGACAAAAACCTAGAACCTATACAATTTTGTCAACAAATTTTCAAGAAGGCTTTCAATTTCTTCCTCAAAATTTAGTTAGTCTGTTTCCATGGTTTCTGTGTAAAAGATTAAACAACTGTTACAAGGGCACAGAGCAGATGTCCTAAGTTAACATTAAATGTATATTTACGAAAATTGATCAGTTCTTATGGTAAGTATGGGTTGCGGCGTGTCCTAGAATTGTTCAACATTATAAAGAGCATCGCAATGTGCAAATTTATGTTAAAGATATATTGGAAATTTGTGCTCAAAATTCTCAGGTGTACAAGTTTGTTGATTTTGGTTTCTCCATCCATGATATTGGATTATCTACATTCTTCCATCCACAAAGCACCACACTACTTCAAGGCACTATTTATGTTTTTGTATTTGATTAGTAGTTTTCATTGTTTGTGCTGGTGCAATTTTGATCCACTCTTCCTTAATTTTGATTTGCATGTTGCATGTGAAACCAGTTAAATTCCACCTTGTACTTGGTCAGCTTTGTGGACAGATTATTGTTATCCAATTCTGTGGCCAAGTTCAAGGGATTTTACGATTCTGTAGACAAAATGAACTTTCACAATAATGCCCACAAAATTGTAAATTGTTACGATGTTCTGGATGAAATTGAGAAAGTGATGCAATGTTTTCTGCACATTGGATTAAAGCTTTAAATTTTGTGGACAAAATTCACCATGTTTGAAGATTTTGTTGAAGAAATTGGTAATTCTGGGCCAAGTGAAAAAAATGACCAGTACATTCATAAAATTTGGTGCACAAAATGGAGTACTGTTCTTCAAGTCCATCAGTGATACTTGATTTTGTAATGACCTCTTCAAGGTGAGAAAATTGTAAATGTACCACAAAGTTGTGGTGGGGCTTGAAATTCGTGTTCTATTTAAACCAGCCAGGTTTGTGGATTGTGATTTTAGTGCAAAATGAATGAATCCTTGCGATTTGATCAACAAAATATGTAAATGATGTTTCACTGGGCATGCCATACTAGACCTGCATACATGTGCTACAAGCTGCAACATTCACTGTAAAATTAATCAAAAACATGACAAAAAGTATGTTGTATTGATTAACTCATTCCACCCTGATAGAAGACTGAGTCAACAGCTTTCCTTTTCCAGGAAAGCTGTTGACCATGGGCATATAATTTGGAATGATCTTCCATGCAAGTTTCATCCAAAATATTGAAAAATAATCCCTAAATTAGTAAAATACAATTAGCAGACGACATTTAGATATTAGCGGGAAAAAGCGTCATCAGGGTGGAATGAGTTAAAGATTTTGTATTTCCACAGTGCACATGGTACAAGTGGTTCAATGTGAAAGATTATTTAGATATGTACATGATTACAGTTGACCTCTGCCAAGAATGATTATTTGCCTTGTGCATGCTTTGGTTATGGTGGTAATCAGCTTGGGATTACACAGTTACCTAATATGTACACTAATACCTGTGTATTCTATGCAAGGGGCACCCTTGACATTAAGACTGTCTGGTGGTGGTGGGTGGCCACTACAGATAAGGTCTACCCATGTAGGCGACATGGACAAGAGTCTTCTGAACAAGAAGTAGGAAAAATTTTGCTTGAAGGTTCCACCGGTGTAATTATGCCTGTGCTGAGGTAACTTTGGAGTGTGCAAATAAAATATGACATTTAGGAATGCGAGGGGCTGTATTTATAAAATGTTTGCCACCAGAAAGGCAGATTATACTTTATAGCTTGATGGTGGGAAACAATGTATACTTAGAGCTCAAATGAATATTATCAAGGTATGAACACTGGCACCAGTATACACCGTGGTTCAGCTGGAGTCAATACTGTCCACGTAATGATATTGCAAGTAGTACTACACAGGTTTGGTTGCCATGGCAATTTGCTCAAAATTGCCTCATTCATGTCTGTATTTTCTGGTGTTTATTTGATGTAAAAATAATTGTTACGGACATTTTGGTGTATAATGCATTTATGTTTGTAATCCTTGTACGTGTAATGAAATGCAAGGTGTAGTTCTGTTTGTTAAATTTTCACAGGTTGAATCACTGGAGTGAAACCTTGAGCATGTCGAATTGATAAAACTGCAAAGTACTACACAAATGAACGATTTTAAAAGTCATTCATCAATGTGTTACTGTTAGATGTCTTTTTCCATGTATTGTGTGTTATGCCATGCATGACTTGGTGACAGCTGCAGCATGACTTACCCAACAATTATAAACAGGAGCAACAGAGCCACGTCGTCTTTGTAGTTCAGAACACACAAAAAAGCACAATCCAATCTTTCTGCACTCCATAGCCAATCCAGTCAATCTTTTTAGGTGTAAACCTATACATTTTGAAAATTCACAGCTTCAGAAGCCAAATGCATTTGTAAACAGGTCATCAGCAGGAAGCCATCAAGCATGCAAAAAGTGCTGACAATGTGAATTTTTAGCTGGGGCATGTTGGTACATGTACACATCTACTTGAATATAAGCTCTTTTCATGATGAATTTCAATGTGCAATGTTCATCATAATTATAATTGCGGTGCTCCCTCTTGGTAATGCTGATGGTTCCATAGGTCCACAGGGATGACAGTGCCACATCCGTATAGTTCTGAACCCAAAAAATAACATGTTTTAAGAAAACTGCTTAATAATGGGAATATCTAATATGGGACAAGTACATCAATGGAAGCCATTATAGTATCCACCATGATATCAGAATCTGCCCTGTGATGGGGGATGGGGGGGGGCATAACGAGGGAATACTGTGCACAGTCACATGGGTGATTTACGAGGTAGCAAATTCTCCGTGTGACTACAATGTAGACTGAAGTATATAGGTGTATGGTGTAATAGTATCAGCATCTGCTTTCTGTGTGACGATGTTCCAGACTTATGATTTGAAATCACTATTCTTAAATATTTAGTGGATGCATTATGGGTACAATGTTCCCACAGAAGTTACATCAGCAGCTTTTACTGATGGCTTGAAATATTTAGGATTTACAATTTGGATGGTATACTATGGTATAACAGACCAAAACTGCTTCTAGAAAACAGTAGTCTGTTTCAAAGGATATGTGATATATTATGGTGCCTGTTCACAAACCACGAACCATACAAATGCTCATGAAAAATGCTACAAACTATATTTTTTGAAAGCTAATGAGCTGAGAATCTTTGTGCTGTCAATGATGTGCATGGTGATCTCCTTGAAATTTTTGTACATATTCTATTAAAAATCTGGGTTCCTTTTATTATTTGTGGCACCATCTAGTGGTGTACATAATACAGGGGCCAAAAAGTGAAGAATTGAAAATGTTTAGTGTCTGTATGATTTTCAGTAGATGTATATGAAATTTGGTGTAAATATTCTGGAGGATATTATGTCAAACCTGAACAACACTTGTGTAGGTGAATGGGAAACATGAATAATTTTTTGAAGTTTATGAAAGTCATTATCTTGAGAAATTTTAAGGATGTGCAACAGATGCATATTGGGTGGAAGTTTAATATTACCTATGAGTGACCTTGACCTTTCTGAAGGTCACTGTAGGAATATATTTCTGAAAATGATTTTTTGTGATGGTTGTTACATCTGAATTTGTGGACATATAATAATGTACCATGATAGGAATATTATAAAGACAAGTCTTTGATGTGGAGTCATGATTCTTTCACTGGTGGTGATTATTGGAACTAATATCAGAGGCATAAAAAACATTAAGTTCATTATTGTGATTATAAACAGACAGAACTTCAAAAGTTTGTACCAAATATATGCATTTCGCCAATGGTCAAAGTATGTGAACTTCTTAGCGACCTTGACTCATCTTTAAGGTCATTAAGCACTTAGTAAAGGACACTAAATCCAGCATGTTGAGAAAGAATAGGACCAACAATGCCAAATATATCACAAATGTGTATCAAGTGTAGAAGTTTGATTTTGCATAATGTGCAGTGTTTGCACAGGTCCTTGAAGTCCTTGAAAGAACTTCACTTTGCTACATGCATAAATTTTCAAGGCCTGATTGGATGATGGTGGATGATCCTAACCAGAATGGTCTGGTTCCTTTGGATCATCTGCAAACCAGCTTGACATGAACAACTACTGATCCATATCAATATTGAGTGTCTTATCAAAGATGCTGAAATGACATGTTTACTCTCACTTCTGTGAGTATCTAGTCACATATGATCTTTTGTATTCCTGTCAGTTTTGATTTATTAGGTGCGCAATGGCCAACAACCCCCTAGTAGAAGTTGAAATAACATCTCTATCTATTATAGTTTTGAAGATATTCAAGATTGAAAATGTCGAATACTGCTAATTAGCATACATGTAATTTAAATTGCTTCAACTTTTGTTTTGAATTCATTAAATGTGCAATGGTCAATAATGCTCTAGTAGAAGTGGAATGACATCTCTATTATACTTTTGAAGATATTCAAGATTGAAAATTTCAAATGCCCCTAATTTGCATAATGTTAAACATCTTCATTACTCTGCATAAAAAGACCACACTCCTAGTATGGAGGTACAATCATGCCAAGTTTGGAGTTTCTATGTATATTAGTGTCAGACAAAATCACTGTGAAAGAAGAAAAAAAGACAGAACTTCAGGGAAAAAAAAGAAAAGTGTGTGTTGACACACACACTTTAATGAGTGATCAAACTACGTAGTGGAAAGTTGTTAGCCAATGCAGACCATCACTCACAAAGTTTTAGGATTAACCGTTGGTACAACATTATCAGCCACTAATGAATGTTTGTATTTTTAAAAAAGATGAAGCTAGTCTTATGCAAAAAGCTTTCAGTTACAACAGAACTCTTATTTGGGACCAGCTGCCAAGTTAAGCCAAAGCAATTGCTTCACTGTCCATGGTCATGGGAAAATGTACAGAATATTCATTTTCATCAAGGAAAACCTAGCCGCAAATTACCTGTCACACATGTTTGAACTCTTCCTTACTGTCTTTATTTCCCCAATGTACACTTGACCCGTCTGATATATTGTAATGCTTTATGAGGGCCTCAGGGGAGATTAGCAGAAATGGCAACTGAGCTACCCTCTTGAAATAAAGTAACATATTTTAACTACAATTACATAAATATCTATTAGATATTTCAGCCCAGCGTGCACCAAAATCCATAATTTAATTTGCAAATTTCAAAACTTTTCTTTAGAAGTACCCTTCATTGAGATTCATAGTGCCTTATTATGCAAGATATGTAAGCTTATTCATTCATGTCACAGAATCCATGATTTTAAAGTAAATAAATGCAAACAAGATAGTTTAATTTTAATTTTTTTATAATTTTAGCATAAATATAGTGATCTCATCAGATAATTCTTATTAAAACCAAAATATCAAAATCAGAACAATTAGAAAAAGAAAATTACTCGATAGATTGCAGATGTTGTGCATGGAAACTTAATGGTTTTAGCATATCTTACAGAAATATCACAAAAAGGGAAAATTTTGACCTCATGATTTATCATATAGGATTCAAGAAATAGCATGGAATATAATTATAGTTGATTTGTACTACATCTTTCTGTGATGCTACATGTTCACCACTGTACATGTGAGATTCTACTTTGTCACGCCCATTCACCATGCATGATTAGTGTTTCATAACTTTTGTATGCTTGGTGTCACATGGCTACTGTTTTAAATGATTAAAATTTCTGCAGTCTTCAGCTGATCATAGATTGTGAATAAACTTGTCATTCACGTGAAAGTGAGAGTGTGTGTTTGTGCTTGCAGATAATGGGAGTGACACTGGGGTCTGCAGCACTGAGCACTGATCAAGGCTGGACAGTATGGCGAGTGTAGGCAACCTCAGCCCCAGCCTTGAGGAGCTGTCACTGAAGAAACAGTTGCCACTACGCCAGCAGAAAGACAAACCAGTTCTTAAGTACAGCTCAGCAGGTGGCAGCACCAGCAGTACCACCAGCAGCAACGGCCCTCATGCTGAGGGGCGTGTCCACGTTGTTGGGAGTGGGCCCATTCAGCTGTTCAGTGACAGTCACATACACACAGTGCGACAACCCAGACGACCTGGACCTGTAGTGAATTCAAGTAGTAGTCATGGGACCAGGACACCAACAACATCTCCATACACTCACAGACCAGTGCAGTCTCCACTGCACAGATTTAGTACAAACAGCACCTATGTGACACAGTCTCAACCACAGCCCAGTGTTAAAGCCTCACGGAACCCCTATGCAAGACCTATCAGTGCCAAAGATATACAGCCGCCAGATGATTCAGAGAGTATAACAGGTATCCTCAGAAAGAACTCTGCCACCAGCTTAACTGGGTCCACTAGCAGCAGTAGTGCAGGCAGTTGCAATGGTTATGTGATCACAGCTGCCGCCGTGAGCGGCAACCCAGTGTCTGCCATACAGACCAACTCTTTTATGAGGCCACGCAGTTCTGTACCAAGAGAATCAAAGTCTAGCAATGCTTACTTTGAGCAGCAACACACCTCTCCAACAAACATACAGGTGTCTGAGGGGAGCTACGTGGCACCCACAAATGGCTTTCAGGTGGCCTACCACTTGCCACCCAACTCTAGACATGATTATGTTGCTGTACGTGAACCTAATGGTACTATTAAAGTGAGCGTGGCTGCGCCGAAGCCACCCAATGAAATGAAAGTAAAGACAGTTTCGACATCTACCTCAGCCGCGTCTGCCAAGGTCTGTGTGGGGTCTGCTATGCCAAAACCTGGAACTGCAGTAACACAGCGACTTGGCTCTGCTCTGTCCAGATCTGACTTTGGTGTGCTTTCACGCCCTTCAAGTGCAGCCCGGGCTATGGCAAGAGTTCGTAATCTCAATTACACCCCCACAAAACCTTATAAAGATATTATACGTGCAGGGACCCCCAAAACGCATGATTCCCAGACACTTGAGACAGATGATTCTAAATTGTCTAGTGAAAAAATGACTGATTTCACCCCTCAGACTGATGAAAAAGATACAGCTTTAGTAGCAGGAGATCAGGGCAGGACCAAACGAGGCTCTTCGACAAAATGGTCTACTTCAGCAACAGCCACAGTTACTGCTACAGCTACTCCAATCATGACTACCACAAGAATGACGTCAGCCAGTGGCACAGACTTGTCAGGCAGTAAACATGTATCACCAGCACATGCAACTTCAATGCCACACATGTCAGGGACCAGTAGTACTCCCGTCTCGTATGCAGCAGCAACCGTGTACTATCGTAAAGCGTCCAAGGCTGAAGAAGTGCTACACGACTTGAAGAAGAGATCACGAGCTGATGGTGCTCCTGCCAGCCCAATGAAAACTAGTGAACCACTGGCAGCATCAGATGAAGATGATGGAGAATGGGAAGATGAAGAGGATGAAGACTCTGATGCCGAAGGACCAGACAGGTAAAATCTGTATAGGCCTAATGGCCTTTAAACACTTTCACTGCTAGTCACTACAAAAGGTGTGCTTATCTGAAATACTATAGTTTGTCCTGATTCAAAATCCCTCGTAAAAATGTTTGATTGAAGTACATACTGGCATACGTGCAGAACTTCCAAGTGAAAAAAAAGTTCAGACCCATGGGTGTCATTGTGGCATGGGGGACTGTTGACAGGCCACAAATTAGTCGTGGAAGGAGTTAAGGTATGCATATTACACGCCAATGTTGTCCAAAAAAAAACAAACAAATTTTAAGGACAGCAGGACCAGGTGCTCATGTTTTAATGAATGGTTTGGGAGTATTCTGTGATACCAAAGATCTCTGTCTTTTGATTGAACAACTTCATAATGATCAAAGTGGCAGAGCTTACATAAACTTGATCATCATTTCATTGTCCTGGACAAAAAAACCTTCCAATTTTGGTAAAATTGTGCCCTACTAAACCTTTTGGTAATTAAGAATTCGTTAAAGAGGGTAAGCCATCCTGTCAAATGGTCCTGTGCAGAATCCTGCATGTACCCAGTCTTGATGGATAAGCCTGTCATAAAGTATTTCACTCAAGAAAGAACTTTGAGTTACTCTTTTCTATGTTGCATAATCTGATTGGATTACAAATGAAACAACCACCAATAGAGTTCTTTTTTATTTCATTTCGGTCATAAAATAAGTTCCACACATATGTTGGGAATGATTGTTTCCACATGGGTAATTGTGGGAGAACTAATAGTCAGGTAGGCTCTTCAGCCAGTCAATCCGTAGAATTGAGCGTTCTGATAAGTGGAGGAAACTTTATGCAAGGTGTAAGGAAAATGCACACGTAACCATGGGTGTCAAACTTCATTCTTCAGACAAAATTCAGTCTTAAAAACTATTGAAATCTCATCATTTTGTATTGGGAAAGCTCTCATTTCAGTCCTGGTCAGTCTTGGCAAGCTAGGATCTCTAACACTCATGCGTAACTATGTCACCAGGGAGGATGAGGTACCATGGGTGGTGTAATAATGAAATGTACAGTGCCCCCCCCCCTCCTCCCCCCCCCCCTTGTGAGGCCACCCCAAATGCATCAGAAAACTGGCCTTATATAAGAGGGGTGGTTTCTCATGAGGGGGAAAATATGATGCAAAGGCTACCCTTGCTGCATTGAGAAGTGGCCTCTCAAGAGGGGGACCCCTTGCTGTAAATTTGTGCACATCTCAAAAATGTTTATTTGGACTCTGCTGAAACTTGGTGGGTGTGTACCCTGGGTGTGTGGTGCTGCATTGACACCCATGAGTTGGTCTCCTTGATTATTGAAAGCTCTTGTTTGGCAGTCTTGGTTCTGAGTTGTTAGACAGCCAACTGTCCAATTAAAGTGCAGAAAGTATTTCAGTTTTGTGCATATTTGGAAAATCCTACTTCTGTCCCAGTTTGTGAAGCATTTCTTGTATTGAACTATCGAGGTAACACCAAAGTGAAATAATGCTTTGAAGCCCATTTAAACTAAATATGTGCCTGGATCAGTGAATGTCCCAATTCGGCCTTACATTTACCCAGATGTGAGACCTCCCTCTGAAATTAGACATTGCTCAGCACGGAAATTTGTTCGCTTACTGGATAGGCTTCTACCCAATATCAAAGTATAAATTGTTATGTACTAGAGGGAGACACCTGACAGTTGTTAGTCACTCAGCTCAGGGACAGTCTTGGGGGCACAACTGAGTGTGGCCAGTGACTGTGGTCTCAGGTTTCACTGGCTCATTTCTGTACCATGGTCTGACTTCACTGGCTAGTACTGTCTCTACTCTTTTGGTTATTCTGGTTTCAGTTTCCCTGGGTGGAGCATTGTGATCTCACCTTCTACTGGCTACATACTGTGGTGGTCAGATTCTACTGAACTGATAGTACTAAGAACAGAGAAACACATTGAATTCCAGTTTTAAAAAAAAAAAAAAAAAAAAAAAAAAAACGTAAAAAAAAAAGCAAACAAACAAAAGCAACAAAATACATGTATTAATATTTTTTACAGAATTTATTTCGATAGAAATTATAGTGTCATTTGTACAGGCAGTTTCAGTTCTCTGTTGTTTCCAGCAATAAAAAAATAGTCATTGCCTTAGTTTCTTGATACAGTTCACATTGGCTTGATCCATTACCCCAGCTTTTAAGAAAACATAAAAGATTATCATGCTTTTTAGCTCTGCTGACCGTAGGTTTGCAAAGCTCATGAAATCACACATGTCTGTCTGCCTGTCCTTTAACTTTTGCTTTTGAGCACCATACAGTCCACAGTTTTCAAGACAGGCCCATATATCTTTCAGGACTTATCAAGTGTATGAAAATCCAGACTGACTTTAATATTGGTGGTGCCACCTGCAGTATGATGTAATATATTTTTGACCACTCTAGCATCCCTAATGTGTAGTAGATGTTCTTGAAATGTATTGCGATTGTGGAGGTCACAATCTCAGTTGCATGTGATACCAGTGGAACCACCTATATTTTGACAGAAATTATGAGCCAAAATTTGTTTAAATATATAAAATTCCATTTTCCGAAAATAATTGGATTAGACCTGTCAAATGTATATGGGAGATATAGACCATGTTCAATGGTAGTTTGTTATGTAATATGAGTGACCTTAACATATTTTTGATAGGTGACCTGGCCTGTAAAATTGAAAGAGGTGATTTTCAATGGCAAGGTGTAGCTTTGACATAAACGGCAAAGATAATTAAGCCACCAGGTCCAAATTGCATGCGAGTACATTGTACATAAAACTGTACTTGGGGACCTACTTTTTGGGTCACTGTGACAATAATTATGAAGTATGGCATGTGTCCAAGTTAAATGTTTTTCTTTGATCAATAACGCTAAAAACTATAACCTGATTTGAACAAACAGACCTTGTATGGATAGGAGGATGCATGGTGCAAATTTTGAATTGAATAATCTTTTAATTTGAATTGAAGTTGACAGTCAATCAGAATTTAGGGGTCAAAATAAGCAAAAAAATTTTAATACTTTGCCATCTGTGATTTTTAGCTCTGCTGACCAAAGGTTGCAGGGCCTATGCGACCACTTATGTTAGTCTGTCCGTCCTTAAACTCTTGCTCGTTGGCGTGATACCTGCCACAGTTTTCAAGTTAGCCCATTATAATAACTTTCAGGACTTATAGGATGTATGAAAATCTAGGCCCCTTTTCAATATTGGTAGCATCACTTATATTATATAATATACGGATCAAAATTTGAAAATCTTGTGAACACTCTAGCATTTTTTATTTTTGGTGAATCTTCACCAAATTTGGTGGGATTGTGGGGGAGGTTGAAGTCTTAAGTTGCGAATGATACTAGTGGCACCACCTATAATTTGCCAGAAATTATGGGCCAAAAAGTGTTTTAAGATGTAAACTTCCATATTTGCAAAAGTAGGTATAGCTTGGACATCAATGGAGCAGAGAATCTGTCCTCCAGATCAATATTATGTCTCCCCATGCAACAGGGGGACATATTGTTTTTGCGCCCGTTTCTTCCGCTTCATCTTCTTGTTCTTGTTCTCCTTCAACACATTGTTGTGTGCGTTGCGGACGCGATAACTCGAGAAAGATTTGACTTGGGAAGTTGAAATTTTTTGTGAAGATGTTCCTATACAAAACCTTGCTTTGGATTGCAGATGGGTGACCTTGACCTATTTTTAAAGGTCACATGGGCATGTTGTGTAAAATTGACGCGGACGCAATAACTCCGCAAGGATTTGACTTAAGAGGTTGAAATTTTGCATGATTATGTACCAAATTATGAACTAGGTTGGGATTGTAGATGGATGACCTTGACCTATGTTCAAGGTCACATGGCTACTTTTTAAAATCATTGCAGATGCACTCGAGAAAGATTTGACTTAAAAAGGTTGATATTTTGTGTGATTATGTTTCTATGTAAGATTTTTGTAAGACTTTGCTTGTAATTGTAGATGTATGACCTTGACCTATTTTCAGGGTCATATGGGCATGTCATGTAAAATTGACGCGGACGCAATAACTTCGCAAGAATTTGACTTAAGAGGTTGAAATTTTGCATGATTATGCTTCATAATAGGAACTAGGTTGGGATTGCAGATGGGTGACCTTGACCTATTTTTCAAGGTCACATGGGCATATCATGTAAAATTGACGCGGACACAATAGCTCTGCAAGGATTTGACTTAAGAGGTTGAAATTTGGCATGATTATGTACCATAATATGAACTAGGTTGAGATTGTAGATGGATGACCTTGACCTATGTTCAAGGTCACATGGCCACTTTAAGAAATCATTGCAGATTCACTCGAGAAAGATTTGACTTAAAGATGCTGATATTTTGTGTGATTATGTTTCTATGTAAGATATTTGTAAGACTTTTCTTGTAACTGCAGATGTATCACCTTGACTTAATTTTCAAGGTCACGTGGGCATTTCGTCAAAAATCAACGTTTTGAAATGTCAATAAAGAGTGTACCTTCATATCTGTAGATCATTGGAATCGGTATGCCTATTATTGAAAATAAGGGTGACAATAGTAAGGGCGCACGGGGAGACATTTGATTTTCTGTTGGAAAATCAGCCTGTGCTAGTTTTACTTGAATTTTGCATTTCAAATCAAGCAAAAAACACAATAGTCTACCCAACATGCTCTTGTTTTATTTCCAGTGTTTTATTACTGTAATACATTGCAAGTCAGCAGAGCACCAGGCCCATGGGCTTCTTGTTTTTAATTTACAAAAAAAAATAATCAAATAAACCACCAGACCTATTAACCTTCACTAAATTGCCAGCTTGAAAGAAGGAATGGACGATGACACAAGAACTATTTGAGCTATGACTTTGCGGTCTCACTTGGTTATTGTCTGCGGTAAAGGCTAGGATACTGCATATATGAAGTGGCATTTACCTGATTCCAGGGGTCAAAGGGCCACTGGAGTCAATTTGAATGTGGGTGATAACTGGACTTTTTGGACTGTCTTTCCACTAGGGACTTGACTTTTGAATTTTTTTTTTTTTTTTTATTTATTTATTTTTTTTAGCTACTTGTCATCAACTTTTCCTACATTTTGTGAGGTGTACCTGCTGATAGATTGATAATAGTGTTTTTGAAACCATGCCTCAATTCGTCCTCTGCTGACGCAGTGGTTGGGTTATCCAATTTAATGGCATGTTCATCTGAATTGGTTGTGTTAGTTACAGTTTTCTTTTCTTGATCAGCTGGTCGGTTGTACAAGTGAAATGGCAGAAAGAAGGGGTTTTTTGAGTAAAGGTGCTGACATGTTACCACATGTTATGCATCGTATTTTACACAAGAATGATTTACATTGATGAAAACCTGTACATCTCCAGTGATAGAAGTAGCAAAAAATTTCCACTTCCACAAAGTAGACACCTAAATGTGAGGAAGGCGAGTGACTGTCATTGAATGACATAGATTTGCATAAGTGTACTATCTTTCAGAACAACTTGACCACAAGTAAATTCCCTGATCTCGAGCAGGTATAGTTAAGCTTCATGTTAAAAGCTGATCCTTCCTTGTTCTATGGAGTTAATGAAATATGACGTCTTTAACGTGAACTTTCAAAGCAAGAAAAAGAGTAATGATCACGTATAGTCAGTTTGTACAGTGCATGTACATAGCTATTATCTGGATCCCCGTGTAATCACCTTGCATTCAAGATATTATGTATGAGCACAGCTGATATAAAGGTACAGCTTATGTGTGAACTTTTTATTATACTAGTGAAATCATGTGCCAATGGCATTCAATCAGTCAAGCATTGTACTAGCGACGTCACCACTTCATAGTCCATTGCCATGTTTTGTTACCGGGCTCCTTGGAGACTGTTAGTTTTTTTGCTTTATGTGACAGGTGGGGCAGGTCATAGTTGGTGAAAGACCCATGTGGTGGCCAGCTGAACAGGCCATTCCAAATCGCTCTTTTCACATTAGTCAATAGGGCAAGCTTGCGGAAGCATTCTATAAGAGCGTGCATGCATTTAAGATTGCTTTGTTAGATTAAGTGGCAAAGAGGCTAGCCAGGATCATGGAGGCCAACAGGCCAGACCTCAAAGACTGTCTCCAGAACTGACCAGAGAAGGGTGGCTGGCCGGGTGATGGAATGGCAGCTTCCCTTCCCCGACTTCACGATGGACCTTTGATAGCATTTGAGTAAGAATTTTCAGTTTTTTACGGAGTAATATTGGTAAAAACAGAGCCAGTATGATTTGGTTGGTGACTGCTGTTTAGAGACCACCACAGCCCAACCAGCGTAAGAGCACATTGTATACACACAAGTACATAGAGGATTTGGCTCAGCTACAAAAACACTATTGTACTGGCTTTGTACTCAACACTGGCAACCACTATTGTAGACCTTTATATTACATTAGTCCATGGTTGAGTCATGTATAAGTTATCAGGAACAGAGTTGTATGTTTTATATCATGTACATATAGTCATTGTTATAAACCCCTGTAAAGCACCTTAACCAGGTTAATTCCATCTGGTCCAATTTTTTTTTATTTTATTTTATTTTTTTGGAGACTTCTTGCCAGCACGCTACTTTTTCCTGTATTTTGTGCACTTTGATAATATATAATATTATATTGCTTTCTGCAATTGCAAAATTAATTAGAGATAGTCAAGTATTAATTAATTTTTATATGTTATTCCTTCAGTCATTTATTTACTCATTTTCTTTTTCTTTGTCTTTCTATTATTATTGAAAATTTTATCATTAATTTGATTAGCTCATTTGGTGAGGTTTCCTTCTAGCAGACAGCGACATTTGTCTTATGACACTGATTGTGATTGTGTGCATGACATCAGGTGTTACGGTGTCACATAATATTATGTTGACTGCTCAAGTGCCCATGTGTGTGTGTTTGTCACACATGGTTGACAGATGATAACTAGAGAACAGCTTGAACTAGTACTTATGTCAGCATATATTTCCTGTTGGGCATCACTGCCACTTTTCTGACTCCAACAAATATTAAATAATGTAAGTTTTCATTTTTTGCCATTTTCAGCAGAATTATGGGGCAAGTACACTTTACAATGATAAAATTAGAAAATGCTAGTTTTTATTGAATTTATGTTGTGCATTCTACAATTTTCATTTGAACCCATAAAAACTATATGAAAGAAGACATCTTGATAAAATTAAATGTAAAATGTAAACCAGCAACATACATTTTGTTACTGTTCTGTCAATAAATCTAAATTAGTTTTTATATTACAATTAAATTTTTCATATTTTGAGTGTATACAAAAAAAAAAAAAAAAAAGAAACAGCTCAAACACATTTCCAGATAAGTTTTCGTCAAAATAGACAACATATTGTCGGTCACAAAACCAAATCTCAAATTTTTCATAAAGGGTTTAGTGCAAATTTTGAAACTTTTCACAAATTTTAGTCATTTAAAAAAAAACATAAAATTGTATGAGAGCTTTTTAAAACATCTGAAATACTATAATTTAGACACAGCTGCTAACTTTAATTTGAGATTAAAGCTAACTTGTATGTTAATTTTTGAACATGCTATTTTTTATTTTATGTGAATTTTGCACATTTTAATTAGAATAAAATTGAACTGGTTAAATCTGAAATTCAGTGGTAAATCTAAATTTAGACAAATGTTTTCTTTCAGAAAATATGTGCATTTGATAGTATTGCAAGACAAATGAATGAAAAATTTACATATTTCTACATGAAAGTCACACAGTGTACTAGCCCCATAAGAAATGGTAATGTAATATTCAAAACAGGACTGAACATGAATATCACACTCTGAAAGCTTCTTAAAAGTGCCACAGGTGTTAATCATAAATTTATAGCAATAATATTGGTACATAGAACTGCGCTTACATTGCATAATGTGTCGGATGCAGGTAAGGCTGGGATTGCATGATAGTGACCTGGGCCCAGTTCCTAGGGTTAGCTTAGTTCATCTGGTTGGTGATCCATTGCCCATCCTTTGTCTGGTATCTTTAACCATCCACAATTCACATTTTTTACTTTTTGAAAAACATCACATGGAGAGCTTTGATTTTAGTTTTACAGGTGGATGTTCTCCATTTGTATGGTCTACTGTATTTGTAAAATACATGATGATTCAATATTTGTATAATGGTCAAATGTCACCTGCTCCAATGTTCTTGACTAATCGATTTCAGCAGTAATGAGAAATAATTTCAAGGAGAATTTGTAGATGAGACATCAAACTAACATACCCCCAAGTCAACAACTTTCCATAGCACAGGTTGAGTACTTAGTGCTCACCTCACCCATATCAAGGAAATATGTGGCCTCAATCTTAAACTGTCTTAAATTCCGTTTAAGGGGCAAAGGGTTAAGAAAATATAAACAATAATTGGCAGTAACGTGCTTTATCTGTGTCTCCAAGGGCCTGTGCGTATGACTGACTATCTTGATATTCAAGCATTATGAGTGACAAGGGGAAAGGGAGTATTGAAATACACCAGATACACTTTAGAGAATTGTTTTTTTGGGAGAGTGGTGACACAAATCAGATTCCATCAGTAGTACTTAACTCAGGCCCCCTTGAACTGAGACTTATTCAGTGGCTTTCCTTTGTCAACACATGCAAAAGAAAGCTGTTGACCTACGACATACTATTCTGATGGAAATCTTCTAGAAATCTAATTCAGTTTGCCTTTGAATGTTATAATTAGTCAAAAGCATGTAAATTAGTAGCTATTTGATCACCAATTGCTCTCGGGTTGGAATCGGGGGGGGGGGGGAGTATTAAATATGTTTTATGCACATGGTACCCACGTTTCAATGTTTGTAACATCTGCACCATTTTCATGTAAATAACATGTAGCTGTACTTATCATCCATGTTATGGTGTCCAACAGAGAATAGAAAACTTTTTAGCTGTGGGTAAATTGAAGCAGCTTGATTATTGCTGTACTGTACCAAAAATAATAATTTCCACATTCACAGCTCTGTTAAATCCTATAAATTGCTTGTTTGCAGTATGTCCACATCAATTCAGAATATGCAGAAAGAAATGAAAGGGAACTTGTTTCTGGACATAAAAAACTCTAATCCTCACACTGTGATACCCTATAGCAGGGTCACCATGGCAGACCATCTGAACTTGGAGAAGTCCTCCACTAGATTGTCTTGCCCAAAAAAGTTGTCCTCACCCTCCCCTTTGCACTGCCACATGTAACTGACGCTCTGTTGAGACTTCTTGTGGCAAAACAAAGCAGTGGAAGGACATCTCCTACAAGCCTGATGATTATTGGATCTGGTGATATTGTCACAATGTTACTGCAATGACCACAGTATCTATGGATATATTGTGATGTTATTGTCACAATGTTACTGCAATGACCACAGTATCTAGGGATATATTGTGATATCATTATGTCTCCCGGTGGAAGCCGGGGGACATATTGTTTTAATGCCCGTTTCTTCCGCTTCTTCTTAATCTTGTTGTTGTTGTTCAGGTTCTTCAACACTTGGTTTCCGTGCGATAAGTCTTGAAGGACTTAACAGAATTTGATGAAACTTGGTAGGATTAGGTATCTAGGCAAGACCTAGGTTGGGATTGTATTTGGATGACCTTGAAAGAATTCTCAAGGTAACAGGGTCACTTATGTGAAATTGGTTTCCATGCGATAAGTCTTGAAGAACGTGATGGAATTTGATGAAACTTGGTAGGATTATGTATCTAGGCAAGACCTAGGTTCGAAATGTATTTGGATGACCATGAGTGAATTCTCAAGGTCACAGGGTCACTTATGTGAAATTGGTTTCCATGCGATAAGTCTTGAAGAACGTGATGGAATTTGATGAAACTTGGTAGGATTATGTATCTTGGCAAGACCTAGGTTGGGATTGTATTTGGATGACCTTGAAAGAATTCTCAAGGTCACAGGGTCACTTATGTGAAATTGGTTTCCATGCGATAAGTCTTGAAGAACGTGATGGAATTTGATGAAACTTGGTAGGATTATGTAGCTTGGCAAGACCTAGGTTGGGATTGTATTTGAATGACCTTGAGCGAATTCTCAAGGTCACAGAGTCATTTATGTGAAATTGGTTTCCATGCGATAAGTCTTGAAGAACGTGATGGAATTTGATGAAACTTGGTAGGATTATGTATCTTGGCAAGACCTAGGTTGGGATTGTATTTGGATGACCTTGAAAGAATTCTCAAGGTCACAGGGTCACTTATGTGAAATTGGTTTCCATGCGATAAGTCTTGAAGAACGTGATGGAATTTGATGAAACTTGGTAGGATTATGTATCTTGGCAAGACCTAGGTTGGGATTGCATTTGGATGACCTTGACAGAATTCTCAAGGTAACAGGGTCACTTATGTGAAATTGGTTTCCATGCGATTAGTCATGAAGAACATGATGGAATTTGATGAAACTTGGTAGGATTATGTATCTTGGCAAGACCTAGGTTGGAATTGTATTTGGATGACCTTGAAAGAATTCTCAAGGTCACAGGGTCATTTATGTGAAATTGGTTTCCGTGCAATAAGTCTTGAAGAACAGGATTGAATTTGATGAAACTTGGTAGGATTATGTATCTAGGCAAGACCTAGGTTTGGATTGTATTTGGGTGACCTTGACATAATTTTCAAGGTCACAGGGTCATTTATGTGAAATTGGTTTGTCTGCAATAAGTCTTGAAGAACTTGATGAAAATTGCTAGAGTAATGTATCCAGGTGAGCGCTAAAATAGGATTGTAATTTTCAAGCAAACTTGGTCATTTGTAATTTGTTATCACCTGTAGCTTATTCAGAGATGCAAGTGTTCCACCGGGAGACATTTGATTTTCTGTTGGAAAATCAGTCTGTTCTAGTTGTCACAATGTTATTGCAATGACCACAGTATCTAGGGATATATTGTGATATCATTGTCACAATGTTATTGCAATGACCACAGTATCCACGGATATACATGTATTGTTACATTGTTGCATCAGTATGATAGCTGCACAATATGTTGCTTCAACAGTACTCAGTATTCATAATATCGCTGCAATATTGCCACAAACATATAATGTAAATGTATACTCACAGTGGACAGGAAGGGAAATAATTACATAGTCATCTCCAGAGGTGCTGAAAGTGTTTGAACTTTTTTTTTTCTGGTTATGTAAAATAGTTCTGCATTGAACTGCCAAGCATCAGATGCACTTTTCAAAACAGCTGCTAAGCCTCCCCAAATATTTGTAATTTGGTAAAGAGAGACCCCTGTCATGAAAGACCAGTTGTCTTTAGGACAACAAAAATATAAATGTGTTTCCCCTAACGGACCAAATTTTTTGGGGGGTAGGTAGGTAGGTAGGTAGGTAGGTAGGCATAATTGTTTTTTTTTTTTTAGTCCGACAATTTGGGTGGATCAGTATATTTCTTTTTGGTTAGATATTCCACAAGTTTGTGTAGGTAGGGGTTTTTATTTATTTTACTTTTTTTTTTTGTCGGAAGTAAGTTAACAGGGAGTCGGTGGTGGTGGTGGTGGGGGGGAGGGTTCAGAGATAGGTCAGTCAGGTTAGGGGAAACAAACAATTTTTTTTTTTTTGTCTTAAGAACAGTACAAGGCATACAGGCAAGTGGAGGTATCTTAAATGTGTGGGCTATTTTCAGCATTGGCCAGTCTATTACATTGAAAACCTCTTAAAAAGTTTTGTTTGACTGGATGTATATCACGGAAGTCAAGGCAGAGTACAGGTATATTCTTGCTACAAACAAGTAAAACAAGTAGAAAGTACATATAATGTACATGCATTCAATGAGCACTGTTTGTTGCTGTGAAGTTTAAACTGCAGTTTACAGTTGCATGCTTCTAAATACAGTGACGATAACCTGCCTGAGAGCTCCAGAGCTTCCATTTTCCAAGTTAACTTCACAAACAGATCAAGTGCATGTTTGGATCTATTGACACAGGTCCACTATCAGTATGTTTTGTAAAGTAGTTATGCTATGGGCAGTTTTTGCTAGCTCTCTGTTTTGCTTCAAAAGACTCCCATACATTTTTTTTCTCCATTTCCAAGGGTAAATAAGGTAGACATAAATTTAATATATAGGCATTTAGAAAGAAAAGACCTGTCACTTACATCCAGTCATGTTTTTGTGCTTCTTTGGCAGATTAAGTTAACTTTATGTAAAAAAGTGATTATGGCTCCCAGTGATTGACACAACTTCTGATGCTTATGTTTTCATTGCCTGAGCCAGTCAGAGATCTTCTGAAAAATGGGCGACTTTAATTTTCTCAGTAGCTAGGCCTCTGCCATGAAAGTACATAGTGTGCACCCAATGTGCACAAACGTTTGCAAGTTGTTTACAACTCAAACATTTCAGAGCACCCTTACAAGGTATGTTTACTGTCTGGTGGTGAATTTAGTGCTCTTAATTGATGCCATGATGTTGTCAATAAAACCATGCAGTATGTTACCTTGCAGATTTGTGCTTCAATTTCAACTACTTTGTAATAATAAACATAACCAGGTGAAGTGCTGATCATCTCTAGTCATAACTACTGAAGTCTTTATTGAAAAACCAATTCCGTGTAATGAAACTTCAATAAAAAGAACCAAGTCCTTGGCAATTTGCCTGATTTATTTTACTGATTTTGGATATCGGGCATTTTTCAGGGAGCAGGTTGTTGATACCATTGTGAAAGAAGTCAGGTATTTTTAAAAATGGATGCACTTAGTGTTTGGGGGCAAAGTTCATGCACCAATGAAGGAAATAAATGTGTAAACGCTGTCCTCGAAACAGTTTTTTGTGGTTTTTGGTGCATTCGCTCTAATATGCAGGATTACAGTTTATGGAGTGTTATATTCTAAAGAAAAGGCCCTTTGTTTGACACAATGATAAGAACTACTAAGTGTAAATATTGTCAGACAAGGGACAAATAAGAATTTTAAACTTTGTTTAGCTATGTATTGAAGTTTCCCCAAAATTGATCAGCAGTTACATCATTTTGTCAGGAAAGTTGTTGTGTGAATCCAGATAGATAGATCTATGATGGGTATCTGCAAGTCAAAATTGTATTATTTGTATCGTATTCTTGGGGCAGCCATTAGCAATCAAATGCAATAAGAGGCACGTTTTTATGGAGATGACAGACCTTGGTAATGAAATGTTGCATTTTTGTGTCGCAGTGAACGCTTGCCTGGGGATGGGGAGGACTTTGATAATGATGATGCTGATGATGAAGATGACATTCTGGATGGAATTGATGATGACGATGAATACACCAATGGAGACTCTGATGGTGAGTTTTAGCCTCTATTGTAAAAGGAGTTTTCATTGGTGATTGCATAACATATGAGTGTTTAAATGTCTGAGCATATGATTTCCTGTAATGGCCCAAAACATAACTTCCTAAATTTTAGTCCTTGAATTTACCCATAGTAGTGAATTAAACTTCAGTGGGTAAGAAGTATTGAAGTCAAATGTTACCAAATGGATCTCCTTTGGAAGAAAAGTTGTAAACATTTCTTAGACAGGGATGTTTATGATGATATAAAATATTACCAAATGGTCCTGTGCAAAAAAAAAAAAAAAAAGTAAATGTTTCTTAGTAACAAATATTTATGATGATGTAAAATATTACCAAATGGACCTCCTGTGGAAAAAAAAATGATGTAAATATTTCGTTGTCAGGAATATTTATGATGATGCAGTAACAAGCTGCTGGCAATGCATTTTTTTTTCGGTGACAGTATAACAGACATGCAGATGCTCCTCATTCTTTGTCTGTCTTAAGGACAGCTAAGACACCAAAAATAAATCCCACTCTAATTGATCCTAGTTCAAAATATATTTGTGTTAGAATAACAAATCACATATGTGTGTAATCATCATACTCCAAAGAACTTATGTATTGCATGTTTGGTTGTCTGTGATGCTAATTGTTGAAGAAACAATTGAAAGTGGATGGCAAACCATCCACCCCATAAATGTCGAAATATGTCACTCATTATTTGTGATAAATCGTAATTACACTTGCATCTTAATCCTCACATACTGGCAACAAAAGATGATCCTGCGATTTTCTATGTTTGGCTTAGTTTTTCTGTTGTCCATCTTCAAAGTTTGACATTTCAATTTTCCCTTTGATTTCCAGAATGTTCATTTTCTTCATTTCATAGAAAAAGGAGGAAGCAAATTTTTGAAAATCGCTGAATCATTTTGGCAGTTCAAACATTACAAAATTGAAAGCCTTTAACCAGATTAAATTTCACCCAGCTGTTTTTTAGGAATAACCATGTTCCATTTTGAACTTTGTTGTGAATATTCTGAAAACCTAAAAAAGTCTGTGTGTATTTATTGTTGGCATAAGCTTTAGTCATTTTTGCAAGTCAATAGAGCACATGCTGTTCTCATGACTGTGTAAGCCTTAACTTTCTTAGTTCTGATGTGTGGACCCTTTGGGTGAGACCAAATGTACAGCAATCTGAAATGCAAGTCTTCAAATGTTAATTTCTAGACCAAGTCAAGCTTTTCTCATTGCACCCAAAGGTGCCAAGGGAAGCTGTTGATGTTAAGCATTCACTTTATTGTGGAACGAGAAGTCTGCACCAGGCCATGCTGGTCCTGGAATGAGAGGCCTTCACATGAGCAATTTGAAGGGGGGGGGGGGGTTGTTATAAATAATGATTGAGGTAAGGGCGACTATTGTGAGAAGCATCCAAGGGCTTAAAATGATTTTGAATGAGTTACGTTATAGGCGGCTTGTAATGTGGTGTCTTGTCTGTCATACAGGAGACTCTGATGGGTACTCTATCAGCACAGCCGGCAGCAGGAAGGGTTCTGCTGTCCGCCTCAAGTCTGCCACCAAACGTATGCTGGGATTGAGCCTGAAGGATGGCGCTGATAACGGTCGCTCCCGTCCTACTACTGCCAAGTCGCGTCCTGTCTCAGCTGTGTCCACCTTGTCATCTACTGACTCAGACCTGCAGCCAGCCCTCACCGCCAGCCTATTTGCAAATGTACCCCCAACTGTCAACTTTGTGGATGTGGGTGAAAAGGGTGAGCTTGTGTTACTGTGATAAATGTGGCATAAATATTGGCAAGTGCCGTGACAAATTACCTGGGGATATTAGGTTCCCACAATCACAGAGTCATGAACAGGAAAACAGAGAGGTGTCTTTAACAGAATTTACCTTTTGCAAAAAGTTGGAGTGTAACATTGTGTTAATGTGTGTGATGTATAGTATGCTACGTTTTTGTCCCAGAGAGAAATGCTGAGTGACAGTCTGTGGTTAACATGTAGAATAAGTCTTGGTTATTGTAACTAATGGTCGGTTAGAGCGGCTCATTTTTTCCACAGGTGAAAGCAAGTACACTTAAATGCTTTTTCAAAAAGTTTACGAAAGAAACAAATTAATGTTAATTTTCAAACACTTAAAGGCTCAAAATGGGTATTCCAGTGTTCACTGTGAGGTGGCCCATGCATGGAATTTTCACTATAAAAACTAACTGTGCTTTTGGCTGATCAATGTTGTTGTTCTGCTCATTGGCATACATCTCCCTGACTTGCAGTGGAACAGCTCCCGTGGGAAATACGAAAGCTGCTTAAATGGAAGATGAGTCCCATCACTCCCAATGTTGTCAAGAACTGCATTGCACGCTCTGGATTCAGGGCCTCTAAAAGTGAGTGTGATTCATTGAAAGATAAATGTGTACATTTATCCATATGTCTAAGAGAAAAATGGCATCATGTTTTTTGAGCTTCTGTCAGTCCGAAGTGGCACACTGTAGCCTTGACCTTTGACCCCCCCCCCCCCTAAATTTTTACCTTGTCCAGGCCATATTTCCTGCACTTTAATTGATCATCTTCTCAGTCTTCAAATTACATTCAATTTGTTTCCTTGTCCTTCCATTTTGCTTGTCCTTCCATTTTGCTATCTGTTCTCCGGTAGAGGGCTATGTTGTGCTATGCAACAATTGATCTTGTTTACCTTACCTTAATTACTTTATTCCTATAATTCAAAAATGCTTGGTCAAACTTTGCTCAAAGTTTAAACAAGTATATTAAACATACACGTATCGTGTAAATAATAAAGTATAGACAAGTTGACCAAATTCAAGGGCCACTGATACCCAGGAGGAAATATTTTCTTGCAGTTATAGTTATTCTGTCAGGTTGTTTTATGTTGATGAACATAAGTGATAATACTTTGGCAAAGAGAATATAGCACATAACTTTTGTCTTTAATATACGTGTCGGTTTCTCTTGTTTGTTTCAAGTTATTTTGTTTTCATGGATTGGTATTTCATTATTATATCTCATTTTATTTCAGAGAATCATGACTGGATAGGCTACTGGGGCAAGCACATGAAATCTCAGGGGTTCAAAACTATCAGGGAATACCAGAAGGTAAGCAGTAATGAGTTAAAAACTGCTTGCTGTGTCACAGTGACACATTGTACTGTTAACCATTGCAGGTTGTGTTTGGACCAGACATCATGATGAGGTCATCAGGTTTACAAGACAGTATCAGATATGTAAAGAATTCAGTCGGATTACGTGCATGACCTATGAACTGCAGCCACCCAAGTACAAGTGTGTGACATATTGGACTAACTTAGGGATGTTAAGCTACTAAGTTGTGTTTTGGGTGGTGCTTCAGGGTCAAATGTACATCCCCCCCCCAAAAAAAAAAAAACAAACAAACAAACAAAAACAAGCAAAAAAACCCGAGAGGATGGGGGTGGGGGCAAAAAATAATCACTTAAAGACAACTCTGTAGTGTCTGTTTGAATACTGTTGCCAAATGAGGCAATTTTGGTGGAATTGCTGCCTCTTTGTTGACATTTTGGTACATACAAGTCTTAAATTTTATGGTCAAGAATGCGTTGTCTATACCATAAGGGTGATCTTGAAGCCACCATTAAAAATATTGTATTGCCGTTAACCCAGCCCTATGGAAAAAGTTTTTGTTTATATGTTTTTGTCAGATCACTGGAAGACCATCTTTTCTCTGACATTAGGGGTGGTCTTAAATGGCATGTGCCATTGTATGGAGGATTCCTCTAATAAAAGTTATGGAAACTGCAAAGAAAAAAGTGCGAAGAGTCCTAATGGCTTGGTGGAAAATAATCTAAAATAAAATTTAAAGAAAAAACTCCTACCTACCTAATGAGTTATAAAAAAGAATTTTACTGGAAACAAACTATTTTATAAGGGGGCCTGACCATTCATGGACCAATTCATAGATGTAACATGATACTTTAGGATGCATTATGGTATAAAGGGTAGTCAATAAGTTTTCAGAATCAACATGCAAGGGTGAATTTACTCCAAAACTTGTCATGAAATACAGCTCCTTTGATTTTGTAAATCCAGATTTTCATAACTGTCAGTTTGGGGTTCCCATAAATGACTAGTGAAAATAATCTTTCTTAGGACTTGGCATCTATGTACACAATTTAGCCCCCCCCCCCCCCCCCCCCCCCCCCCCCCCAATGAAATTGGGCAAATAAACTGTATTGATACATTATGGGCGAGATCTATATCATAAACCATCACACTGTGAGTAACGTTATTGGACCAGCCCCAGTCATGATCGATCCAAAACTGTGTACACTCCTTTGAAACCATCAGTACAAAAAAAGTGCTAACTGATTTCCCTTGTAGTTTAGGGTGAGAGACGAGATGATAAGATTTACCTCAGCCTTTGTTTAATGTCCCATAAAATACTGAAGGATGTTTGTGTTTTTTTACAGGTCAACCACGTTCCAGGTTCATTCCAGATAGGCCGCAAGGATCGTCTGTGGCGAAACTTAAGTCGTATGCAGGTGCTTTTTGGAAAGCGGGAATTCAATTTTTTTCCACAAACATATGTGTTGCCGTATGACATGAAGCTATTGAAGCGAGCATGGGAAGATGGCGGCAGTAAGCAAAAGTGGATCATTAAACCTGTGAGTATAATCTTATTTGGAACCTTGTCTTGCAGTACGGTCCTTCATGGGACATAACCACATAGGACAATCTATACATTGGGCATTGCCTCATGGCACAGTAATACATGAGTATCATACTAATTAGTAATACACATGTATTACTGTGCTAAAAGCACAATAATCTATGGGCATTACCTCACATCAGAGTTATACATGGGTATTATACAAAGGAGTAATACACATGCGTTGCTGTAATAAAAGCACACTAATCTATAGGCATTACCTGAAAGCACAGTGATACATAAGCATTGCTGACACCACAGTATTACATGGGACATATCCTTATGGGGCATTGCCTTATGGCACAGTAATACATGGGTGTTACCTCAAAGAACAGTTGTACATGGGTAGCATACAAAGGAGTAATGCATAGGTAAGCACAGTAATACATGAGCATTGCTCACACCACGGCATTACATGGGACATAACCTCAAAGTGCAAGCTACACATGGGGCGTTGCCACATGGCACAGTAATACATGGGCATCACCTCAAAAGCACAGTTATACATGGTTATTATACAAAGGAATGATGTACGTGTGTTACCTGAAAGCAGAGTGATACATGGGTATTACTCACACCAGGGTATTATATGGGCATTACCTGACATTACAGGAATGCATGGCTTTTATACAGAGGAGTAACACACATGTATTACTTGAAAGCACAGCAGTAAATGGGCATTGCCCCAAAGCACAGTAATGAATGGGCAAAACTCAATGCACAATAGCATGGGGGCCTTTACGTCAAAGCAAAGGAATACATGGGTGAAATAAGTCATGAAGTTTAAAAAAAAAAGTCACATTGACCAAGAATTTTTTAAAATGTATTAGCACCGATTTGAGCAAAGCATGTTGTAATATTCACCAGAAATTGTGGTTGGGAAACCTGACCACACACAAAGGCAGCCCCAAAACTGGCATGACTTTTATTGTGTGCATGCACACAGGACCAGTTATAAATATATTTTGGTTTATTTGGAGTAACCACATTCTGCTGACCAGTTTGACTTTGATGTACTTGCAGCCAGCATCAGCTCGTGGTATTGGCATCCGTGTGGTACACAAGTGGAATCAGATCCCTAAGAAAAGACCCGTCATTGTACAAAGGTGTGTAGTCAACTGGTTCCCTGTCTTGTCTCCACTGTTGTTTTTTTTGTTTTCATTTGACTCTGTGGTCATACTTACATGTATGCTTTGCTTTACATATATTGGTGTGGTGTATATATGCAAACAATGTACCCTGCTAGTGTAACACGTAGACCCCCCTCAAAACTATTTTGCTCAGCCCCCCATTCTGGAGTGAAAATGTGATAGAAAAAGAGCTGCTGGGATATTAAAACCTTATACAATAACACTTTTTCCTCCACTCCTCAGCCCTTTTTAAGCCTTGTTTTACCCATGATTTCACCCACCAGGTTGCTGTTTCCATATTATTAAGCCACAGTTGCATTTTGGTTATTGCATCATTGTCTGGAGGAACCGACTGTTTGTAAGTTGCGCAAAATTTTAAAATGTGCTGACAATAAGTCCTTTGATGCTAAAGTGAGATGTCAACCTTCCAACATCACACATTCCTAGAAACCAAACAAAGAAAAATTTGCAAAAAAAATGAAACCCACTTTTTGTATTCATTTATTATAGCTTATTTTGCCACAAGAATTTCAAAGTTTGAATGAAAAATAAAAAGAGTTGAATCCCCTTTCAAATTGAAATATTTGGAAAATTTTACATTCAGTTTGCGCAATTGCTGTATAAACACAAGACAAGTGACACAAATGACAATGACAAAGCAGGATTCTCCACTTTATATATTTTTCCAAAATGTATACTTTGTTGGACTTATTTTTAGTTGATTGTATTTTATGGCCAGCTTTGTGGACACCTCTGCTAAGCAGAAGTATATCCTTAATTCAGGGAAGGGTTGTGCCCCCTCCCCCCCTCCTAAGAAAATATTCATATATACCTAGTTCAGGTGCCATTTGACAATAAATTGGATAAATAGTCTATTTCCCTACAGTATTTTATGGTACAGTGGTACCTCTCTTGAGAGACCCCTCGAATGAGAGACTGTATATCTTTTTAAGACCGCTCTCTCAGAACACTGTGCTATCTTTTCCATGTTGTTGTACCTCTAATGAAAGACCACCTATTATGAGAGACCACAATTTGACCTGCCGTAGGGGCAGTCTCTCAAAAGAGGTACCACTGTACTTATTAAATACAGGTTCTCATACATTTGTGGGAGAGTAGTGAGATTTTAACTTTTCACTGGCGTTTGTGGGACATGAGAGTTTGAGCTAATGGTATATGTTTCATTCTGTGCCTGGATTTTACCATTGTGTATAACCTAGTCTTCCTTACTGTAGGATTATGTTACTTATCCTTGTTACCAGGTACTTAGGCCGTCCCTACTTGATCAATGGACACAAGTTTGACATGCGCCTCTATGTGTACGTCACTAGCTTTGACCCTTTGCGGCTCTATATCTACGATGATGGACTAGCGAGGTTTGCCTCATGCAAGTAAGTGTTGGTTACGATTTGACAGACACAGGCCCAGGTTATGTACAGTGAAAACTCGTTATACTGACACCATCTGTTCCCTAAAAAAGTGTCAGCTAATTGAATATGTCAGATAAATGAATCAAATAACAAAGAAAATGCACTTTTCCCATGAAAGTTTGTGTCATTATATTGGATATGTCAGATATCTGAGTGTCATTATAATGAGGTTTCACTGTATTATACACACAGGAGCAACAGTGCCACATCTTCTGTGTAGTTCTCGACCTCCCAAAATGTCACAATCCATTCTCACTATGCTCCATAGCCATATGTGATGAAAATGATACCCAGTTCAATCATGGGTCATAGGCTAAAGGTCTTCAGCTCAAGTTGTGGGTTGTTGAAAAAAAAAAATGCACCCTGGAAACCATTGCACGTATAACCAAGATCCAGGTAGTCATGAGCCATGGCATCGAGCCAATGTCTCCAGCAGTCAGAAATGTATTTATGTTAATCATGGTGGATATTAGAATGTATAGATTTTCCTATTGGTATATACTTACAAGAAGTAATCACCCTTGTGCATATTATGTAGAGCATTAATGACAAAATAAATTCTATTGGTGTGGTCAAAGGTGAGCTAGCATAAGACGACAAATGGTACTTTGTTGCAAGACGGCATGTATAGATTTTCCTATGGATAAATACTGGACACTTGTGCATATTATAGTATGACAAAATAAATTTTGTGTGATCAGAAGCAAACATAGAATGACAGGTAGTCAGTACTTCATTGCAACTGAAGTCAAATTGATTATTCCTAAGAAGCCTACTAATATACCAAACTAGAAGCAGCAACCATCAATGGTGCATGCAGAAATGTTACCTTAGTTCAGTGGGTATACTCCAGCACGTACATATTTGTGTCCTCTTCCAGGTATTCCTATTCCATGAAGAATCTGAGTAATCGCTACATGCATCTGACCAACTACAGCATTAACAAGAAGAACATGGAGTATGAGTCCAACACAGATGACAATGTGTGCCAGGGACACAAATGGTCAGTACAGGGACCCTGGGGCCTTTATATTCAGCAAAAGGATGGGTTCTGGGCCCAACTGTGCTGAAATATTTGGGCCCCCCAAGGGGGCCAACCATTCCAAAATGCTTAGACCCCTTCTGAATAGTTTCACCCCTTGTCAACTTAACTAGACGATTAAGTACATGGCCACTGAAACATGCTGTGGCTACACTGTTTAATCAGAAATAATGTGATTTTTTTATCATGTTAAACAGTAGTTTAATAACACTTATTATACATCAAACTTTTGATTGGAATCAGGACATTGTCTCCAACACATCCACATACACATCAGTTATACTCTGAACTTCTAGTACCAATATATTTTTGGAAAGAGTACATTTTCAGCAGTCATCATATTTTAGGGCTGGGACACTATACTTTATTCACGATTTGATACATGTCTAAATACAAACCCCACAATTTTGTACATATCGCAAAACACTTTGGATAAAGCTCACTTAACTGTGACATTGTGTTGCTTTAGTTTGCAAATTTCACAAAAAGTGTCAGGTCCTACAATCAAACATTTTCTGCTGATATTGTAATTATGTAATTCAAACATAATACATTGCATAAAATAAATCATAATTATGACAATGTCTGTACAACTGTAGAAGTGGATTTGTTTTGGAATATTTAGGCCCCAACATTTGTGGAGGGGCTCCAATTGTTCAGGAATAAATGGATGGGCCCCTGGGAGGGGGGGAGGCAAAGCAAATATTCTTCAACATTGGTAGGCTTTATTTCTTGTAGGATTGGGGGGGGGGGGTATCCCTGCACTCTGTAGAAGTTGTACTCTTATTCTATTTGATTTTAAGGACCTATGATCACCAAGGACTTGAAATTCAGCATAGAGAAACCTTTTTGCGAGCTTTCAAAAGGTGAACTTACTTTTTGTCAGGGCACTGAATGAATATGTTGATCTAGTTTCATACGAAAATATTAATTTGCAAGCACAGCTAGCCACATGCTGATTTATGTCAGTGGTTATTAATTATTGGAAATTACCTTTTCCCATTCAAGTAAAGTTACTCAAGTAACCTGTTAAGTTACACAGGTTACCAAAATGAAACTTCTATTTTTGTATAATATCCCATAAAAAAGAAAAGATTATAAAAAATAGAGGTTCATTTAAAAGTTCAAACTAGACTGCTTGATGATAATGACTAACATCAGTTCTTGGTGAACTGTGGACCACTATAAATTTCTGTGTTAACTCTTTAAGTGCCAAATTTTTTGCTGAGTCAACAGCTTTTCTTGGAGTGCAATGGGTGCCGAGAAAAGCTGCTGACCTGGGGCATTCTCTCTGGAACTATAGGCATGCTGGTACTTGAATGAAAGGTCTTTATGAGGAGTACAAATCTGAGATCCTAATGATAATTCAGACTAGCTTGCCTTTAGTAGATGGACTTTAGACATGATTGGCACTGAAAGAGTTAAGGGAGAGGAAGTTATCTGATGACCTGTGACCTCTGTAGAGGACAAACCATCTTAAGCATGCTCAGCTTCAATGTATTTTGACAAACTAAATTTAAAAGTGGTTCCTAATGTTGGTCATTAACCCTTTCCCACTCAGAGCACCCGGATGTAAATTGTCATCTGCCTTAACATTTTTACTTAAATTTCTCATGACTAGAACAAAGTTTTTGCTGAGATTTCCATGTAAGCAATTCATGATGGCAGGCCCTATATATCAGTAGCTTTCCTTAGCACAGGTCGGGTGCATTGCTGCCCAGCCTGTGCCAAGGAAAGCTATTGACTCAGTCGTGCTCTAATCAGAAATGGGTGAAAGAACTGGTTCCCAGTTCATGTCGCCAAAATGTTGCCCTGGGATGTTGATTTGGCTTACAGGATCATTGTGACATGAATAAAGAGTTAAGACTGAATGTGCTGAAGTGACCATGTTGGTAAGCATAGGGGTGTGTGTTGCAGGGGACTCAAGGCTCTGTGGGGCTACATGAAGAAACAAGGCATTAACACTAATGTGATCTGGGAGAACATCAAGGACCTGGTCATCAAAACTCTGCTATGGTAAGATCACTGGCCACTGTCAGTCCACAGCTTAGCCCTGTGGTGAGACTGTTGTTGTACAAGTGGAGTATGCCTAGATGTATAACTGTATTGTGAGGAAAAACTGCTGCAGTAGTAAATATGGTTATAACACAATACCCATCAAAATTTGGTAGGAAAGGTACAGTTGCATTTGTGTGACTTTGACCCATTTTCTGAGTGTTGCTTGTATGTATGTTATTCCAATATTAAAAAAAACAAAACAAAGAAAACGATGTAACCCTGTAGCAACCTCGTTTGTGTCCAATTGCATAGCATGTCCAATCGTTGTTACATTACTTTTTTCAGGTGGAAGATGTATGATAATAGGTTTGGGAGAATGAAACAATTAGGGAAAAAGCATAATGCTGTGATTGACACAACCCTACGATCATTTTTGAGAAAATGTCCCAGATCTGTGGTAGCTTCAGTTTTCAGCTTTTTACATGTGTTCTAATGCTGGTTAATTGAAGATATATGTGAATACGTGCCACTGATATGATTTTAGGCTAGCCAATATCTGAGCATGCTACATTGTGAGGAAATAAATTATCTGAAGTCTTGTACAGCTTCTACAGTAATGTTTATAAAATAAGAATAAGCCCCCTACCCACCCACCCACCCCCACCCCCAAAAAAGAACTGGGAATGACAAAAAGATGTAGTTTAGTGTGTTAAATTTCAAAGTATGCAGAGTGTAGAAGGTTTACGCTACCTTGATTGAAAAATTTAATTGTATCAAGCAACTTGTCATCCCTTTATGTCCTATTCATTTCAGATAATACTGAAAATTGTATCCACTAAAATGTGTACCTATCGAAATGTTCTCATCTAAGTGTTTCTGGGCTATATTTATGGAGAGGTACTGATAAGAGTGATATAGTTTCACAATTGATGGTAAATTTACTCACATCAGAAATTCGAGGTGTAATATGCAGTTTGGAGTCCAGAAGATACCCTTAATAGTGCCCACGAAGTTGGCCACCTGTACAGAGCGCCTCAATTTCCGCCAGTTTGGCAAGAGCGTAACAGCACATGGATGTTGTCATGTAATGCATTGGTTTTGTGTGTTATGATCACAGTGCGGAGTCGAGCATCAACACAATGATCAAGTCTAACTGCAAGACCCGCTATGTGTGCCATGAGCTCTTTGGTTTTGATGTCATGTTGGATGAGAACTTCCGTCCTTGGATTATAGAGGTCAACATATCACCCAGGTAAACAGAGTTGAGTTTTTATTCTGCATTTTTGCTGCATTGTAAAAGCCAACTGGGGGGATGTTGAAAAAGAAGACTGTTGAAAGAAGCCATTTTTTTTAAAGTACAGTGAAACCTGTCTTGAAAGACCACCCCAAATATGACCAAATTGTGGTTATTCATAGAATGTATCGATAACAAGAAAAGTATTGAGCAAAGTATCCTCAAAAAGTGGTCTTTGAAGGCAAGTGGTCTCACATTGGACTGGTCTGTCAAGACCGTGACCATTGTACTTGTGTATAGACATAGTAACCCAAGGTCTTTTAGCCTTTTCCATGTTAAAAGACAAGAAATGAAATAGTGTACTGGTTGCCCGCAGGTGACTTGGACTGCAAAATAAAGCACTTTGTTCTTTGTTGATGGCATTCAAGGTCCAAGTCATCCACATAATCTGTTCAACTGTTATCAAAGAGACATATATGTACATGGAGAAGTTCATACCATCCATGTGTACAAATAGATGACGTGTTGCCCTACATTATCCCATAGTTAAACAGATAGCGATGTCCTTAGTGAAGCGTGTCATTTCCTGGATGCTGGAGGGGAAGTTCTGTATTCCAGAATATTTTGGGGACTGGCCGTATATTACATAAACACAGTATAACTGTTGATAATGGCAATCTCACATAACATCTCCATTGAATGTTTTTTGTTATGAGGATACTGAATGTTTATGTACATTTCCAATTTTGAGATAGTTGAGAGGTGAACATGTTTAGAGGTTTGAGTCTTATTTGTGTGAACATATTCAGCAGTATGTCTGAACAGTTCAGTACATGATTTGAACATGTTTTTTGTGTCCTCTTAAACAAAGCATTTTTGTTGAAATACTCGAGGATATAAATTGTCAGCTGATCAGCTGATTTTCAGAGTTTTTTGTGTAAATATTCTAGTACTTATTTTGTTAGACACTCAAATTTCAGTGTTTTCCAGCTGAGTTCAGAGTTTTGGCCAAAAAGCATTCTCATCCCTGAAGACTACAGCAATAAATTACTTATGCTGGCATATGGCAGGAGAATCAAAGCTAAATTCATGTGCCTGTGAGAACTGTGCTAAA
This sequence comes from Hermodice carunculata, assembly GCA_964020975.1. Lineage (NCBI taxonomy): Eukaryota > Metazoa > Annelida > Polychaeta > Eunicida > Amphinomidae > Hermodice > Hermodice carunculata. The sequence goes on along the minus strand of OZ026612.1, from coordinate 90,125,998 downwards.
ATCTCGGGGATGTAGTTGAGAGATGGAGGGATCCTGGGTGAGACAGGCGACTGTTTTTCACTGGTGGTTGGTGTACCAGATAGCCATCATTAGCTTGTCATGATGAAGTCCCATAGGGGAGCATGCTGGGTATGCTTTCATCCAAGGTGCTGTTGCAGAGTATGTCTACATTTTGGTCAGAAGACATGACATAAAGTAGGTTGGGGCAAAGAAATTAATAATGAGTTATCTGTTGACAGCCTACATTCCAACTCACAGCTAGACATTAACATCAAAGGAGGCATGATTAAAGACTTACTGAATGTGGCAGGCTTCATGATCCCAGACAAGAATGATGTCACTGTCACAGGCTTCAATTGTGACCACAGGTAAATGGTTTTTACCTCTCTAGTTAGATCTACATGTCATGGTAAGCCTGCTTGAAGGGACTCCCACATATAGATGGTGTTGTATTTAATGAGCCATAACATCTAATTCACGTTTTGAAGTGTGGGACTTTGAGATTAGAAGTATATGTATATAAAGAGTATCAACAAAATTAAGCGCAAAGTCGTCTTTTATTGCGTAGAAATTGCATTTTTAGTAGATTTCTGGTAACTGTTAAAAAAAAAAAAAATTCAACTTGAAGTGTTAATATGACATACATGTATCAGTGTCTGGTCACTCACTTGACTCGATGATCTGAATGTCTACAGTGACACTGTTGTCATGCAACATAAATCTTAGTATGCCATTGTATCCATCCTGTATCTATCTGTACATGTTAATCATACCCCCCTCCTACTGGAGCAGGGACATATATAATAATTGCTTTTTCAGTGCATTCGTCCATCCACTTTTCGTGTTTGGGCTAAAAGTTCACTTGTCCTTCAGCTTACATTAATGAAACTTTACACACAGGTGCACTAGACATAAAGGTGTATCATGTACCAAAAGTAGGTCACTAGGTTAAGTATCTGGGTCACAGTGATAAATTCTTGTAAAAGCTTGTCCGGGCAGTAATTACTTTACTATGTAACTTACATTAATGAAACTTAATATACACATGCGTGTACACATAGGGATGTGTCATGTACCAAAAGTAGGTCACTAGGTCAAGTATCTGGGTCACAGTGACATATCCTTATAAAATTGTGTCTGAGCTATAATTCCTTTACTATTTAACTTAGTTTCTTTAAACTTCACACACATATGTTGACCTAAAGGTGTGTCTTGAAATAAGGTAGGTCACTAGGTCAAGTATCCGGGTCATTGTGACATATCCTTGTGAAATCGTGGCTGGGTTTTTATTCCTTTACTATTTAATTTAGTTTCATGAAAGTTGACACACACATATATGTTGACCTAAAGGTGTGTCACAGAACAAAAGCAGGTCACTATGTCAAGTATCTGGGTCATGGGGGTAAGCGTCTGGGTCACAATGACATATCTGTATAAAATTGTGTCCAGGCTGTAATTCCTTTACAATTAGCTTAGTTGCATGAAACTTCAGACACACCTATATCTTGACCTGAAGATGTGTCTGGGTCATGGGGGTAAGCGTCTTGGTCACAATGACATATCTGTTTAAAATTGTGTCCAGGCTGTAATTCCTTTACAATTAGCTTAGTTGCATGAAACTTCAGACACACCTATATCTTGACCTAAAGATGTGTCATTAAACAATACTAGGTCAGGTATCTGGGTCACGGTGAAACAATCATGTAAAACTACATTACACTTCATGTGTGGGCTGTAATTCTGTTGTCTTTCAAATTATATTAATGAAACTTAATACACAGGTGCATCTAGACATAAGGGTGTGTCATGAACTAAAAGTTGGTTGCTAGGTCAAGTATCTGGGTAACAGTGACATATTCTTGTAAAATCTTGTCAGGGCTATTATTCCTTCACTATTTAACTTAGTCGTATGAAACATGACACACATATATTTTGACCTAAAGGTGTGTCATGAAACAAAAGTAGGTCACTAGGTCAAGTATCTGGGTCACGGTGATATATTCATGTAAAACTACATCACACTTCATGCCCAGGCTGTAATTCTGTTGTCCTTCAACTTAGAATCATGAAACTTGCACACCTGTGTATCTGGACACAGGAGTGTATCATCTACAAAAGTAGGTCACTTGGTCAAGTATCTGGGTCACAGTGATAGCTTATTTTAATCGACTACAATCATTCCAAAATGAACCCCGTCATTAGCAAGGTTAGAAATGGAGCGAGTGGGGCATAGGTTCAGCTATCTCGGATTGCCTTTTAATAGTACCAACTGGCATTGTTAGTTACAAGTGCGTACTTTGTGTATTGCAGCCGCTATATGGTGCCCAACGGAATCTGCATGGATAAGCGCTTGTGGCCTGCACAGGTTGCACCAGATGAGCGGGCTAAACATGCATACTTCTGCCAGAGATTTTATGATGAGGTATGATATGGCCAAAAATAAATATATGTTAAGTTTCTCATGCCCTCCCACATCTCTCATTTATCCTCTCCCCCCCCCCCCCCCCCCACACACACACTTTTTGACATTTATGTGACCAAAAATGCTACTTTTCATAGTAACATTGCTAATACCGGCAATGCTTATTGTATAGGGAAAAAAACAGTACCCCCAAAGTGGTGATATGAATAAATCCATCTTGTATAAATAATGTGGAAGGGAGTAATATGATGATTACTATACAGTACACATCAGTATCTATGCATGTAATGGACTAATAGCTGTAGAAACAAAATATATGAACAAGATTAAATCCTTACATTGCAGGTGATATTACTTTAAGTCTGTTCAAGGTTACATGCTAGATTGTAGGTGATATAATTTTAGGTTTGTTCAAGGTTACATGCAATTGTGTCTTCCCGTGTAACGGGGGGATATATTGTTTTTGCATCCTTTTCTTCTTCTTCTTCTTCTTCCTCCTCCTCCTCCTCCTCCTCCTCCTCCTCCTCCTCCTCCTCCTCCTCCTCCTCCTCCTCCTCCTCCTCCTCCTCCTCCTCCTCCTCCTCCTCCTCCTCCTCCTCCTCCTCCTCCTCCTCTGCATTGTGGACGCGATAACTCAAGAAAGATTTGACTTGGGAAGTTTAATTTTTTTGTGAAGATGTTCCTTTATTTGCCTCCTAAGCAGACTTTCTTGGGGCGATACACTATGTTGGCCCCCAGCGAAAGTCTGCCCGGCCGTGTCGCAATACCATTTCAAGAGGCAATTAGCAGATCTGGCGATAACGTTGTCAGGCGCCGCTGGGCCAATGAATTGTACTTCGCTTATCGTGAAAGTTGCCTACTGCATTATTAATGAGCTGTGCGTCGTCCAATCAGATGCGAGCAACACGTCACTTCCCACACAGCAGTCAAAATAACTCCACGAGGTCGTGGACCCAAGGGAGTAATCCAATTGACACCTTCTCAAACGTGGTTTACCTGCTTGTGTATCTGTGACTTACTGGAGTAAAAGATGTCAGAATGGAACAGGGTGCTGTGTATTGCGATGGGAAATGTTCCCGGCGTCACCTTCACCCAGAATACAAGACGACACCCCTAACTTGCTCAGTTCTTGCTGATGAGATTTCATTAGACTAACGAGCGGGCAAACTAAGATTACTACAGGTTTGGCTGGAATAGGCGTTTTCCGTTTCACCAGGTCAGGTATTAGTTGGAATATTCGGCTTTTTCCACTGCCTGTTCGTAAAATTACAAAAGTGTCTTTCTTCTCAACAATAACATTAAAATTTAAATAATGCTTGCTCCTGGTGTTTGGTCGCCTGATAATTTACTCCCATCTCTTGCCAAGAATCCTCAAGAACTTCCCGGAATTTTTTCTCTTCCATTTTTTTCTTTTTTCCCGTGACACTGACGCTGTTCGTAGGCAGCTAATTTAGTAATTACAACTGGGCTGAGTGCGTAGCACAGTTGCCGTACATCATGGCAGAACAGTAGCTGGATTCAGGGGTCACATTAAGCTTGCGTCCTGCGTCATAGACGCAAAAAATAAAGAAATGACGCCTGGAAATTAATAAAACATTGTCATTTTGCGTCTCTGTGGACGCACGCACAAAAACGCGATGCATTTTTGAAAGTTACAACTGCAAAAATTACCCCAAGCGGTCACGGTGTTTTGTATCGACCATTATCAATCTCGTGATTATTTATTATACTGATGGAATCCTCTGATGTTCGTCTTTCTATGTAACAAGCTCTCTTATTTGATAAGAAAAAATATTCGTGGGGTATCCCTCCAAAAATTTGCCAGAATGGGAATGGATGGACGTCACTTCACCTCATTATAAATGCTGAGAACACTTCCAGGCTCCTCATTGGGTGGATTTGATCACGTGCCGCTCACTGTCCAACCGAATTCGTTGTTCCCCATGTGCTTGTCTCATGTCCGCAATGTTGGGAAGGTACAAGTCGTGTCACGCAAAGATTATTGGACTAAGATGTTAAATTTTCAAATCACATTTTCACCAAGAAGAGTTCCATCGAAAAAATCTAGACCCAGATAAAGGCACGAGTGAAAATTCATTACGGACGGCAAGGAAAATACGCAGATTAGTCATCGCAAGGTTACACGTGAACGAAGCGAAATTTTGCATTAGCCGGCCTAACAGCGTAACACGATGTTGTTCATCACTGTCTCCATTGGTTCACGTGGTTATTGGTGTTTTTGAAACAAAATTTGGTTGTTTTGATTTCATTGAAATGTTTGAATGGAACAAATCTGTAGGAATTAAAAAAAATTATGATCGAAGGCCGGAAAAATGTGTAGCGGAAAACCATGCCTGGGTGCATGCCCGTGACAGGCTGTGCACACTCGCTTGTGTGTTGCACGGCTTGTGGGCCTGCCGTGTTGCTTGGTGAATTAAGTGACCGCAATTAAGATCAGACTCTTAACACCGCCTACGGTATCAAATTTTTCAGGTATATTGAAATAGAAAGTGCACAGAAATATAAATCATATAATTTCTGACAATTTCGTCACGTGGAATCAATCGCAAAAATAACAGAGCCCAGGCATGTTCAATCACGCATGCCGCTTGTTGTGCAAGCGAGTTAAAAAACTGTCCGGTGGCACACGGTGTATAACACCAGATACTGGCACAGTGGCAGCGTGCTAGGGGTTAAGCCCCATTCACAACCAATTTTTTGGTAGACCAGGGATGTGCTATACAGACTTAGTCGTAATAGCAGGTTCCTGGGTAGATTGAATCCATCCTTGGTACCGTCAACAACTTTTAGACCCTTTTACATCAAGTTGGCATATTGGTAACTTTTTATTCAATCTTAAATTTTATAACAATGAGTTACCTACGTGAGCATACAGACCCTATGTTATGTCCGTTTCTAGGCTTAAGTTACATGCATGTTTTATATATTTATCATTGTGATATATGTTAATTATACCAAATAAAATCAATTAATCAAATTAAGTCCAGTTTGCACAATTTCAGACTGGACCCATAGATTCAGTTCATGGACCCACTATTTTTCCTGAAAATGGAGAAAGATGGGTCCAACAGACCCACACTGAAAAATCCTTAATGTGACCCCTGCTGGATATCGCACAGCAGAGGTGTTAATCCCGTTACCCCCATTATGTTGTTCGCACCTTCCCAGCAGGTGAACCCAAACAGTTAACTGAGCGGCGTGTGGTCAATACCCACTGGGCCGTGTAATAGCCTAGAAACAAAATTGCGCTCACAGAGTCACTATCCCACAATCCACTACGCACATCCCCACACCTGGCCACTCGCTGGCTGCGATGCCAGGACGGCGCTGCCTGCTTCCAGACAGTGACGCTGCCAAAGAAAGGCAGACGTTCGCTGGGGGGCAGTAGACCGCCAAGAACGGATGTTTAGCAGGCAACTCCTTTAAAAAACCTTGCTTGGGATGCAGATGGTTGACCTTGATATATTTTTCAAGGTCACATGGGCATGTCATCTAAAATTGACGCAGACTCAACAATTCTGCAAGGATTTGACTGAGGAGGTTGAAATTTTGCATGAGTATGTACCATAATGTGAACTAGGTTTGGATTGTAGATTGGTGACCTTGACCAATTTTCAAGGTCACATGGCCACTTTTTAAGAATCATTGCAGATGCACTCGAGAAAGATTTGACTTAAAGATGTTGACATTTTATGTGATTATGTGTCTATGTAAGAATTATGTAAGACCTTGCTTGTGACTGCAGATGTATGACCTTGACCTATTTTTCAAGGTCACATGGGCAATTTGGTCTAAAATCAATGTGGACGTGATAACTCAAGAAAGATTTGACTTGGGAAGTTGAAATTTTATGTGAAGATGTTCCTATATATGATCTTGCTTGGGTTTACAGATGGGTGACCTTTACATATTTTTTAAGGTCACATGGGCATGTCATCTAAAATTGACGCAGACTCAACAACTCTGCAAGGATTTGACTTAGGAGGTAGAAATTTTGCATGATTATGTACCATAATATGAACTAGGTTGGGATTGTAGATGGGTGACCCTGACCTATTTTCAAGGTCACCTGGCCACTTTTTAAAAAATCATTGCAGATGCACTTGAGAAAGATTTGACTTAAAGAGGTTGACATTTTATGTGATAATGTTTCCATGTAAGACCTTGCTTGTGACTGCAGATGTATGACCTTGACCTATTTTGCAAGGTCACGTGGGCAATTTGGTCTTAAATCAACGTGGACGCGATAACTCAAGAAAGATTTGACTTGGGAAGTTTAATTTTTTTGTGAAGATGTTCCTTTATAAAACCTTGCTTGGGATTGCAGATGGTTGACCTTGATAAATTTTTCAAGGTCACATGGGCGTGTCATCTAAAATTGACGCAGACTCAACAACTCTGCAAGGATTTGACCTAGGAGGTTGAAATTTTGCATGATTATGTACCATAATATGAACTGGGGTGGGATTGTAGATGGGTGACCTTGACCTATTTTCAAGGTCACCTGGCCACTTTTTAAGAATCATTGCAGATGCACTCGAGAAAGATTTGACTTACAGAGGTTGACATTTTATGTGATTATGTTTCTATGTAAGACTTTTGTAAGACCTTGCTTGCGACTGCAGATGTATGACCTTGACCTATTTTTCAAGGTCATGTGGGCATTTCGTTGAAAATCAACTTGGCTGTGATAAATCAAGAAAGATTTGACTTGGGAAGTTGAAATTTATATAAGACCTTGCTTGGGATTGCAGATGGGTGACATTGATCTATTTTTCAAGGTCACAGGCATGTCATGTAAAATCGATAACTCAAGAAAGATTTGACTCGGGAAGTTGAAATTTCATGTGAAGATGTTCTTATACAAGACCTTGTTTGGGATTGTAGATGGGTGACCCTGACCTTTTTCAGGGTCACATGGCCACTTTTTCAAAATCATTGCAGACACACTAGCGAAAGATTTGACTTACAGAGATTGAAATTTTGTGTGATTATGTTTCTATGAAAGACTTGTAAGACCTTGCTTGTGACTGCAGATGTATGACCTTGGCCTATTTTTTAAGGTCACATGGGCATTTCATCAAAAATCCATGCAGACATGATAACTCCACAAGGATTTGCCATAGGAGGCGGAAATTCTGCATGATTATGTACCATAATATGAACTAGGTTGAGAGTATAGATGGGTGACCTTGATCTATTTTCAAGGTCACAAGCACTTCCTTGAAGCTGCAGAAGCGATAAGTCAAGAATGTCTTTTTTAAAGGGTAGCACCTTCAAATTGTGTTAATATATATCTGTAGATGTATGACCTTGGCCTATTTTTTAAGCTCAAATGGGCATTTCCTTCAAAATAGTCCCAGATGTGATGTCAGAAGAATATGACTTAGGAGGGTGAAGTTTTCTATGATTATGTACCAATATACACCATATCTGTAGATCATTGGAATCGTTATGCTTATTTATAAAAATAAGGGTGACAATACTAAGGGCGCACGGGGAGACATTTGATTTTCTGTCGGAAAATTAGCCTGTTATAGTGCTTTTTTTTTTTTTTTTTTTTTTTTTTTTTTTTAATAAATGCTGTTGGGTACTGTGTTGTAGGCAGTGCAGTCTACCATACTGGACACCCTCACCCCAGATGATGTACGCATCCTTGTGGAGAGTGTCGATGAAGACAGTCGCCGTGGTAACTTCCAGCGCATTTTTCCATCGCCAACATCATACAAGTACTTGCGTTTCCTGGAGACACCTCGTTACTATAACCTCTTGCTCAACATGTGGATACAAAAATACCACCGCATGGAGGCACGGGGTAAGATCACTGCTAAGGATTTCTCCCCTCCCCATGTACCTTTTAATTTTATTGATTACCTGGTAGGATCATTGTGCAATGCATAAATAAAATTTACGAGTAATTTTGTGTCTGACAGGAGTATTGTGGATTGCCCATACGTGCAAATAACTGCAGGCAAAGTTGTGTGGTCGTGTGCATGCGCAGTAAACTACTGTCTACTCATTATTGTATGTATAAAAAAAAAGACGTACTGAAAATATAGTAAATTAAAGAAACCTTCAGTTAGACAACAGATGCAAGGTTTCCGCATCAATTTTAGTGTTTTTTCAGCATTGAAAAGAGCAAAAATGGGTCACAAATTCTGACCGATATCTGTTTAGGAGGGCATCTATGATCTATGGAAAGGGGTGTATTTGCATCAACCATTTCCTGGTGAAAATAGATTTACTGACCTGTTTTTTAAGTGCGTGTCAGTCACCAAATCAAAATGAGATTTGCGTCAACAACTTTGCTTGGCACTATGTTGGCACAAAGTGCCCAAGCTGTGCCAAAGGAAGCTGTTGACCAGAGGCATGTTACCCTCATTTACAGTTGTCATTCAAAATGTTTTCTATTTACAAGAAATATAAGCAAAAACACTGAAGCAGACATCTCATGATGGTATGAGCAGGAAAGGTTGACCTTCATAATTGTAAAATGGAGTACGGCATGGGATTCACATGCATACAGTATATGTGTGTATTACATGTAGCATAGCTTCACAATCTCTCTGGGGACAGTCAACACCTGTCCAGCACAGTGAATGTGCTGAAGACAGTCAACAACGGTCCAGCACACTGAATGTGCTGAAGACAGTCAACACCTGTCCAGCACACTGAGAGTGCTGACGATGGTCCACACCTGTCCAGCACACTGAGTATGCTGAAGACAGTCATCACCTGTCCAGCACACTGAATGTGCTGAGGACAATCAACACCTGTCCAGCACACTGAATGTGCTGAAGACAGTCAACACCCACATTATTTCTGATTGATGAAAAACCAAAAACAAAAACAAAAACAAAAAACAAAAAACAATGACATTTACAACACTGGATTATTTTGGTAATGTTTTACCCTTTCCTCGACAAATCATCCAAAAGCAGTCCTGGGTGTAAATTGTCATCTGGTTTAATGTTTTCACTTAAATTTTTTGTACTAGAAACATTTTTGCCAAGATTTATATATAGGACCTACCCTTATGGCACGCCTCAGGTCAGCAGCTTTCCTTGGTGCAGGTTGGGCAATTAATTTATCCAATGTCTCTGTGAGCAATTTTGAGATGGACGATTGGTGTGAGAAATTTACTGATACACTGGTAATGTGTTGTTGCAGGTATCAACATGCTAGAACAGATATGTCAGAAGGGAATAATACTGGAAAGTCACACAGAGGACCCCAAGCATCAGGTACCTGAGTCATACTCTGTACATAAATATAGAATAAAACTTAGCTGCTACAAAGTATCACCAAAGGGTTACACTCTGTAACTGTAAGAGCTAACTCGATTGAGCCTCCCAGCAAGATCAGTGCATGGGAACTAAATGAATTTGTGCACTACAGGAGGCAGCACTGTTGATTGCTAGGGTAACAGGTACATGTATCTTGTTGCTACCACGTATGGGAGTACTGGTAGACAACCTTGTCAGTGCTTATCACAATGAAACACATGCTCATATGAATTATAATTTTACTAGATTCAAACACCTTGTGAAGAGATCTTTGATTCTGGTGGCAGCATGCCTGTCTTTCAGCCTTGGTGCATTGTGCCCAAATAATGTGGAGGAAAACTACAGACTCAGTCCCTAACCTGGCACTGAAAGGGTCAAGGTCACATGGCCATTTATTTGAAGTCAGCTTTGAGGTGTTAATATGATCCGGATTTGATGAAACTTTATGTTTGATGTATCTTGGCCAGACCTGACAATTTAATATGAACTAAAAGTACACATTGTAGCCCCTTGTTCAAGAAGTATGAACATAAATATATGTTTACTGTAGTTAGAAATGTATATTGTAATGGAATCATACACTCTTATTCTACGTTTGTCACTGAACAAAGCTTTCCATGATGAGTTAACCCACACTCACTGTAATCAACAGCAGGGACGTGACACCTGCCTGACAACAGAATATTATATAAACACAAAGCCATGTGCCCTCAACATGTGGTTCGGGGTCTTTCGAACGTATCCAATTATCAGTTGGCCTGATCAACAGTTATGAATGTAAAAACCATTGCTTTATATCATACCCACAATGAAACAATACATCACAGGGGTACATCCTCTGGCCAGGGTAAATGTGAACGCAGCAATCTTTAGTCTGACAGTCTCTGATGAGCCCAGGTTGAGGCAAAACCGTTCAGGCTATATTGAGCATCAAAGTTTCACTTTATCTGACGGTCAGAGCAGCCTGACGGCACCACAAACACGCAGTGCTGGTGTAGTGGCACGTGTGTTGTATTTACGTACAGAAGTGTATATTGAGTTTGATATGTGTTGTTTGTTGCAGTGGTGTCCCCCGTCATCACACATGGCACGTGACACACGGGTCGTCAGTGCCCCCGCAGCAGGCCAACCCGGGTAAGAGTTGTGTAGTGCCACTCCACTCACTTACTTGTGCAGGATGCCATCTTAGATCTTGCTTAGAGAAATTGTGGAGAGGAACAAGGACATATTTGTGTCATATTAGAGAATGTTTCACCTTATGACTAACATCACAGGACTGTCAGTTGTAATGCTAATTTTGTTTCCTTTTTTCAAAAAAGTTACTTTACTTGAGAGTGACAGCCTTGTTGCTTTAGACTCAGTGGTAATTCTTAAACATGTGAGACAGTGGTAAAGAATTGAATGGCCTACTGATGAACAGTTTCTCTAATAAGCCCTCAGTAATATGGTGCATGCATGGCATGCTCAACATTGTTGACCTGGGCATAGCCTCTAGAAGTATCACCATAAAGCTGCTTATAGGCTCCTAATATTACTTGGAGGCTTCTTATAATCAAATTCAACACTTGTGGCATATACACAAAAAGAAGAGAGATAATTAGATTGATTAATGCAAGATTACAGTTTCAGATTTCTTTTCACAGTTCCTTGCTACGAGCGAAAAAGAAACGGAGCAAGAAGTTGTTGAATCACTGCAGCAGTACGTCGTCCCTGACCAGTGCCTCTAGCACGCCCGCCTCCACGCCAGCTCCCAGCTGACAATCAGTCCGCCTACCACCTTTACGTGAACTATTCAATGATCGACTGCCTCCTTTCTCCTCCCAGCGCTACCGACGCCAAATCCAGCACAAAAAGAAAAAAGCTAGCTCCAGCAAGAAGAAGACTTCAGCTGTGATCAGCCAAACGCAGGCTGAAGGAGTAGAAGTGACTTCAGTGGCGGACAGTAGTGACATCTCATCTCCTCAATTCTGACTTATTTCATCTCGTGTTTGTGTCATCATTATCAGAGTGTATCGTGGTTTGTGACATCCACCCAGCTCACTGCAAATCCACTGCACATTTTAAAGTAGTTTTATGTAAAACTATCCAACTTTGTAATAGATGCACCAATAGTTTCAAGGAAAGCTGTTCAAAAACTGGAATGTAACAATTACTGTGCGTTAGTATTTTTGAAAAATTTTGAATTTAACATGAATGATTTTTAGCACTTTTTGAGATAGGTTCAAGAAAGTCTCTTGAGAATATGTGTAAAACTGGTATAGATTTTGCTAGTGGTTAAGAAACGGAATAGTTGAAGTTGTGATTAAACAAGTAAATAAAGATACAGCTACATTTGCCGATGGATTTAAGATTTCAAAAAAGACTAAAAATCCCCCCCCCCCAAAGCTCTTACTATATTTAACATTATGAGTATTGGACTGTGAACTAATTTTAATTAGCATTGTATTCCACTTTGCTAAATTAATCTGTCACAACATGTACAGTCAGTACAAACATGTAGGTAGAATTTGAAATGATATCTCAGTATCTGAGGGCTTTCAAATATTATATGGATACAAAGTAATATCTCTTGATACTCATGACAGCTAAAATTACCAGTGGTCAATTTTTACATCAAGTTGTCTGGTGGAAAAGTTTGCAATTTTGGTAACAGATATTTTGCGACTAGGTGCACAAGTGTTATGAAACCATGGGTTAATCAGTAATCTACACCTTCAATATGACTGTAAGGCAGAGCGGAATATGTTGTCCTTGTGAAAAGTGACAGTGATTTACATGTATTAGTTAGGTCACTTTCAGCTCTTACAATGTCACTTTAAATCTTTGCCTTGTCAAGTCTATTCATGATGGGTGGACAGATGCGAGTTCAAGTGTTTCAGTTTATGAAAGAATATGAACAGAAAAGAATCCATCTCTGAAAACAGGAGGGTCCCAGCATCTTGGGCACAACTAGCATGTGTCTGCAGATTTGTACCTCCATATATTTTCACTCAGAATTCCTGTTTGTATGTGAAAAATTTTCATAATTGTAGAATAATAACATTAGAATCTGCAGTTATGTACCTGTTGAGAAATACATGAAGACGGTGCTGATGTGTGCTGGTAGAACAGTACCCAATACAGTGATAAATAAGCTGGACTTTTAGTTTGCACCTTTGCAAGCTGTGACTCCTAAATACCACAGGGATCCTGCTAAGGATGGGCTTCAAAATGGCAACCTTCAACTTTCTGAAAGTGGTCAGTGACCCACAAAAGTTAACATGTGTCTAATTCACAGTAGGCTGCATATAGAGTGACGCAAAAGTGCGAAAGATGAACCCATCCAAGTGCAACCTGGGCAGGAAACCATGGTAGCTGGTGTTACATTATGAAGCAACAATGTGATCTTACTGCTGATAGATATTTTGATATATATTGTAGTCACATGTAATCTGCTGACAACTTAGTATGCACATATCATGCACAACAGTGTAAATTGTCAATGTTACAAGTGCAAAACTGGTGTATTTAGATGTGGCTTTCATATTGAGGCTTGCAACTGTCTCGCTATGAAACACATTTTCTCCACAGGGTAGCATTAAATCACTGACTGTGATTCAGTGCATTGGATTCATGTATCAGTCAGTGCTATTATATCATTTGGATTTTCCTTGCACTATACAAGACCACTCTATAATGATGTCACAAACTGAGACATGCCACTGCATCATATTATCAACCATTGACACATCCATGTTACAATGTCTGTTCCTTAGTGATCAATGTGCAGCCTGGACCCAGTGACAAGGAAGCCACCATTCATAACAGACTCAGTGATTGATGGCCCAGTAGCGTCACATTATGATCTGTCTTGGCCGTCATGCTATGGTATGATGGTCAATGCTGGGGTATTGTTGTCTGTCAGCACTGCAGTGACAGTGTCTGCTAGGCTAGCACTGTACTGTTAAGGTATAATCATAGTGACTACCAGCACCACTGTGCTAGAGTATAGCAGTCTGCTGGCATTGTAGTACTGGGGTTTGACTCTACTAGTGCTATAATGCTACGGTATGACAGGGATCACTGGCACTGTAATGTTTGGATATGAGTCTGCTGGCACTGTAGTGCTAAAATGACAAACTGCTGGTACTATAGTACTACGGTATGACAGACTGCTGGTGCCATAGTGCCAGGGTTTGACAGACAACTGGTACTATAGTGCCATAGCAGGACAGACTGCTGGTACTATAGTGTTAGGGTATGACAGGCTGCTGGTACTATAATGCTAGAGTATGACAGACACTGCTGGTACTATAGTGCTAGGGTAGGACAGACTGCTGGTACTATAGTGCTAGGGTAGGACAGACTGCTGGTACTATAATGCTAGGGTAGGACAGACACTGCTGGTACTATAGTGCTAGGGTAGGACAGACTGCTGGTACTATAGCGTTAGGGTATGACCATGACCACTGGCACTATAGTTTTGGGATAGGAATCTGCTGGCACTAGCAGGGACCGCTGGTGCCATTAGCCAAATGCTAATGTTTCATTCATTTAGCTCAAGAAATTTGTAAATGGCTAATTTATTTTACCATGAAGTATGGAAGAGTCAGGTTGAATTTTGCAGTGATTACTGCTTTATGTCTCGATTTGGCTACAAGATCTGGTCATCTGGCAATGTAGTACAAGGGTATGACTGACTGCTTGGCACTGTAGTGCCAGGGTGTGACAGTGACTGTTGGCACTGTAGTACCAGGCTTTTACAGTGACTGTTGGCACTGTAGTACCAGGCTCTTACAGTGACTGCTGGGATTGTAGTATGGCAGTGTTTCAATGAGATTGATGATGGCAAAGCTGTGGGTCAGTGTTCATTAACATTAAAGGCCTCGTAATGTAATTTTTTTAATATATTTTACAGGCCTTCGCCACATTAGAAAATTTGTGAAAGCAAAACCCAGACACAATATTATTATTTTAGGGAGAGAAGGGTACTCCAGCAGAAATCAAGTTGTGTTGTTCTTGCTGGGAACAGGATAACAATTCTTTTCTTACAATGGTTCGATACATGCAGCGGATAGTGAATTGGCCAACTCCAGGTCTGTGCTGCAGGAACAGTTCATGTCAGGTGGTAGGCGGGTATGAAAGGCTAGAAACTGTAAACCCCTCAAGTACATGTAAATATTTGATGAGGTGTGTCTGGTGATGCAAGCCATGTCACAAGCATTTTTTTAAAAAAACTTTTTTTAGTCCACCTTTTACATATCACTGTATGTTAAACATTTCCAGTTCTGTTATTATCTGAATATATGTTCCTTGGTAAGTACTCTCGAGCATATTTCAATACTATTTCTGACATCGTAAGAAATTGTTGTGTACTTGCAGAGTATGTGGCTGTCAATGCCGTCCGTGTTGCCAGCCTCTTCATACAATCTGTGTGACAGGTTGTCTTGTATGATTTGTGACAGATCATCTAGCACACAATCTGTGTGACAGGTTGTCGTGTACGGTTCCTTCGTTTGAATCCTGTCTGGTTGATCTCTTATTCAAGATTCCATTGTGCCGAATACACAAATTAAAAAAAAAAAAAAATGCTGAATTGTGGAAATATATTTTTTGTTAACAAAGTGTACAATGTTTTGTGAACAAATTGAGTAAATGTGTGTGTGTGTGTGTACATCACAGGCAGTACCCAGCCCATAATGACGTTTGCCACTCTGTGTTTTGGCAGCGCGTGGGCAGGGAGTGTACACACCCTCAGAAGTTTTCCATGGGTGCATGCTGTCCTTGGGAGTGTTTCGACAGTACAAGGGTGACATAACATGAAATTTTCCGTTTTGAGTGATGGAGTTGCCAGCTCCACAGAGCACAGGCCAAGTGTGTAAAGCCAGACCACTCCATAATCCAATTAACGTATGTTTACACAATTAACTGGTGCCCAGTTGAATACATTCCACTCAGGCTTGTAGGCTAACAGTTTGAGAAGCTGTCGTGTATACACAAGAGAATCTGCTTCTTAAGACCTCTTTATTGTACAGTGCTCCGTCTTTATAACGCTAGTGTTGGGATCCACATAGTAGACCATGTTATAGCAAAACCGCCTTATAACAGAGGGACTTCTAGTATAGAAGTAATGGGGCAAGTACTTGAGTGGGAGTATAAAAAAAAAAGTATAGACACATTTGTTTTACATGGATTGTGAAAGAAGTCAAGCATTGACTTATCGAGTCACTCTCCATGGCACAGATGTTGGCGTATACTTCCTACCGTGCCTAGTGGAGGAAACCGAAGAACTCGGGAGAAAACCACTGTGCACGGTTAAAGTGGTAGGAACTTTTTCCACATGCTGCCCAGGACGAGAATCGAACCCAGGTCGCAGAGGTGAAAGGCGAGCGTCTTACCGCTCAGCCAACCGAATACATTCCACTCGGGAGCCATGTTACCCACCGTGTTGTATCAGAAACCGGCTTGTAATGAGGGGTGTTATAAAGGGGAGCATTGTACATGTAATACCACTTCCCTGTTGAGGCCTAACTTTGCAAGTCCCTTTATTGGTCTTATCTGGAAGATTCTACTGTAAAATTTGTATGTATGTATATGTGATGCCAAACATTTGATCAGTATTATGGGATGGCAGCAGGATTATTTCCACAGTGAGAGTGAGTTTGATTTGCATTCATTGCAATGAAAAGTGCAGGATGGAGTCTTGCTGTGGGCTCATCTTCAGGATGCTTGCACATAGGACAGAATGTCTTGCAACATTAACAGTGTTTTTTTTGTTCAGAGGTGTTCTCAATGTCTGTTAGTTTAAAAAAAAATATAATGAATAGGTTGTACACTCAAGAAAACTCGGGATTGTCTAGCATAGGCCTTTCAAAACCAATACATGTAATCGCAGAATGTGTCATCCTTCGACAGACAGATCCATGTACATGTGTATGACTTTCTGTAAAATTATCTGTACCAAAATTGAAATACAGCAGACATCTCTGAACACATGTGAAGGATTCCACAACAACCAAACTCAAAGTTGATGGCAGATTCCAACAATCTTTTGCTCACTAGCAGCAGGGAACATATGATTAGCATGACTCCACGCAGTGATTTATAGTATGATTTACTGCATGTAACTTGTATTAGCTATTTTAGGAAAAAAAGATGTATGCCAAAAATTGAAGAAAAAAATGAGAGTGTCATGATTATAGAAGTGAAATATGTATGGAAGGAAGGAGTTTTTGTTAATGTTGAAAAAAGTCCCGGTCTCGGTACAAGTCTCAGTCTCAGTCTCAAACAGGACAAGTCCCTGTCTCAAGACAGTACAAGTTCTGGTGTTAAGACAGTGCAGTTCCCTGCCTCAGATGTTACAAGTTATTGTCTCAAATAAGTGGAAGTCCAGCTCTTGGTTGGTGCAGCTTTTGTGTCGATAAAACTATCGATCCAGGACTATGTGGGCCAAATGGGTCACTCCAAGGAGTACAAGTCCCCGTCTCAGACAATACTGGTTTCTGCCACAGCCAGTGTAACCATGTTGTAAGAGTCCTTCCTTTTATTGTGCCTTGTGCTTGCAATTTTCTTGTTTATAGATATATATAATTGTATATAAAGTTATATTTTTGTATAAAGATTATCAGTCTTTTCAAGAATAAAGTTTCTGTGATCTTTGCAACATTGATATTTAAAGCGTTGACTTGTGACTAGAAGCTTTTCTTTGCAGGAACAATATGCCATTGTCAGGCTGTTGCAGTGATTAAAAAACACAGTATTAGTATTTTATTTTGCCTGCTAAACAAACCAATCTCTGTTTTCTCGCTCTTCAATCTGCGTTATCTACCCTCCAGCTACATGGGTACTGTTTTAGCGCTGAAAAAAGGGACTCAATTTTTAGTTGGTCTATTTTCAATTAGTTACCGTTGTCAGAGGTTAGAATGCAACACAGCACACATACTGCCAATTTGGCAAAGTGATAATGTTCAAATTCCTGGTTGGTTCATCCGTCCATGAGAAGGGTCACTGCACATCTATTACCCTGACAATAGATTAGCTCTTGTGGAAGGGTCACTGCACATCTATTACCCTGACAATAGATTAGCTCTTGTGGAAGGGTCACTGCACATCTATTACCCTGACAATAGATTAGCTCTTGTGGAAGGGTCACTGCACATCTATTACCCTGACAATAGATTAGCTCTTGTGGAAGGGTCACTGCACATCTATTACCTTGACAATAGATTAGCTCTTGTGGAAGGGTCACTGCACATCTATTACCCTGACAATAGATTAACTCCTGTGGCCCCACTGCAGACCAAATGAAGGCGCGATAATACAGACCTTGAACTTCTGTGGAGGTAATGTTTTCTTACAGATTTTTTTGTTTTTTTTTACCATAAAATGTCATATGAAGAATCCGTGAGTAGAAACACTTAACATTTCTGAACCCTCCCCCCCCCCCCTCTACCGGCTCATTATTACAACATCCACATTGCATTCTGTTTGTTCTGATTGTATTTGAATTCTGTAATACATAGTTTCCTTTATGCCCTGTTATTGGGTACACATTTTCAGGGACAGATCCAGGCCTTCAAAATTTGTTGCCAAATTGAATTGGGAAATAAAACCCTATTCACTGCAGAATTCAACCTAACTCGTATTATTCATGCTAAAATAAGCTAGCCACTTGCAGATTTCTTGAGTCAAATGAATGGAACATTAGTGTTTGGCTAATGTCACCAGCGGTAGTTGATTTTGCCCATGTGCACCTCACAATGTGACCTGTGGGGCCAATAATGGCCTCCTTTCATCCTGATGGCACAGTTTGCTGACACCTGCCACTTTGTCTTTTGGGACACAAGTATGCATCATGCTGCAAGTAAATGATTCTAGGCTGGTAAAAGATGTGCTTATATTAGGAATCTGGGCACGACAACTTTGGCGACTTGTAGGTATGGACAAAACACTATGGTGGATTAATGTACTCAAATGAAAGCAGACAAAACTGATCAATGTTCATACATATACATGTCATTTATTTAATTTCATGGTCCAACATTTGTCAATGTGGTGCCAGAAGTGCAACAATTTTGTACAGGGATAAAAAAGTTACTTTTTGTGTAGTCTACCACTCCAGTTTAACTGAAAAAAAGATGTAGTCTCCCCATAGTTTACAGTAAAATGACCATGGTTGACCATCTATTGAATTGACATGATGGACAACCAAAATCACGAGAGGATAGATTATGACCTTGGTCCGATATTTAAGATTCATGCTGGGTGGGCAGTGATTATCCTTAACCCTTTCCCCCTTGAATTAAGACTGAGTCAACAGCTTTCCTTGGCATGGGTTGGGCACTAAGTGCCCAACCCATGCCAAGGAAAGCTGTTGACCTGGGGCATGTGATCTTGATAAGTCTCATGTACATTTCTCAGTCAAATTGTTTTTCATAACTGTTGAAATTAGTTGAAAACACTGAAGCAGATGACATTTGACCACCAGCCGGTTTTGGCCGGTTTGAGGGGGAAAGGGTTAATATTTCAATTGCATGCACCGTAAGAGGTACAGTCCTGTGGTTGACTGATTCCTAATAACTACAGTGCAGCATAAATATTTCGTATCCTTGTGTGTATTGACAGCATGTGCGTGTGTGTATATATATATAACATTAATGTATTTGCTTTTTTAAAACTTTCTCTTTAAACTGACTGGAGGTAAAATGATGAACAAAAAAATGAGAACTTCTCATGTGCTCTATCAGAGTTGTATGCCACAGGTCAGCAGCTTTAAAATTTCATTGGGTAAGCAGCCAACCTGCCCCAAGGAAAGATGTTGACTCAGTTTTAATTCAAGGTGGAAAGGGTTAAGAGCATAGCACTCCTATTCCTACCTTACTCCCACTCACTCTCACTCACACTCCTGCTCCCACCACCACCCACTAAATATACTTCATTTTCCTATCAATATGTGTTTGTTTTGCTATAAGTCCAAATCATGTGCACCCTTAAGGCAAAATTTTTATAAATTTCTTAGCACCCCACACTGTGTAGATGGGTAATATGATACATTGTGTGCGGCAGAATTTGGAACATCTGTCACATATGTGAAGACCATAAATACTAGACCAGCTGACTGTTTGCTCACTCTGTACATCCGTATTATTGACTATAAAATAATGATTTCATTCTTTTGGCAACCACATTTTGCAATTATACATGTATATTAAATTGAAGACAATGGACATCCACGAGGTAATGGCATATGTCATTAATACTGCACTTCAATTACCCCAGGCGAAACATTGGCCGATGTATCAGTGGAGAGGTATATGGGGTCCTTCAGCATTTTCTTTGGTCTCTAAACACATTAGTTTGCTTTGTTATGGTACACAGGCCTGTACACCCATCTAGTACAAATGGTTACAGAAAAATTTGCCCTGTGAGAGTACCAGTTTAGCTCACAGGAAGTACTGTGCTTACAGACACTGCACAATATTTCCCTTCTGACCCAAGATGAGGCACCTTGGAAACACAGGACAATTAAGTCTACTTGAACACATTGGACTCGGTGTCTCGCCGGGGAGCTTTTGTTGGCTGTGTTTGCTTTAACACATGACGACCATAATCAGTAGCGTGCAGGCCTGCTTCTCTCAGACGTTGCTCTAAACGGAAGCGGGGATCTGCAGTTACCTGCCAACCAAAAGATGTTCTTTTAGACATAACTAGCATTAATTTTCAACGTGTACATGTGCTACAAACACATACCTCCTCACCTTATCCAAATCATTTACTGTATTCTTTAAAAGTGCAGAATTCTTCATTATAACAATCTTGTTTGAATCAAATAACTTAAACTTTGACCCTTTCTTTACCATATTTTTTAAATTTTTTGTTTTCTTTATTCAAAGCATATTTTCCTACTCTGGAGTACAGCTTTGTGGTTTTACTCAGGACTAACGCTGATTAATTTCATGACTTTTTAAGATATCCTGTCAACAAACAGCACAATTGGGCACTTTAATATTCTTGGATGAAAGGTCTCTCTACAAGAAATTTGAAGTCCTGATAGTCCTTATGATGTGCACAAGTTTTGTGAAAAGCACTGACAAAACCAAGTGGTATTGCTAAAGGCAATATATAATATCACAGTTCACTTTCTGTCTAACCCACTACAGCATGCAGAGCTTGATGCCAGAGGGCTGGCTGGGAGGGGATAGAAGGCACTGACCTGCTTGGACGAGAAGCCATGCACATCAAACAGTGGTCTGTTGATGTTAATCTCCTCCTCATTTTGTTGACGAGCTTGCCAAGCTTCTGTCTCACTCCACACACGTTCTGGATCACTTTCTACCTGGGGACGAACCTGGATAATGGAGATCGTAATCAAATTTATTACTCAGCTGCACTTTGAGTTGACAGTCCATCTCTCAGGTACACAGTTCCACCCGTTTCATGTAGGCAAGGGTACCATTTCTTTACACCATACTCATTCAATCTATAGACACTAAAACAGGTTGCTTTGACCCATTTAATGTGGTGAGCCATTCTCTCCAAGGGGAATGTGAGCTCTGAAGAGCACAGTTAGTGCAACGTACATGTAATAGGTAGCATGCACCTGCACTACTTTGTGAATCAAGTAGTTTTCTTTTTCTGATCCTGTTATCACTGTAATTTTTTTTTACAATTCTATAAACAAAACAATCTAGGAGTATGGAATAAAAGTAAAACTATACAAGCTCATATGCATACCCGCACACATTCTTCATGATCAGTCAGTGTGTTTGGGGTGCAGAGGGGTCACTCTTGAAGCAACCCACTGGCTGTGATTCCTCCGCACCTGATACACATCTCATGACCATGAAGAATGCTTGCGAAAGTGAGCACACTCACTAATTTTTACTGTTACATGATTGTATATTATGTCATCCTGAAAAGATCTCCAAAGTAGGTACCACTGCCATCATAATAGGACACATTATAAAACAGTTTTCTGGATTTTACGTGACAATGTCTTCAACATACTACAGATGAAAATCACCTTATTTATGGCCAACCTTGAGTGTAGACCCTCCGAGTCCCAAACATTAAAGAAATTTTAAAAAGTTGTAAAATCATTGTAAGCTGTTGACTGATAGTATATTATTCTTGATGACAAAAAGGACACAAATTTAAACCACATGCTTGCTGGTGAATTTTAACAGGAAAAAGTTGCATGCTGATGCATCAACATTAGGTCCATCCAGATATAATACAGAGCAGTTAACATGGTTAATAAGAAAACACATGGGACGTGCCTGGCAGCAGGGTTGTCTAAACTGAAAGCTGACTTTTCAGTTAACATCAGGGCCTGGTAATACAACTGTGAAGTCTGACAGCTGTTTTGCCTCCACCAGGGCTCACAAGACTCGAATCTAATCAATGCCGTCTCTACTCGTATATTACAGGCCACTTTTGGTCATAGTTATATGAAATGAATAAGTCAGCTACATAAAACCTTACACTGAACTCCCAACACCAGGTTTTTGAAGAAAAAGGATTAAACAGAATCCCGGCCATACAACCAACCTGTTGCCTGAGACTCTCCAGCCTGTCCTCCCTTGCCTGCTCCTCGGCCAACTTTTCTGCCTCTCTCACTTCAAGCTCCTCCAATTTGCGGCTCAGTTGGTCCTCCCGAAACTTGACTCTGGAGTTAAAAGATTCGCATAAATGTTGACATGGCTTACGGCACAGTCATCCCAAAATGAACATCACCTCTGTTTGCTTACACACATCAGTCTCAATGTATGGTTTCATTTCTCATGGCTCATGGCCCAAGTCGCAGCCGATGAAATCTGGCTATAAATAGGGCTAATACAGTGCATTCACATTGAAGAATTGCTACTGAAATCAATTTATAACTCTGTCTTGATAGTTATTTTCGCAGAAATCAATTTTAAAACATTTTTTTACAATCAAATTGAAAACTAGAGTGAAAACATATAAAACATGATGGTTTGCAATGGTATTATATTTGTAAACTTGGTCAACTTGCAGTGGTTGCTAAGAAGTACTTTGATGCACTAGTCAATATGGGGCCAGCCAAGAGTAATAATCCTAGCTCTACCTGATCAAGTTTCAGTGGGCATTGCTACCAAACACCTATTGGAGGTTCTTGCAAACACAAAAATCTGGTATACCTCCTGATTTCCAAGGTGTGCAAGAAACTGTGTTTGGGCCAGACAGGTCGAACATTGATGGACAGAATGCGACATCACTTCTATTAATATTAAATTAGCCAAAATGACAGCACCCAGCCCCTGGGGAGGCATTTCAGCCTCCCTACTCACAATGGTCTTGAATTAACAATTCAAGTTCTTGAATACATGTACATTTGCACACCATTCTCACTAGACGAGACTCTTAATCTTATCCTGCTCCATGACGTTAAACACAAAAGTCTCAGACTGGCAGTAGTTGGGCTTTTTAAAATTACAAGGGATAAGTGATCTTCTACTTGACCTTAGTCATTGATAATTGACAGCAAAAAAGTGATATAATTGATAGTGGTTTTGGGTGTCAGCCCTTAGCACTAGTTGCTGAGCTTTCAACATTTACATTTTCTGTAGGTTACTTTGTGTGCACTATACACGTACCTCAGGCATCTACCTGTGCAGAGCTTCTTTCAAGACAGGTGTCACTGCTGCTTAGAAACCTAATACATATTCATTCACAGCTGTGAATGCAAAAAGATATGCTAGCGATACACACTTTTGTCACATACTGCGTCATTACTTCCAAGAGACAAGTCTCTGATTTGGGTCACTTACCGTTGCTTATCGTATGCTGCCTGTTCAGCAAGATTTGCCCGCAGCTCTTCCAAGCGCTGCATCTCTCTTTTCTCGTCCTCTTCCCTCTTGGCCCGAGCTGCCTCATGGTAAGCTTGAATCTGTGGTTACACACTCATATATGTACATTATACAACGTTACGACCTCTCAATGGACAGATATATGATGTCACTTTAATCAGAACACAATATGGACTGATGCAAAGCAGAGATCAATATAGGGTTGTCGGTCAGTATAAACATCATGTGTATCCCATGAAAGTCCACAGTTATTTTACTTGATATGACAGTGCTCCTGCTGTATAATACTGTGGTACAGTCCACAGTGTAAACCATGTTAATGCAAAAACTACCTGATAACAGAGGGATTTCTAATGTTGAAGTCATGGGAAATGTTATGGTGAGGAGGACCAAAGGAGTAGAATCCACATTGTCACAAGAGTTCAAAAGAGAGAACACTGAAAAAAAAAACAAAAAAAAACATGCATAATGTTTTTTGGATTTACTTATGCCTAAAATTATTACATAGGAAACAAGGAAATGCTGGATTTCTGGTGCATATCACCTGCAAATTATGCCGAAAGGCACATTCACTGTCTTTCCGGTGCATATTGCCTTCAATAACACCAAAAGGCATATTCACTGGATTTTCACCACTCATCATCTTCAACTTATGCCACAAGGCATTTTCATTGGGTTTCCAGTACACATCACCAGCAGCTTATGCCAAAAGACACATTCACTGGAAATGTAAGGGATCTCCTAGATTAGAAAGCCATTGTGTGATGTGTATTATGCACTCAGAAATGCTTGATTCTAAGATCACTCAATAAAATGGTAACTACCAGTTACTAACCTGTACTTTTTATTTGTACCATAATAATAATAATAATAATAATAATAATAATAATAATAATAATAATAATACAGTGCTCCCTCTTTATAACGCTGGTGTTGGGGTCCACAGAGCAAACCATGTTATAACAAAACTGCCTTATAGCAGAGGAACTTTTAACATAGAAGTAATGGGAAAAGTATTTCAGTGGGAGCCATGATACCCACCATGTTGTATCAGAAACTGCCTTGTAATGAGGGATGTTATAAAGAGGGAGCACTGTAATAATAATAATAATAATAATAATAATAATAATAATCATACTGAGAATGATGATGATGATGATGATGATGATGATGATGATGATGATGATGATGATGATGATGATGATGATGATGATGATGATGATGATGATGATGATGATGATGATGATGATGATGATGATATGTGTTAACTGATCTTTTCTTAATATCAGCATCAATATAAAGATGATTTATCTTATTAACCCTTTTCTCCTATAATTAAAACTGAACCAGCTTTCCTTGGGACAGTGCCCAACCCATCCAACAAAGACATCTGTTGGCTTGCACAGGTTATTCTCAGAGCTAGGGATCATCTGCAACTCTCATTCAAATTATTTTTAATTGATTCTAAAATTAACTAGAACAGACTGATTTTCCAACAGAAAATCAAATGTCTCCCGGTGGAACACTTACGTCTCTGAATAAGCTACAGGTGATAACATATTACAAATGACCAAGTTTGCTTGAAATTACAATCCTATTTTAGCTCTCACCTAGATACATTACTCTAGCAATTTTCATCAAGTTCTTTAAGACTTATTGCAGAGAAACCAATTTCACATAAATGACCCTGTGACCTAGAGAATTCGCTCAAGGTCATCCAAATACAATCCCAACCTAGGTCTTGCCTAGATACATAATCCTACCAAGTTTCATCAAATTCTGTCAAGTCCTTCAAGACTTATCACATGGAAACCAAGTGTTGAAGCACCTGAACAACAACAACAACAAGCAGAAGAAGCGGAAGAAACCGGCACTTAAACAATATGTCCCCCGGCTTCCACCGGGAGACATAATAAAAGTTATGAAGCAGATGTCATTTGACAATCAGCTAGTTCTGGCTGGTTCAATTGGGTCAGGGAAAGCTCTGTGTTCAGGAAACTCAAAACAATATTGACAATTAGAATTGGTTAAATTTACTGGGAATACACAGGGAGACTGATTTTGTCCATGTATAAATAACCTAGAGCTCTCTGTATATGCATGGGGGTATATCACTAGAGATGACAAGGACAGGTCTGTGTGGGGTGACCTCTGACCTTGGTACGCTGTTCCTGTCTCTTCTTCTCCTCCTGTTCCTCTACTTGTCTCACCAGCTCCTGTTGTTGCTCCAGCCTCCGTCGCTCCATCTGCTGCTCCAGCCACAAAACCTCCAACTTCTGCTCTCGCCAGTTGCGAACCTGCACAATATATCAATGTTCTCATCCACCTCATAAAATGCTTGCAGTCATGAACTGCTTTCATTGCTAAATGTGACCTGTGAATTCACCATCAGTAGAGTCCCGTCTTTACTTTCCTCCACAGCATACACAATACACAGTACATTTTTGCCTGGTACACTCATCATTACAGCTCAGAAAGTTAATTTCATTGTGCAGGCAGATGTCACTGACAAAAATTCTTTAAATTATCTCTGTTTTACAGACAAACTTTGTCCACAGTTCTTTGTGCCTGATAAGTTTCATTCATTTCTGTGACAGTCTCTTGCTTGTCTTTCTTTACTTTTCCCTACCATTTGCCTGGGCAATTTCTCTCTCAACATCCATTTGTTATTTATTTCCATTCAACTTTGCCCTGTGTGAGATAACAGTTTCCCCATTTCTTGACAAAGGATATTGAGACGTTTCATGCCTCTAAGGTACCCATGATATATATATTAATTTAACTCATTCCATACCAGTCCCTGATTTTTCTGTATACTTTCTGTCACCTCTCTCAGTTCTGATATTTCATACTATTAGATAGACATGGGCTGCTCTCCTGTTTTGATTGACATGGTATACAGCTAGCGCTTGAATTAAAAGAATCAGAAAGGTTGCAACAATTTCAAATGAAACACTTCTTTGAATCAATTTATCAAAGTTTGGATAGATTCACAACAGCCAGAGGAAAAGTTTTGTTTGTGTGCCTGGTCTAGGACTCCAATAGTTATGAAATGACATATGGCTTTGGTCTAAGTAAAACAATCAATTTAAGAATACAATTTGATTGGTTCTTTTCTTAGTCTATCCACAAAATTAGGTTGATTTTTGTTTGCTCATTTTCAAAGCAATTATTTTTTACTTCAAACTTTAGATAGTCAGTTTACTTGGTGTTCTGTCTCTGACAATGTTCATGAACATATATATGGAATCCTTTTATTGAGTCAGACTTTGAATTTTGCTATTTTTCAACATAGTAGTGCTTATACCAGTTCATATAATTCAGTTTCACCAAAAACAAAAACAAAAACAAAAACAAAACAAAAAAACAAAACAAACAAAAAAAAAAAACTAAAAAAACAAAAACAAAAGAAAACAAAACAAAACCAAAAAAAAAAAAAACAAAAAACAAAAAAAACAACAACCCAGAAACCCTTACCATTATAAGCATTTTTATGAATCATGTGTGCTGACAATTGACACTTTGTTATGTGGCCACAGCTAAGTGCAGGAGAGGTAAAATGAGGCAGATTTCGTACCTGGTTGTACAGAGTGTCACACAGCTCCTTCTGTCTCTCTTTTAATTCATCTTTTGCCTTTTGCAGTTCAAAGGCTGTGCTGACCTCCATGAACACCACCTTGGCTCTGTTTAGTAGCTCCCTGCGGTCACGCATCCAGTCATTCATCAGGTCTCTCTTCCTCTCATGGTAATATTTATTGAGTGCCAGCCAGTCCTCATGAGCTACCTGTCAAGACACAGTGTAGCGTAGTAAGAATTAATGATTGTACCTTCTCTGACTTCTGGCATTTGCCCAGTCTTTCACATTAGCAAGCTCAGAAATATACAAATGAACTCATTTACAGTGAATCACAAGCTAGGTGCTCTTTAAATATGAAGTATCCTGACTTGAAAGCAACAGTTTGAAGGCCTCTTTACCAAAATTAAGTGACATCCTTTTGTTTACTACAATAAGAACACATATGACACTAAGGATGCAAGCCAATGAAAACAAAGTATCTCAATTATACATGGGGCAGATGTATGTCCCTTGCTTTGTCATCAATCACCAGAGTGTGATTGAATTAGCAGAATGCAGTAAATCACCATATTTTCACAGTAATTTTAATTTTTCAGTTTCCATGGTAAATTTAAATTACAATGTGCTGGAATACTCAGTCCACAAGTTGGCACTGAAAGAGCTAATATCACGAAAATATTTTTTTCAAGTAATACCAGGCTCTAGCTACTAAAGTGTTGTCTTAATCACAACTGAATGAAAAAATGTTGCCACTTGCTGACAGTAGCAGATCAATAGTCATTGACCAAATATCTAGACAAAAGAAAATGCCAATTTAAGAGGATGCAAATTTGTCAATTGATAAAAACTATGAGAACTTATATGCAAAAATTAAGCAATTTACAGTAGGCCTTTTCCAACAGCACATTAGTATATAAATCAGTGAGGGCTACACAAAAATACTCACAAGTTGAGCTCTTGTTTTGCCAGGCATGTGTCTCTTCATACGATCAAGGTAAAGCATGCGTCTGTTGTTCAAATCATGGGTATACTGTTCCTGTATCACTTGGAACAAGTAGTGGTCCTCATTACTCCACCCGCCAGTCGATGACCTGTGTCACAGTATAGTTACAGCCATAGACCAGGGACTGCTGGTACCATTAGCCTATTAGCCAAATGCTATTTCATTTGTTTTGCTAAAGAAATTTGCAAATGGCTAAGTTATTTTAACATGAATTCTATAAAAGTTAGGACGAAATCTGATGTGATTACTGTTTAATTTCCCAAATTTGGCTACAAATTTTGAAGGCCTAGATCTGGCAGTGCTGTATACATTATTCGCTTGAGTCCCCTTGATATACTCTCATATTTTGTGACTCCATTTTACCACCATGTATATATTAATGGAACTTAAAATATTCATATACATTATACATGTAGGTCTATAAGACAGGATCACATAAATTAAATGTCCTGAGTTTCCCGGGTGCTTGTAAGGCATAATATATGCATCTTATCACAATGAGTCATAAGCAAAAAGCCTCCGCCAACATGAGACATCCCATAATGGTGATGTTGAAAAAGCTTCAGAATGTCAAATACACTTATTGCCCTTTCAAGATTTTGGAAGGATTCCCCCAATAATATACAATGATAATTACTGATATTACACATATAAAATGACTATGCCAGCTGTGCATTATCCCTCAGAGATCTATACTACAGTGGTACCTGCTATTTAAGACCACCCTTAATGCCAAACAAAAGTGGTCACATATGACAGGTGGTCTTTCACTGCAGGTAAGCTAGCAAAGAAATTAAAAGCCAGTGTCTTGAAATGGTGGTCTTAAAAACTAGTGTGGTCTTTCACAAGAGGTGGTATTTAAAGCAGGTACCACTGTATATGCAACTTCCCTTAGAAATTATAAGATAACTTGTAACTGTCATCTGCTTCTTTTTTTTTTTTTTTATGACACAGAATAAAAACCAGCCTGCACCAAAAAAAAAAGCTGCTGACGGTCCCCAGAGGGTTAAATACTACTAGTGCCGGTGTATACCTCAATGCCTCAGCATGTTGATGCTCTAACATTTCTAGTCGCTCCAGGTGCTTTTCATCCAGTAATATGAAGTCTTGTAATATGGCCGCCTTCAAGTCTGGGGATGGACACTCCAAGTCAAATGCCTCCGTGGGAATGCCAGTGCGCACTGCTCTCTCCTGGGGAGAAGTCAATTCCCCAAGCTCACCTGACAATGCAATACATGTATGTTGTGTTCTTCTTTCATAAATGTCTTGTCACTACTGCATGTCATATAATTTACAGAATTACAGATTCAGTTCTGCCACTTTACTCCGACAGCTTTCCCTAACAAATGACTACATGGCTGTTTGTTGGTTCATCTTTTTTTCCAAAAAGATGCACGGGTGAAAATTGGAAATATCAAAATTTACCACAAAAAATGCAAATATTTAATTGTACATGAAAGCAAGACACATATTACATAAATTATAAAATATAATTCAAAACAAAGTTTCCTTGGAGAAGTGTCTATCACATTTTCACAAAAAATACTGCAACAATATTTGAACAGACGGAAAGGAATCTTTCTCGAGTCTGTGGATTGCTGTGAGACATAGGAATTACTGGAATATTACACATAGCTGAGTGAAAATTTTTCAAAACTCTTTGTACTGGTAGTATGGAAGTATTTAATAGTGGTGTACATCCCAAATGCACATTTGGAAACTGCACAGTGCTGTCATTTGTGGCCCCCTATTATGCAGAGAACTGCAGATTTTGTACCTGAGGTCAATTCACCCTCTAGCTTTAGCTGTTCATGATGTAATTGCTCTAGAACCTTTTCCTGTTGCTGTTTGACGGAGTCTACAGTCTTTAGCACATCCCGTGCCTGCCCCTGAGGACCCTCTTGTAGTTGAGTCTGATTCTCCACCAACCAATACTGGAGGTCCTCCCTGTCAACACCACACACACACAGCAATGAGGAACAGTATTAACCCTTTCCCCCTTGAATTAAGACTGAGTCAACAGCTTTCCTTGGCATAGGTTGGGCACTTAGTGCCCAACCCATGCAAAGGAAAGCTGTTGACCTGGGGCATGTGATCTTGATAAGTCTCATGTACATTTTTCAGTCAAATTGTTTTTCATAACTGTTAGAATTAGTTGAAAACACTGAAGCAGATGACATTTGACCACCAGCCGGTTTTGGCCGGTTTGAGGGGGAAAGGGTTAATCATTAAGATCATACTGCTGCTACACTCACACTTCTTTACAATTAGTTTTAAAACATAATGTCTGGCCAACACATGATCAAAGTCTCTCTTGTTCTCCCCTCTCTCTATCTGTTTCTTAAATTGTCTATCATTAATTGGGTTCTTGTTTTGAAACTGAGTTTAATAGCAAATAGTTACACAGTAGGTAAATGGAGAAGTACACGTACATGTATGTCACATACATTGTATTTGTGTCTTTTTGTCCAGAAGCACTTCCTAGTAGTCATTACCCTATTCCACAGTCTGAACTCTTTACTGTCCATAAGTTAACCTGTCACACTCTAACCTATAATGCCTATATACATATGGAAGTACTATTGTCCATATTGCATGTGTTCTTCTGTATTTTGACATAGGCTTTATTAACCCAAATATATTAGAGGGTCTTCAGTGGGTAACTACTCAGAACATGTTTCGAAGCCTGTACCTGTACATGTCTCTCTGAGTAGCGGCTCCTTATCTAAGCTAAATATTCAGCAAAGACAAATCACATAATGAATAAATATGAATGTGGCAAATGATGAATTAGTTAAATATGTGAAGTTTTGCTTATAAATGCAGAGCTTCAATATGAATGAAGAATACCTGTTAAACCAAACATAATTACTAAATATGTATAGCACAAGTACAGATAAGAACAATTTGACTTACCCCTGAACCAGTATGTACCCTTTCTAGCTGGACAGCTTATCTTAGTTAAACTACTTGCCAGTACATAACTGAAGCAGAAACAAACTGGGACATTGTGTTCAGTCCCAGTGATTGCAAAATAAAAAGTTGCAGCTAGACCACCTGTGCAAACCGAGGGACATTCTAAGAAGTACTGCAGCAATGGACATCTTGCACCAGAAATGTAAAACAAACCTCATGATGACACCTACTCCTCACTTTGAAAGTCTCCACACAATAAAGCCAACCTGAGTCAATGTTTCAGCATAATGGGTTAGGTGTGTGACATTTGAATAAGTACTGCCAAATTTGAGTACTTTTTTTGACACTGAGTAAATGTGTATTTTAACATGTCAGAAAAGAATGAAAGTCATTAGCATTTAAGTAAGAAACATGTTATAAAAACATAATTTTTCTCAACCAGATTTTAAGTACAATTAGGCAAACTTGTAATTGTTGTCGGCCACTGCTTGCTATCAATAGCTCCTCGGGGTTTAACCTGACAGATACCATGTAAGCGTAAAATGTCTGAAAGGTGAATATTAAAACAGAATGATGACAAAAGATAAAATTAAGTAGCAAAACAGGCAAGTCAAAAATCTGTAAAATTATTGCAGCCAAATTTTTTAACAATCTTTGGATATTAACAGCAAAATTTGTAGGGTATGTCAGAAAAGAATGAAAGTAATTAGCTTTTAAGTCAAGAAAATGTAATCAAAATACTATTTTTATTGACCAGATATCAAGTACAATTAAGCAAACTTGTAACTGTGTTGGCCGTTGCCTGCTACTGATAGCCCCTGGGGTTTAACTGAACAGAAAACAAAGTAGCCTAAAAATGTCTTAAAGGTGAATATTAAAACAGAATGGTGCCAAAAGATAAAATCAAGTAGCAAAACAGGCAAGTCTAAAATTATTGAAGCCAAACTTTCTAACAATCTCGATCAACATCACTCATGCATCATATGCTTAAAAACAATTTGCTGTACAAAAATTTAATTTGGATGTAATTGTAATAATTTGTGACATACATGTATGGGAACTAGCACAAATTCATTGTGAATATCAATTGTGATTTGTCAAACTAAAAACCACACTTATCCCTGCAGGCAATAAACTTGATCCCATAGATTGAGTACACTGAAACCTGTTTTGAGAGACCACCCCTAGGGCAGGCTAAAAAATGGTCACATAAGGCAGGTGGTCTCTCAATGGAGGTGCAATAACATGACAAACAGAGCAAAATGAACCTTAAAAATATGGTCTTAAAAGGCAGGTGGTGTTTCATTACAGTGGTCTCTCAAACAGGTTTTATTGTATTATTATCAAAACTTGACAGTGTTTACATTACATTGTGATGTTTCAATTGTTAAAGATGGAAAACATGTATGCAATAAATTTCTATAAAAAACAGGTTAACTTCACCTGAGATTCCAAATGGGGTCCACTGTATTTGCCTTGAACTCCTGAAAGTCTGTCTCAAGACTAGATTGGAGGTCTTCAAAGTCAAACAGTGTCTGTGTACTGAGTTCACTGTCCATACCCTGTCCCAGGAAAGCCTCAATCTCAGCTTGCAGCCTCTTTCTGGCATTGTTCAATCTCATAAACTCCTTCTGCCACACCAGCTTGTGTTGCTTAATCAAGTGCTGTTCCTTGCCATGCTTGGAGGCTTGCTGCAGTTTCTTCACTTTGATCAGAGATTCTTGACCAGAGAATTTTTTCTCTGCAGCAAAGGCTTTCAGCTTATCATAGTCCACTGCTTTGTACCTGTTACTCCTTATACCATCTGTCACTCGCGTCACCAACTTTTCTGCCAACAAATTAAAGGGATTTGAAATCTGAGGCCATCATGCACATGTATTATTTTTCCTATGGCACTTAAACTAAATTTGTACACATCAAACATTTTTAGTTACTGATTTTTTATATTTTCGTTATAGCGTCTTGCATCAAATAGGCCTGTGACACTGAAAATAAATGTCCTTCAGAAACACTGACCCTGTCCAAGTCAACTGATTCCATATTCACTGAAAATAGAGAACAGCACTAATGGTAATTTGTTTTAATAGGGACCATTTTTTTAAGGTACTTGGTCTCATATTTATATGCACGATGATACTTGTGATACCTAAATACTCCAGGACCCCTGCAGAAACAAATGGCAGTGGTTGTTTAGCTACCAGACGACATTGCAAGATCAGCCATCACAAAATTATAAATCTGCAAAATTTACCAAAGACATTGTATGCTTTTGATGCTGTAAAACGCCATGTTATGTCTTTACATGGTATCAGCCAGTGCAACAAATTCATGAAAATATAACAGGAAATTTGACATTCTATACAGATATATTTCTGACAGTGTGAGACACTGCACTGTCTTGATTTTGTATATGGGAGAAATACAACAAAAGCATGAAAAGAAACAAGAAATCTGACATTCTGTAAGTAAGAGTCTTTCAAAATTCCACATTTAAAAAAAAAAATCACTTGTGCAAAAATATCCCTATCCTGCTGCATTTACTTTTTATTCTCTACAAAGAGGGTGCTGTAGTGATTTCTGTCATTCTCTTCATGCCTGGACCATGCCACATCACCAGGTCATGTTTTGGGCTCAGAAAAGATTAAAAAAAACAACAAAACTGTCCCTAAGGAACTACACACACACACACACACACACGCACATATATATTATTTTTTTGAGGTGGAAGTGAATTTAAATCTTTCAGTGCCAATCACATCTTAAGTCGATCTACTTAAGTCAAACTAGTCTTAATTATAATAAGCGTCTCAGATTCGTATTCCTCATAAAAAGACCTTTTATTCAAATACCAGTATGCCTGTAGCTCCAGAGAGAATACCCCAGGTCAACAGCTTTTCTTGATGCACATTTGGTGCATTGTGTGCCAAGAAAAGCTGTTGACTCAGTCCAAGATTTCGCACTGAAATGGTTAATAACAGATCTGACATATGACAAAATGCAGAGTACATAACCAACCATCTTTAAACAGTCTTTGCTTGGCTGGAAGACCAGGAGCAACATCACCAAAAATCAGACTAGTTGTGCCCTCTATGGCAGAAAAAAAGAACTAACTGCTACAATAAAATTGTGTTAGTGATCAGTCTGGTTAGCACAGTCTTATATCCCCAAGTCCCTCCATCAAGTTTGCACATGTTTGTACATGTACGAGTGGACAGCTTGGAGGTTTTGTGATCCATTATTGATTGCACATGTTCATCTGTACACTTGGTAATGCACCTTATTATAGAAAAGTGATTAAAAGTACATGTAGCTACATTTTTAATTAGCAATTTACAGTCACATTTGTGACCCCAAAAAGCACTTGATTATTTAAACAAGAGGCTGTGTGAACAGCCCGTGCCTCAGCTGATCTTGACATTCATCACACTTGCAGCTCTATGAACTTGGGAAAGGATCAAGGACACCATGTTCTGAGTAAGTCTGAACTTTATAGAAGAACACTTACATGTGCAACATCAAAGTTCAAGTAGTTCTCAAGTTATAATGAAGAGTAAAATTCATATGTGTTGCACTGTGACCCCACAAACGAGGTCAAGGTCATTCATGTACTGTCTCAGCATGACCTTCATACAGAATAAGTAACATGTGTAGCTTACTCAAAACAGATCTCAAGTTATCAAGTAAACAGTAAATTTCGTGTCAGTTGTCCTGTGAATTAGCATTAGAATGCCCATTGACTTACAAGATCTTTTAAGATTTGTCCAAAAAACCCCCAAAAAATTCATTAAAAATCAAAAAATTCACTGGAGCATTAACATTTGAACAAAATTGGTAGAAACTCACCCAACGCACATTGCCACCAAGTTTGAAGTTAATCTGGATGACGGTTTTGGAGAAGAAGTCGAAAATGTGAATTAGCATTAGAATGCCCATTGACTTCCATAGTAATCAATAGGAAAGCTGCATTGACCGCCAAGTACCCGAATTGAAAAAAATCGTTAAAAATCAGGAATCCGCAGCATTCCCACATAGTGAACAACTTTGTTTGACCCTTCTACAAGGAACATATCCACCATGTTTCAGCTTAATCTGAGTGACGGTTCTGGAGAAGAAGTCGAAAATAGCTACAACACACAAAAATTCATAAAAAATTAGTAAAAAATTGCAGCGCCACCAGGTGAACAAATTAAGAACTAGGAGTCCCAGGGAGTGTTCCTGTGTGATATCAAAGGAATTGGGTGAGCGGTTTCGGAGAAGAAGATTTTTTAAGATTTACCCAAAAAAGAACAAAAAAATTCATTAAAAATCCAAAAATCACTGGACCCTGACCATTTGAACAAACTTGGTAGAGACCAATCCAAGGCACATCTCCACCTAGTTTGAAGTGAATCTGGCTGACCGTTTTTGAGAAGAAGTCAAAAATGTGAATTGTGGACGACGGACGGACGGACGACGGACCCTCAAAAAACCTCAGCTGACTGACAAGTCAGCTGAGTTAAAAATGATAAAGTGTGTTCGATTATTGAATGTATTCAATTGTGAAAGTTTTACTTTTTATATGTGAATTCTTATTTGCATCCGTAATCTGATATGAGCATGCAGTTAATCTGGTTCTTGACAATGTAAATTCTTTGTTAAACTTACCAGATTCATCTGTCCTGTGACTGAAAACAAAGTTTCTCATGTCACGTCCACTCATATTTGTACAATCAGACTACCTATGTTTCCATCACTTTAAAAGGTTTGAGCCCGCTGCAAATGAAATAATCAAGCATAAGTATAGTATAGCATATACAGGGTAGAGCTAATTTAGAATCCACCTACATGTATTACCAATGAAGGTAGCGACCCCTTTTCATATGGGGATACCTAACACACCTCTGGGGCTGGGTAGGTGGGGGGTACTGCCCCAAATTTTTGGAAGGGGTGTGTGGCTCGACCTTTCAAAAACCCACCCTTGTCACGGTAAGGCCTTTTTTTCTCACTAAAATGATACCTTTGTCAGGGAATAATTTAACCAAAAATAGTAGAAGATAAGGTCCAAAATTGGCACGAAAAGTGCTCCAGGAAGAAAATTTTGATCTTAGTTCAGGAAATTTTCCAGAATTTTGGGACATGAAAGAGAAAATGTATCCTTTGTCAGGGATTTTTTGTTATTAAACACTGGACCTTTGTTAAGAATTTTTCTGAAACGAGGGGCCTTCAGAATGGCACATACCCAGTAACGTCACTAACAGGAGTACGCCCCCGGGAACACACCTCCCTTATATATGAGTGCACCCTCATCCCGTACAGTGAAAACTACTGACACACACACTCGGAAGGGGGGAAGCATTAAAGTTAAGCCTACAGGGCAACCAGGATCATTAAAATAAGCTGAAAAGAATTGGCACATAAAGAAAGATTTAAATGACAATATGATTCATCCTCAGTCAATTTTGAAGGAAGCCAGACTGCAAAGGGAGGAGACCTTTTAGCTTGCTTTGAATTGCTTTATATTATAAACATTAGCAGTGCAAAAACAAACTCATATTACTGACAAAAAACTTTTTCCTTTTGCTGAACATTTATAATTAACATTATCCTTTGCAGGATGGTTAAGCTTATTTTATTTGTTAATATGATCCTGCTATTTTATGCATCATGTAACTTGACTTGTATAATAAAATGCATCCATCAATCAGTAACCATGATGTACTTGTTAAGATTCTTAAGGTGGAGGGTCTGAAGCCGGCACCTTTGGATAACCTCAAATCACTTTTTCATATTTTTGGATAGTCTGATACTTAAACTACATGCTCCCAAAAACTCAGATGTGTGAACATAAAATTTTTATGAGATAATTGATCTCACAACAATGAAAAGTTTAAACAGTGCCGGGCACATGGCTTGGTTTGCATGGATATGATAATGAACCATGTCATTGTTTGCACAGTCATTAGTCCATGACCACTGGAAACCAATTGAGCTATTGACCAGGGTCACTCACAGGAAACCATTAGCCATGGAGAGAAGAATGAGCCATTTCAGACTAATCACTACCATTGTTCTGATTACTTTGCAATTCTCTATCGATGTAAAACCAAATTAGCACAATCCACTTATTGGTCCCAAAATATGGAAAGCCGCATGTGAACCCACACCCAAACAAGCCAAGTGTGGTACTCCCAAGTTAAAAAAGTTGAGATTTAAGCCACAAAATATATTTTTGTATTTAATGACAATATCACAGAGGTAAAGCTACAAGTTTATTTCACACAATAATTAAAACACAGGACAGAAGAAATGATTGTGTGTCATATTACAGCCACAAATGTGTAAGAATTGGCAACTTTCTTTTCAATGTGATTTTCTCGGAACTGTTTTTTGCTCAACCTCTGCAATTTGCATCTCGCCTTACAAACGTACAAGTTACCCAAACACATTAAAATCAACGGACATTAAAAGAAAAATATCATATCCAGGAAGGGTTCTCAGGATTTTTTTTTCTTCTGACAACCCCTTCCATGACTTTTGGAGCATTTTATAGAAGGAAAATGAACAACCTGTCAGGACTAAATTAAAAATTTTATAACTTTTTATTTATGCTATTTCAGGACTAACCATTGAATTCAATCCTGGACATGGATATATATTTTAAATTTCTTCTGATTTCAACTGGAAAAAAAAAAAAATTTGTGTGACTTCTGCGCCAAAAATGTGAAAATCCTACCAAGTCAGAGAGAATGCTATGAAATCTCAAAAAATTCCAATCCTGCAAAAAAACTCTATGGATACAAATCTATGGATAGGTAGTAATCAGAAAACATATAGGTTTAATGTACTTGTGAAAAAATTAAATGGGTAATTGCGATCCAAAGTTGCCAGCCTCACTGCACACTAGCTTCGCAGCTTCCACCTTAAGTGCTTTTTGACTGCTTCATGGTCTCATAAAATCTCATAAGTGACTCTGAGCTCTGGTTGGTATTCTGTTGCTGTTTGAGTTTGTTAGAGGGTGGCATATGGTAAATGAAGTTTGAAAACCACAGAATATGTGGGAATTGTGGTAACATATAAGTTGCCATACTATAAATATGTAATATACATTTTTTTTGTATATATAGTAAATGTTAATTGAGTATAACTTAAAATAAATTAAAATTTGGTAATCTTAATGGAGGAGATTGTAATAAACCAGCTTGTGTATTTTATGTACATAATAATATGCTTTAAATACACTTTTTGTATCTGACATCTCATCATCAAATGTAGGAATATCTAATAAAGGCCTAAAGAGAAACTTACCCAACCCAAATCTGTAAGTTCAAGTACCGTTTGAAGTTGAACACTAGCAGGTATGTCACAAACCTATGAATTGAAATTGGAATGGCACCTCTATCTACAATAGTTTTGAGATATTCAAGAATTAAATTTTGTGAATTCACCTAATTTGCATTAACTAAAACACTAAAACTTTGGGTCATGGTTCATTGAATGCGGCTATGTCACAAACCAAAATTGAAGTTGGAATGACACCTCTATCTATAATAGTTTTGGAGATATAAAACTTTGAAATTGTTCACGTGCCCCTAGTTAGGGTAATTAAAATTCTACAACTTTTGTTCACTGTCCCTAAGATTGACAGTTGTCTCAAAACCTACATGTGTAAGTTAGAACTTTGTGTCTATCTGTAATATTTTTGAAAATGTAGAGCTTTTAAACCTTTAATTGCCCCTAATTTGCACAATTTTAGAGATCATGACTATTCCAAATGAAATGCACAATTTCATTAGTAGGCAGTCAGTCACCATGGCAAGTTTGGTGGTTTTCGGAAGAATAGTGTGTCAGAAAAGCAAATATACATGAGAGAGAGAGAGAGAGAGAGAGAGAGAGAGAGAGAGAGAGAGAGAGAGAGAGAGAGAGAGAGAGAGAGAGAGAGAGAGAGAGAGAGAGAGAGAGAGAGAGAGAGAGAGAGAGAGAGAGAGAGAGAGAGAGAGAGAGAGAGAGAGAGAGAGAGAGAGAGAGAGAGAGAGAGAGAGAGAGAGAGAGAGAGAGAGAATTCTTGGAAAGCCAAATGGCTGGGTTTGCACCAAGACATAATTATTATCTGGAGAAATTATTCTGAAATTAAAGTTTTCCAAGTGTGCCTAATTAGTGTAAATTAACTTTTAGGACTTTCATTTTAATATCATAATATGCACATATAGTATAAACCAATGAATTGAAGTTGATTGACACTTCTGTCTATAATACATGTACTTTTGAAGATATTCAACTTTTAAATTCTTTAAGTGTCCTCAATTCAGTTAGCACTCTAATTTCATCAAATGTGCCCATGGCACAAACTTATGAAGAAAAGATAGATTGACATTTTTATGCACAATTCATTTGAAGATATTCAATATACACATATACATTTGTTTCCCTGCCATTAGATTTGTAAACAGCACAAACCTACGTAATGGTATGCATACTAGGAGTACACATATTTCCAACTTCAAAAATCTTGAAAATCATCTAAACTGTATTAGATAGAGGTGTCATTCCAACTAGTACTGGTACAGTTGAGTGTGGTGTACATGCATATGAAGGATATATACAAAACTTGTAGCACTTTATGATAATCAAAGACATTTCACATTTTAAAAATTGAATAATATCAATGTAATTCCTGAGACACCCAATTCCAGTGTTTACTTATACAGTGAAACCTCTCTACAGTGGGCACCCTTGGGATCAGAGAAAAGGGTCCACTCCTGAGATGGTCAGCCCTTCTGGGCAGTATAGATGAGTATATGTGCATGTACATTATTCATACATGTACATATTCATGTACAATTTATACACATATTATAATACAAGGGAATGTACCTGTATAGATGCAATACAGAACTGTCCTTGTTCCTTTATTACATCCACATAAAGTAATTTTAACAGATGCTGTCATGAAACTACATGTACCTGTGAACTGAGATAAGCACTTTCTTGTCTCAGTATTCCTTGTCTTGGCAATGAAGAACTGGCTTCATAATAATAACAGGCTTCATCTCACTGGTTACAAGAAAACAAAGTCAAAGAGACAAAAGTGTCCACTGAGATGACACAAATATCCACACACTGTTTCAAAATTCACGATTGTGAAAACAGTCATCGTATTGGGGAGGACTAGGCGACCATACTTTGATGGGTCTAGCCAACTCAACACTGTATGTAGTCTATTAATAATAGAGAATACACACTACTCTGCCCAGAAGCCAGCTCTGTCCACCAAAGCCTGCCTGGTGCATAGCAGCATGGGGCATTGCACGAACAGAAAGAAATTCTTTGTATTTTATTGAGAACCTCATTATACAGTTGTTGGGAGCCCAACATATCTAGGCAATGGGCTTTACTTGTCCACGGACCTACAGATCCATGACTTGTCTGTCAGACTTTGTCACAGTTTGTGCGATTG
Source organism: Hermodice carunculata (assembly GCA_964020975.1). Classification (NCBI taxonomy): domain Eukaryota; kingdom Metazoa; phylum Annelida; class Polychaeta; order Eunicida; family Amphinomidae; genus Hermodice; species Hermodice carunculata. Next base: position 90,085,532 of record OZ026612.1, on the reverse strand, counting down.
ATTGTGGTCTAGCTGTGCCTGTGGACACCTGAGTGAAGTTGCATAGCCATATCCGTAGCACTGATCATATTGGGTGCATCATTTCACATACACAAGCAAAACTTTTCTTGGCTCATTGATCTTTCATGTGATTATCCAGTTTGATGTTGTTTATAAACAAAACCATGCTAAAACACTACGAACCTTGGCTTAAACGTTCATGTTACTGCACCTGTTTGGAGAAACCATGACAAAGCGTGGTAAAATATTCAAGCATCAAATCTTATTAGATACCCGTTAAAACTATATTCATTTGGGTGGAACTGGGACTTGGGAAATTGAGTGGGTGTCACATTTTGACCTTTAAATGGGTAGCCAAGCAAAGATGGGTAAAACACAAGAATTGGACGAAAATGTGGAAAGTTTGCGGGAACTGGGAATATCTTGGCAACTTACGGATGCACAAATAGACGCATGTATATATGAGGCGCTTGAAAAGAGCAAGACTCTCTTGAAAACACAGGACGTTCCTGTCAATGCGCAAGCCAAGGACGCTTCCGCAAAGTCAAGTTCCTGCAGACGTTGTTTGTGGATGGTGTGCTACGTGTGGGGAGCTATAGCTATCTGTGTAGTAGGTTCTTACGTCCTGCTGATGTTTCACGAGCCCAGCGCTCGTTGGGTTAGCAGAGTTACACAACCTTTGAATTACCCAGTATTCAGATATATTCGACTCCTCAGTTTGCCTCTGGCAAGGAAATATGATCTGACAGGTTAGCGAACTGATGCATACCTGTGACAGGCTGTGACCTGTGTTATGTTGGTGTCCAAACACAGACATTCTGTTATCTTCAGATTCTTTATTACCCGTATTCATTCCAATTGTAGCACATACCCTAATAGAAGCACCCCCCCCCCCTCCTGAAAGAAGAGGGTTCATTGTTGTTATTTTATGCTATATGGATTCTAATAGTTCTATGATAAGTGTTTACAATTGCTTGTGGTATTGTAAATCAAGATGTATCATTATGACAAAACTCTGTGGAAACTATGTCTGCTCCAGGAAGTCTTTGCATTTGCACAGCGTACTACTATTGGAATGAATATGGGATGTCAGAACACTGATATTTTGCATTCACAATACACTTTATTTCTATCATTCTGCCTAAATTTTGTCTGGTGTTGAAGAATATTTACTGAATGTTTGTTCCTTGATATGCTGTGAACATTTGTTCCCCACATGCAAGGCCAAGGGGAACTAACAGTCACTGAATGTTACTTCCCCTTGCTTTAAGTTATAAACTGGTTATGGCAACTGTAACCCAATGTGTATTGCTTAAATTTTACTGCAACTGCAAGAAAAACCACATTAAACCCGATTAGTTATTGTTCCAGTAGTCATGTATGACACCCATGAGCTAATCTGATTGCTCCATGTAGAACTCTATGTTACTATTGAACAAGCTTTATTAACATCCTGTGCCAGGGAGAAAAAATGCCATCATGGGTGCCTTGTTCGAGGACAAGTGCCCCTATCATTTACATGTTATTTTTTTGGGAATAGTCCCACCCAGTATGCAACATTGTTCCCTTAAAAAGGCCAACAAAGCTGAAACTGGTCCATCAGGTAAAATAAATAAATACATCAAAGGATATTGATTCACTGTTTTTTTTGTTTTTTTGTTTTTTGTTTTTCTGGGTGTGTTTGCGATTGGAAGCCATACTAAGATTAATTGCAATTCTACTTTTCTTTTTTCATTCCCAGCAATCTATAATTAAATGGACACACAGCCTTTTCCAAAAATCCGATTTATTTGGCAATCTACTGAATTTGCTGCAGAAGGAACTAAATGGTACATCAACTTTACCTGGTGTCTGACTTCCCATCATGTCAAGTAGAGACTGATTCGTATAATTTGTCACTTTTTTCATTCTGGATATGAAGGTGTGAAGAACTGTGGATCACTGAGCAGGGACAGATCTAGGCCTGCAGAATGTGTAGCCAAATCAGGAAATAAAACCGTAATCACTGCAGAATTTGAGTGCTGTGAATCATTATTTTTTATGCCTGGTTACAAGCACAGAGCAATACAAACTATGTAGTTATTTCTCCATGATATTTAACACAGACTGACCAACCCAGTACAACAATGTCAATAGTGACCTTCCTGAAGTCACAACAGCTGTATCAATAGCATCATGTACCAAGGAACACAGTCAGCATTACTAACAATAGCTGCCTTGCTGAAGTTAAAACAGCCTTCTGAATAACATTACATGACCAACATGGTTATGTTACGGTAGCTGTAAGAATATTGGTACATGTCCAGGGTACAGTTACTGTAACAATATCCACGGCTTTTAAGTTACCAGTATGGTTTCCCAAGTTGTGTAGTTTCCGTTTATAATACATACTGTGTTGGGCTAAAGGAAACTAATATGTGGTGAACAATTATTGTTCCCCATTTTAACTGTACAATCACATGCAAGTTGCCACAATTGTCATTTTTTCACTGGGAACACTTTCTGATCAATTTCCTCTCAAATTCTTGCAGATCATTTTTTTTTTTTATGAACTGTACAACATACTTATCACATCGTCATCAAAAATCTATGGAGGCTGACACCCTTTTTGATTACTGTCATAGCATAGAATTATTATTTGGCAAAGATTTGGTCCTCATAGCTAATGTCAGAATAAAGATTCCTGTGACTGTGTTATAATACATGTCACAGTGTTATCCATAACATCATACTGTAAAGGAAAACCATTCATTTTATTGTATATAGATATTCATTTCGGGAGGGGGGTGGGTGGGTGGGACAAATATTTTCTGATACCTAAACTTTCTTATAAACCACTATATTACTTCAAATCCAAAATTTTGCATGGCCATAGCCCTATCAGTGAAATTGAAATTAAATCTGGCATCGAATAAGTATTTTTAGAATTTTGTAAATTACAGACAACTAAAATTTTAAATCATCCATATTTTCAAACTATTCTAGACAGAAGTGTCACTCCAAGTTTCATTGGCCATTCTACAGAATATGGCATCAGTGTACTGCACCTAAAGTACAGTGTATGTACATGCATGCATAAGTAATCAGTGTGAGTTTACATATGCTCTATCCAAGTATGAAGTCAGATTTTAACATTTTATTTGTACAAGTTTTACCCCTTTTTGGTGCAATGCTCATAGTTATCTCCTTGACAGGTCACCATGTTTTTCAAAAAAACGTAAGTACTTCTGTACTGCACCTTGCCACCAGATAGCGATGTATGTCTAATACAGGTATGAATTGAAATGAACTTTTCTGACCCACAAAAAACATCTTCAGCTTCAGTAGCTCAGGTGGAAAGAGTGGAAGGCAAGTACAGAACATGAGAAAAGATCATATATGTGGGTTTGAATCCCATCAAGGGCAGAGAAATAGGAATTTGGAGAAAGGAACAGAGGTACAGGGTAAACAGGGGTATCCCCCACAAAGGAAAAAAGACCTATTTTGGAAAAAAAAGGGGTGGATCCTAATGCCAAATTTTGAAGAACCTTCCTTCAGTTCACAGTTTGTACCAAAGACACATCTGCTGCAATGAAAATGAAAGTTGTAGGAATTCAATGTGCTAATTAGGCACACTTGAAAAACTCAAATGCTGAATATCTTAAAAAGATAGAGATGTCAGTCGAACCTCAATTCATAGCATCAGGTTCATGTTATTGTCATATATAGTGAAATGAAAATGGAAATTGTAGAAATGTAATATATGCTGATTGGATACATTGAGAAAAAAATAATATTGAATATCATGGAAAGTATTATAGATAGGAGTGTCAACTTCAATTCATAAGTTTGTGCAAGAAGCACTTGCCTGCATAGATAGACTGTGAGGATGTAAGGTGGCTGAAGAGCTGAAGGTTGCTTCTCGGGGAATTCTAGATGTACGGAATGGACTAAAAATAAAAATTTGTAAAATTTGAAATTATGCTAATTAGGCATACTTCTGAACTTTGAGTGTTGAATGTCGTCAAAGGTATATTCTGGATAGAAATGTCAATGCAAAGTCAGCAGTTAATGATATTCGTGCATCCAATAAAATGAAAATGAAAGTTATAACATTATAATTCATGCTAATTATGCACACATGGAAGGTTTCAATGCTCGGCCATTTCAAAACTACTATAGATTTTAAAACGGCCAGTAAATTTCAATTCAAAGGATTGTGTTCAAGGTACATTTGTTTTTATCATTGAACAATTGTTTTAACATTTTAAATTTAATTTTCAAGGCACTCAGACAGATTTGTTAGGAAAATCTTATTTTTCTAGTTTTCCTTCTGTGTTTACCATGGGCCTCTACATGGACCCAGTGTTGTCAAATTTTTTGGACCCTGAACACATGGTTGTTTCCTGAGCAGACTTTCTTGGCAAGCGATTGTTTTTTTGGCCCTAGGTGAATTTATTTACTGGTAAGTAAATCCAGCATTAAATAAGTCCTGTCTATGCCTGACAGTGACTTTTTTTCTTGGGGGGTGGGGGGTGGGTGAGTACAGGCGGGATTGTTCTGTCTTCTTAATCTTACTTTTGCATATTTCTCTTTTCTTGTGATATTGTTTACAGGTATGTATGACAGTTTTTGTCTGGTCAACAACCCCTTGCTGCGGGAACCTTCCATGGAGTGTGATGTGTGTGAACAGGTCAAAAAGGTAGAGGCGCTCAACAAGGAAAAAATGGCCAACTTCAAAGAGGAGTACTTGGGTCAAGGCAACCCAGTTGTCATCATGGTATGTACATGTATCTGGATCTAGGCAACAAGAATCTCTCTGTATAACTCATAACCCGTCCAAAGAGGGATACTGTCCGGACCAGTCCATGTATAAAGGGGAGATATGAGGTCCAGGCACTGGTATGCTGACTAAGAATGATCCCACTGTGGGAAGAAATTTGTCTTAGGTGCATTTTGCAAGATAAAGCTTGTTGGCACTTTTATGAATTTAAAGTTAAAAGGTCATTCTGGTGCATCCTTGGATGTAAAATTTGGAATGAAGCATTTTTATTTCAATGCATATTTTACTAGCAGCTAACGAGGAAAAATTTGTACGTAGACAGGAAAACAGGAGACTGAAAACAATTTTCAAGAAAAATATGATTCTTCTACCAAAAGTAGGAGAGTTGGCACCAATATAGTATTACTACATATATAAACAGGACAATATGTATACATGTAGATTGTTATATCCTCCAAGCAACAGACCATGGTTGAAATTGTCAAACCTTGTATTGGCCCATAGCAACATCTGATATAATTAAGCACAAATAATACAGAAAAGATTCTTTTCTTTTTTTTTGTGGCCTCAAAAATTTGGAACAGTTTGCCACCTAATATCAAAGAAAGCACCCCACTCACTCATTTGAAAACCTGAATCAAGGCCCACAGTAGGGAAACTGGGTGACCTATGCAGATGCTCCATCTATAGGTGAAAAAATTAATCAATACCCAACTTTTAACAATCAGTGATCCTGGATGATGGGACAGTGGGAGTAGTCTATCTGTACATGCATGTGTATAGCCACCAACAATTTATGTTTGAAGGGCTTTTCAAGGCAAAACATACCAATTTTGTTGTAGAAAATATTTATTTCTACATGTGTATTATAATGCACTGATTCTATCTGTCTATCTATCTATCTATCTATCTATCTATCTATCTATCTATCTATCTATCCATCCATCCATCCATCCATCCATCCATCCATCCATCCATCCATCCATCCATCCATCCATCCATCCATCCATCCATCCATCCATCCATCCATCCATCCATCCATCCATCCATCTATCTATCTATCTATCTATCTATCTATCTATCTATCTATCTATCTATCTATCTATCTATCACTTTTAAGCAACAGCCTTTTCCATGTGTGTGGCCAGAGACTTTTTTAAGGCTACCTACTATGTGTCCTCAGTAAGTGTGCTGGCAGTATGTGTCTGTACAGGTCATGATGTAACATACATCTGTGCCATGACATCATCATGGTGTTATTTTGGCTTAATTATAAATCTCTGACTCCAAATTTAGAGAAGAAACTAATTGGAAAACTTCATAAAACCTGCACTGATGTTTTTGACATAATATTGGATGAGAAAAAATGTATGTGTAATTCTATGATTTCATCTAGGAGGTTACAAAGTCAGTTTGGTGCATGCATTTTTACATTGGGCCTAGATGTGGACAAAAATACAAGTGGTCATGTTCACAAAGAGTTTTAATCTAATTGTTAATTAAGTTCTGAAATTGAAATTGATGTACATGGTCTCAGAATATTTTTCCTTCTGTGTAATAGCATTTCACAAAACCAGGTTTAACTGATTTGTATTCTTGTGTCTCTTGTGTGTAAGTTAGGGCAAAATTAAATCATTGGCATTTAGTTTACTGTTGTGCTTGATATGTTATTCTAAAAATTAGTGTTAAATCCCTTGTAGTGGTGTAATGGATGAAAATTGCAAATTGTGCCAAAGAAGATGTATACCACCTACTGGTATTTGTCCCACTTTCAAACTTGCATATTTTCCATTTCATTAGCTGGAAGGTTGTTTAATAGAAGATAGTATATTGATAATATGTTTGTGAAGGTTTAGTGATCTAAATAGAAAATGTTTAAGGGTAGAGCACATGACTTTTGTAAAAAGTAAATAACACATACATGTATTCATCAATATCGTCAGAAGGGCCAGATGTAGCATGTGATAACAGCTACTGTTGTTATGGGGAGGGGGGGGGTGATGAAATGAGACAGCCAGTGTATAAATGTGAACAGTGCTCGAAGACTAACTCTGCTTTGTATGTGTGTACAATGCGTCTCAAGGCAGGAACCCATTATTGATATCAGCACTATCTGTACTTATTTTCTCCAAAAACATAAAATACATTATGGATAAGAGTTTATGGATGTTTAAAGTAGAATACCCATACTGTTACTCAATTGTTGATGCTGAAATTTACAGTCCACTGGATAAGTACCTGTATATTTAATGTCTGAATTCCAAGGACATGTAACCAGATATATTCTAATTTATATAACAATGTAATTACTATGTAATGACACACTTCTGCAATGAGCCAATCCCTGGCCACTGAGATTTGAACTGACATTCTGACTTTCTTCTGTTGAGTTTTTTTTTTTCAACCATTAAAGTGTACTTTGAGTACGAGTTAAAGATATGTGTATATATATATATATATATGTACTTTTTTCTATGAGGACATCATTAGCCATTTGTCTCACCATTGTGTTCACCAGGATGGACTGGAATCAGCAGTGACATTGCCACATCTGCAAAATTCATTAACTGGTGACAGTAATGAGATTATTTGGCAGCAAGGAACACGTATAGAGACAACTGATTCTACAATCACTACACCAGATCAGTTTGTGAATAATCTTACAGTTGGCATTATACAACAAAATGAGAAATTTCACTTAGAATGGTAAGTACCAGTTTCAATTGCAAGTCACCCCCTACCTCCATATGTGGCATAAAGACACATGGAAATGACTTGTGACAATTTAATTTAAACATGGAACATAACTTGATTTGTGTCACCCTTGTCCTTGACATAGGAATTTTGATGAAAACAGCAATAAGCTGGATAAACAATCTTTTGCTTGTAATAAAGCATTCAAAAAATCATATCTTTCTGGAAAAAAGAAAATGTTTTATAATTTAAGTGCATTTTGTAACTATTGATTGACACCAAAAACACTTTATACCTTGTCCATGTGTTGTTCCCTATCATAAAGATTTTTTTTTCTCAATAGGCTTACAGCATTATGTAATATATGGGTCAAAATGTGAAATGTTGTAACCAGTCTAGCATCCTTAATTTTGCATAGATCGTCATCAAATTTAGTGGAATTGTGTGAGAGGTCAAAATCTCTGTTGCATATGATACTATTGGTGCTGCCTATAACTTAACAGAAATTATAAGCCAAAATCTGTTGAAAGATATAAAATTCAGTATCGTGAAAATTAATTGAGTTAGAGATGCCCAATTTATAGGATATATAAATCATGTCCAATTCAATATTTCGAAAAATAATTGAGTTTGAGATGCCCAATTTATATGTATATAGATCATGTCCAATGCTAATGTTATACAGTGGTCCCTGTCACCAGAGACCATCCCTACAGCAACAAAATGTGGTCTTATGAGACAGGTGGTCTTTCATGACAGGTAAATTAACGTGGGAAGTATAGGAATCTGAAAAGCGGTCTCTCATGAGAGGGTGGTCTCTCACGACAGGGTCTCTTGTGACAGGGAATACTGTATAACATCAATGACCTTGATACATTTTTTTATGTCACCAGGCCTATACAGTTGAAAGAGGTAATGTAAAATGATAGGCTGTAGCTTGGGCATCAATGGCAAAGAGAATTGAGCCTTCAGATCAAAATTGCACTTGAGTATATTGCACATACAACTCTACTTGGTGACCTACTTTTTGGGTCACCATGACCCAATGAATATGTAGTTTGTCACTTGTCCAAGTTTATTGTTTTTCTTCAATAACTCTAAAAGTAATAACTATATTTGGACAAACAGACCATACATGGAGAGTTGGGTACAGGGTCACATTTTGAACAGTAACAATTTTTCAGTCCCAGTAGAAGGTGAAGGTCATATCGCCAGTTGGAATATAGGGGTCACAATGTTGAAATCTTGTGAACGCTCTGCACCCCACAGTTTTTGAGTTTGGCCCTTCTAACTTTTAGATATGTAAAAATCTACAGTGATTTTGACATTGGTGGTGCCACCTACAATATTATGTAATATATGGTTCCAAATTTGATCTTGTGACTAGTCTAGCATACTTAATTTTTTAGGGATCATCATAAAATTTGGTGGGATTGTGGAGATGTCAAAACCTCAGGTGTATATGACATTAGTGGCGCCACTGATAAGTTGACAGAAATTAAGAGTTAAAATATGTTGAAAAAGGAAACCATATCTTGAAAAATAACCGAGTTAGACATGTCCAATTCATAGGATATGTAGATCATGTCCAATGCTAATACATGTACATTATGTAAAATCAGTAACCATAACATATTTTCGTTAGGTCACCAGGCTGTTAAATTTGAAAGACTGAAATGATAAACACACCCAACCTTCCGTTGTTGTGTTTCCAGTCTTTATAGAGCAGTGGTACCTGTCTTGTGAGACCCTTCCAATGAGAGACCGCATATCTTTGTAAGACTATTTTTTTTTTTTTTTTTGACTGTGACATATGTAAGTGGGCCGCATGGCAGTTAGTCTCCAGTCCCTGATGAGATCCACCTTGATCGAAACCGGTCAGACTATAGCTCTGTATACCTCGAGTCACCGAGGCCCTTGCCCCGTCTCATTTGCTCTTTGTAAGACTACTCTCTCAGAACACTGTGCTATCTTTTCCATGTCATTATACCTCTAATGAAAGACTACCCTTTTTGAGAGCCCACATTTTCACCTGCCCTAGGGGTGGTCTCTCAAGACAGGGACCACTGTATTGTAATACATTACAAGTCAGCAGAGCACTAGCCCCATGGGCTTATTGTTTTAATTTTATTTTTTTTGGAGACTCAAGGGTCAGCAATAAAAGGTCGCCAGAATATTGTTTTTGGTGGGTCAGAGTTATGTTATTTGGCTGAAAACACCATGCTGTTTTCTTATCACTAGATAAAGGCTGAACCAGTATTCTGTTTTTGGTGGGCCTGAGTTAAGTTATTTGGCTGAAAACACCATGTCATTTTCTTAGTTTGATGCCATTGTTTGTCAGCTAAGCTTATATGAAGGTCATTCACCTGTTGTCTATGTACATTTGAAATCTGCAATGTTGCATCAGGACTTTTGTCACCGTGGTAACATATGTTGCAAAAACAGCTCGGTCGTAGCAGAAATGATGTTAGTTATGATCCTCAAAGTCAGATATGCATATGTGCCCATGAAAAATTGTTTGAACACTGAACAATTTATAGGTGCATAAAAATGATCATTTTTGACAGAAGTTAAAATGCAGAGTGCAGATGTAGGACAATTTGGGTACATGTGTATTGTGAGATATAAAGTGTTGTGGAGGTAATAAAACTGTCTCAACAAATTACATTTAAATGAAAAAGCTGATATATTGTAAAGGGTATAAAAGCTGCTTCCGAGATACGGACCACGTCTGACCTAATCAGTATATTGCTGAAGCAAGTTAGCTTAACGAAAAAAGTATAAATGGTACCTGGTTGCTGAAATCTGTACAAGCAAAGACTGTCCACTGCAAGATTTAAAGATATTTGCCAGCATGATTATATCTCCAAGCAAGTCATTACGTTACCAATGCTAAAGCTTCAATCATGACTTTTACTTTGCAGGCGCTCCAATTCAGTGGGGGCTTCCAGGATTATAAGACGCCTTTTTCCAAAGCCATATTTTGTTCCGGTACAATCTGAAGTTGGATTGGAGAAACGTGTGTTTATAGATGGTCAAAAGGCAGAACCGTACACATTGGTAAGCTTGTATTGTATTTGTGAATGAGCAATGCATTGCAACATAGTTCTACTGTTTTCTTTAATTTTTACACAACTGTAAAGTACAAAATATGAAAATACATGTACACAATAGTGAAAGAATTATAGTTTTATGAAATACCCACATACTTCCTTCTCTCACTGTTTCTTTTATTAAACTTGATTCACTTGAAATGTGATTGAACTTAGTTAACATCTTCTTTCCTATCATGATATTTGTCAATTTGGAAGATTCTCTCAAGATGCGAATAAAATGAATGATGGTTTCGTACATAGAGTTCAATATATCTCTTTTCATCCCTCTGCAGTTTCTGGGAGAAAATATGTTTGTAGGTTTTTTTTTTTTTAAACAAACTTGCTGTATAAAATACAAAGGTATGTACGTTTTCATGTCATGTCAACTATGCAGGTGTACTGTCATACATGTCAAACTATTCAGTTTTGTTGTTATTCCCATCAAAGTAATTAGTGGTCAGGACCTCAATCTAGAAAAGAGCTCTGGATAAGGGTTTATTCAGCATTTTGGGGTAGAGCTTGGAATATGGTGGTTTTAAGAGCATTATCATATGCCATTTACCAAACTGCCATATACCAAGCTGAAATTTGGGATAAAACATGAAAAAAGTGGGGTCAAAGGTCACAAATGAAGAAAATTTTGAAAAACAGGTGATAATCATAAAACTTGGAATAACTTTGCCACTTTTCCGTAGATCTCTCAAATTTAATATGCACGTGAAATATATTACAGGCTATTGATCATTTGTATACTTGAGTGAAAGGTAACTTGTGTCAATATACATGACAGAGGAATTTGCAGATTGAATGAAATTATGAAAAAAATGCAAATGTTGAAAAAGTGAAAGAAAGTGGGAGAAATTAGTATTTTTATACTTTAATCTATGTTTTTGTGTTTTGGAAGGTTTCAGATTGGAAGGCCCTGATTAAATAAATACAAGTTGTTAGTCATCATGCTTTAATTGACCAATAATGAGCCCAAGGTCATCAAAATGAACTGAACATGCATATGGTTGCATTGTCCCCTCCAAAAATGTCTCAAATTATCTTTCCTCTCAAAGCTGATCATGAATTATGTACATATGCTGGCTGAAAAATAGGACAAGGTCATTCTGGAAATGCTGTATAATAATTCCAAATTTGTTTCTTGACCTTCAAAATGAAGAGAGTCATACCATATGTGGATATCATATACAAAGTGTGAAGTTTATTCTCAGAATCAAAAGGTGTTGATATTGTTTATTTGACCATTTCAGGCTCATGAGCTTACACTGTTACAGTGCACTGCCTCATCTGTGGGGAGCATCACATATTTCTGTCCAGGGGAATGGGCCACATGTTTGCACCTCTGAATAACAGTACAGTGGTACCAGTCTTGAGAGACCCCTCCCATGAGAAACCACATATCTCTTTAAGACCGTGCTCTCAGAACACTGTGCTGTCTCTTCCATATTATTATACTTCTTATGAAAGACCACCTGTTTTGAAAGACCACATTTTGACCTGCCCTAGGGGCGGTCTCTCAAGACAGGGACCACTATATTCAATGTATCGATTTCATGAGCAGGAGCAAGTATGATAAGCATAAAGCCAAGTGTAGTTTGTATGGGATCTACTTTACTGGCCTCTTGGTTGAATTGACTCCATCCCTTCATCCCTTCTTTGGCCTTTCCTCCTTTCTCTTCATTGTAAAAAAAAAAAAAATCATGGACTCAGCTTCAGTCACTGATGTTACCTGTGATGGGTCATAAAACCCATCCACCATAATCTGTTCATTGAATACGGGTTCTGTAATTCCTACATTGTTTGGAGGTACTAAGAGATTCATGACATTAGGCACACATAGAGTGTCTTCCTGCAGTAGCTTTAGGTCTTTAAAAATCCTGGTGTCAGCTGCAGGCCCATGTTGTCAAGCAGTCATCTGGGTGGCATGAAAAATATCCTTTCCATCTAGATTAGAATACAAAATGTCTGTGTTATCAGTAGAAAAGTGGACAAAACGACCTGGAACTAGGTTAGTTGGAACTATACCTCCATTTGCAGGGTCCATGGAAGATAAAACGACATGTGCATGAGGACGTACCAATGTGGAGGATATTTTTGTAGTTGATGATGTGACCAGCTTTCTGGAACAAGCCTACAAGTTTCTTGGACCGTGTAGTTTGATGTAGAGAACAGCCTAGACTGACATGCTTTGGTGTCCACTTATTGCCCCAGACACACCAAAGACAATATCCTGACCAACACTCAAGATTCTGTCAGTTATAGTGATGTCATTAGCAGAGTTGCTCACAACCATGTTATCAAGAACAGGCTGGCCACCATATGGCACGGTAAGGCACGTGAGCAGACTTTCAGGGACAGAAGCTAATGTATCATCTTTCGTGGCACTGGCACCTCTGTAAGATGTGTGCTCATGTATATCTGCTCCGAGCTTTAGAGCAGCATGTACAATAGACACGAAATTATCATCCTTTGCTTTAAATATGGGACCGGTATCGTCACTGTTCTCGAAGGCCGCTGTAGATCTCAAGAAGTGGGCAACTTTTTTGGGACCATGAGAGTTTGTTTGTTTGCATCACAAAACTTTTTTAGAAGATGAAACTCATAGACTGTCCCCACAATGGATTCCAATAGGAGACATTCATATTTAACTGCGATCCTGCTCACTTCCTGTGTTGCCGGGGCAACAGACTGATGCTTCCTCCATGATCAGGGCAGATTTGTATTATATACTACATAAACATCCATAAATAACACATTTTCAACCAAAAGAGAGCCTATGTCTAATCAATTTAGGCATCCTTTATGTTTCAAATATATGTTAACACATTTTCTTAAGATTATTCTGTGTTCGCGTTGTTTATTTTATTGAGAAAGTACTTTTGACCATGCTAAATACATATGGATCTGCCCTGATGCAGGTGGCTCCCTCTTTTGCTCAATAGGTGCTAGAGTAGGACCGCATTTAGATATGAATATGTCCTGTTTCTCCTTGAAAGATGACCTTCTGCTTACAAATGAAGGAGTCAAGGTATCCCCTGTCTCATCTATAAGTTCACAGTATCTATTCCACGCTTCATTTAATTCAAGGATGTGACCCTTTTCTGCTGATTGCCAAAGCTCCCTACAGAGTGGCACCACTTTTTTTCTGCTGTATCTATTGCTTTGGCTGTCTGTTTCATGAATGATGTATAACAGCACAAATGATATTTGCATTTGACTGCCATTAGATCATTACAGTCTGCTAAATCAGTGCTCAGGTTTGTGTCAAATTTTACTGCTTCTTTGATCTTCTTGCTAGTGTCCTCCGAGGCTACAGAACGCAACACTTATGTCTTAGATGTTAGCAAAAATGCAAAATGCCATGTTGAAAGGCTTTGTGGAGCAGCAAAGGTTCACAGAAGTACTTTCAGAACTGAAGCTGGCCCATGAAGTAGTTGAATGTGATTTTAGTCTGGCAATTTTGTTACCCCTCGGCCTTTTGGCCAGAGGGGTATTGTCATCACCTACGCGTCCATCCATCCATGCCTTGTTAACACCATATCTCCAAAAATACTCACTTTACAGAGACTAAATTTTCATCACAGGGGGCCATTGAGGTGTTCCAGGTGCCTATCGAAAAATAGGTCACATATTTAGGTCACAGTACTACATTAAAGAAAAAAATGGTGTTAACACAATATCTAAGAAGGTATTGAATGTAGCTTCATCAATTATGTATGACATTCGGTCCTAAGGATGCCTCAGGTACCTATTGAAAACTAGGTCACTGGGTCACATATTTAGGTCACAGTGCTGCATTGAAGAAAAATGGGGGTACCATGATATCTTCAAATATTAAATTACTCATTGTAGTTGCACCAATTATTTATGACAGTTGGTCCTAAAGCTGCCTCAGACACCAAGTGAAAACTAGGTCACTGGGTCACATATTTAGGTCACAGTGCTGCATTGAAGAAAAATGGCCTTGCCATGGTATCTCTGCTCATTGCATTTGCAGCAAAGCTTTGTCATTAGGTCAAACCAAAGTAACCTTGACCTTCTGGAGGGGTATTATCATCACCTATGCATCTATCCATCTGTCTGTCCATCTGTCCTAGTTGAGGGGTTTTAAGTCACTGATCGGCTTCTAGTTTTTACCTTGACCTTCCAGAGGGGTATTGTCGTCACCTATGTGTCCGTCCATCTATCCCAGCTGAGGGGTTTTCGGTCACTGATGGGCTTCTAGTTTTTACCTGTAAACAGCTATAAGACCATTTGTGCCAGATATGGGAGCCATGTGATACAACAGCTGCTGATAAGATCCTGTCTATTACATCTCTGTGTTTTACATCACAGAGTTTGTTCCATCTTGCAGCATAATCCTGCAATGTTTTCACTCCCCGTTGACCCCCACTGATTAGTTTTTCCTTTGTGTTTTCTTGGCATAATATGCACATTGAAAACACTGGACATGCTGGTCTTTTGAAACAGGAAACACTTTTCATCATAGATTGACTGTTTTCTACTTACTGCCATTGAGCTTGCATAAGAAAATGCTCCACCCCAGCAACTGGACAAGGTATACAGTATTTTTGGGTGGAAAACAGAAGAAAAAGGAACCAAAAAGAAAGGACAAAAAGGAAGAAAAAGAGGATACTGAGAAGATAAAAGAAACAGAACCAATGGAAACCAAATTAAACACATATAGGATCAAGAGTCCAACGGAAATTTAGGAAGCCATAGCACCTAACCTGGTAGACATACCTGGAACATAGAACCAAAAAAAAAAGTACAAATCTAATTTGTTGGTAATAATGATTACCACTAGAGAAGAGCAAGTTTGTGGGGCATAAGCAGATACACAACTAGAAAAGACAAATCAAGTCAAGCGACAAAAAAAGTTTTTTGGAGCTCTCGAAAACAACCTGTCACTGGAAATGATTATCATCCTGTATGCACATGTAACATTTCAAGTTCACGCCTCATTTGCAAATGCTGTACAGTCTACTGAGTGAAAGGGGAGAATGATGGCCTTCTTTCAGAAAGTTATAGTAATTAGTCATGGTCTCTGATATCACCTGTGTCCCCATTTCACGTATACCAGGGGCACGGAAATTGACAGAGGGGGATTAAAAGGTTTACTGGGTACACATGACCAGTCAGACCCACTCGTGTCAATTTTATCCTCGAAAGGAACATTCTTTTCAGACCATGGCAACATCATTGCCGTGATTTTCCAAATAAATACCACTTCAGGGTTATGGCCAAACTGAAGATTCACTATAAGACCACATGCATAGGTGTTGACCTCAAAATATGTGAATGACCTTGACCTTCATGACATTACCCATGTGAGCTGTTTAGGTTTCATCTTTTTGGAGCTTCAAAATGTTCCAATTTACCATTTCCATCATATCTTTCTTAATCATTTGGTTATATGCGTAAAAATTGCACCCATGCTGTTTTTCATCATTTTGAAGGTCAAATATGCAAATTTGACTTGGTATACAGCATTTTCGGAACCAGCATGTCCAAATTGTGTTAAAACCATTGGATATCAAGGTCTACCCAAAAATACCTTATAAAACCACTTTTTCTGAAAATGGAGCTAAACTATAGATAGAATTTTAAAGATTTAATTTCACTGTCTGAAAACAACAACCAGTCTTGGTTTGCAAAACCTAAAAAAAGTCCTGGAAAGAAGTATTAGTGGTCCATAGGAAGGCAGCCTTTGCTGCACTTAAACCTTTCCACGTTAAACTGCCCAAAACTTGCTGGTGGTCAAATGTCCTCTGCTTAAGTGTTTTCAACTAATTTCAACAATAGTGAAAAACAAGTTGATTGAGAATTCTAGCTGAGACCAATCAAGAAAACTTGACCCAGGTCAACAGTTTTCCTTGGCATGGGTTATGCACTTAGTGCCCAACCCATGCCAAGGAAAGCTGTTCACTCAGTCTTAATTCAAGGGGGAAATGGTTAATACAGATCATTCCATAACATGGTTATAAGTTGGGCGAAAAACTGTCCCATGAAGTGGGGCCGTGGCCTATTCTCACTTACAATTCCACACAACTGTGTCTGCATGGAAAATGCCCTCAAAGAAAGCACACATTCTAAATTTTGCTATTATAACTTTATATGACACAGTTTATAATCTGTTAATTTATGTTCTTCATTTGCAGCCTGTAGGTCACTTCCACAATACCCTCCTTGTGCAGGGTTCAGGCTCCAGACGCTACATCCTCATCCCAAAACAAGAGTGCTTTGAAGTCTGTCAAACACATGACGTGACATTGCAGCCAAAAGAAATGTGTAAGTTTTGTTTTGGATAGCTGATGTGGTAATGTATCCCTAACATCTTTTATGTAAAAAACTGGTCTTTGAATTAGGTTAAGATTTGATATTAGGGATCCTCATCAATGTCTGTGTTGTGCATAAATTTTTAAATATTCATATGTAATTTCTGCATTTTTGGGGGGTAAATCTGAAAAATCTTGTGCTCCAAAATGAGTAGGTGCTGCGTGTTTCCAAGTCTCCTGTATGTCCCTTGGGCCCTCATGCATCATATTGATGTATGCTTGGTTAGCCCCAAATTTTGCTTTCAGCCAAGTAAGTTACTTTAAGTGCTGTAAAATGTCTGCTTTCTGAAAGCAACAAACCAGAACTTTTGTTGTATGCGTGTTAATAATGTTTCTGGTGATGTTATTTGTTCAAACGAACAGTCATTTAAACAGGAAGGGATCTAATAGCAATGTATCAGCTTGTCCCATTAAAAATTACCAGCAAGTATCTGATGTCATAAACGTAGTTTACTTCTTTTGTTTTTTTCTCATAAAAGATCAGTGTGCGAGATACTGTTTATGTGAGTATTTTGCATATTCCGTCACATATGATCAATAAATGATCATTTTCCTCCAGAAAAAAATTG
Source organism: Hermodice carunculata (assembly GCA_964020975.1). NCBI lineage: Eukaryota > Metazoa > Annelida > Polychaeta > Eunicida > Amphinomidae > Hermodice > Hermodice carunculata. The sequence goes on along the minus strand of OZ026612.1, from coordinate 90,068,068 downwards.
ATAACCAGGTATATATGTACACACTAACTCTGGTGAACAGTAAGACTTCCTGTGGCAAATATCTGCTCTTTAGGGAGCTTATTGAACAGGTCATAAATTGGAACTCCAAATGGGATATTGAGATATGATATGGTCCTGGCAGAGAGGGATGATAAAACTCAGTACATATTTATAGATGTTGGAAAATAACAGAGATATGTCACAGTGCTAAAGTACACAAAATGTTTTACACTTGTGGGTTTCAAGACTATCAAAAGACATCCTTACATATAACTCAGCAGCTAGAAATTTACAATTTTTTTGAAGGATTTTCATGCTATATTGTAATAAAGTGTAAAGGCATATGAGAGTGTGTCTTCATTAGGCTTTCTTCAGGGAGTTATTTAATTTTATTGTATTTTGACTGCTAATGAGTAAAGAATGTCATCAAGGACAAGCTTTCTTTGATGCTCTGTGATTGCAATGTGCTCAGAGTACATCAAAGAAAGCTGTTGCCAGACCCCCAGAGGGTTAAAATGTTTAATGCAGGCTTCGGCATGATATACGTTGGTTGATGGAATTGCATCACTCAGCATGATCGTGTCTTTCATGTGTTTCAGTATACTACAACGACCATGTGTGGCGGGTGGACTCCATACCAGTCATGGTCGGCCATGAGATTCCAGATCCTAGCATTGTTTTGTACTATACATTTTATGGATGAATCAACTCTAAGGGATGCAGCTCATTGAAAGGCCTTTTGGCGAACATTTGTGTACCGTCTCACTGAGAATTAATGGTACAGGACTCAATTTTGTATTTTTATATAGGCCTGAACTACATATAATTTTCATCACTCTTTTGATAAAAAGTCTTTTATATTGGGAATGAGTATACTGTATCATATACTGGGCAGCAATGATTTAGATGTCAAATTTGTTATCTCTGTCTGTTATGGCATTTGAATTCATACCTACCTCCATGGAACTTTTTTTAAAGAATGGAGCTTTGGCACATTGGAAATATGTGTTTCCTGTTTTGGACCAGGTGGTTGGTGCTGGAGGTTGGTGGTTTGAGAACCTGCCATTGGGTGGTCACAAAACAAATGAACAAATTGCATCCTTTTTTGCATCTGCCCCCCACCCCCTTTTTTTGCTTTTTACTCAAAAAGTACTAAAAATTTTTTTTCCAAATTTTTACCATTGTTTGAAAACAGTCTAAACTGTTATTATTAAAAAAAGTAAGTCTGAACTCGAGTTTCATGGACTGAAAATTTCCTAGGCACTTCAGACAGTCACCAGGGATGATGCTGCAGAGCATACGTAATCTAATTGACTATATGTAGTATGGACAATAAACAAATGACTTCAAAACATGAGTACATGTATATGCCTTAGTCTCTATATTTAGACTGACAATTTCTATAACATGTACATATAGACACACACCTTGGAGTAGTCAGCAAAGCTAATTTTCAGAGGGAAATTATATTCTGAGAAGTCCGTTTTTATTTTAGAGAACTAGTCAGTCCAGCTGAGCTTTTGTGACAGGTTGGATCCCCCAGGTCGTGGAAGGTCTTTAACCAGTTACTCTTAAATAGGTGTCACTTCTGTGATGTTTGGGGGTTGTTTTTTTTTGGGGGGGGGGGGGGAGATCTTAAACATATTTCTTCTCAGAAACCACTTTGGGTAGGTGCTTTGATAGATACAGACACATCTTGGAGCCCCAAGTGTTTCATTTGATCAGATGGATTGTCTTGACCTATTAAATTTTCAAGGTAACTGGCAGTTTAATGAATATTTTTTGTGTAATAACTTAGGAACTATAATTTGAGCTAAGACTTCATCACAGTGCTATGTAAATGCAAAGTTTTGGTTTAGAAGTGAGTAACTTTATCTTAAAGCCTGAGGGCAACTTATATATTGAAGTGGATTTGATGATTTTGTGTGAAAGTTTGAGGGCAACTTATTTATTGAAGTGGATTTGAGGATCTAATGTCAAAGTCTGAGGGCATCTTATTAAAGTGGATTTGAATGAGCTGTCTACAATCTGACTGCATACATATACTGCCAGAAGAGGGACATACATGTACATGTCTAGTTGTCTTATTATTGAAACAGTAATTCAACCCCAAATGGTTAAGGGCAATGTCAGTTGACCATAACAGTGTCACCAAACTATCACTTATGCCAGGAGTAAAGTCTGTTGATCCAAGGTCAGCCAATCACATGCCTGCCAGTTTTTATGTTAAATTCAGGAAATGTTCAATAACAATACAATTAGCAAATCCAGTATAGGAATCCTAGTGTCAATATGTGTACATGTTGTCTCCAAAATTGTTAGCTGGACCCTCTTCAAACTTCCAGGAATGTGCTTTGTATCAACAATATTGTAATTTTTCATAAATAATTATATTATTTTGGGGTAAAAATGCCAAAAGGAACTGGTCAATTGGTGTGCAATTACACATCTAAGGAACCATAGTCTTAATTTATCTATAAGTGACTGTGACCTTATGTCCAAGGTCCCAAAATGATTTTAGTCTATTTCTTGGTCTGCTGACTTGTCAGCTGAGCTTATAAGATGGGTCTGTATCTGTCCATGCATCTTCTGTCCACAATAGACCTGTTCATATGGAGTTGTCCCAAACTATTCAGCACCGTAATTAATTATGCATTCTATTGTTGGCTTGATTGTCCAATCAGCAAGAGACTGAGTCTGGCCCACCTTCATGTTTACAATGGATGCCATGGCTAACGCTAGTGATTACAGCATGGATTGTACTGAGCAGTGCAAATCTTTTACCTAATGTGTCACATCAGTGGTGAAACTTGCATTTTTAGTTGCCTGACAGTTTGATTTTTCATTAAATCCAAGCTCATCCTGTGTTTTACTTTCTCGTGCTTCCACATGTAATCCAGCCAGCGCAGTCGAGCAGAAAATGTAAACAAAGCAGGGTGCTTTCCCAAAGTCAACCAAATAAACCTGAGTCCTATGAACTCGTCTATTACATTTTTGACTTTTCCAAAAGTGTTTGCCAGATCCACTTGAAGCTTGGTGAGGATCTAAATGGAGTGGGTCAGTCCCAAATTTGTTCAATTGTCACAGTCAATAGATTTTAGGATTGGGGGGGGGGGGGGGGGGGGGGGGGGCTTTTTTTGGCAAAATCAAACATTTTCTTGAAAACCACTGGGCCAATTGCTTTGAAATTGCAAAGGGACACATCTGGATAATCCTGGACTTTAATCTGTTCAACAGGGTTCCTGTGATGTAAATTTTTTGCTTGCACATTTTTATGTTTTTGCTGTTTTTGGCTTCTCCAAAGCTGCCTAGCAGTTTGTTCTGAAACGTAGTGTAAATGTAGCCCCTGGCAGGGTCCAACAAAGGTTTTCACAAGGTGGTTATACTTTGGATTCCTGATTTTTGTGAATTTTTCAATTCAGTTCCTTGTTGCTGAATGCATACATTCCTATTCATTACTGATTTGTAATTCAACAGGGATTGCACTGGTAATTCACATTTTTGACTTGCAATATTAATTCACATTTTTTACTCCAAAGCTGTGAGCCAGCCTCACTTCAAACTCGTTGGGGAGGTACCTTGAGTGGGTCTCCACCAAGTATAAATGGTCAGGATCCAATAATTTGTAGATTTAATTTGTTTCTTTTTTTTTTTTTTTTTGCCAAAACCTTGAAAAAACTCCAATAAAACCACTTGGCTAATTGCTTTGGAACTGCATAGAAACACTTTTGGGGACCTCTTAACTTAATTTGTTCACCAGGGAGTCCTGTAATTCTTTTTGTATTTTTATTGTTTTTTTTTTTTTGGTAACAAATTTTTCTGTGCTTTCACTTTTTTGACATCTTCCAAACTGTTTCTTGAAATGTCTATAAACTTAGCGCAAATGTAGCTGGACTCATTCTCCAAGGAAATTTGTTCACTACATGGTGCTGCTGACATTTTCTGACTCTGAGCAAATTATCAACATTATGAACATTTGCCTTGTTACAATAGGGATATGTAGTGGCCAATCTGACATATTGGCTCCTAACTTGGTAATGGTGGATCCTAGGCCCATGGTTACTATTAACACAGATAGGACAACAGTACCCTTCAGGTATCTTTTGGTGTTGCTTATTTTGAGCTGGCATAACCATGAAAGGTCAAGCTGACATTATCTTATGTCTCTGTAATGGTGGATCCTAGGCCTGTGATTGCTATAAAACACTTTTAGGAAACTTCCTATGTTATTTAATGTTAATTTTGGTCTTGGGTGACTTTGAAGGGCCAAACTGACATTCTGCTTTATATCGTAGTAATGAAGGATGAATAAATGAATAAATGCCTGAAATTTTTTGTAATTTCAGTATTATTAAGCATACTACCTGCTTGACCACCATTCCTAGACCTCTGTGTCTGGGCATAACCCCCAAGAAAATTTAGTTGAATTCACTCACTGAACTGTCCCGTGGCGCCATCTCTCTGTTCCTATGGATCCGGTGGTGACTCCCAGTGCACATGCTCTCCAATTGTCCTTCCTCTTATGGTGAGTGGTCAGTTGATGTCAGCTGTGAGAAAGGAAGTAGGTTGTTCGGGTCGGCGTCTGTGGTGGTGGAGAGATAAGTATACTTACTAATATCAAAATTACTGAAAATTTCACATATTCATTACGTAACATTACCTCTCGACCACTATTGCCAATCTGCAGACACAAAGGTGGAAGATGTAATGTTACTGGCATACTGACCACAATTAAGAAAAGCCAGGACCAACAACAGCCTGGGGGGGGGGGACCAATAGTCCATGTGAGGAGGCAAAGTCTGAAGGGAAAACCTTAGAGGTGCATGGACTTCAGGCCACCAACAGCAGAATCCTGGCAGAAACCCTCCTTACCCACCAGCATGGGACCACACTGGGCCCCCTGGAACTTGCCTGCCAACATGATAGCTGTCCACCACATGGGTAGACACTGTCTGTTTCTAGTCCTCCAGACCTGGAGATCTGACAGGACCTAGTCGAAAAACTTGGAGGGGGGGTGTGCTTGGGGGCTGGTATATGGTTCCACAGGGCACCAATTACCTGGGTCGACCAGCTCTATTAGACCAGGACAGCAGGGATGACTGTTTGATGCAAGCCCAAGATTAGGTCAATTTATTTAGAAGGCCCATGGAGAAGTGCGCTGACCTATAGACTGCATCAAGTCTAAACCACAAGGGTGCGATAAACTGGAACACGGTGGCTGCCAGATGAGACTTGGAGAATGTAACAAACAAGTGTCAGGAACCTAAGCAAAGGAGCCTGCTATGCCTGCAAAGGCACATATAGCCTCCTCTAGAACTATCAAGTCATGCAAGTAGTGCTCGGCCAAAGTCCTAGATGATCGTCAGCGGCAGGCCAGAAGAATGTTGACCACAGCGAGGTTCCACAAGGTGTGCCGGGAGGCATTTAAGAGGCACTGAGATAAGCTCCAGGGCACCAGGCCTCTGCAGAGCAGTCTTGTAGGGGTTAAGGATTGTCTTCTTAATCCACAAAGAGATTGTGTTTCTGCAGACTTGCTCCTTATGAAGGTTACTGAGGGGTAAAAAGAGGACAGATCTCTGACCCCTAGCACCATCAGAGTGTGAAAGGTTCTCAGATCTCTCAGAGGACACAAGGCTTTTTCCACTGAGCCGTATCTATGGCATGGAGGGTAAAACCCTTGGAGGTCATAGCCAGATCTCGTGCTATTTGGCGCTTTGCAAGGAAGCCAAAGTTAGGCCTCAGTGTCACCTTGGAGAGGTCAGGCGACCATTGGATTTGGTCATGTACTAAAGCATGGATGTGGCTTCTATGAGCCCCTGAAGCAAGTGTTGACAGAAAACAAGTTTTCCACATCCATAATTTGAGGTCCACACATCGGGAGTCCTCAAGGCACTCAGAGGGTCAACTCTTCAACATGACCAAGACTTATGGAAGGTCCCAACATGGTAGTACCTGCCTGTCCAGAGGTCTCTTAGTGTAGAAGCACACGATGAGCACCGACAAATAAGGATCACACCAAATGTGAATCTAGGATCTTCATGAGGGTTGAGGAGATGGCTGATTAAAATGCTTCCACAGTTTTTGAGCTCTTGGCAAGGACTTCCCAGAGCAGGAAGTAAGCAATATCCACAATGGGTGGAGACCCAAGATGCATTCCCCGACCAGCACACCAATCTGAAAACACTTTCCAACAAGCTGAGTAAACCATCAGAGAAGAGGATCGAAGCCTGCCTCTGGCAATGCTATCTGCAACCGATTCCAAGAAACCTCTGTCTGTGCTGTGCAACAAATGCCAAGCATGGAGGTTAAGCCCTTGAGGGTTCCTGTGGAACACAGTTGACCACGGTTGCATCAGAAGTTTCTGCCATGCTGGTAAATGTAGCTGGGGCTAGATGCTCAATTCCAAGAGGTTGATTGATCAATCTGCCATCAGCCACCAGGGGGCAACCAGGATCAAACTGCAGCCATGTGACCAAACGGGAGTGTCCTGAACTGGCATACTTGGCCCAAGAATTCAAACTGCAGATACTTTCGAGAAGTCTCCATGATAGGCACATGGAAGAATGCATCCTTGAGATATAGTGACATCATCCATGCCATGGGCCTCAGGGCCACTGCTACTGACCGGGGGGTCTCCATCCTGAAGGACAGGATTACCAAGAAGGTGTTCAGCCTCAACAGGTCTATCACTGGATGCCAACCTCTGTCCCACTTGGGGACAAGGAAGAGTAGGCTGTAGAAACCATGAGAACCATGGTTCTCGGCCTGCTCTATGGCCCATTTGCTCCAAATCTTCTGAACCACTTCTGGGAATGCTGATGCTTTGGCTTCCCCTTTGGGTGGTAAAAACCACTTGGGTTTGCAGCTTGATGGAGACCTGTCTTTGCCGAAAGGCAGTGAAAAGCCATGTCTCAGGATATATAAGACGGAAGAATCGTCTGTAATGGACTCCCTTCAATGTGTGCAAAAAGTGGAAAATTAAGCAGCTGTCAATTGAGTGCTCTGAGGAAATGGAAGCTGTGGCAGAGAGCAATCCTGAGTCTTGATGATCCAGCATATGCCAGAGTCAGGACCCCTGAGGCTTACCCGAAGTCTTGGCTTTGCTGAAGCACATGCCCTTCTCTGATCGCTGCCTGCTCTTCCCAGGGTGTCGTGACACTGAAGTTGATGTGGGAGGGACCTCAAGGCATCCAAGGAGACATCAGAATACAACACCATAAGGACATATCCCCTGGCATCATCTTAGGGTCTCTTATAGGGCTCAGCAGATGCAATATAGGACTTTGCCTGCCAAGCATCAAACTCCTCCCAATCCAAGTCCATTGGCAGTGAATGGCATGGGAAAATCTGCTCAGGCACAGAGTACCATCATCCCTGGACATCGGGCTTCTGGAGGAATCTATCTTGCCAAAGGTAGCCAGATTTCAGCTGCTCAATCTACACAGAACCCCTGGGCAGTGAGTCTTGGCTGTGACCTAGTTGAAAAACTCAGCTGCACAGGGCAAGAATGAAATAGGGGTCTTGTGATGCGTATCCTCCAATGACATACCCCAGCAGGACAGCGTGACAGCCCCCTCTCTCCTCCTTGGGTGGGACCAATGCCTGGTCTCCGACCAAGCTCTGATTAAGGGTTTTGAGGTGATCAAAACCTGTGGCAGAGCGGGAGTGGTATCCATGGGTGGGGAAGCAGGTTCCACACACTCCACGCTAGACATTTGGCAGGGCAGTTCAGAGCATGAGTGGCATGGTGGTTGACAGGTCAACTGGGCCCTGGCCTGCTGACAGATAAATCCAACTGCAGAAGTTCCTCCTCCTTAGTGTCAAGGTCCGAAGACTCAGGACTTGCAAGGGGAGCCATGCAGGAGCTAAGGGCTCACTAACAGCAGAAGGCACTGCTACAGACTTGGGTGCATTCTTTCTAACTCCAGCTTGCCTGGACTTATGAGCCAAGCTCTCGAAACCGGGAGCTGGGTAAGTCTGTTCTGGCTTCAGGGGTCCGGGATGCTCAGACTTATGATCTGAGCTCTGGGACTGGTCGAGCTTCTGGGATGCCCAGACAACAACCCGTATGTTCCCACCCTGGCATCACCTGCTTACAGGGTTAAGATTCTGAGCACTTGACTCATAGAGCCAAGATCTTGAGAGCTTTAACCTGAGTTTTGCTGTACTCTTCAAAGGGGACATGGAAGAGACAGGCTGAGGGGGACAATCAGTGCAGGCAACATATCAGCTTGCAATTGCGTACCCCCAGCCATACACTCCAAGGCATGGGCAGCCCTTGGGTCAGTGGCCAGAGGTGCACTGGTCGTTTGGGGTGAGCTGGACACTCATGACCTCCTGAAGGATATCTCCTGCTGCCCTGCTTGCAACTACATTGCTTCTTCTCCTTACTCCCCTGGGGGCTTTCAATTGTAGAGATGGCAGCCACCTGAGTCTGTGAGCGAGCCATGTGGGTTTATCTTTGCTTTTCCAGTAGTGTTGTAGGTGAGAACTCAAGAAATCCAAAGCTTGGCAATTGGCAGCTATGTCTTGCTGCCTGTGCCTTGCTCTGCCACTCTTTCTCCTTGCCTGCTCACAGAGCAGCCATTTGTCTTCTCGGCAGTCAGCACAGTATTTGCATGTATGTTCACGAGAACACAAAAGACCAAACTGTTGACAACAACCAAAGCAATGTTGGTGATCGCCCAGGCTGCCATATAGTGGTTCCGTGAGTCTGGCTTTTGCCCTCTTTCCATCGAGGATGTGGGCAATGTGGTCACTGGATCAACACCTATGGCTGGTGTGCATGGTCTTCCCACTCTGTGATCTGAACACAGGTGCAAATATGACGACTATCAATATTGCATATAGATTCATCGTTTTTAATGATATAATTTTTGCATAACTTATAAATCCTTTATAGGATGATTATTTATTTTGTTATTGACTAAGTTTGTCACATACTTCTCATTAACTTAAACAGGTGTCTTGTACCTTATACACAATTGACTTACTTCAATATTGGTATGGGAAATTTATATGGAGGGTTTTAGGAAAGGAATCTCATGAATTGTTTCATTGTATCTTTCTGGTGTTACAGAAGTTCTTGGTTTCTCATTTTGTTGAGTTTGATGATATGGAAAATTTCTAAAGTAAACAGGCACCATTTTATTGGACCCCAGGTCCTTGGTAACTAACACAACTTTGAAACTATATTTGGGATTTCTTTTTGGTGTTGTTAATCCTGATCTTGAGTGACCTTAAAAGACCCAACTGACATATTGGCTTTTACCTCGGTTAACAGTGGGTCTCTTTTATAGTATAAAAATGACTACTTTTACACTTCATGTAAAGGATGACATCGCAAATAGTCAATCTGTAATCTTGACATAATTCTCAAGGTTAAAGGTTAACTGGTGAATTTCATATACATGATGATAAATCCGGAAATATTTGAGCTGGGATTTTTGTAGTACAAATTATGATGGTCCTCTCTTAGGGACAGGTTGATTCTTACATGGGGGACCTTGACTTACTTGCCATCATACGAATTTAGCGGTCATGTGATAACTCACTATTTGACTGTAGACATGGAAATCGCCCACAATGATGGACCTCTATAAGCTCCAGGTTGAGATTTTACCAGGGTTATTGTGACCAAATTCCCATTACAGGGTCACTTTTATGAATTGGAGTTGAGGTAATAGATTGAGGACCGTTTGACTTAACGCTTTCATATGGGATCCAAGGAGGGTCCTTTATAAGGACTAGGTGTGCATCACATATGGATGCTTGTGACTTGAATGTTAAGTTACAGGCAACTATTAAAACTTTAACCAGATCCAAATTTGAAAACAACATTAGTAAATGACTTCGATATAGTCCTTGATGATGGTCCTTTATAAAGGCAAAGGTATGATAACATATTAGTGTATTTGATACCCAAAGTCATCTGATAAATTGAGTGAATTTGAATAATCTACTGGTCAGCTACATAGTCTCTAGAGGGAAGCCACAGATTGCCTTTATGTGAAGTCATCGAAATGGGTCAACATCTGTATATTTCGCTGTACATACATATGTATTCACATATAACTATCATTTATTGCAGCAACTCTCAGTCCATGTATGCTAGGTCCGCTGAGCACAGGACTATTAGTATAGTTCGTTTATTTATGGATTGAATCACGTGTTCATCCTGATACATCCTTTCAACATAAAGTGAAAGAATGTTTCCCTGTCTACCTGCCATTTGACAAGAAGGTGAAATTTGCATGATGGGCATGCCTTTACCTGGGTTTCTTGTGAATTTCTTCGCCCCCAGTCCATCTTTAACCTTCTGCGAGAGCCTGTTAAAATTGATTTAGCTCCTCCAATAGAAAATTCGAGTCAGAATATGTTACTCTCAGTAATTTCAGGTTATATTTTGAGCTTTTACTTCAGCCCACCTTAAATCACGTTTCATGATCTCTGGAATGGTCAGGACAGGTAGAGTTCTGACTCTGAGAGTTTCTGTGTGGTCAGCAAATGGTGAGTTGGTGACTCGGGATGAGCCGTGGTGAACATGGGAGTGGAGTATGTTCATAGATCTCAAACACCTGTTTTATGTAAGTAATGGTTCATTGAAAATAATCTGATACATTAAAATGTCACATGCTAAAAGGTCTCATACAAAGATGTGATCTAAAAAGTTCAACTGGTATACATTTCAATTTTGGTAGGCCTAATCATGAATGTTAGGTGTAGACTTATTCTTTATAAAAGTAGTTTCGTTATATTTATGTGATGTGGGCCACATTTTTAGCAGGCCTATTAACAAAAGGGCATCATATTCGCTTTATTCCGTAACACATCAGCTCGGGATGTTTGTATCGGAAATGCAAACATGGTGCCGCCAGTCAGCAGAATGACTTGTCCGGGGATTAATGACACGGAAACAGGTATTGCGCTGGTTCCCCGCTGATGACCCGATTTTATAAAGGCTTATAAAGCCTAAAACTTCCTTTTTTCAATTTCACCTTTTATGAATATGATGTGCTCCTATCACAAATGAATTTGCTATAATGATTTAGAACTATGTAGTTTTTCAGTGAATGGTACGGAGTAGGACTTTGCTCTGAGAGTATCGGACTTGATAGTGTTCAAACAGTACTTGGGCTTACAGATTTAGGTTTGCTAAATTTCTCTTTGTATTAAATACGTCATCTCTTTGTTTTTCCTTTTACATGTTTCTGGCATCATACACTGAAGAAATACCGCCACAGAGCCCATATAAACTCAATTAAACCTACATATTCCGAAGATTATGTGAGAAAACGTCATTAAAATTTGACGGGAACAAAAGAGAGACTACACATTTTTTACGTCTCTGTCATTTTATCAAAACGATTTTGAAATTTTTTGTTCACTCTAATTGATTTTTTCAGTCCTAACAGGGAATTACCCTTCAGCTTTTTAATTCATCTGATTTTTTTTTTCAAAATGAAAGGCTTAATAAAAGGCGATAAGCTCATTTTTTACAAATTCTATACCTTATACCACATATGATAACGGTTTAGGAAAACAATGCTTATGTAACACTACCCTGTCAGAAGGTTCCCTGTATAACAAATAATATATGTGATCAAAAACAGACATTCTGTTTTCTCAAGACTCATTACTTCTTTCTGCATAAATTTTGTCCGATTTTTTTTCGAGACCATTATAACTTACCTTCCAAAATTTTGCATGGCCTTAGGAATGTAACTGAAATTCATCCTGTGATTTGGAATCATGATATATTCAAAAGTATGCATATAATACAGGCAATTAATATTCTAAATCTTCCATATCTTTAAACCATTTAAGGTGAAAATGTCAATCTTAGTTCAGTTCACAGGTTTATTGTATAGACGCATCCAATAAAAAGAAAATGAAAGTTTGAGAAATTAAATACTAACTAGAACAGGCTAATTTTCCGACAGAAAATCAAATATCTCCCCATGCGCCCTTACTATTGTCACCCTTATTTTTATAAATAGGCATACCGACTCCAATGATCTACAGATATGGTGAAGGTACACTCTTTATTGACATTTCAAAAGGTTTATTTTTTATGAAATGCCCAAATGACCTTGAAAAGTAGGTCGAGATCATACATCTGCAGTTACAAGCAAGGTCTTACAAACGTCTACAAACAAAGAAACGTTATCACACAAAATGTCAACCTCTTTAAGTCAAATCTTTATCGAGTACATCTGCAATGATTTTTAAAAAGTGCCAATGTGACCTTGAAAATAGATCAAGGTCACCCATCTACAATCCCAACCTACTTGGTATTATGGTACATAATCATGCAAAATTTCAACCTTTTAAGTCAAATCCTTGAAGAGTTATTGCGTCCAGATCGATTTTGCATGACATGCCAATGTGACCTTGAAAAATATGTCAAGGTCACCCATCTGCGATCCCAAGCAACGTTTTCTATAGGAACATCTTCACAGAAGAAGAAGAAGAAGAAGAAGAAGAAGAAGAAGAAGAAGAAGAAGAAGAAGAAGAAGAAGAAGAAGAAGAAGAAGAAGAAGAAGAAGAAGAAGAAGAAGAAGAAGAAGAAGAAGAAGAAGAAGAAGAAGAAGAAGAAGAAGAAGAAGAAGAAGACGGATGCAAAAACAATATGTCCTCCCGTTGCACGGGAAGACATAATTAGGCACACTCAGAAATTTAAATGTTGCCTAAGTTCAAACGTATTACAGATAGATGTGTCAATCCTTTTTCAATTCAGAGATCTGTGCTATAGGCACATTCAATGAAATGAAAATTGTGAAAAAAAATGCTTATTACGCACACTTGGAAAGTGTAAATGCGAGTATTTTTTTAAAAATATTGTTTGTTCCAATTAGATTCATTTTAGGGATTTGAATTCAGGCACCCTAGCCCGTAGAGTACAGATAGATATATTACGCATTTGTGCACGCGAAGATGAATGGTAAGAAGAAAAAAATATGTAAACAAAGTAGAGTAGCTCACAATCTTATTACTGGGTCTAATCTTGAATATTATTTTTGAAATTTTGAAACATTTAAATTTCCCAAGTGTGCCTTTTTAGTAGAAATAAATATTTTACAACTTGAATTTTCCTTTCATTGGATGCGCCCAGAGCACTAACCTGTGAATTGAAGTTGGATTGACACCTCTATCTTTAATCCTTTTGAAGATATTCAGCATTGAGGTTTTCGAGTGTGCCTAACTTTTTAGAGAAACATATTTGGTTTATTGCATGGATCTGCTCTCTATAATTTCAGTAGGATAGCGGGCAGCATAGGAGGCGGTCAATGTGAATACAGTTACCTTCTATTGTTGTTGAACAAAATAGCTAATATTACAAATATGCTAAGTATTGTTCAAAGCACAGAAACGGATTTGCTATCAAGCAAATGCTATTTTAGGTATATATTCGTTTTAGACAATGAATGACAATTAAAATTCACAACCTAAAAAAAGTATTAAAAATTTACGTTTGCCGAAAATGACAGCGAAACAGAAGATGCATTTCCACCTTTATTTGCATTATACAAACAGGAGCAATATTGCCCGGTGCCACATCCTCCGTGTAATTCTGAATGAAAAAAAAATGCATGTGTAATATATGCAGAAACAGTAACGTCTCTGCCCTGTTTGGGAAGGAGGGTAACATCTGTTTCGACCACACGTGGCGACTGGGCATGCAAATTCTTGCTTGCAAAACAGGCCAAGCTCTGTGTTTTCTCCGCCCTATTTGGTCTGCCCTTTGGCGACATGATGACTTTTAGCACGGAAAAAGTGACTCCCTGTCTAATTGGTCTAGTTTGTTTACCATGGTAAAAGGCTACAATGCAAGAGGGCAGGGAGAGTTGCCATCGATGGCAGCTCCCGGAAGAGGGCAATCATACTGTCACTGGCCAGGGGGATTACGATCAACTTCCTGATTGGTTCATAATTGGTCCATGAGAAAGGTGACAGTGTACTTTCATTACCTTGACTATGAACAAAACTTCGCACTATTCCTGGGGCGCCAAGTGCTGCTGAGATAATACGGAGCTTGGTCTGTGTGGGAGGCAATGGTAATCCAGGCAGTTTGAAATCAGGAACAACTTGTGGTGATGACCAGCATTCCATTCCTAACATGCATTGCGGACATGTGCATCCTTCTCACCTCCTTGGCAACTCTAAGCATGGAATTACTGATCAGCTGGAGGCTCCGTGATGAGTAATTTCACAGGCATACAGTAGAACATGCGCCAGTCAGACATATCAGGATGCATAAGCGAACTGTGAATAAACAGGTTACTTCTGGTGCCACTGTGTGTAAACTTGCAATATGGCTTCTTTTCTATTTGTGACTATGGTAGGCCCTACAAGTAAAAATAATGAAAGCAGTATGCGGCTGATGCAACACTGGAGGACAACTAGCAAGACATGCTCCTATCCTCGTGATCTGCAATACCCCTTCCACTTCCTGCCTTGGTGTGACATGCGAGTTAGAACTTGGCTCTTCCCTTCACCCAAGAATCTGGATTGGCCAGTGTAATAGCCAATTATGTGACGCTGTTTTTCTAAAAGGCTCATCATCAAAACAAAGTGCACGTCGAGTGGTTTTACAAGCAGTGTGAAATTACTTCTCTGTCTTCGATTTTCTCGTAAATCTGACGGTGAATGAAGCAATCATGCCTTTTGAGAGGATAAACGTTGCTGTGTTTGATTAAAGTGGCCGGGGCACTACTGAAGATTCGACGTTCTTGCATTGTGCAAATCATAGATCTTTGAGCGCATCTGGACAAATTAAGCACTATTCAAAATCAATGATTTGTGTTCCTGAGCAATTTAACTTGTTTGATATTTTGATTGACTGAGGGGGAGCTAAACAGTGAGAATAATGCAGAATACTGGATTCTTAGGGACGTCGTGGAATTGCGTATGTTTTCCTTGTAAGTGACACAGCTTGGATCAACGTTGCTCGCCTTCAGGCAAAAAGCCAGGCTATATCGGGCATGAGAAACCAGTAAAAGCATTTTAGTATGACCTTCATGTCTTTCCAGTACGATCGTCACGTCCCAACTTTGCAATTGAAAGAAAGTAGTGAATACCTTGGCACACCCCATGCAAAAATGACCTAAGTTGGGATAACAACACACATCACGTAATTATGCTGATACAACCCTTTGCTTTTTGCCGTGTGATGCCCAAATTAAATTCAAATCATTTCATGAATTTTATCTTGATGATTTCTTGCATGTGTGTAATTATACATGTATTAGCCATCCCGATTACATGCTGTTCAAAAGATTGGCGCAGGTCATTAATAGTGGTAAGAACAAGAAATCCATAAAGATTAATTCATTATGTTTGGGTGTCAACCCAGACATTATGTGTTTCCAGGAGTTCCTTTTTCCGTCCTTCTCACTTTCTGTCTTCTTTACGGTCAAATTTTGTCCGGATGGTTTCTCAGGCACTGCTGTACACAGAAAGTCCAAATTTGGCAGAAACATAGCCCACTAGTGAAACTGCACGCCTTGATATTAAATAGTCACCTTTTTAAAGTTATGCAAGTTAGTTGCTTTAAAATTTTAAAACCTCCATCCGATATTTTAATTGAAGACTATTATACGTAGAAATACTGAAACTTAGCATGATTATCCAATGAAGCATAAAGAGAACTTATAGAATTTTAATTATGCCGATTACGACATTTGAAAAGTTTGCATCTTGAGTACTGAATTCAAAACTATTACAGGTAGGGGTGCCATTCCAATGAAACACAGGCAAAAGTTGCAGAATTTTAATTTATGCTAATTAGGATAACTTGGAAAAGTTTAAATGTTGTATATCTTCTAAGCTATTATAGGTAGAGGTGCCATTCCAACTCTAATTCATTGGTTTGTGTTGTAGGCGCATCCAATTAAACACAAACAAAATTTGTAGAATTTTAATTTATGCTAATTAGGGCCACTTGAGATTAAATTTTGAAAATCTTCAAAACTATTACAGGTAAAGGTGCCGTTTCACTTAAATTCATAAGTGTGTGCTGTAAGCTCAGCTCATTTACCACAAACAGAAGTTTTAGAATTTAAATTGATGCTAATTAGGGACACTTGCAAAGTTTAAATATTGAATAGCTTCAAAACTATTATAGGTAGAGGTGCCATTCCAAATTTAATTGATCAAGGCGCACCCAACAGAACACAGACAAACATTGTAGCATTTAAATGTGTGCAAGTTTTGAAGGCACATAGATTTGCTTGGAAGAAAATCTTTTATAGTTATCACATGGTGTACCAGATTGCTACCTTTGTAGTATGTACCAAGACAAATGCATTTGTCCAAAGTAAGAGGACGATGCATGCTTTTTGTTTACTCATACACAGGTAAGACAAATTACCTCCATTTGCTTTGTGCTTTTTATATTGTATGCAAATATGCTGTAGCTGCCCTTGTAGTAGCGGCAGCATGACTACTACTGTAATGCGAAACAGGAGATGATCGAGGAGGTTGAATAGAGATTTTTTGTTCAATTCCATTTAATATTTGGGGGAAACAGTACTTGTACTAGATCAGACAAATTCAGTTTCAGTCATTGGTGATGTCATATGACATCGGAGGCACGTGGTACTACCGCACAGTTTAGTCATTTCGGACTTATGCTGCAGAAGCGTATCAGAATTATCATGTCGCCCTCGATCTACGTGCTGCATTGTCAGACCTCTTCATACCTTATATTTTGGATTTGTTTTAATGTAGCTGTCATTGAATTATAGCAGTCAATTTTATATGATTTTGCAATGGGATGTATTCATATTTGAATGCAGTCCTACTCTAACACCTACTGAGCAAAAGAGTGAGCCACCTGCATCAGGGCAGATCCATGTATTAACCCTTAAAGTGCTGATTTAAGATTGAGTCAACAGCTTTCCTCGGGACACTTTGCGCGCATTGCGAGCAAAGTGTCCTGAGGAAAGCTGTTGACTAAGACTACTTTTTGCTTCAGACACGGCTTGCTGGTATTTGAATAAAAGGTATCTTCATGAGGAATTTGACTCTTTTAACCATTATATGTTTAATGGTAATGAGAAAGCAACTATAGCAGTGATTAGCACTTTAAGGGTTAAGCATGGTCATAACTACTTTCACAATAAAATAAACAACACAAACACAGAATAATCCGAATAAAATGTTTTAACACATATTTGAAACATAAAGGATGCCTAAATAGATTAGAAATGAGCTCTCTTTTGGTTGAAAAGGTGTTATTTATGGATGTTTATGTAGTATATAATACAGATCTGCCCTGATCATGGTGGAAGCATCATTCTGTTGCCCCGGCAACACAGGAAGTGAGCAGGATCGCAGTTAAATATGAATGTCTCCTATTAGACATATCTGTTTATTCTTTGCACTTCTAAGAAATGTATTTTCTTTCTGACCTTGAAAAAGTGTGTGACCCCAACGCTCTGCCTGAAATCCAATTCTGAGATGCGCCCTTGTCTCACTTTTGCCCGTAAAGCATAAGTTTCACGACCTGCGTTATTGTGATCTACCGCAACACGTGCTCACAACAAGGGAAGAATATGAGAAATTCATAAGTCACTGCAGACCTGTTCTTGCTAGTTGTGTCGCTAGGCAACATGACTATGCTTCCACCATGATGACAACACTTGCACCAATTTGTTACCGAAAGATCTGAAACTTATTTTTTTCTGCCATACAAAGAAAACATTCTGAATATTTTAACTGCTTTTTAAATTTTTTTTAACTACGTGAAGGACTTTTCTTAGGCTCTTGCTTTCTCGGATTGTTATACTTCATCACAAAAACACATTTTGCCCTGCTAAATGCATGGGAGTGTCCTCCTTCCTCTAAGTTCCTTGTGGCAGGATAGGGGCATCACATGATCACATGCAGCTACTTATGAATACCTTCTGTTGAAATTGGACTGGTGTAATACAGTCTTTTCAGAGATGGTCTTTCGGTCTGATCGCTGTGGACATGTACAGATGTGCGAGGAATAATAGAAACATACCGACAACTGTATAAAATAAAATTAGAATTTAGCCATAAAATATTGTAAACCAGGAGCGTAATTTATGTGTAGTTTGTAGACAGATATATTTTCTTTCAATCCTATTCCAAAGAAACAAACACTTCAGATGAAAAGAAATGCATGCTTCAAACTTATATAGAAAAGTAATCCTGTAGCAAGCATTATGCACATGACACTCAGCTCATAAGATATTAAGAAAATAGGCATGCTAACAAACTAAGATATCCCTCCAGAATCTATATTTGAGCTTACCATATTACATTAGTAGAGGGCTATTTGCACAGGCGGTCGGTTTGAGACTTCCTAGCGGAAAAAATATGTGTATTGTCAGGCTTACAATACTTGATTTTATTCATTTACTCTCGCAGTCTCATTCATTTTGCCTTTCTTCAATGGTTGTTTTTGTTTGAGTTTAAGTGGCCCTCAATCAATTTTATCTATCTGGCTCTTGGCTGAGTTAAAAGAAAAACGTGAATTATACTGGTATATTTAAAGCCTAATTCCCTAAAATATCTGACCTCTTCCAATTGCAACAACAAAAATCAATGTTGTTAATCAATTTTATCTATCTGGCTCTTGGCTGAGTTAAAAGAAAAACGTGAATTATACTGGTATATTTAAAGCCTAATTCCCCAAAATCTCTGACCTCTTCCAATTGCAACAACAAAAATCAATGTTATTATCTTTCTCGGAAGCCTCTCAAAAGATAAACGCGAAGCGACAATCCAAGTGAACTTCTAGTCAAGCCAAAGCTGCAAGGTATGTGCTACTGCATAAGCTTGGCTGTATGCCTTTGGCTTGAGGAGAAGTTCACTTGGCAGAATTGTGCCCCTGGTGCCACCTATTGTCCACCGCACAAGTTTATAAATATAAAAACATTTTGTGCATTTTGCTATGAAAGCATGAAACTTCAGAGTGCTGCTACAGACAAATAAGTTTATTTGATGTGTGGAGCTAAGTCTTATTATCATCACTTTAATCTCGACAGATTGTTGACCCTGACCGTTGATCTTCGCCATTTATGTTTACTTTGAATCAAGAATGAAACACACACACACACACATATATATATATATGTATATATATATATATATATATATATATATATATATATATATATATATATATATATATATATATATATATATATATATATATATATAAATACATATATTTTTTGTTACAAAGTTGTGATTTGAAACGCATTTTGATATGCAACATTACTATGATCTTGAACTTGAAAGGTCATTGATCTTGGGCAGGGTGTATAAGAACAATGTACTTGTTTCTTTGTGGTTAGTTCAATTAACTTTTAACTCAGCTCCGCTTCTCAAGAACGGCTGATCGCTCCCTGGGGATTTTTCTCTGGTCCGTCTCAACCTAATAGATCGCATGCTGAAGTATTTCAGTTTTCTTCCATGTTTGAAGAGGTGCCCTACGCGTGTGATTGAAAAAGTGTTGACTGTTTCATTCTTGTTCAGCAGAGGAATGTGCTTAGAGGTACAGTGGCTGAGTACACGTCTGACTCTTACTAAAGATTATCAACATTTTTATAACAAAATGTTGGGTATGAAGTATTCAGTTGCCAAAGAAATGCGTGTCTCTATTATGCTTCAACAATTATTGCTTCTGTTTTTTTCCAAAATTGCACGGTCTTCTTCACAATCACATTTACCAGGGATGTACCTTTGGCAAGTGTCTCCCAAGCTCAAGCACAAGGTGCTGCAATGGCTTGTGGACCCCTATAGATTTTTTCATTTAAATTTGGAGAAAGTCTAAAAATGAACCCAAATTACTTAGCTAAAACGCATCTTGGGACCCTCTGTACACTTCATCAAGCAGATCAAAGCCCACGGGCTGCCGTTTCACGCCTTTAGGGTAAAGTCCCCTCAGGCACTGTTTGATATGCATATATGTATATATATATATATATATATATATATATATATATATATATATATATATATATATATATATATATATATATATATATATATATATATGTATATATATATATTATATATGTATATATATAAAATTTAATTAGGAGGTTGATTTTTTGTGTTTCACGCCTTTAGAGTAAAGTTCCCTTTAGGCCACTGTAATATATATATATATATATGTGTGTATATATATATATATATATATATATATATATATATATATATATATATATATATATATATAATATACTTAGGAGGTTGATTTTTGATAGTGGCAGTATAGCTGCATTAAATTGTGAATGCCAGCAAGAAAACCGACATCGTAAGGTTGAAGTAGCTGTTCATCTGCTTATTTTCACGAGGTTTTCTACGGAGAGTGGCAGCATAGCTGCAGGTGCTGGATATCTCCCAATGAAGCGGCTACCTAGCGTCAACATCCCAAAGTGTTAGAGACTGTAAAATGGTCGAGGATTCTATTGTGGCAGCATTTGTTTCCTTATGGGAATTTTGTTCAATTTGAACGGGTGCCGAGGACATTAATGTCAACATATACGACAATACGACACCCGTCAGTAGTCACACTTCTTTGTTTCCGTTGCCGACGGTTGATACTAATGTGCACATATTGATATACAATACCAGTTGGATGTGTTGAGTATATTGATCTGATGTTATGTGAAAAATAGCCTGTACCTGTATATTGTAAATTACACAAAATAGAATATTTCGATCTTATTCGTAAATTATTGATCCTAGACAATATACATTTATGTGTGATAACGTTTTCAGACACATGATCCATGATAGTGGGTTAAATCGGAATGTACCTCTCGTGATCAACCTGAACAAGGTCAAACAGCAAATATCGATAAAGCATTATCCCTAATAGTGCCGAAAAAACGCATCAAGGCGCGGCAACAGACTAGTTCCCTGTGTATCTACGCTCAAGTTAAGGATATACGATAGGTTGTCAGGGATATTTGTGCCGCCTTCTGCTTTTCTGAATTACACTAGAAAGTCACTTTAAAATTGCAAAAAAGTATACATTTTTAGAAAGCGCACAAACTAAGATCTAGGCTATGGCACTGGAGTAATTTTTTTTGGAAACAATGTTTTCACTGCAATTATAAAAGTGTACAAAAATTTGTCGCCGATCTTTAGTATAAATTTGCTGCATTTTTATTTATTTCGGCATCAAACCTATGGGACACTGTAGAGCACATCGCAAATTTAAAAAGGGTGTATCGAAATGTAAATATTTATTGCATCTCTGAAATACAGATGTTTGAAGGTTGGAATTGTGACACATCAAAGGAAAGTAAATCTTAACTGAATCTCGTGACAAAATGACACCAAATTAAAAAAAATTGAATGAGCTGAATCGATATTTGTGATGAATTATAATGTTTTTTTAATTGTCATGCAAACATTGCCATCATCTAAGATTATGAAATTGTAATAAACTGAATGTCCATTTTGCTAGCTTTCACAAAATGTATACTTTACCACACTTAAAAATCTGAATCTAGGCTTATATATAAAAATTTATAAAGGTTCCTGCTAACCTAACGTATATCCTTAAATCCAACATACAGGGGAGGCTTAAAAAAGGAAATGTAGGTTGTGACCACTTATTTACAGTAGCCACATAAAAGAAAGGTCAGAGAATTATGGTACACATTAGTGCATGGTAGGCCAGTTGACCCGACACTATTGAAGCTGAGCGAACCTGGGGTTACCAAAAGTGAAGAGGCTAGTTTCGTACCACAGAAATCCCAGATAGCAAGTCAGCATTAAACTGCCATTAGCTTTAACATCAGCTCAACATTGTATGCCAATGTAATTTTGCTCATCGGTTGGGCCAACGCTGGATTACGACATATATGCCATGGAAAAGACAACTAAATGTGGACATTGCCAGCTGGAGCCAGCATGACAACCATCGCCACATGTATCCAACTGAAGAAGTAAGTCGCTCTCCCAACAGAAAGCCCATGTACATCCAATATTGCGGTTGATGTGGTCTTACAACACGTTTGCCAACAAACGTCCTACCGAATTCATGTGTTAGCTGCCACCCTGTAGCCAACAAACAACAAACAACAAATTTAGTTTCCAACATTCCATCTGCCCAAAATATTGGTTACCAACATGAAGCCATCAGGCAATGTCACTATAACGAGTGCAGTATTCCTGCGTCAAAAGCAATTTATAAAAGCTGACATTCAAGTTCGTATCCAGATTAAAATATATACCTGTTCATGAATTTTGCAGGAGAGAGCGACAGAGAGAGAGAGAGAGAGAGAGAGAGAGAGAGAGAGAAAGAGAGAAAGAGAGAGAGAGAGAACAGAAAAAAGAAAAGAAGAAAAATAGAAGAGAAAATCAATGGCAGAGAAAAAGCGACAGAAAGAAAGAAAAGAAATATAGGAAATAAGAGTAGATAGGAAAGACTACAAGGAAAAAAAGGTGACAGAAAGAACAAAACACAGGAGGGAATACTATGAAACTGGAGACCCATTTGTTCTCA
Organism: Hermodice carunculata; assembly: GCA_964020975.1. Lineage (NCBI taxonomy): Eukaryota > Metazoa > Annelida > Polychaeta > Eunicida > Amphinomidae > Hermodice > Hermodice carunculata. The sequence goes on along the minus strand of OZ026612.1, from coordinate 90,045,567 downwards.
AGGCACACCCGTTCACGCCTGCTACTTGTCAGTTTAAGAAGCCATCCACGAGTTTTTAAATGTCAAATCCTGTCTCTAAATGTCGTTTCATACCATAATTTTTCACTTACCGTATGAGAAAAGAAAAGATAAAAAATTGAACGGAAATTCTGTTCGTGAATGTCTGTCTCTGTGTTAGGTGAAATGCAATTTTCAGTTTGTCGTTAGATGACGTGTCAGTCAGCTGAGGTTATATAATGAGTGCGCCCGTCGTCCGTCCGTCGTGTGCCACAATTACATTTTCGACCTCTTGTCCAAAACAGCTGGTCATATTCTCTTCACATTTGAGTAGGTGTCTATCAAGCTTGATAATATGGCCACACTTCAATGATTTTTAGATCTTTTATGATTTTGTTTTATTGTTCACTTTTGCCAAAATATTAAAACGTCTTTCTCCAAACCAGCTTGGCCAATGGTTTCAAATGGCTTTCACAGGGACACTATCGGGGACCCTCAGACCTTAATTCGCTCAACGGGTGGCTCTGTAAATTTTTTCAACCTTTTAAAGAATTTTTGTGTGTTTTCAAAATTTTTGAATTTAAAATGGTCACTCAGATCGTAGAGAAACCATATCCGAAATGTACCTTCTGGAAGGATCAAACAAAACTGTTCCCAATGTGGTGATGCGATGGATCCCCGATTTTTAATGTATTTTTAATTCAGGTACTTGCCGGCTAATGCATACATTCATATTGGACGCTATGTTAGCCAACGGGGTTGCAGTGGTAATTCAAAATTTATATAATCGTTGGCGGGATCCGCTTCAAACTTGGTGGGGGTGCACCTTGGGTACGTTTCTGCCAAGTTTGTACAAATGGTCACACTCCAATGATTTTGGGATTTTTGTATTTTATTCATTAATTGATTATTATCTTTGCTTGTTCATTTTTTCGCAAAACCTTGAAAATTGTGTTCTGAACCGCTTAGCCATTTGCTTTGAAATGACATAGCAACACTTGGGGGGGGGGGGGGGAGGGGGCACTTAGACCTTAATATGTTCAATCAGTGGCGCCGCAATTATTTCCTATTTTTGAAAGAATTTTGTTATCGACATCTTTCCGCAAACGGAATGTTGGGTCCTCTTCAAGTTGGTCGGAATCTACCTGGACTCGATTTCCACTATGTTGTTCACTGCATGGTGTTGCCATCACTTGCTGATTTTTAACGAATTATCGAGATTCAGGGTTATCAGTCAGAGCTGTTGTACATTTTAGCATTGTACTTGGGGATAGCAGCATTGGCTTAAATTTTGGAAATGATGGATGCTAGGCTGGGTTAGCGCTGGCAATTAAACTATTGTAACCAGAATCATAATTAGAATCATAATAATTTTATTTGACATATCGATAACAAATTGTACAAAATATATGCAACAAAAAATAGGCAAGAAGACATTGTGTTTGAACCAATTTGAGCAGTACAAAATATATCAGGAGACCGCAACTAAGGAAATTTAATCTGCTGTCACTGAGGCCACCTACAAGGTGAGATGACGTATTTCACAACATTCACATTGTGGATCCAAAACGCTTATGCCGAGAGAAATAAATGCAATACTGAAATTTTAGCTTATTTCCAGTGGAACAATAGTTCCACGATTGTTGCAGACGTGACAGATAGGAATGGTACGCTCGCATTGATATTTTGAAAAGCCAAGGTATGAATGTGTTAGAGTTTGACTTTGATGCATGGGGGGGGGGGGGGGGTATATTTTGGAGTAACCAGTTCCACTAGAATGACTAAAGTAGTTAAGGCAAATCTTTATATCATTAGCTAAAAGTGTGTTTTTTTCTCGAGAACAAGGGGATATATGGTAACAAAGGGCAAAGTGTAAATTGATACTTGAGAATTTCAAAACCATCTTAGTCAATTTAGCTAAAATGTCAATTTTTGTAGCCAAATACCACCTTTATTAGCCTAAGGATCAGTACCTAAGGGCCATGTCTAGAGCCAGTGCCAGTCCAGCTAGGTCCATAATTAGTATGTAAATATGCTGTTACACACAAACAGGCAAAAACATATTTTTCTCCGTCTGGTTTTGTCAATTTTTAGACCATGAGTAAACATTAAAAGTCAAACTGACTGATTGGCTCTTATTTTGGTCATGGTTTATCATTGGTACATTGTTACTATTGGCCAATAATAGAAAAGGATTCCTGTGAGATTTCTGTTCGTTAATTTTGACCAAGAGTGACTTTGAAGGCCAAACTGATATATTGGCTAACATCTTGGTGATGGTGTATTTTGTCACTTTTCATTTAAAAGATGATTACTCCAGACTGCATGACTTTGATATAGCAAACATGTATGATGATCTTAAGGAAAGGTGACCATGATATTCCGAAGGTCACAGGACAACTTGAGTCCTACATTTTTTTGCAGAAGCTTTGAAAATATCTTCTCCGCAACCACATGGCCATTTGCTTTAAAATTGCATAGGGGCATTTCTGGGAAACCTACTCCCTAGTTTGTTCAATAGGTGGTAATGGAACTTTTTATTGTTTCTTGTTTTTGTGTTTTGCTATTTTCGACTTTTTGTCCAAAACCATAAGTCAGTTTATGCTGAAATTTGGTGAAAATGTACCTTGTGGATGGGTTTAGCAAAGCCATACGCTAGGTGCTGATTCACCGGATTCCTGATTTTTGACGATTTTCTTCAATTTTGGTTCTTTTCAGTTAATGCACGCATTCCTATTTATTACAATGTAAGTCAGCGGGGCTCGAAATGATAATTTACATTTTCGACTTCTTCTCCAAAACCCTTAAGTCAGGTTTACGTCAAACTCAGTTTGGATGGACCTGGCAAATTCTGCCCAATCCAAATCCACCGGCAGAGGATGGGAGGAAAATATCTGCTCCGGCACAGAGTACCACTTCCCCTGAACATCTGGCTGAGGGAGGAGTCACCCTTGCCAAAGATTGCCAGTGGTCAGGGTCTCCACTGGAGCCTGATTGCCTTGTATCTTGCCATTAGGTGATTGTATAACTCAGCTACAAATGGCGAGAAAGGTATGGGGGTCTTATGAAGTGTATCCTCCAGGGACAATCCCTGGCAGGACATCGCAACAGCCCCATGTTTCTCAGATGGGGAGACAACTACTTTGTCACCCACCAGGCTCTAAATAAGAGCTTTGAGGTGATCAAAGCCCTTGGGGGGAGCTGCAGTGGTATCCATGGGGGTGGAGGCAATTTAACCCAGATCACAGAGCTTGACAACAAAGAGCAACTTTGACAGTGAGTGGGCCAGCTGATTGAAGCCCACAGCCTGGACCCACTGACGAACGAATCCAAAAACAGGAGCTCGTCCTCCTCATCAGCGCTGATGCCCGAAGACTTGCTGACCACTTAAGAGACACGAATGCCTTAAAGCTATGTGGAACAGAAGTCTGTCTGAAGGTAGAGATGACACTTGGGTCATGAAGGGAGCTGCCACCGCAGGAGGCCAAGGCTCACTATGAGTAGAAGACGCCACCACAGACTTGGGTACCCTCTTCTCTGCGGCGACATGCCCGGACTTTTAGCCTGAGGTCTTGGACCAGGGATCTTGGGGAGTTGGTCGGGGCTTCGATGTTCTGGAATGTATGGACTTTTGAACCGAGTGAAAAGGAATAGATGGGGGTTCCAGGATACTGGGATGAGACTCTGTAGGTTTCCATTAAGGCTTCACTGATTTGTGCTGCTTGACCTCCCAGCACTCCGATTGGGGGACCAAGCTCTCAGAAGATCCAACTTGCGCTTAGGCTGCCGCTTTTCAGGGTTCCTCAAACTGGGGGGCTGGGAGGCGACGATTAGTGCCCTGAGCAGGCATTTGCATGTTCCTAGCCATAGACCCCAAGGCAAGGACAAGCTTTGGGTCACTGGCTAAAGGGCACTGGTTGTCGCTAAAGGTTTAGCTGGGCGCTCGTGATTAGCACAGGGTGATCCCTTGCTTGCCTGCTTGCGACTATGTTGCAATTGATTGAAAATGGAAGATTGAAAGTTTAACCATGTGTTACTCTGTACAATAATATTCAGCACAATTCATTTCATATTCTTTTCATCAAAATATAAATTTACCTGATTTTTAAGAAGTTGGACATGCAAACTTTCACCTTCTATTTCAACATATTTCTCTTTACGCCATAGCATAAAAATAATTTTTAAAAAAGTTCATTTTCTCGTAGGGTATTAAAACAGGTTTGGCCCCAGCAGTTCATGTCAATATGCAATCAGGGCATTCATATTGTAAAACTATGCATTAAAACTTGCACGATAAGCATGATCTTACAACTAAGTTTAAGTAAACAAACATTAAATATATAGTGGGCATGAACTGACAACTGATGGCTGTTCTGGAGATGCAGAGCTAATCAAAATTATTATCTGCAACAATTTCTGTGGTAGGGCGGGGCATTAGTGACAATGACAACACAGAGAAATTAAGTCAATTTACATAGTACAAGTCACTGTTGTCTCGCGCTCATGGAACTCTACTGAAAAAATGGATAACCGACAATGAAAACCTGACTGCATGATCACCTCATCATCAAAGTCAGTATGCGAAATAAGTGAAATCTCATTGCGATACATAAGAGTCCAACTTCAAGGTATACACTAAGTGATATATTCTTCAAAACTCTTAAATGTGATATCTGGAAACAATCATCTTTATTTTGGTCAAAATTATGGATATTTTCCAATGCCAGCTTTGTCTTTTAATTGGGGAAGTGGATTCATTGATGAAGATAGCATAGTACTAGACCTTTTGATGTATATTGTAAAGATAATCCTTTCAGTCAAATTTTGATTTTCTCCTTTTTCTTCAAAATTGATATTTTCTCAAGTAGAATCCTTAACTTCATCAGACTTGAATAACAGATTTTTCAGGTCTTTACCATTCTATAGTGATTAGGAATTGAAATTGCAGTCTTTGACTTGTTTAAAACAAAACGGTGGTTTATAAATGTTTCTTCCATTTGTCAAATTGTAAATTGTGGACCTTTCGAACATAAATTTGGATTTGAAAATTTCTCAGTCATGTTGTGAACTGTAAATGTCGCAAATTAATTCTATGAGAGAAAACTTTAGGGCGAAGAGAATTTATTCTCACACTGAACTTCGACACTCTTCTGCTGGATAGCGATCTGAAATTTTCTCCAAAGCTGGACCTTCTTAACCAGATGCTAAGCTTCTATGAAGCTACAGGTATGTCACGTAAGATTTGAAGTAGCATAGGAAGGCTGCTTTTCTAAAATAACATTTTGCTGATCTACATAACTGGATGTCTACTTCATGTACTGAGGCTAATTTTAATAAGCTGTAACATAAGGTCCAGCCACCAACAAAATTTTGGACTGTTTTATAATGATCACATACAAAGATCCTTTTGCTGTGTTTGGCTCAACTCCACGAATCACGGCAATAATAAAGGAGTATCTTGACATGCTAGTAAGTAAAGCTGTTTTGATCCATGTTCTTCTTCTTTTTTTTTTTTTGTCTTTGTTTTTTGTTTGTTATTGGTCCAAGTTGGACATTTTGCTGAAAAGGAGGGGGAGGGGTCCAAACCCTTTGAACCCCCCCCCCCCGGCTACGCCCTTAAGGTATCTTTATGTTTAAAATAAAAAATGGTATGTCACCTAAAACCATGCAAAATGTACCACAAATGTAAATATACATTCGAACAGTACCAGACAGTCCAAAATGTGCACATTTTCCCTCACAGAACCCATGTATCACTCTTTTCTATAAAAAAACAAAACAACATGGATCACAAATTTGGAATGAATACCAGTACCAGTTCGACAAAATTGCTCTGTCTATTTATGTAAAAAAAATCATCAGAAGATGGGTATATCCAAATATGACTAATTAATACCATGTTGTGGGGCACTTCACATATTTATCTATTTCATTCTTCAAAGTGTTTTATAGTGATTTGTGCAAACCTTCAGCTGAGGGTGTATAAACCCTTTAGGGTTTCAGCCCTCAATCTGTCCAATTGTGATATGTTCAACTTAGGTGCAATTTTGAGAATAAACGTATTGTTTAACATATCACGTTTTGGCATGTTTCTGTACATCAAATGTAGTTATTCTAGCCTCCGAAGGGTCCTGGATTGCTTAGAAAGGATTTTCCCCATAAGGGAACGTGCCTAAAGCGCTAGAACAGTGTTTGTGAACAAAAGCTCACTCAGCTTCCAACTCTATGTGACCAAGCCTTTTAGGCGCCCAAGGACGAAGGAAATACATGGTAGCATGCACATCAGGAGTCACCACCGGGTCCACAAGGAACCGAGAGATGGCGCCATCCGGACCGTCAGGTTTTTTGGGACAATCTGGTGAGTAAGGGGCCGTCCATAATAGCCAACATTTTCATCTATGTCCAAAATGGCCATAGAGTTGGAGGGGGTCAGAGACAGATGAAGATAACTTTCAACCCTAAAAAACGTTGGCTTTCTACATCCAACATTTTCAGTTTACCTGTAAAATTTCAACCTGCCACCAGATGTCAGTTTGCATTTTAACCCTTTCTTCCCATCAACCCCTTGATGTAATCCTCATTCAGCCGGCTGGAACATATATGTGCAGATGCAACCATGGAGCTCATTGACACCAAATTAGCACAGCTAAATACAATCGACTAAAATCCCAGATGCATGATTAAAATTCCTAAATCATTGTATGATAATGTACCAAATGCATATATACCTTTGTACGCCAGCATACATCAAGGCAGGTTATGCAAATAACATTTCAAGGCATTCAGCATCAATTTCCCTCATCAACGTTATTATCTGAAAAAAAAAAAGTTTGTAATATATATAGACTATAGTTGTCACTACAATCAATCAATTCCTCAAAGCAGTATAGTTTGTAGAACACCTATATCATTTTTTTTTAAACAATAAATGAATATCAAGGTAAAGTTCACTTCGTTTGTCCCATTTATTTGCTTATATTTACAGAAGAATAAGTTCACTTTATTAAGCTTAGACAAGGAAAATTGTATGCACTCCTTGTCTGAGCATTTTGGTCATATTATATGAGGTTAAGTATCTTTATTTGCAATAAGTCCGGAAAAATGTTGACGATGGCCATAAACAAAGGGGGGAGGGGGTAAAAAGTTCATGGCCATTTTGTACATCGATGAAAATGTCGAAAATTATGGACGGCCCCTACCCCAAAATTATGTCGAGCAATTTGGCTAGGCACGGAGGTCTTGGCAAAGGTGGTCGAGAGGTAACGTTACTTAACTAATAGAGACTGTTAATCCATAAGGCAGTTTATTGTTGCCCCAAAGCACGTCGGGTGGGGATTGATGTTGCGTGCCGTTTTTACTGATCTCCCGCAACAACTCTACCTGATGCAGAAAATAATACCAGGCTTAATAATCATGAAGGAATACTCCTCGAACCTCGAACTAATCAAGTTTTTCACGTACATTTCTCTTCTTGTTTACTTCATATATTTTTCAATGCGCTTGACTGTCTCATTTGACGCAATCGTTGTCTTTCGTGTGGAAAAGCAAGTATTTTGAAAATATGTACTGGCGAACATCCATGCCTTTATGAGGTTACTGATGATACCACCATAATAAACTTTGTGAACAGTTAGACACAGCCCACATTAATGAAGTATCCTTTACCCTAACTGACAAAAACATTCATAATGACCGGTCGATGAGTTCACGTGAAGCGTGTTAGAATTCTACCGTTCTAATTATTTATGATATACCACGATACTATTTATGAAGGCAAATGCCTTCCCTAATGTCAATTAGTCCAACGTACGTCCAATAGATTTGGCAGTTGGATTCATGATTCATGATTAGTTTCAAACATTGCCGTAAAAAAGGGAAAATCTAGATGCACGCAGTGAGGTGCCAACCAGATGCCAGCATACGCCTTACACCCGCAGAATACTAGTAACTTGAACTTGAATGGCCTTATGTCAACCAGGAATGTACCCTTGATCTTACACTGGTTGAAAATGGAACGCAACTTTTAAGAAGCTAACACGAGACAAAATTTGCCTCAACTTAAAGGGATTGATTCAAACTGAACCGCCGTAAGCCAGATACAGACCTGCATTGGTGAACATCGGACCCAGCATTCACAAGTCAACCGGAAGCTGATGTAGCCCTAACATATTTAAAATTTCCCAATCTGACCAGTAATTCACTTACCAGAAGCTTCGGTTTACGGAAGTATTATTCATAATTCACACAAGCCAAGGTTTTTGTATCGCAAAACCCACAGTTTTGTATCAAAACCCTATGTTTTATCTACGAAACTTTGTGTTTTGCTTTGTGATTTCATTATATCCTCATATTTCATAAAACTTTTTATAACTAAACAGCGAACAATATGCATTGTGCACAAAACCCTGAGTTTTCTGAACAGAAACACTTAAATTTGTCTTTCTGCCTTCAATTAATTAACAAAACTCAAGATTTTGTACACACACACACACACACACACACACACACACACACACACACACACACACACACACACGCACACACACACACACACACACACACACACACACACACACACACACACACGGTTTTTGCAAAAATATGGGTACATAAAATAACAAAACCTAAGTTTGGAACAGTAAAAATTTTAAACTGGGATTTGCTGTATTATTTCAGGTTATTTTACAAAACCTTGGGATTTGTTCCAAAACCCAGTGTTTCGTCCCAAAAAACCGTCAATTTGTCCGCAAAACCCTTAGCTTTGTAACCAAAACTGAGCTAAAATTCTGAAACCCCAGGGGTTATGCACATAATTGAGTCTGGCTACAAAATTCTGGGTTTCATGATTAGTTTCAGATAAAAAGAACGCAGCAAATTATGTGAACCGGAAGTGATACGGAATTAACTTTGTTGGCTGAATCAGAGAGTACAACTGAGATTTTGCCAAACACAAACGCATAGAACAAACAAACAAAGAACATACTCTAGACACTTCTACACAAAAAACAACAAACAAACAAAAAAAAAAAAAACCAAACTCATCTTTATCAGGGCAACTGCTGAACGAGATGACAACCCACGAGTAATACCAGCATCCTATATCTAAGAAATCATAATAACAACTTCACGTTTGTATCATGTGTTAGCCTGTAACATAAGAACAACATCAGCATGGCTTTCAAACTACAGGTCTGATGTAAAAATGTAAGATCGGAACAGAAAAAAGATATGAAACTGTATAGGACCTCTCTTGTACAAGAATTGCTGTAAGCACTTTGCTATAATAAACTCTCAGAAGCCGCAGGCTTCAATACTAATGGCCTTTGTTCCAAGTCAACATACCACTGGGGAAAAACAGAACTAAGACACTATTTTGACGACATACAAGAGAAAAATCGAACGAAATGTAAGAGGACTCACTTACAAAACTGCACACGTACACACTTACTGCTAGGTATTTAAAAAAATCAATGAAAATAGTAAGTTGCCTTTAGACCCTGCTGTGATACGAGGCTCGTCATGTTTATCTCAGAAAGGTCTTCTAGTATATCACCTTGTATTTTTTTTAGGAGCTGGTCTCATTTTGATGTTTTCTATCTTTTGTCTTGGAGGTCTTACATGATTTCAATGTTGTATATCGGCCATTTAGAGGATCATAAAAGTGGGACAGAAATAAAGAACCGTGTTCGCAGGTGCGCTCTCATTAAAGAGTGTTGATGAATTTCCTTTCATCTTTGCGGGGAATTAATAGTCATCTCCAAAATGTTAGGTAGCTTCTTCAATAAAAAAGAACCTGCTTTGTACATCACGTGACGCTGTGATTTCTTCAATGTTTTCTTGTTTTATGTGCGTTTTACTTCACTGCTTGACTATTTTGAAGCTAATTTAGTACTTGTTCGCGTTTTACTATCCATCCATCCATCTACATGTATTTGTCTACCTGTCTGTCTGCCTATTTGTTCTTCATCATTCCTGTCCTATGCATTTACATGTTTCTGCAATTTTGTTCATCTTTATCGTGAGTGTTTAAGTGCAAGTTACCCCCGGCCGTACTGCTGCACAAATGGCTGTTTTCAAAAGGGAGGTGTGCTTCTTGGGTCTATACTTATGAATGAAATTATTACCAAATTTCAAATTTAGTCCTTACATTAAGATCAATAAAATATGTTTTTAATGATAATTTTTTCAAAGATGCAGAGCAGAGCTTACCACTTGACAAGAAGCTGTATGTATTGCACATAAGACGCCCCTTTCTGTACACCATGGTACCCTGTGCTGGGTATAACCATAGAGGTTCTGCCTCCCTCCATGGTATGACCATACCATTATAGCAAAGAAGACTCCGGGTATGTGATTTGGAATTTCATTGCAGTCACCACTTTGATACATAATTACCTGTACTATGTGCTTTGAGACAAATTAGTTTCTGAATTCCTAATCCTGTTGATGTTGTTCTTTAGAGATGCACGTTATATCTGGTGCATTCTTCAAAAAGGGGACCAAATCACAAATCTAAACCACGGCGTCGTGCAAATAAGAACGGATTAAAGCAAGTGTTTCATGTGGGTTGACAAGCATTCACGGATATAAAACTTTAATTAAACAATCATGATCCTTAGCTCTTTGAATATCGTTTCTTGCAAGTTCAGTCCTTCCGTATTACACTAAGGACCCTAGATCTAGAAGGAGGGAGTACTTTGTTTCAGTAAAATATAATAGACTGGGTATCATTCATTTCCTTTGATGTAATGGACTGGGTGTCATTCATTTCCTTTGTATCGATCTTTTAAATTGAAAATGTAAACAAGCTTGTGTGGACGAGAAGGGTAAAGTGCTCCTTGTAGAGTATCAAATGTATAATTTGTTGTTTGTGGCTGCAAAATAAGCGGATACGAAGCAACTTTCAAAGGAGTATGTATTTTGGACAAGAAGATCTTATAGTCGTGAAGAAAAATATGCAAATTTTATTCTAAAAATATGTAATTTGTGCTTTCCGCCAAGTGAACATGAAAACAATGAACATGGCAGGGAAGCTGATAAAGAGATCGAAATATTGCAAACCATGCATTTCATGTACACAGAGCGAAAAACAAGCTTTGCGTCGCTTCTTTTGTAATTAGAAATAATTTCAGCTGTTCGCATCTTTTCACTTACTGCTGTATAATGATTAACTTACACTGGAACTGATAATAATAAGTGTTCGTCGGACGATTTTGTCTCGGAAACATTCACGACCGGTGCATATTGTATCCAGGTCCAAGTTGCTCGTGAAAGCTCAGGGGCTCAAAGTTTGTTCGTTTGTGAATATGACACAGAACAAAATAAACAGGAAAACCTGCAGTGACCCACGCTACCTCAGTGTAATGTGCAATGTACAAAGTCGTGAGTATTTGCGCAAGCCGCGATACACAAGTTTGCGGGCATTTGGGAGATGCATATTTAGGATAGAATATCCACGTTGGAGATCCGCAGAAGAAAAAAAAGGATAAGGGAGAAACGGCAATAAATATGTAGGTTAAGGGTTAATTTCCTGAATGGGCTGCAGAAAGGTGACCAAAAAGCCCCTTTCGTGAAGTGTTATCTGAGATTACTGTTCATCAAGGCTCTATTTTTTGGGAACATGCATGAAATTTACCAGTGGAACAGTGCGACCTCAGAAAAAGAACCGACTTGCATGTTTGTGCCTCAGGAATATTAAAACTTGAGAGGAAATTGCAATAGAAGGATCGCACGATGAATGTTTAGGTAAAGAGTCAATGGAATTTAATCAGACAGATAGACCAGAGCAAGGTGTCAAGAAACTACGCTTAATGATCCAAACAACATAACAAACGAATTCAATGAATATTTAATTTCCATGGGTCACGATCTCATACCTGAAGCCATTCAAACTGTTCCCCTGATATTACCTGAACTAATTCATGATCAATATGACTTCCTTTGGTTAATGGGTCTTATGTAAGGACGTGTTGAACAGTTGCGTAACGCCAAGGCAATAGACATTGATGGCTTCAGCGTTAGGTTACTGAAATCCTGCTCTGACTCTACCCTTCTTGTAATCACATGGACATTCATCTTTTCTTTGAAGACTGGAAAAGTACCAGATGAATTTAAGTTCGTAAAAATAACCCCCACACCTAAGGCCAGGGACAATGACGTTAGAAATAATGCCATCTTTTGTCTACTTTATCCATTATGAGCAATCTACAAAAAGCTGTGCATGTCTGATAAATGAATACACAAAATACCATATACTTGGATATACAAAATATCGGATTCTTGGACAAAAACAGGAATTAGAAATCTACAGAGGTCCCTCTCTTAAGAGACCATCCCAGTGAGAAAGCACTTGTCTTGAGAGACCATATTTTCATGATACTTTGCTTAATCTTTTTCATCTTATTCATACCTCCAATGAAACACGTGTTTTGAGAGACCACAATCTGGTCAACCCCCCCCCCCCTGGGCGCTCTTTCAAAATAGGTTTCACTGTACGTTTAACTACAACTGCACTTCTTGTATCTTTATGGGCGGCGTATCAACATCAATGAGGTAAAGTATTGTGGTGTTGTATTATTAGATCCGTGCAAGGCCTTCGACACTGTAAACCAAAGGATTTTGTCGATGGCTGTGGAGGGCAGCGAACTTCCTCTTTTGAATCCTACTTGTCGAACAGAAAGCATCGCGTGTCTACTGCGGGCAAGATATCAGAGTTCCTTCCTGTTGTGTGGTATCCCTAAGGATCTATATTTGAACCATTACTATTTGTACATTTGTCAATGACATTTTTGATGTTCTTGTATATATCTCTACGTAACATACTTCACTCTCGCTAAGATGAAGATGGCTTAGCATTTAACTTGAAGACTAACATGACTGATGCTGTCCATTGGCCTTACAAGTACAAGCCTGATTACAGTGTGGACATCAATGAAGTATTTCAAAAGTCAAAGATGTTAAACTACTGGGAGTTGCTTTCGTTTCAACTTGGACGTTTCAGACTCACGTTAGCAACATGTATCAGAAGACTGTTCGAAAGCTGATTGTGCAAACAATTCTGGCGTACATTTCCACCAAAATGCAATATTCAACGCAACTGTTAAACTATATTCACACTTTGACAATTGTGACTTCTCTTGGAAGAAACTGAAGAAACAGGTTTGTTTGAATAGGCTTTCAGGTTTCAAATTATGTGGCTTGCACAGTGACTGGAGTCTCACATCTGGATCTCTCTAACTTCTTTTGACCGAGATATATTTGGAAATTCTTGATGAACAGATAAAGTGTGACGGATGTACTTCGACTATATATGACCCTACGTGGTAAAACTCCTTTGCATGTAGGTGACAAACTACTTTATATGGGTGACATATACCCAAGACCACCCAGCAGATCCCTCCTCTACATGCCTGAACCCAACATTTGCATCTGAAAGCAATACTTTAATCGCTCCGGCCCAGCTTTAGGGAAATATTTTTTTGCTTGAAGTAGTTAATTTGACACGGCCATCAGACATATTTAAAATGAGGTACGTGTATTTGAAAATATGTTTTATCTTACCTGTGTCATCATATTGCTCAAATTCCTTTTTTAGTTAATTGTTATTATCTTTATTGTATCCTGTTGTATATTCTATGGCGTAAATGGACGACCAGCCAAAAGTGTAAATTTGAAGTTGCCATTATTTTGCCTTGTTTACATAAAGGTCTTTTGTCTTGTCTTGTCTTGTCTTGTTTTGTCTTGTCTTGTCCTGTTGCGTCTTATCTAGTATCTCCTATTACAAAAGAGTGCTTCTCAGAAGGAAACACAAAGAAAGTTGCAACATGCGTTGTAAACCAGTGCCATGTATAACCAAGAATGTGGAATTGATGAATGATGTCACTACAAACAAACGTATGGTCCCTCACAGATCTCTTTTTCACATTCCTCGAAACCGAAATGTTAGTCAATAGCAGCTCAAAAGAGAACGACAATGGCATATCTATAATCATAATAATTTACAGCAGCATGTCAAACCCTGCTAGTTTATCACATTCTTTATTACGAGAAAGCACTCAAAGCAATGTTCTAAGGCACACCGGGATGCACCATTTTGGCCACAAACGTTCAACTGGCTCCCCAGTCATTTTAGTTTCACAACACGGAGAAAATGCTATTGGTTTGCAGTTGCAAGTCTTTGTGGTGTATGGTTAGGTGGATTATAGACACTATGGGAAATGCGATTAGGAAGAACAGGACCAGCATATTATACCTATCCTGCATCGTAAAGCTACGCTGCACCAATGCACGCAATTTACTGGCTGTGTTGTGTTTATGACATTTTACTATTTATCTTGAGAACGGAAATAATCTATACAGTGGCATATATCCACACTATGCCTCTATTAAAAATGTATTTTACATGTTCCAATACAGCATTGCAAGAGATTTTACCGTCATTGTCTGCAAGTGTAACCAACCAGACAATTTTTATATCTGAAATATGCTTGTCCATTGTACTGTGTAATTTGTTTTTAAAGATAACCACCATGTAACAAGTGTCTGCTAGAAAAAATAATATTTAGGGCCGCATTACGGCCATCGAGAACAGGCCATTAACGAAATTAAGCATTATGCATTTCAGACAGCGTTTTGTGCAAGATCAAAATACCCCTAAGAATAAAACGGTTTCCAATCACATTTTTGCACACCACCACTTTTGGTTCATTTCCATGCATTGAGCCATTGGGCTATCATAACTATGCCCTCACAGCTTGATACACGGCCGTCGCCAAGGCTAACTCCGCCTATACTTGTTGAATCAAATAATGTGCAAATGATTTATTCTCTTGGAAAAGCCTGCGACGATGCCAGGGCTGTGCGCTTTATTACCAGCAGAAGACCTGACCGGGCGGCATTCTCTCATAAACCTGTCTTCATTGGTGTGGCAACACCGTTATAGACGGAAGGTGGACCGGCCAGGGGCTTCGGACTGCTGCCATTGGCATCAGCACTGTACATACTGTCAGCCAGACAACTGGTCAGCACCCTGATCACAGCTCTCCCAGCTGCCAGGTGAGTGGTCTTATTAAAAGGTGTCTTTGACGGGAAGAACAACCCATCGGTCACCAGTGAAACGTGTCAGATTACAAAGGCATGATGGTAAATGGGCCAACCACATTTCCTCTTATCGTTGGTGTTGACTCATGAAATCAAACAATGACTGGAATGGTGCTCATCATCTGTCGGTTTATTGCAGATAAAATGGATGTATGGATGACATTTTTGTATCTGTTGAAGCTGGAATTATGAGATGTGCAGTAATTAAAGTGTGTGGTCTCATCGCTAACAGCACGCAATTCAAAGTTTTCAAGTAACTGACTTCAAACATATCAGAGTTGAATGGAGTGTTCTGCTTTTTTGTGAAAAAAAGTAATAAAAATCGTGAAATAGTGCTTGCATGAATAGAGGCCGATGAGCTATAGGTCTTCTGTTGCAAATTAAATACCGTCATGTGACACCATGTCGCTAATTTGATCAGTATCCCTCAGGTGTAAATATATAATGAAAAAACCCAGAATTTTTCAGCCCACAGTGACCTCTGAACCATCGGGGCAACCCCAAGAAAGGTTGTCCTGGATATACATTTTACAAGTACAAGCTAAGTTGTAAATTGAATGAAATACTGGCCTTTCATATCTTAGTTCATTTCTCATGGAAGTTTTTGCAAACCATATCGAAAACTCCTACATATATTATACGACATTACCATATGAGTAAACAGCTGTCATGCGAATATGCTATCTGGACTGCGACCAACAAGGCATTCATGGCATTAAAAATTCCTTCACATTCTGATGGTGAAAAAGGTTTCACAATATTAGGACATGATAAATATATAAACGTTTTGTTTGAAACTGAATGTTATGTTCTTTTTGAATATATATATAACAGGTGTCTTGTGCTGCCAATTCAAGATAATTGCATAAACTGCAAATTTTCGTGTTACGACAGAAAATAAATAGTAGCTATGTTTCATTTAATAGTGAAAAGTCCATCAAGAAAATATGTTGGTTCCGATTTGATCAGCCTTTGTTTCTGAAGGTAGTCGAGGTATACCCCGGTAAACTGAGTACACTAGCACCTTTCAGGCTGCATGAACCGAAAAGTATTCATATAATTGCAAGCAAAGTATATATTGTTTAAATCGTCATGATCAATATATGATAAACAAGTTAAACTTAGTCCCCTTTCATTTAAATTATAGTATAAACAACGACTTCTTTGCTCACAAATTACAACGTAATATAAAGTTAAAGTGGAAATGACACCATGATGGTTTTATTAAACTGCAAACTGTTTTCAGATAATTACTGCCTAGATATGGGAATGAAAAGGCGTCCTCCAGAATTTTTATCCATGCTTGTTTTGCGGTAATGATACAGTGCTTCAAAGTTTATACCATTGTATATTGTGGGTTTGTTAGATTCAGCCTAGAAATTACAAAACAAACACACATAAAGACAGTATGTGGGCCACTTTATAGGCTCACCTGTTAGAAGCAATTCAATGAAAACAGTACAGAATTTGTTTGAAGCTGTAACAAGTTATTTTCAGATTTTTACATATCGATGTCATGTCGTGATTTTACCTCAAAGCAGATTTTTATCACCAATTAGAAGGACGGGGTCATACTATTTTTTTCTTGTTTATGATCTGTTGATCATGGCCTTTGCAACACACACACACACACACACACACACATACACACACACACACACACACACACACATATATATCTTTAGATATATATATGTATATATATATATGACTAGCAGTATATCTAAATAATATACACTGACAGTTAATACATGGATAAATCATGTTATTCTCTTGAACGTAGCATCAAATATCAATAAAAGTTCTTAAAATAGCATTATTCATGAACACATTTCCGTGGGTCAAGCACAGCACCACGAAACACAGATGATAAAAATTGGGTAAGTGGTAGGTCTCCATTATTGCTCAGCAAACTGACTTGTTGGTCAATTAATCTCATGTTATCATCTATCGCTCTTTCGAGTTCATCATAATTATTCTGTCATCAATGTACAATCAACAATCCTGAATTCTTGAAGACAGTCATCCTTGGGCACTTCCAATCCGAGTTGATGAACATACGTTGTAGGTCGTTACCAAGATGTTTACCATGTAGCGATGTGATACGTTTTGAGGTGTAGTAGTTGTTCCCCAGTTGACACTGAAATTTTACACAACCACGAATTTCTGTGCTCTGGCTATTTTCAACTTCTGGACCCGCCCCCCTTAACTTTGTT
Source organism: Hermodice carunculata (assembly GCA_964020975.1). NCBI lineage: Eukaryota > Metazoa > Annelida > Polychaeta > Eunicida > Amphinomidae > Hermodice > Hermodice carunculata. Next base: position 90,028,255 of record OZ026612.1, on the reverse strand, counting down.
AATGGTGAGGGTTTTTTTTGCCTTGCTTTGGCCCTAGTGAACTTTGTTAGTAATGGGCCATTTTCAGATAGAGTATTTTTGAAACAATGTTATGGTCAATTCTAAAGAGATCTGGTTTTAGTAACAAATCTTGTCGTGTGAAAGGAATACCTTGCCTGATGCTTGAAACATAGTCATGTCACTTCGGAATGCAAAAACATGTCAATCGGGAAATGCTGGATGTCCTCATTTGTTAATGTTTTACACATCTTAAAGATGTAAAATCTGAAAAATATCATTTTAGTTTTAATTTTAGGCCAACACTCTACAACATTAGTCATACCTTCATAGCATGCGCAGTCATTAGCTTCAATAATTAGTTTTTTTTTTATTCTTTTGGGTCCTATAACATGCCCTTGATAATTAGGCACAATACATTTTCATAACTTTTGTTGATATTGTCATGATTTTTTTTCCGATTTCATAGCTTTCATATTGGCTTGTTTCCCCCTAGACTCTTTGTACTATTATACGATTTATTTTTTCAATTGCCTTCACAGATGAGTTACTTGATGTATAAAAACTAAATATAAACATATGAACGAAGTTTTGTGGTAACTTGGGCTTCTAAGGTACATTATATTAACAAGTTCAGAATCTCTATTAAAATATTTGACCAGCAAATACACATACAGTTCCTGGTTGCTTTGGGCGTCTATGGTAGTTTGATTGACATGCTACGTCTAAATAAACACTTTATCAGTTGACACGCATGCCTTGTTACCTTGCTGAGGAGCTTAGTCTATCCGTGGAATGTTTATTGTTATAAGGCACAAAATGTTTTACTTTTCTACTTTTTTTTTTACCCTCAAATGTGTTTTCGTCGATAAGTTAGTATCTATATATGCATATTATGTTATTTACACTAGCTGGCAACCACGGATTTATTAACCTTGATACCAGCTCTCTGGCAATCTTCAGAGTTATTTGGTGGCAGTTCCAATTGTGTTTACATTCAAGAGTTCAATCTATGTCAGTGTTTGCAAGGATACAAACTAAATATTCATTTAGTATAAGTAAACAAAGTTGTGTTCAAGACGCCACAGACTACGTGGGAATCAAGGCTTTAGTTCAAGTAAAATTTATACTTCTTAGTCCATGTATTATTGATACATAGTAATGTGCCAAAAGTTGTTTTATTCAAGCCATAGGTCTTGGATTTACAAGCAAGACCCTGTGTGCATAGTTTACAAGTTTCACGTTCCAAATTTGAATATTCTTTGTCATTTTTGTTTTTTTGCTAAACATTAAACGGAGACGAAGGTTCGCTTTCAGATATGGACGTCCAGGTATTTCACGCTCCCAAACGTGTTATGACGGTTACCCGCTGATTCATAATGGTTCTCTGGGCTGATAGCCAGTCTTAAGAACATTTCTTTAAAAGTGGTTCCCATGTAAAAATTAAAAATAGAATTTTTTAATTTTTTCTGTATTTTATATCTTTGAAATGGGCAGTGAGAGCAACGGATACGGGGCATACAGAACATGACTAACGGAGTTTGTCCGTCGATGACATGAAAGTGGTACATGACGTTGGACTTTGCATGTTGAAATTACAACACTAGTTTACTGAGATTTGATAGAGTAGGATACAACATTTTTGGAAATATTATATATATTTACAGCTTCCTATATTTCATTTTTATGCCCGAGTATATTGGAACTGCACTTTGTGGGTATAGAGGTTTAAACTTAGCTGATATAGGCCTATGAATGCCATGTACCATCAAATTGCCACTATGACATTTCCTCCAGGTGAATCACTGGAAAATATAAAGGATTGGCAAAATCTTTGCTTTATCGAACTTCGCCTTAAACCATTATCAAGCGTAATTTTAGTAAACGTATTTGCAAGAAATTAGCAGGTGGGCTTGGAAATTCAGTCAGCTGCCGGGATCAGCACCTCAGGTGGCATCTGATGGAAAATAAATAGGGGCAGCAAAGGAGTCAATTGAAACCACGCGTGAGGGGTCTCCAGTTTCGCAAACGCACTTCTACAAATTACAATCCCAATAGAATATGCGAGCTTATTAGATGATCGATTCTGACACAGGTGTTCCGAGGGAGTGAGAAATCGAGCCCGGAAACATTGATGGCTCTGGTGGGAAATTTGGAGCAGAAGTGAAAATGTATGGCCGTCTTTTCTCATTTTACTGCTCAGCTTACGAAAGAATATATTGGTGGCAAATGCATAATGCTGACATGTCCAAATTCATGTTCCTGCTAGGGTCCACTTGGGAAAACGGTTAAGCTCTGGCCTGCAAACTCAGGGGCCGTAGCCAAAACTCGTTCCATTTCTTCACAGTAGAGTCAGAGCAATTGATGCTGACATGATCGCTACTTCCGTCGATGAACTGGTCTGGCTACCCAAACGCTCAAGCTGTAATCGCACCTACAGGTTTAAACTATTTTTCTGTCACTATATTTTAGCTGCGCTATCAGTGTGTGAAAAAAAAAACACGGGTAACAGTTCGCATGCTTCTTTTTGGTGTTGAGATCCAGCTGCCTCGTCCCTGGAACACGATTCAGGAACTCCTCCAATCGAACGATCTGTGACTTTCAATGCTCCCTGTTAAAATAACGCCCCACAGCAGAAACAAATTCTAAGCGTTGACTAACCGCAGCACGAACAATGTACGTGTATGTAATCTGGCATGCCGACCTGGAATCGTCTTGATATCATGCGTATAAAGCACATCATACATAAATATTGAGAATGAGTACAGGCCCACAGGGCGTTGAGCTGGATTGCGACATACTGTAGTTCTTGAAATTTTTGCGCGTGTTTAATTGTGCGCAAACTCAATTTTTCTCAAACTACAGAATTTTCGCCCAATCCAATGCCATACAATGTTAAAGTAATAAAATACAATGCGACTTTAAATGTAATTTTCGCGCATTTTAATTTTGCGCTCTGAGTGATAGCGCGAAAAGCGCAAAATTAAATCGAGCGCGAAATTTCAAGAACTACAGTAAGTCGCATTGCGGCACACCATTTTCTCTTCTCAAAACATCAAATCATTGTGATATAATAAACTTACAAGAACGTCCACTTAAAATCTGTCTTGAAAGTGAATAGAACAGACAAAAACTAGAGAAATTTGATTGTATTTGTCTTTTAACTTTTGTAACATTTTACGGTTAGTGTCTTGGGTAAGACAGGGAAATGATACCAGAAATACACGACTTCTAGTTTAGGCTTCAAAGCGTCCTCTGAAACTACCCACTGAACACCCGCGGTCATCATTTTGACTGGTACGGTATGTTTTTATTTTTAAATATTACTTGTTGACGGGATATTATGATACAATATATTTTCAATAACATTTTTGTGTTTATTGCTAGTGACACACAGTGACAGCAATAGACAGGGAACGTGGGGAGTTTCATAAACGATTTTTCCGCTATTGATGTAATGGAGATGCAGGAGGGTGAGTTGGACTTTTAAGTATGATTGAAATTATTCTTTTTTTAATACCATGGTACTTTACATAGCAAGTAGCATGTACATATCAACGCTTAGTTCTGTCACTTTGCGTTGTTGTGAGTGCGTCTGAAGGAGGCATTGGGTCAAACATTATAAAAACACATTGTGAAACGTATAAGCTATACTGTATACATTGATGTCAATAGAGCCAGAATAGAGGTACACTGGAAAAGAATTTGCAAAAGAAACTGCAGGCCCACTTGCACATTGTCTGAAAATATAGTAAAACGCTTTCCGACAACTCATGGAATTCTGTTGGTTAAGTCTTCACACTTGTATATAAAATATGTTTCTTTAGATTGTGCTGTTTCACGGACGACCTTTGAGCATTGGATCAAAATTTTCATTTTTTTAAAAATTTCTTGAGGACGACCTTCAATTTTGATGATATCTAACTACTGTGAAAGAGTATTCTAAACTTATGTCACAGGCACGGGCTTTTCGTGTCTAGTCATTGTTTTGTTACATTGAAATAAAAAGAGCCAAAGTTTGCTCCACTATGCCCCAGTGTTGGGACACAGCGGGACATGGTTGATTAGGATGGCCGAGATACAGTGGGACAGCATTTCAATTTTGCTATTATTTCTCAGATAGTCTCTTAATTTGCCATGATATCGAGCTCTCGTGGAACACTATATAAAGCTAATGTGACAAATATGGGCTTTCCAACCTGTAAACTTATATTTTACGCTATTTCCTGCAGTGCCCCACGCCGCCCTCATGAAAAATTTGCGTATCTCTGAACTACATGTAAAATATGATTATGGTAGAAACAAATCAGGTTATAGTATTAAACTAAGTCAACACAGCCATAAGAAGAAGAACAACAACAACAACGACAACAACAACAATTCAGAGTGCTAATACTTCCTATTTTTTTTTATAGATGATGTAAAAAATCAGAAGCCTCTGCTTCGGAGGAAAATTCCACTCTCCCACTACACCCTGATGCCGCTTACTTTGCAATATACCCAGTGGAAGATTTTTGTGAAAGTTTACATTCATAGAAGTTGTTTATACAATTACACTTGAAGGGCCTTACTATTCAATAGCCTTTCATATAGCCGTCTACGGTAGAGATAAAGTCTCGTGTTTATGAATCGGTCTCCTGTTTATCATGGTTGGTAGTTTAGGGTATAGCAAAGATTTAAGTCGCATATTTATAAGATACAATGAATCTGCTTAATATCCCTTTTTAATCTTGAGATCAAGTAAAGAATGAAGAAAGAAGTGATTGACGATACTTACTACAGACACCCACATATTATATATATATATATATATATATATATATATATATATATATATATATATATATATATATATTATGTTCGGAACGAGCGGGACTCGAACCTACAACCTTTGGCACCAGTCGCCTAGCTGAAATGGGAAACGCACATATCCACTCGACCAAATCCCCATTCCCAAAAAAGAATGGTTCAGTGCAGGTAGTTATGTGCGAGTGCCATATCAACACGGTAATGCAGTATATATTTACTGAGTCGGCATTTATTTCCAGAATCGGGGACTTAAATCCACCAGCATTAAGGAAATGCCGAAAATATATATTTTATGTTCGGAACGAGAGGGACTCGAACCTACAACCTTTGGCACCAGTCGCCTAGCTGAAATGGGAAACGCACATATCCACTCGACCAAATCCCCATTCCCAAAAAAGAATGGTTCAGTGGAGGTAGTTATGTGCGAGTGCCATATATATATATATATATATATATATATATATATATATATATATATATATATATATATATATATATATATATATATACATACATATATATATGGCTTCCACGTTAGACATACTGTAGTATGTACAAATCCCGTAATGTTTTTCATTTCATGCTCACCACCCTCAGCATTGTCTGGTATGGAAAGTAAAATTGGACTCTTTGATGATATAGGAAAAACGGATTCAATTTTCACATTGCTAACTTCAGTAAAGACAAGTTTCCGTGAGTTTAAATTGGACTCTTCGGCAATATATGAATGACGAATTCTACTTTGATATTGCTCACTTCAGTCACAGCAAGAATCCAAAGTGTGTTCGCATTCGTTGCTTTACTTGTACAAGACAATAATGAATTTGAGTAGCAGTATTTTAAATGACGTTAGGTGTGATTTGGTATATTATTCGTAACTTAAATCCTCAAGTTGAAAAACGAAAAATAGGCCCAATAATATATAGGCTCCCGGCGCAGGTTACAACTATGCCATCGGTTGAATAATGAGAAGAAGTTAACATGATATTGAACCAGAACACTTTGATCTATTTCATTTCATTTGCGCGCCTTACCTTAAGCTAAAATGAAAGATATTTGATGGTGAAGGAAAGGTTGATCTTTCCTCCTGCTTCAGCTTTCCATCGTAATATGGAATGTTTGTGGTCGGTTCAGATTAATCTTGAATATGACGTTGGTAGATGGACCCACACAGCTAATGCCACCAAAATGGAATTGCAAAAGCAATCATGGAGATAAAGCCACACGCGGATTTTGTCAAATAAAATTACTAAATACGTGTAAGCTGACGCAAGAGATGGGGAGCTAGGTACCATTGAAGGTTTGCAAGAGCCATTTTCGTAATGCGCCTTCCTTATTTGGCACCGTGCGAGGACCTGCAGTAATGAGCCCGATTATGTATCTTTACAGCCGCACAGTACCTACGCTGAAAATTCCAAGTGTGGCATATTTTAGGTCAACTACCTATGGTAGTAGTAAATCTCTGAGCTATCACTTTTCTAATGTAATAAAAACTGACAATTATGGAAATAAAAATAGGCAAACAGGCAATATACTGTAAATACACTTATTTTCATGGTTTTTACATTTATGGAATTTAAGTGCAGTTTTGATTTCACAATTTTGGACATAGATCCCACCCACCCTTAAAATGCTTTTTTTTTCACCGTGTTTTATTTTAATGATTTTCTGCAATCAGCAAACTGAGAATGTCTTTATGGCTGTTCAGGATTAAGGTTTTCTCTTGCAAGTTTTTGCCAGACGAAAATAATTCACGCTGAACACAAAAGTGGTATATATCTATCTGGCAATAAGTAAACCAAAATGCAAAGGAAAGGCCAATCTTGACAACTCTTTGCTCGTAAACTCCAAGAAATATGGACGCATAAAATCTCGTCGGTACTCTGTGCATACTGTGCCAAACTTTGCTTCAATGTTTTTCTTGGATTTTTACCTTTTTTGCAGAAAAACGCCGAAACATTTTTCACTCCTGCTTTGACGAGAAATTGATCACTTGTATCTGTGCATCAGTTATGCTCAATTGTGTACCGCGAGATGGCCAGGCAAGGGAATGGATACTTTGCTCTTTTATTCAGATTTTTTGGCAAAGAAATATGGATTAAACTCTATTATCATTTCTGTGTAAACATACAGCAAAATATCTGTTTAATTTATTTTTGTTACTTTATTTTTTGTATCGGAAAATAATAAGAAACTTCATTTGGTGTTTGTGTAAAAAATGGTCACATAATTCATTCCATTTCTGTATTAATATTTTTAGGACAGAAAGAAAAGATGCAGACAAACAAAAATAAGAATGACTTCCAATCTCAAGAAAATGGTTAATCAGATAATATTCTGTGGTATTTCGCCTGTGTCAAACCAAGGAGCCTATAAGGAGGTGATACAGGTCCCAAAATATAGAATCAACCCTCCCCAATTGACGCCAATTGTCCCTTTCTTAAAATTATACATGCAAACCAATTAAAGACTTTAAATTGGGTCGATGAGACCACAGTTGGACGTTAGGCGTGATTTTTTTTCAGTAAGAGAATTGCTGACATATCAGAACTGCTTCATTTATACGTGACTATATATATATATATATATATATATATATATATATATATATATATATATATATATATATATATATATATATATATACTCGTCATAATGGCCCCATCAATCCCCGAAGAAATGTGTCAGATAACTGCATATGTCAGATAAATGAGTCAAATAACAAAGAAAATAAACCTTTTCTCATGGAAAATTGTGTCAATATATTGAATATGTCGGATATCTGAGTGTGGTTATAATGAGGTCTCACTATATATATTTATACGTTATAATATAGCATTAATGCATGCACTAAGAATGTTTGCTGTTTAATTTAATTTCGAATTTTATTATATTGAATTGCATTTCTGCTGCACGGACATGGGTTTCAAATACATGGCCGACAGATCCTATAATCTTACTCATATTTTTATCATTCTTTTATATCCCATGTACCTATGTAGTCAAAATATTTATTTCCGGGCAAATGTGTGAGGCCTATCTACGATTTCATTCTTATCAGCTACTTATTTAATATTTTCGTAACTGTTTTTTTTTTTTTTTTGACTATAGTGTTTGTTCAGCAAACTGTGTGAGATTACTCTGGCGGCATCCTCTGTAGGGAACACGAGCATATTGTTATCTGGCGCTTTGGTCACGTCACTACGACACTACCCCATGAACAACTACTGTGGGAAGGTAGACATCATCAACCAGCGGGTTGTTATTCCTATTTTGGATTCATCGGTCAAGCATAATTCTGAAATCATAAAACAACTTATCTGTCATTTTTTCCCAAAAGCAATTAAATATCTTTATTTCATACTTTAGGGAAAAGTTCCTCGGAATTGCGAACTGAAACTGCTCTTAATTACCTTGAAGACATAATACAATTGCAGCCTGTTTTGCGCGATATGTTTATACAAAAGGATACGGCGTTGGCCTCGTGGAAGAACTGATCACTGGAAACTTACGTCAGTTTGATTACGTAATTGAGAGGCAAGACTGACCTGTCAAGCTTATTAGTATTCTCCCAAGCGTTTTCATTATTATGTCGATGATGCCAGACAGCTCGTCTGAGTGTACTCCTAGAAAATATATATATAAAGGGTTCTTGAAAGAGATGCCAGGACCGGACTTGCTAATTAGGTTCCCAAAACGTGTTGCGGATATCTACGCATTCGCGTAGCAGAATCAATCGCTGGGTATACCGGTGGTACACCAAGATCTATTGGACTTAAGAAAGCCAGGTTTGACATGCTAGATAGATGTATTCAGTGGACGAGAATGACATCTAATGCAGCATGGCATTCAATATGTGGCTGAATCGGGCGAAACTCCGTGGCCAACAATTCAAAATTCTTGCAAGTTAGCTGCCCTTCGAGCCGATGGATTTTTCCTGGCATAATGGTACTTCTCTGTGAGTGTATTGTGAAACGCTCATGTGCGTACATACACAGGCAATCTACGGTAGTGCTTGGCTGCTAAAACAAATTTTTAGCTCAACTTTCAGGCACAACGTTTCTCTTTGAAGAAAAGTTGAGTGAATGATCAATTTTGTTCATTTTGTACACTGCTTTATCATATACGTTGACACAGTGCGTTCAGTTGGAAAAGTGGCATGTGTTACGGACACAGCTCATTCTTGCTGCCCACTTTCTGGATCAATGTGGGTATATAAACAATACGTATTTCATAAGTACTTTCAAGCGGTTGCTGTTTGACGCTGCACTTATTTTATAGACTTTAGAGACACCCTGACTTTTTTTTTTTTTTTTTTCACAAAATATGAGAAAGTTTGTGCGATGGGAGCATGGCTAAAGCTGTCGGTCAATCCCAGTGGTTTTATGTGAAATCCGTGCACAGAATGCTCATATCGCTGAAGCCATGGATCAATAAGATAGGAGCGTTGTGTGATCATAGTGTTCCAACTAATTGTAAATATGATTGCTGTATGTGTGATGGAAGCGTGGTATGCTCACATTGTTCAGGCTATGTGTCGATGTAAACATTGTTTCTGTTGCTGTTGTTCATTATTATTATTATTATTATTATTATTATTATTATTATTATTATTATTATTATTATTATTATTATTATTATTATTATTATTATTATTATTATTATTATTATTAGTTTCCGTTTTAAAATTATTTTGGTTTGGAACCCCCCACCCCCGATATAATTGGAACAGTGCCTCGCCATGACTTGACCATAAATGCATTTTATTGCACAATTTCCATGTTTTTTAGTTTAAATATATGGCATGTATATGCAAATACACGCCAAATTACTGACAATATATATTGTATAGCTTGAAAGTATTTAAAACTAGAACAGGCTGATTTTCCAACAGAAAACCAGATGTCTCCCCGTGCGCCCACATCAAGGAAATGCCAATGTGACCTTGAAAAATATCCAAAAGGTCACCCATCTGCAATCCCAACCTAGCTTTCATATTGAAACATAATCACACAAAATTTCAACCTCCCAAGTTTAATCCTTCTGGACTCATCATGTCTACAATAATTTTGGAGAAAATGGCCATGTGAACTCGAAAAATAGGTCAAGGTCACTCATCTACAATCTTAACCTAGTACTTATACGTGTACATAATCATACAAAATTTCCAAGTCGAAAGTCAATTCTTCTGGATGTTATTTTGTCTGCAATTGTTTTCAAGGAAATACCCCTGTGACCTTGAAAATAGGTCAAGGTCATCCCATCTACAATCTCAACCTAGCTCTTACACAGATACATAGTCACACAAGGCCAGCCTTAAAAATATTTCTGTTTCGTATAACAGGGCCTTGAAAAATTTGATGAGGCAGGGAGGATTTTTTTTTTTTTTTTGATTTTTTTTTTTTTTGAACTACACATACCTACTATGTATTACTGCAATATGGGTATCATGACTGATGGACTTAGTATTGATACAAGATAAACAAGATTCCAGGTTGAAAATTTTTTATTAAATCTGTATTAAAGCAAGAGACTCTGCCACAGATGAGGTTGTAGCGGGACAATATATGCTTCAGGCTGGTTTGCTGGCGCTGAGACAGAGTAGCCCTACTCTAAATACACCTCAGCTTGGCTTGAATTGGGGTGGGTCTTTTGCTGTTTTAAACATATACATGCACAGGGCTTCAAGAAACAAAGGATTAGCGTAATTATAAAGTTGCCCTTTTTTAAATATCACAGCAGAAAAAGAGTAAGATATCATATACAAATGTGTAGTTTTAATTTTCACTTGACAACAGCAGGGGAGGGGAGGGGTGTAATAGTGACGGTGTATGATGAGGGTTCAGAGTAAATATTACAAATCATGAACTCTTTTGTGTGTATGTGCAGGGACGTGGATTAAAGAGTTTTATTGCTCCATGGTCAAGTCAGATTTAATCTCGGGCAAGTTAAAATTAATAGGTACTTGCCCGGTCGGGCAACCAACTTTTTTTTGGCTGGGAACTCTATTCCTCAAATTTTCATGACACAGTTACAAGTTGCAGTTGTTTGCAAGGCTGGCTACGGGGGTCTAATCACTTAAAAAATCTGAGCTTTCGCAGCACTTGCGTGGGGCGCCGATAGGTGATAATAATCGCTAATTGATAAACATTCCAAGTTTAAACAATTACTTGGTCCGCAGTTGTATTCATCAGAACTTTATCTCTGTGAACACAAGCAGACATTTTCACTGTCGTACAATAGTCAATACATACGATTACGTTACGTTACGGCAGTAATTATTAGTTTGCTGAGCGGGGTCACACTACTCACCGTCAGTGTGATCTGCCCCAACGGCAACGATGTCAAAGCAGAGTCAAAATACATAAAAAATTTGCATGGCGAATTCATCTGCAAATTAACATCAAATGTCATTTATCGGTGTGTTCTAACAGTGTTGGAAAAAATAGGTGCCTTGAAAATGAAATGACTTCCAGTCACACGCAAGTGACAGCGTGGAGTGGATCTGCGGTGAACTGACCCAGTCTCACGGACTGATTTGGGACACATTCGGCTATTCCCGCTATCCCCTACCTTTGCGTATTTGCCTGTGACTCCAAATAATTGTTGCAATTAACACTGGAATCTTTATTTTCGCATGCTGCAATATAAACAAAGCTTCCCGTTTGTGTGTTCCCTCCGTAAATTACCGCAGATTCACACATGTTCAATGGGCAGAAGCCATGATGAAAACACTGTAACACGAGCCGTGATTGGCTCGTTTTTGCATGTGACTCAATTGACCAATCGGGTGATGTGATGTGCGTCAGACCACATGGCCAAAGCAGCTGTTTGTGTACAGTTGCAGGAACGATGTGCTCACACTCGCTTTCTGATTTGAAATATTAAAATTTTCGTTTGAATTTGATTTAGGAACATTTTTTATTGCAAGGAACTTGCCAATACTGTATACGCTAATTCACTACGATGTACCGATAGCATTCATGGTAGGTCCGCAAACGATATGCGTTAACAGAACTGCCACACGGTGCGTGCGAGTAGCGTTAAATCAAAAGCCAGACCACATGGCCAAAGCAGCTGTTTGTGTGCAGTTGCAGGAACGATGTGCGCACATTCGATTTCTGATTTGAAATATTAAAATTTTCGTTTGAATTTGATTTAGGAACACCTTTTATTGCAAGGAACTTGCCAATACTGTATACGCAAATTTACTACGATGTACCGATAGCATTCATGGTAGGTACGCAAACGATATGCGTTTACAGAACTGCCACACGGGGCGTGCGAATAGCGTTAAATCAAGTCTGAAAAAAAAATTTTTTTGCACTGTTGAAAAAAATATTCCAACCGCAACGTTTTTAACACACACCGGGCGCGTTATACGAAACAGGAATATTTTTAAGGCTGGCCCAATTTGAAGCTGCTACCTTAAGTGTTTCTTGTCTTATCTCTTCCGCAGCTTTACGGAAGGGCTTAAGACCTTGAAGAATGTGTCAAGGGCAAACCTCTGCAATCACAAGCAAGGTCTTATAAAAGTCTTATATAGAAACATAATCACGCAACCTCCAAAGTCAAATCCTTCTCAAGTATGTCTGCAATGGTTTTTAAAAAGTGGTCATGTAACCTTGAAAATGGGTCAAGGTCACCCATTTACAATCCCAATCTAGTATGTGTTATGGTATATAAGCATGCAAAATTTCAACCTCCTAGGTCAAATCCTTGTGGAGTTATCGGGTTTGCGTTTATTTTAGATGAAATACTCACGTAACCTCGAAAAACAGGTCAAGGTTACCAATTTGCAATCCCAAGCACGGTCTTAAATAGGAACATATGAAAAAATTCAACTTCCCAAGTCAAATCTTTCTTGGGTTATTGAGCTCACAACATATGTTGCAGAAGAAGAAGAAGAAGAAGAAGAAGAAGAAGAAGAAGAAGAAGAAGAAGAAGAAGAAGAAGAAGAAGAAGAAGAAGAAGAAGAAGAAGAAGAAGAAGAAGAAGAAGAAGAAGAAGAAGAAGAAGAAGAAGAAGAAGAAGAAGAAGAAGAAGAAGAAGAAGAAGAAGAAACGGACGCAAAAATGTCCTCCCGTTGCACGGGGATACATAATTAGATGCTGATGAAATTTCTCGATAAGAGGCATGCAAAGAAGTTAACGTGATAAAATGCGAAGAAACATATTCCGTTTCAACAGGAACCGGTTCACCCACATTCGAAAAGACTATCGTCATGCATGCCAAAAGTTATTAATGTGCGATTACTGTGTTGCCAACTGTTTCTCAACTGTATCACCAACCTGCAACGTTACATGTGTGAATGAAAAAAGTATATTTTAGACCTTCACACATGCACGGCAAACCTGTTCAAAACCTCATATTTGCCCTTATTTTTACACCATTCACACAGCTAGTGTTTTTTAGAGAACGGACATTTATTAAAATCCATCGTTGCTTCCTTTGAATACAAAATATTGTTCTTCCGAAGGGTTGCTGCGGTCGGTCATGTTACTCAATGACAAAACGTAAGATAATTGAAGCAAATAAAATAGTATTTGACATTAATTTCAAGTGCATTTTTATCTATGATTACAAAAATCATTTTGTTCCAGCAACACATGGGTGGATATCAAATTAGATGATAGAAAGAAGATATTTTTATGACTCGTGTAGTTTGTCTGTAAAGGAAACTCTGGCGCCAAGACGTGTCTGTTTCCTTATTTTACTATTGCAATCTTGTCTCAAACTGGCTATTTTCTACTGATTGATACGTGAATAAATTAAATTACTGTGATGACATACCATATTAGAAACATGGTCACATCGTCGGACGTGATGTAAATGGCCGTCTGATAGTACTGGCACTATGCTGTTAAAAATGTTTGATTAATTAAAAAAAGAAAAAGAAAAAGAAAAAACCCGGGCATGAAAAACCGAGGCTAACGTTGTCACTATTTTGGGATGGGAAACTTGTCAATCTGATGGCGAAATACAGACAGGGCTCTTGTTATGAATTGGCATGACCACGAAGCAACTAGATGTCAGGGTATCACGGTGTCCGTGTCATGGGTTGGCATGACCATAATACGCTAGGGTGTCAGACCGTGGATATGGGTAAGGCGGATCTTTTGTCAGAGAAGCGATGCCCTCGCATTAAGATGCATTGTTCATGGTTGCGTTGAGCCACATAAATTCTAGGGGAACAGGGAAATCCAATCACTGGGACAAACTGGGCCATTCTGATGGGGACCTGCAAAACCTGCATCGAATGGAATCACCGTGATGTACAACTTGTCAGTCCCACAAGTACAAACATCATGGTTCCGTCATCGTTTAGGTAGAAGCCAGATCAGGCACGCTTCCAATCAATAGCTTATTTCCCACCTCTGAACAGAGCTACTGGGTACTTATCAATCTTCTGTACTAAGGAGGAAGTCAACAGTGTCCGCCAGGGACTGCCACTTCTCTCGAACAAGAATGGTGCAACAGATCTGTCAAGTAAGCACGTCTTACTATTTGTAAATGCTCAGATCTGCTAATCGCTATGTTTACCCGATTTTTTGAAATCTAAAGTCACGGAACTTTGTGACTCAAAGTGACCAAATATATTAACACTAACTGTTAGGCTTAGATATCCAGTGAATCTTAAATTTTCACTTAACTGGGCATTTAAAAACGTCTCCCCAACTGCTTTACACTTGATGGAATATTTTCTCTGTATTGATCCAACCTGCCGTCACTCGTCAGCTCACCGGATCGCCATAAGCATCAAGTTAAAAGGTCGTCGCGGACCAATCCATTTCCCAGTGGTACTGCATGGGAGCTGATACGAGGTGCTGATAGATGAATTTTCATTGAAAAGTCGGCTGTGGCGTGTCCATTTGACCAATGGGAGACCGCTAAGCACGGTTTCATTCCGGTGTCACAGAACGAATGGGCCTCCGAACGGTTGGGCTTCCGAGGCCTTTGTAGTCGGCGCACTGATGTGCCCGGGCCAAACCGGTCCAAAATATTTGCTCCCTCCCCTACCCGCCAACTGTTCGAGAATATTTAGATACCTTCCTTATACTTTGGCTGTTTTTTTCAACTTGACTTTTAAGATTAAGTACATGACCACTCAAACATACTGTGGTTACAGTGTTCAATCAAATGAGTTTACACTCTTATTTTTGTCATGTTAAACAAAAGTTTAATTATCTTTTATATGTATCAAACTTAAGACGAAAGTCAGGATCTTGTTCCCTACTTGTCCTCATAGACATCAGACTTCTACATTGAACTTCGACGAACATTTTTCTTAAAGTGTACATTTTCAACTGTCATCATATATTACGCGATGGGTTGGGAAAATAGACATTACTCTTCATTTGATATGTATCTAAATACACTACACTCACGCTTTGACACATATCACAGTACACTTTTGATACAGCTCACTTAACTGTGGTAGCCTGTTACTAAAGATTATAAATTGTGCAAAAGGTATGTCACGGGGCCTATAACCGAATATATTCTTTCTTTGACATGGCAATTCAAAATTAATACATTATAAGAAAAGAATCATAATTATGAAAATATGTTTAAAAATGTACAGATGGAATTTAAAAAAGGGGAACGGGTGACACTGGAATTTCTGGGCCCCTATGACACCAACTCACTCAGTGCAGAAAAGTGGGGTGGCTTTGGGTTTGAAAAATTTGGGCTCTTAGTCCATACAGTATGTGTAGAACTGAAGGGGGCTTTTGGTTGTGGACTAGCTTGGCCCATATCAGATCAATTTAGTCAATCCAGAACACGAGCAAATGGAGCTGCGGAAAGGGGGTCTGAATTATTTAGGTTCCATGTTAAATCACTCCACCAGGGCATTCAAGGCAGATCATGTATTAATAGAACGGGGAAAGTCTTTTGGTCTGGAATATTTAGGTCACCTATTGAGCCAACTTCGTCCATTATGTATGTGTACAATTGATGGAGGGTTTTTGTTGCTGGAATTTTTGGGGCTCCTATCACATCCCTTTAGTCAATGGAGAACAAATATACAAGGGAGAGTAGGGGGTTTTTCGCAATGACAAAAATGTCTCCCGTTCAATTAGTTCATTTAATGCAGAATATGCATAAATGACATTTGGAAGGGAAAGGAGAGGTTGGCAGTGAAACATTTTGTCCCCTATCCGATTAGTTCATCAATGCAGAATATGTATAAATCGAATTCGTGAAGGGGATTTATGTTCTGGAATATTTGGACCCCCTATCGTGATAATGTAGTCCGTTCAGTATAACTGAAGGAGGCCTTTTTGTTTTAGATAGTGGAACATTTGGACACCCTCCAAATATTACAATTTCTAGGGGGGCATGTGCTCTCCGGGATATATAGCTCCCCCACAGCCGCAATCCAGCGTTTGGTCCTTGAAGTAGGAGGGCGATTTGTCGTCCCGGCTGAGGCATTTGGACATACTGCAAAGATCCCCATGCTATTTTCATTTGAACCAACTGAATTGTTATATCTAGGGGTTACATGTATATGCACGTTTGGATAAATGTTGAGTATTTACCAAAATAGCAATATAAGTCTTACATTCTTCATGTATTATTTACAAGTCACCATACCAGATGTACTTGTGAAGTATAAGAGAGATAGCTATATCACTGTAATTATTGTTAGGGGGACCCAAACATTTGGGGGGGGGGGGCAATCGTTCGGTGAATGAATAGATCGGGGGAAGGTGTGTAACTTTTCTTTGACACTTATTTGGTAATTGTATAATTTACTGTTTGGGTAATACGATCAATAGGCCAATTTTACAGACCATCTGTACACGTGACTCGTCTCAACACCACTCATTGATGAATGCGATGACATTGCTAAATCATACAATGTCTCACAGAGCCCACGTCTGCTTTTGGTATGTGAAAACTTGACAGTAGTTGCTTTCTGACAATATATGGTGCAGTTATGAATAATGCGGGAATATGTCAATGGATGGCTCGGGACATCAAACCAGATAATTTTCAAAACTCAAGGCGGGGGGGGGGGGGTATCAGGAAGTGTTTGGCCTGACCCACTTAAGGAAGCGTGGCAAACAGAAAAGTTTGCTACTAGTCAAATATACTCCTTAGATGATCACATGCAGCAGAATCTGTATATATGGGACAATCCATATGATATTAACTCATATTTTCCGAAGCAACTCCATACACAGTCCAGAAGCAATGGCTTCCTTTCATTGAAGGGCACATTCATCAAAGGTTTCTTTCTCAATTGATCAAACCTACAAATGTTTATCTTTGTGCCAAATTTGGATGAAGGGTGCCCATCTGTGATTACCATATTATAATGAACCATTTTTTAAAAACAGATATACTTCTTGTTTCTCATACCAAAGTGCCACAACATTTCCCCTTTTTACGTATGAGAAAGCCTCAACACCAATCTTGTATGGAAATATATTGAATTAGTAGTGATTGTGTCCTGAAACATTTTGGGTCAACAAGTGCAAACATTCGATGAATACATACAGTTTCATATTTGCTTTAAATTTAGACACATCAAAAGCCTCTAAGTATTTAAGACAATGGCGCACAAAGGAGCCATTTTAGCAAACCAAATGAGTCACAATTGCTCAACTTTTGTTATACAAAGTTGGAGATAGAATAGATAAATATGATGGTGGCATAACATAGCTTGTAAATTTAGAAGTCTCCGAACTATTCTCTTCAATGAAAGGAAGCCATTGCTTCTGGACAATGCATGTCGTTATTTCGGAAAGTAAGAGTTAAAATCAGACGGGCGTGACCTATACACAGATGCTTTTGCTTGTGATCATCTAAGGGGTATATTTGAAAGATGGCAAACGTTTGTATTTGCCGCGCTTCCTTAAGTGGGTCATGCCAAAAACGTCCTAATACACCCTTGAAAAACATGAGTTCATTGTGTTCTTTTAGTCTAATCTAGCATAATTTATAGATTATGTAATGCCTTTCATTCTGCCATAAATAGTTTAATGGCCATATAAGTTCATAAATAGTTTAGCAAGATTCATTACCGAAATTTGCTTGCGGGCCAGTTTGAAAGAGTATTGCAGGTTTCCTGTAACATATAATTCAACTGTTTAACACCTTGCTGAGAAAATATAGGTCTCGCAAAACCACCCAGCTGATTTAGGCTATCAGTGAACTGTCGTGACAATTGCAAAACAGCAAAAATATGCCTATTCCAACTGATGGTAAACATGAACTTAATGCAATGGTGAATAGTGGGTATGAACTCTTAGGTTTCGTTATGTGCTCTGATATTGACATGGATCCTATGACAACTGTTGGTGGCATTACTAAAGAGACACAGCAAACAAGCTCTCTTTGGTTTGTCAGATCGATTTATGGTGACGATTGTGTGTACAATAGGTACCTTTGTACACCGAGTACACTTCAAAGTGTATTGTGCAAAACACCTTCGTTCTCGTGAGCCTGCGGCAATAATATAGACTGTTTCCATTCTGCGTGGCAGGGAACATTTCTTAGAAGTAATAAGGACCCAAATTGTATTCAGTTGATCAATACTCACATTGCTTTTTGAGTACCTGGCTGAGTATTGCTGTGCCACTGGTGACAAGGAAAAACTAAAAGTGGTATTATTGGAAACTCCTCTAAAATACTTTACGTTAAAAAGATATCCACGAAAGCAAATAAATACGATTTTACAAAAAAATAGGGAAAAAAGGCAAGAGGATAAGTAATTTTATACTTTGCATAGGACATATAACTTGAAATTATTTCGTTATTTTTTTTTGGCGATGCATTACGTTTCAGAAAACTGCACTCATTAAACGTTCAATCAAATTTAAGCAAGTTTTCACGTTGGTGCAGTAACTCAGATGTCAGTTGGTGTATGATTTGACTTGCAAACAAAGTAGACTTTCCAAAATGGATAACCGATCGTCCAATATGTAATGCTACTTTTGGTGAGAGCATTATGACAGGAGTGTCTCCAAAATGGATAACCGATCGTCCAATATGTAATGCTACTTTTGGTGAGAGCATTATGACAGGAGTGTCACCGTTGCAAAGAGACGTATTCTCTAGCGTTTCTGTGCATAAAGCGCAGTGCCTTTTCTGATGACCGTTCATAATACAGAGATCTGCAGATGTGTTCAAACAAACAAGAGCACATGGGGGTAGAATTCCAATACATGGGCCTAAAATTGGAAGAGTCTTCTTCCAAACAATTAAGCTCAGACATTTTACACAGCTCACATCAGAATTTCAAGAGTATCTCTTCCTGTTACATTTTTCATATTTTTGTCACGATGAATACAAGTAAATTACTACATAACTATACAAGATAATGAAAGATAAGTTAATAACTCTATTTATTTATAAACATCTTGACAGACCGCTAAGCGTGTCTGTGATATGCGTATATCAGAGCAGTCACTTTTAAAATTCTTGAAAATTTGTATTTATATTTAAATTCTCTGAATGCTCTGATGTTGAGTGGGGGAAAGCTTTGTAGGACTTTTTATGATTACGAAGGGGCGATTAATCAGTTAGTTTATTCTGGTCATTCAAATATAAGAATAGGAACATATAAAGCGTAAACTTTCTATAAAGGACTAACCGTTATCATCATGCATGAGCATAATTATAGTCCCTTAGTTGTAGTGAACCATGTGACTTCGACGATCGCATATGACTGGTGCACATGCAAGCTCATCCCATCTTGGCTTGTTTATCATTATTTTCTATTCGATTCAGAGCATGAGATAAACTATTTATATGGTTACTTTTTAATCCAATTGGAATATCGAGATGGAATCAGAATCTGTCCCTGAAACAAATTCATTGATATGGGACATCTATATAATTTGAAGGTCAATTTATAAACATACATCTTAAAACCCTTCTTAATAATATTGTCATGAAACGAAAAAATAAGACCAATAAATTGAGACAAATGTTGTACATCTTATTCAATAACATTTTGGAAAAATATTTCAGCAGTAAAGAAAATTAGAAAATGGCAGTTCAATATGCAATATTTCACCGTGAGTTTAGACGCTTATCGATAAGTCGTCCTAATATGGAACGGGCAAGTTTGTGAAATTTTCTTTGTGAAATTTTGTCCCACACTTCTCACATAGTTGGTTACAAGTCTCTTCGTGTCTGGATGTTTTTGTTGCTGTTCTGGGTGTCACCCTTGGCTGATTCCACAAAGGCACACGCAGGCCATATAGAGATTATTATTGCTGATGGAGTGGCCGGCATTTTCAGCATGTATGGATGGTTGGGATAATTTGACGTAGCCCACAGCCCACATTCTCGGAATTCAGATGGATACTGCAACAGAAGTCAACTGAATGTGGGTAGGAGGAAAGCCTTAGGGTATATCCACTAGAACAGCCCACAGATCAACACACGGTACACTGCACACAAATACAACAGTGGCACAGATAAATTAATCAGAGATATGATATTTATTTTGTACAATCATAGTTTCTCAGTATTGTTTCTTGTTGGTAAACTGGACACACGTATGACAAGTGGCCCACACGAAGGGCTTTCTGAAGTGAACATATGTACCAAACATCCCTGACCAGCACCTCCCTATATACCACACATCCCCTACCAGCACCTCTCCATATATCACACCCTGACGAACACCTTCCCATATACCACACATCCCCGACCAATACTTCCCCATATACCTCACATCCCTGACCAACACCTTCCCATATAGCACACATCCCTGACACACATCTCCCCATATACCACACATCCCTGACCAACACCTTCCCATATAGCACACATCCTTGACCAACATCTCCCCATATACCACACATCCCTGAGCAACACCTCCCTCTTATGTTCGATTGTCTCTTATTTGTTGCACCTTTGTGCTCACAAAGGTGATTTTAAAACATACGAAGAGAAAAGATTAATTATATTGAAAATATGTATCGTGACCAGCATTTTTCTGCAATCATCAAATTGTTGATTTGCTCACGAAGTTATCTGCTGATGGTCCATAACGTGGCCGTTGCTGCATCTTCACAATAGAAATATACATATATGGGGTTGGAGTAGTACAGTCACTGCAAACAGTCGGTGCGTAGGCAGGATAATGTTCTGGTATGGACATCCACCTGGCACCTGAGAGTCCTAACTGTTCCCCACTTCTTTTTTGCTTAAATTCTGCCATCTTCAAACGTCAATTTTTTTTTAAAAAAGATTTTTCTTAACTTCTCTGTTTGCCAGATTGTCTCATTTGCCTCTCAATAAGTTGATCTGCTAATACCGGTTATCTGACATGTATTGAGAAATGAGCATTACTGGGGTGCAAATTGTAAGTGGTACCACCAACAGAAGGGTATTATGGTGGTTAAACACAAACAGAAAACACGATCATGGCCTATTTGTTCATTTGATCCAGTCACAATTCCGACAACTTGTAACACATGTACTATGTGAATTTTGATATATCCAGACTGCAAGACACGTAATATTGGAATGGTAACATAAAACACCATGTTTTTTCCTCGTTTGGAGCTACCAGGTAACCCAATCATGCAAGTGCTATGTGCTGTTTTCAATCAGTATGTGTTACAGGTAACTGCAATGCATGATGTCAGTTGGAAGCTGGCCTGTTGCAACATTGTTGATTAAGAATACACGGCAATCACTGAGAACATGACTTTCAATATGTACTTTTTTTAATTGTTGTACTTCACAGTCCATATAATAGGCCCATGCATACTTTGTGTGTATTTGGCGATCCTTGCTGGTTTTCTGTACAAGGGATTTAAGAGGGCATATACTACATTCCCCTTTCCCGTTGACTGGTCTAACCTATCCTATGCACTGGCTGGAGGATTCATTAATATATTGATGTAACATAATTTTTTCAGTGTTACATTATGTCAAAGTTGTTATCATTTTTTGCAAGATTCAGTTTTAACTATTTTGAGTCCGACTTGAGGTCAGATCTGATTGGCCTTGGATGAATGACATCATTGGCCCAACTTATCAAAACTCCATGTGCCCAAATGGCATGGCTGGGTTGGTTACTGTTAGGGGACTCGACACAAGAACAAATTGATGTTATTTTCGCTTCGCGTCGATTTTCATCACTTTGTCACTTCCCTTCATTTTAAGTCTGTCTAAATTTTTGATACAGAAAAATCTAGATATCGAGAATCATTTGCGGATGTCAAAAAAATCAATATTTTGATATAAAAATTAATTTTTGATACATCATACATATCAAAAGTCAATTTTTGATACAAAAAATACTTGCGCCAAAAAGCTAATTCTTGATATCAAAAAGGTTTGATATCAAACAATTCAATTTTTGATATAAAAAAAAACCCTTACACGTTGACCTGAATTCTTGATATCCAAAAGTTATCTTTTTTTGGTTTCAAAATGTATCTTTGATATAAAAAAATTGCCAAAATTTCAAGAAGGTGCATGTGCTTCGATGGTTGATCCCTTTTGTGTGGATCTGTTGCTGGAGGAAACATTGGCCAGGAGTATATTTAAACACAGACGCATGCTTCTGGTATGATAATTGGTGTAATGGTTACTGAGATGTCAGTCATATATGGTCTGGCATTCTGACGTCGTAGTCCTTTGTATATATATATATATATATATATATATATATATATATATATATATATATATACATATATATATATATATATACTTTTCCCACAAGCTCATGTCTTATTATTTAGTTACTTGCGTTGTAATGGTGACTGAAACGCCGATTACGTGACGTAGGGTGTTAAAGCCATGATCCTTGCTATGTATGTATTTATACACAGAGTTAATCGAGTGTAGTTGTAATGGTCATAGATGCACAGTTTTGTCACCTGGCATATGTTTAGGTCCTGGTCCTCGATATGTAACGACCTACAGAGCAGCTCGGCCGTATGACTATGTTAGTGTCTATTCACGTCCCAGAAGCCACATTTTTCACATAATTCAATTCGAGGTGATTTGATTAAATGGGGGAAGAACCCGTTGATCCTCCTCAGCCAAGTACAGGACGTATCATTAGACGCTTTGCATTATTCAAGAGCAATTTAATGGCAGAACATACTGATGCCTGGACGTAGAAGGCTTTCTCTACACGTGTGCGGCATGTGGAGCAACCCACACAGTAGCCCAGGCAAGTGGCATTTTTAAAACAATTCCTTATCTGTAAGAACACGTGTCTCTGCTACATTAATAATTGAACAAATAAGAAACAATAACGTTAGCTATTTTGAAATATTTATATGATCCTTTTAGTTTGAATGTCAGGAATATCATTTATTTGAAACAAAGAATGTCAAACAGCAGAGGATTTCCCATGGGTTTTAGGGAACAAGTGAACATAGGCATTGTAGAGATGAAAGGAGCCTTATGTCAAAATGTTCATGGACAAACGAATATAAAGCATTGCGGGAAAAACAGACAAAGCACTTGCCAGAATATGTAATTTTTTTTTCAATAAAATAAACAACTTTTTGAAACTTTATGGGAACCTAACATCGCCGACGCCGTCGTATATATTTACAATTATGATAAGACTCACGTAAGATTGTATCAGTCAAAAGATGCATAGTATGTGCGACGTACAAAAATAAATCCCCCGTGGTTTAACCTTTAATATGTAAGAAAAGGCCGGCAGCTATTGGGAAATAAATCATTGGAAGGGAATGTTTCCCTAACATAAACATTGGGAACCTGAGTGGGTATGTGACTGGTGGCCATGCATGCTTTTCAAATATAATTTCGGAACAGTAATGATGTCATGGAAATACCCATTTAGCTCGACACTTAATGGGCTTTTCCTATTATTATATGCATAGTTTTGCAACGGCGGTTGCACCGGGGTCCTCAGCCTGAAAATTACATTTTCACTTTTAAGCAAATAATCAATACAAGGCTTATGTATCAGTCATATTCAAGAGAAAATTGGCACACGCTGTCTTCACCACTGACATACGAGATTCTACGTGACTGAAGGTATTATTCGTCTGCAGCCAGCTTTGATGTCCACAATCAGTGTGAAATGTGTGAAGTTCTTGAAAGGCATACAGCTATCTTTTGCTTCTTTCCTTTTGTATGCTTAAATTCTTTTTACCGTCAGGATACAACACTTATTTTGTCCTAGTGACCCGCACTCCACCCGAGCAATATTATCCATAGGTACTGTAAACTGTAGGTTGTGCATTTTGCTCAATGAAAATTGTTGATTTCTAGTCCGAAGATAATTTGTACTGGTGACTGATTCCCTGTTTAAGTGAAAGGAAACCGTTTATATCGTATTGCTACTCAGTAATTCAATGCTCTGTGAGTTCACCGGGACACAGTTCAGTTCATTATGTGGTTTCATACTTTTTAAAGGATGAAATTCATCACGCGATTTCTATGACTATGACGATGTTGCACATAGTTACGTTATCTGTATAATGATGTAAAGGCTAAAGCTACATCTGGTTACATGGGTTCTATGTCCAAGATAATGCTACACTTAATTGTGATCTCTATAACCGTGCGATGGCTACATTTAACTATATGATCTCTATAACCATTTAAATGGTACGTTTAATTACATGACCTCTTTAACTGTGTAAATCATACATTGAATTACGATATTTGTATAACCATGGTAATGCTACATTTAATTACGGTACCTGTATAACCGGGGGAAAGCTACATTTGATTACGTGATTTCTGCAAGTATGGCAATGCTGCATCCAATCACACTCTCTTGATGACGATGTGGATCCCACATTTGATTACGTGATCTCTATACTGTGTAAATGTTACATTTAATCGCGTAATCTTATATTGTCAGATCCAACACCACGCCTACTAATTGTGTTCTAGATTCTGGGGCCCCAGATATTAAAGATAAAATTGAGCTGTCGATTGTTAAAGCACCCTGCACACCGGTAGAATTAGGCCTACACTTACTGGAATGTTTTTATGCTTGACAAGGAAAAAGCCTACGCATCACCCATCCACGACACTTATCTGATAGGCTGGCGTGGCCACCACATTTTATTTTACCTCGTGTGTAAGTGATCCGCCATACATTACGGGGTGTGCGCTGAAGCCTCGCACGCAGAAGGAAGCAAGTTATTTGGTACTACTTGAGCGTATCGTTTGTACGGTTACATACAATTACACAATTTCAGACTCCGTAAAATCAAATATAATCAATCTTACGTTATCTGTAAAGATACCTCTGATTACGTGATCTCACAGTGTATGAATAAAGTTGTTTTTTTTGTTTTTGTTTTTGTTTGTTTGTTTGTTTTTTTACTGTCTTTGGGAGTAAGAGCAGCACAGACGCAGACGGCACTATCAAATAGACATCGAAGGTTTAGCACAACACGCTACGCTTAGGAGTTTTCATCAGGTAGAACAGAGACTTCATCCGTAGAAATCATTGATTCTGTAGCAACTTCATTTGACAAATTTGACGACTTTAATTCCTCAAAGAGTATACGATATCGGTTCAATATTTTACTCGCTAATGTGGCTCTGAGTGTTGTGCTAAATCATTTAAACCGTTAAAATATGTTCCCATCGATGTGACACAATGCAGTAACTGTATGGATTAATAACACGTTTCCCATAAAATTGATCAACATTGTAGAATAGTGGATCGTTCAGTATCAGTGAATATGCAACTGGTTCAAATAAATTTTATGTATAAATACAGAAACAGTAGAGCCACAGGACCATACCTGATATGACTTAATTTTAAACCAAATTAGGTTGGTCTGTCGGAATATGAAGGACGAACACTGATCAAGGTTAATGTCTGTACTTCAGTGGTAGCAGGCAATAATTTTTCCAGAAACGCTTGGAAATGGCCTACCCATGTATCAAACCGATCAACTCATCTTAACTTCCATATGCCAAAAGAATATTGACGTATTTCTGTGTGTAAAACTGACTGTACGGACCAAGTCCATACCTTCAATTAACTGTAATGAACCCATATGACTGTAATGAACCCATATGGCAAATGCTTGCTTTTTTCTATGCCCAGGAGTCTCCCCAGTTAGCCTATCGGCCTGCCGCTACTTATCAAATCTGATTTACCCGCAAACTGGTGACGTCGCAGCATTGCTATGAGCAATGCTGTTTTGAAGCATATGAAAAGGCTCCCTTCCGATGGCTGGCAATTATAACGATGGGAAATGTATTTTAAAGCCGAATTAGTCATCAACATGCACGGTGGCTCGCGCATGACCTTGTTGACCATTTCAATTTGAATTCCAACCGTCAAATTCATCATGAGTACACGAAATTCGATGGTAGGCGGAACAGGCAAGCAAACTATGTACATATCAGCAGGGCTACGGATCAGACTTGTGTGTGATCACGAGTCAAACGAGAGACACCCCCCCCCCAACAAAGAAAAAAAAATCCGGCTGTTTCAAAATAATGATGCAGTAAAATTGTTTTTTCAGTGGATACAAGATGACGGGCGTAAATGGTATTCTTGGTAGTTTTAAAGGCGCTTTAGACAACAGGATTGTCAGTTTGTATCTGATATAGGATAAAACGAATTAAAAACAAGATAACTATGACTGTACTGTGCTCAGTTGATTTGTGTATTTCAACCAAATTCTGACAAATATGGTATATAAAATTACTTCATTGAATAAACATTATTGCATCAAAATTTTGTCAGTGTGGTGGACATTGGTCCAACATTGATCAGAAGTCGTTTTCCAGACAAGTGGTTTCAATTACCTGTGCTACAATGATGATGATGATGATGATGATGATGATGATGATGATGATAATCATAATATACATCGTTCTATCGTGCAGTGAGAGAGGATCGTTTCAGTTCCGGATGAAATAGGTATTGATTGGTACAGGAAAGACGTAAATGGCGGTGATATAATACCATGGGATAAGGAGCAAACTACTTATAGGTACACTGTGCCCTCTGATGTACTAGTATTCACTTAGGTTTGTTCTCTCAAAATGGAACATCGCGTTCGCCCCTTCTATTGAAGAATGATAATGCATTTTGTTTCTTTTTTATATTGTTTGAGAAATCCAACAATCTACATTCCATAGTATCTCGTGAAACATGTTCAGGTCACTGCCTTCCTTTGAAGTGGGGCTGGAAGTGCCTTTTCTAAGACACACATTTTTTCTTTACAGACTCACTTGTACCTAAAGCGGGGTAGAAATTGATACGATTGTACTTTTCGCATATCCTTCTGTAACGTGAAAAATTTGATTGTTTGTGATGCTCAACTTTCAATTCAAACACATTTTCTGTGGACTTTTGAATCAAGAATTTGAGCTTTGCTGCGATAGTCTTCGAGATTCTGCTCCCGTGATCGAAGACGTTCCAGTATACAAGATCAAGTAAAATAGGCGTCAGTGGCGTATGCAGTGAAAAAAGGAATTTCCAGCTTGTTGTGACAAATGTAATTAAATTGCATTTTTCTATGTGCAGTCGAAAGAAATGTGTCTTTACAAGTCTACAATGCTGTTCCGGAGAAAGAAATGTTTCCATTGCAACAAAGGTTGGAGAACACCTTTGCGCTAACAGGAACATTGACAGTGGACTTAGACGGCATCAGTCACACGGCCCAAGGGCAAATGATCTAAATTGAAATATCACGCAGTGTGGAGAAACATATGAGATGGGCTCCGTACAATAATAGTGCAACGTGACCGTCTGTCTGGAGATATCGGTCGCCCATTTAATTCCTGTGAGCTGCTCAATACCTGCACTTAATGCTGCACACGCACTGTTTAACGCATAACTAAGAATTCCTGTGGATTCCCTGCGTCAGAACCTCTTTGATCAACTCAAATACTTTTCGCTTCCCTCCACAACAAATCGTAAGATAACATGACACACGCCTTTTGCTTAATTACAAGCTGGATTTACTTTCATTTCACACGTCCTAACTTCCGAACCCTTACTTTTGAAGGATGTTTATGCTCTCCAGTGTGCGTACCATCTTTCTGCTCAACTTCAACCGAGATGTGTGTTTGTTATATCGGTGGCGTACTGGTGATGCAGAGCAACGTATCGTGGAAGATGATGCAGAGAAACTTATCGTACCGTGGCCTTGGCGTTCTGATGATGTGGAGCAGCGTGTCGTGGAAGCCATTGTAATGTGTTATTGGCGTGCTAATGGTGTGGATTGACTTGGTGTGTAAGCCATATATGTCAGCAGGATGCAGCGCCACTACATCTGCTGTTGTCGTGCAAAACATTCAATTTTTGTCTATTACTTATTTTTGTGTCTCTCTCTCTTACAATGATATCACTCAGTTTAAGAGTTTGTTAATGTGTAATGGAATGTATAATTAATCAGCTGTAAATACATGCTTGCCAATATTATTACACTGTAAATTGACAATATTTCGTTGCAGGTATATTTTTGCGCATTTTGCTCATGGTCGCCGTCAAAAAGCTGAAACGCTTTTGACAAACAGCTGAGAAGACTATGAAATATCAGAAATTTTGGCGCAAGTTTATTTCGCGTAGACGCGATTTTTCTTCAATTAGAAACAAAAATGAGGCATTTGAAATTTCGTGCAATTAAATGCTTTGTATTAAGATGTAATACGCTGTGCAAGCTGGACTTATGATTAATGGCCAAAACATGACAGACCATCACATATCACACAAAGAATTTTGAAAACCTCCCCATGTAATCAACAACACCTACAGGTTGCATGGAAAGGACAGTCAGGAAAGGGCGCTATATCGATGCATTTTCCTGCATCCTGACGTGCTGCGCTGTGCCCATTGATTCTCCTAAATGTATTTGCAAGCGCAACGTGTAAGCAATATCCGTTATTAATGTACCTTTCATGTGCAAAGGAGAGCTTGGTACAGTGCAGTTCGTCTGAATTTGCGAGTATGTATTGAGGAACGTTTTCATGATTGCTTCGAAGACTGCATATCTAAAATTATTATACTTTCGTCATTGTTGATATGAGCACGATATATGAAAGCATTGATGCAGGAAAGTTTTGAGCTGAGTACGACACAAATATAAATTTGAAAAAAATCCTCATGGCACAAATGAGATCAGTGTGCTAATGCTTAATTGGTTTGGTCAACCTTTTATCATGCTACACCAAGTTTGGACCTAAAGTCTGGACAACAGTGGAAGTACATCTATACAGGTTTTCAGTTGACGCATGCGTGTGGGGCACAGTGACTGTTCACTTCTTTAAAGTAAGTGCAATGTTAAATAATATGTGTCTGTGTTGTAACTTGACGATCATTCGTCTTGGTAATGTATATATATATATATATATATATATATATATATATATATATATATATATATATATATATATATATATATACATATATATATATATATATACATATATATATATGCATGTATGTATGTATGTATGTATGTATGTGTGTGTGTGTGTGTGTGTGTGTGTGTGTGTGTGTGTGTGTGTGTGTGTAAAACGTAATTTCTGATTTGTATCGTATGTGAGCTGTAAACGTTAACAACTATTCAAGCCACTGAAGTTTGACGTAATATTCCATCCAAATACAAACCATCGCACGGTCAATTAGAAACTTTCGAGTCTCGATTTAGTTTTCCAATTATAGATTATCATGCTTTCCTTCTGATATTGTAAGAAACACGTCAACTTTGCGATAAAGCACACGCTTGTCATTTAGCTCAGATGTAGCTGAAGAAGTAATAGACGTGATACAAGTAGGAAATCTGTTTTTCTTTTCCATTACAGTTTTTTTTATTCTTCAATTCATGTTTTTCATTTTCGTCCATTTTAACAAAATTGGTTTGTTTCTTTGATGATATCATTTTGGCTAGATTTCAGATGGATTTATGCTATCTAGTGACTGCAGAAACAACACACCACACAGAACTGTAGTTTTTCTACATGTAAATTCAATACATTCTGTGATCAATCCAAGTCAAAGCAAGCAGATCAGAAGAACGAAATGATAGGATTCCCCGAAACATGTCAAAGAGAAGAAATCATTTCACAACCACATAAGTAACATTCACTGGAAAAGATATTGTCCCGTGCATGACCCAATAGAGTATAACCATAGAAGTAGTGCTGAAAAACATCTTTGTAGTGCATAGAGACAATGTCTAAGTCCACCCGGCATCTGTGCTCCGATGCACTGTTCCTTAATAATGCAAAATCCCCTTTTATAGACAAATGCCATGTATGAGCAAAATGCACAAAAGATGATGCATTCAACATTGAAGCAGGAGCTGGCAGATGTAGAGATTATATATATGTAGGCCTGATAAACGTTCATTGTGGCATTGTCATATGTTCCAGTGAAAAATGATTTAAATCATGGCTATTAATACGCTAAGTTATATGCCTAACATTTCAATAAATGACATGAAGAATGTTTAGAGTGTAAATGTAAACTCAAAACCAGTTGAATTTAAAACCATAGGCCTACGTGCAGAAGGCTTTTAGTCTTATTCTATTTAGTGATTTATAACAAGGTCTGGGATATGTGAAGGTAAAGAGTCGCATTAGAAAGCATCTGTGAGTCCGGTGCATGCCTGAACGGATAAGTAATGACTACTGTAGCATGCCTCAAACTCAAAAAGAGGAGAATACACAGGCACTTGACCACAGCTTGAATACACATAAGGTCATAAGCCACACAGCCAGAGGTGTTACGGTTTTGATATCTTTGTGTGCAGCATATACTGCAACCGCGCAAGATATCCTGCCTTCTTGGTTAAAAAACATTTTATAATAATAATA
Organism: Hermodice carunculata; assembly: GCA_964020975.1. Taxonomy (NCBI): domain Eukaryota; kingdom Metazoa; phylum Annelida; class Polychaeta; order Eunicida; family Amphinomidae; genus Hermodice; species Hermodice carunculata. Next base: position 89,997,676 of record OZ026612.1, on the reverse strand, counting down.
ATAATAATAATAATAATAATAATAATAATAATAATAATAATAATGATAATAATAATAATGATAATGATAATGATAATGATAATAATGATAATGATAATGATAATGATAACAATAACAATAATAATAATAATAATGAATAAATAAATAGATAGATAGATAGATAGATAAATAAATAAATAAATAAATAAATAAATAAATAAATAAATAAATAAATAAATAAATAAATAAATAAATAAATAAAATTTAAAAAAGTAGAAAAATAAAAGAATAAAAAATATAAATAAAAAAACACGATCGGGAACAAGGGCATAGCCCTATATAAATCCCTTACGCAGAAAAATAGGAGAAAATAAAGCACTGTATGGCAAAAACAGTGTAGACGTCACTGAAAGAAGATAATATTGCATACGAGTCACAAGACAGCAAATCGCCGATAGAATTAATGGCCTGCCTTCTTATATAGACTATAATCTGGCAGAACTCAGAGACTTAAACTTCAACCAGTCACTTATATAGGAATTTTTGCACAATGACTTTTGAAAAGCATCCCTTACCAGTCTAAACTTCCCAAGCGCCACCTCTGGTCATCTTCCGTAGTGCTGACCTACGGCATGACCAGTGCTGGGCTCTGACTTGATCAGTCCCAATTGCACCGACAAAGACCGGCTTTGTCATAGCCGTGGCTCCTTCCAACATCGGTTCCCCATGGTGGATAAGTTCAGACTGGACAAGCGGGAACAGTTTCCTGTTTGCATCCCTATTTTAATCCAGTAAGCAATGAGCACATCGACATTCACTGCTGCCAATCAATGTAAGTTGGTATAGAAGCTCTCTTCCGTGACGTCACTGGCCTCGGTGGTCAAACTATGACGGAAAGTAGCGATGCTTGATGAGTGAGGCCATCAAATGAGATGCAATTCCGCACGATAAAATTGGGAATAAACTATATATTGCGTCATCGCAAAGGCAAATTTTCTTCACAAAGTGCTTTTCACCAATTCAAGTCCTTCAGTTTTCATAAAAATAAAGTACGTGGCGAGGGAGAACTTTAAAACAGCCTAATTGATTATGGATCCTCATAATCGTTCATACATTTCTGGTATTGTGTACCTTGTGCAGTAATTCTGTCAAAAGGAAATTAAAGCTTTGCATATAGGACAGAAGTCAGGTCTAAATAGCGATACCAACTATGAAATCACAAGGATTTATGATTCGATATTACCAGAACATCCAGCAAATCACATAATGTAATTACGCTATATCTATCGATAACGCTATCACATTACTACACGGAGACTGAGAGTAAGGTGGATATATAGCGTGTCAATGTTTTTCAGATATGAGCATTTTCGACTCCATGAAAATGTGGTTCACAAATACAAAAGACGTATGCCACACACACCTTGCTGCACTGCCCTGACGTGACAGTGGATTAATTAGCTTTAACTAATACAAAAATTTCGTCTCAAATGTTGATTAGGTATCTGACGTTAGGACCCAAGTGTGTTTCACTGAAACATTTGTTTGATACATATCGAAACTAAGTAATCATTATGCACGATAACTCGCACTCAAAAAAATACATCTCTGTGGATAATTTACGAAACAAAGGAAAGTTCACTGGTTTGAACGTAATGTATTTAGGTATTTTTTGCTAATTTGTACAGTTTTCTTTACCACCATCCAGCGTCGAGTAAAATAACTTGAACATCACGCCGTCTTTCAAGTTTGAGTTACCAGTGTTCCCCAATACATATAAATGGCTAAGAGAATACATATAACGAGGGATACAAAATTTACTTTTTGTTATTTATGTCCAAATCTTTGACCAATTGTTGTATTTTTGAGTCCAGTTTTGTTTGCCACCAGAGTTAAAAATTGAGGAACTCAATTCTATGATTTCAGAATGGATCTGCGCAATGGGTTGAACTCTGAGACGGCCTTGGTTGCTCATTGCATGACTGAACAAATGCCGTGCCTTACTAACAAGCGTTTCTCAATCATTATATGGTTGAGTTGATGTCATGTCTTGGTGGCAAGCAGACGTCACACATTGTATGGTTGACCCAATATCATGCATTGGTGGCAAGCTGATGTAACTCCCAAGGTGTCATTCATTGTATGGTCGAACCGATGGTATGACTTGGTGACAAAGTGATGTCACTCAGTTCATGCCATGCCTTGCTGGCAAATCTATATCGACATCTCCCATCCTGATGTGACAGGTTAGTCCTCAGTACTGTAGAAGACAATTACACTGCTATAAAAAGAGTTGGCTATTGTACCGGAAAATAACAAAAATAAACTGAATATAAAGATAACATGCTGTTTGTCGCTCTTTTGCTCTTCCTGCCCAAAGATTGGCTTTTTGCAAACATGGAACTTATTGTTTTTGTTACCGTATTGTCAGTTTAATTTGGAGGTGTGGTCAGCGTGGAGAAGGTATACTCAAGGTAACAGCTGCGCAACAGCAAAACTATCATTGTATTAATGAGAGAAAAGCTCGTGCATGCGCAGGCACTCTGCCAACCAGCAACACGAATATATGGTACCATTTTCAGGATCAAGGTAGTGTCAGGCTGTGCTGATAGAATTAGCCAGCTCAACTGAGCACACTGAACTACAGCACAACAGAAAATAAATCTCTCGGAGGAAATCCATTCTAACTTTAACAAAATCTGCATAATATAGCTAGTATTTCAAGCAACGACGACCTGTTCTTTTGGGTGCTCGATACTGTAGTGTTGCAGGGTTTCCATTTTGGTGTCTTAAGGATAACGCTAATTACTCATAAAATGAACACAATTAAGGCATATTGATTTTCGTGATCGAGTATGAAGCAACACAATGTCTCCGTACAAACAGTAATTTCATCATGGAACTCCAGCATTTTGTCCTTTGCCATGCTTAACCGATGCAGTCTTTAGTTAGTTATGGATGTATGCGCACGCAAAATCAAAGCAGACGACATTCTGCCTCATTTCGGTGACACTGTATTCCAAGTGCAGCGCATTTGACAGCATTCATGGAGGGAATCGATCAGTGCTGTGAATATTTTGTTTAGTTCTTAAGTCACACCCACAAGGAGTTGGGCAACTGTGTCTCTTGAGACGCTGTTGGTTTGACTTTCTCCATGAACTGGTCGTATGTAGATGTAAACGCATATTATGACATATCTTGTGTGCAATTATGACGAACCAGCAGAGTGATGCAGGTGGAAAACTGGAAGACAGATACACCATTGGCAGCTGTTACCAACCAATTGAACTGCAGGGGATATTTCTTCAGTACCCATGGATTGCCTTGAAATTACCTTCAGAGAAACAACATTAGTACCAGATTAGGGATACCTGGAAGGAAAAGTAACCATTATCACGAGCTTTGAATAGCGTGCACAGACGAACTGGTCAGAGTGAACATCAGAGTTACAGATACTGGCGTGACCTTCACGCACATCCAGGTACGAATTACAAGAGCAGTTCAAAAGGGCGTGACTAATATAGCACTCGAGGTCACATCCAACTAGGTAAGGCTTATAACACTGGATTTCTCTAGCCGGATTTCTATGTCTGGGGTACATGTAGTTCCAGAGAGTCACAAACTGATGACTAAATACATAATACATATGCATCTTCACGAAATATCACGCTGTTGGCGTTCGCTTTCGTATATATGATAGCGATGCAGGGAACCAAGTGCGTGTCTAGTATATAATAAAGTCATTGAAATGAATTACAGAGAATAGATTGGCAGTCCAGATCAAGAGTAGCAAGCAGATTAATGTCACTCAAACAGACTACGGCAACGTGACTGGGTAACAGCACCCTATCAGCATTCTGGTAGAGAAACTGGGCATTGGCTTCTGTTACAATAATTATACCGACTTATACATCTCGAGATCTTACACGTTTTTTACACATCTGATTAATACATGGTGGCATAATTGAGTAGGTTAGTGCAGTTCGTGTTCTGGCCATGTATATCACTGGGCTGACTCTGTAAAACTCGATGTTACAGGAGTATAAGCTTGTTCACAAATCTTGTAAAAATGGAAAGCGTCATGACGTAAAACAAATCGGTTGGATTAATGAAATAAGATATTAATTGCTGTGCATGAACACAGAGGAATGAGAAGGCTTCAATGTTAAGTGATCAAAGTTGCCTCGGAGTGTGTGAAGTACCGCGTCACATCAACTGCAACTAGCTGCTTGCTTTGGCATTACTGGCGATTTGACTAAACTTAAGTATACACGACCTGTCAAAGCCTTGTTTCTGGCATGAAATTACATGTATATATATATATATATATATATATATATATATATATATATATATATATATATATATATATATATAGTGTGTGTGTGTGTGTGTGTGTGTGTGTGTGAGTGTGTGTGCGTGTGTTGCATGAGCGTATGGTTTGGTGGCATCTAACATCATTGGCCAAAGCATTGATGGTGTAAATATTCATAGCAGTGTTCTGATATAGAGAAATGCGTTATCATAACATATGCAAGTCCTTTTCATTTTGTCAACCTTTCCTTGCTACCTTTAGTATTTCTTCTGTGAGATGCAGAAGACTGATATATGGTTTTCCGTAAGATATTTTTATCGTTGAGCATGACATTTTGCGCAACCTTATCTGCTAGGATTGACAATTCATATGTCTTTCATTTCAACATTTTAAAGGTAGTTTATAATAATACAAATTCTCACTTTTTCGGTCCATGACTAATTTTATTCCTTAAGTGTCTTGCAGGCTTTCAGGACCATTGTTAAATCATTCTTGATTTCCTGATCTCCTTGGCGCCATCTCCTATGCATTATATATAGTCTCATAAGGCTGTATCAACTCTATGCATTTATCAAACGTCATGACAACAGAGAAGAGACATAGAGATATAATTATGTATTCAATACAGGACTTGCCATTTTACGACCCCATTTAGCCCATTTCTGGAGACACACATCCTTGCTGTGCAAGTTTTGTTTTCTTACGATGTATGCATCAATGTACGCCGTATTGCGATCAGAATAGAGCCTGCTGTCAATCATGCATACATGTACATTTATCATTTGACAGACGGTATGGATGGCGTGACTGTTTTATACGGACCACGAAAAGGCAGAAGTTAAGAGCAAACACAGAAGTACAAACGTACAGGTTCCATGTTTGTCTGAATGGCTGGGCAAGTGCTCAAACTAAACGGTGTGTTGGATTTATATTCATGTCACTTGCCGTTTTCGCAGTATTTGAGAAACAGGCTTTGTCTCTGCTTTAGCCTACTTCCTAGCAAGCAAGAAAAGTTGGCGCAACATTGGCCCAATGCTGGACCATCCTTGCCAATGTTGGGCCAATATTGGGTCGACCTTTATTGCCAGCTGAGTTCATTTTCCACCTGTGTGTTGACTGAGCATTTGCAATTTTTATGGTTCTATCCGATGCGGGGGAGGGAGGGAGAGAGAGAGAGAGAGAGAGAGAGAGAGAGAGAGAGAGAGAGAGAGAGAGAGAGAGAGAGAGAGAGAGAGAGAGAGAGAGAGAGAGAGAGAGAGAGAGAGAGAGAGAGAGAGAATAATGTCTATTGCATGAAAGTGACATTTTGCATCACGCAACACGAGCTTTTATTTAAAGCTGAAGCATTGTCCATGGTAAAATTAAGCAATCGCATACAATATTTTGTCTCCTTTATGCAGGCCTCCTGGTAAATAATGGCGCATACCCTTTGGTATAGTTTGCTATTGGCATCAGTTGACACTCTCCCTGGGCACGAGAGGAACGCTTGACAGAATGCACGACTTTATAATTAGAACATGTAGTTGCACCACACGAACCTGTATCGAATCTCTTTGGCAGTAGATTTGTTTCATCCTATTTCTTATGTGCTTACAAAATTTATTTGAAGGTAGAACAACCCAATGTACGAAAACCAACAACTATTTTGAAAATGTATCCCATTATGGAAGCGCAGATCGATTTTCATTTTGCGTTCGGGAGCGGACCGCTGTGTCATGTATGGAGTTACTTTATTTCTTCCATGGGGATCGAGCAAATAGCCTATGGCTGATACAAATCTCTATCCTCCATTATATACTAAATACATTGAGATATATGTAGATTGAGTGTACATTATATCATATGGAGCCAGGTATGATACCATCATAAACGGCTGTATGTATGAGTGCACAGTTCTGATCCCTCAATCTTTGAAGTGATGAATAAGGTGCGTGTACACGTCACGAAAATTGAAAACATAAATCTCACATCATACAAAAATGGAATTTTGAACCACCACAGATCAGCAAAATTGGAAACACAATGACAAGCCACAGAGCTTTGAATAACATCACGTGAAATATAATTGCACCTTCCGAACCTAGTTTTAGGATTTCAAACCTACAACTTTCCTAAATATCAGTGAGTGCCTATTTGGAGTTTTCAAATAGCAATACCTGCCCCTTTTCAATAAATTCTTGCAACATATTTTAAGTATTTTTTTCTCAAAGTTTGGGTTATTTTCGATTGAAATCGGAGCCCTACCCCTTATGCCATAGCATCCCTATAGACATTCGAAAAAATCAGTCAGTAATATTATTTGAAAAATCTTTAAATAGTTATTAATGGGTATTCCTTAATGTATGAACATATCTAATTGTGTCAGTTATTAATGAAGCTTTGGTTAGACATGCACGCTATGCTGTCATGTCTTCTATGTGTAGTCTTCGGAATGCACTGAAGGGAAATAAGTCCGTGCGGGTTTCTTCCTCAGTTTGTTCATTTTGCACACACATAACCTTTGCAACGTAAAATTATTCATGTTTCTCAACGAACATTTGCATGTTCATGCTACCTGTATTGGGAAATTAACACGAATGGGATTGAAAAATAAAGTTGAAACGTAACGTCACACACCCATAACAATAACAATAACAATAACAATAATAATAATAATAATAATAATAATAATAATAATAATAATAATAATAATAATAATAATAATAATAATAATTATTATTATTATTATTATTATTATTATTATTATTATTATTATTATTATTATTATTATTATTATTATTATTATTATTATTATTATTATTATTATTATTATTATTATTAAAGATGGCTGGTCCGAGTGAAACGTCTGAGTTGACGTTGTGTAAGTTTATTGGTGTTCTAGAAACATAAAACATTTGACAATGTGGAATGGAGGGCGACGACTGAGGCTTGCCACTTTTCGTCAAATTCAAATCGGAGACAAAGTTTAGATTTTGTATATTTCCATTTACACTTTCTCAAAATTTAGCTTTATCATTAATATGTTAGCGCTCAGCATGTATATTTGTTAATTGCGGTATATGCAGCTGCCCAGAAGTTTTGAAGATGGAGAAACTTAAATACTCTTTGCTTTACCCACAAAATTGTTCCCTTTTTATGAATGCCAGGTGTACCCATACCAATTTATTATAAAGACAGGTATACCCAAACCCATGTATCATAAGCAGATACGCCCAAACCCATTTATTATAAAAAGATATACCCACACCTATTTATCATAAAGACAAGCATACCCAAACCCATTTGTCATAAACAGATACACCTACACCCATTTACCATAAACACTGATAGTCACCCCAGACCATCCTTGTTTAAAATTTAACAACTTTGGACATGTAAATTTGCATAAACATTTAGGTCTTTGGTTTTCTGCAGATCTTCCCTGGTCAAACCACATAAACCAAATTGTTGCAAAGTCCAAAAAATTAGTTGGTACACTTAAATATTTACAGTATAGGTTGAACAGACGATCCTTAGAATCCTTGTACTTCTCCTTGGTATTTCCAAGCTTAAGTATGCTAGTGTGGCCTGGGATAGATGCACACAAACTGATAAAGACAAACTTGAATCAGTTCAGCTGGCGCAGCACGGGTTGTAATAGGAACACTTGCTCACACAGGTCTCCAGCAAATTTATATCGAGACGGGGTGGGAGATTTTTTGGGTGTGTGTAGGGGAAAACAAAAATTAGTACTCATGTTTGAAATAATATATGGAATTGCCCCTGGTTATCTCAATACACTGTTACCCGGAACAGTTTCGGCACGGACAAACCAATTACTTTTCATACACACAGAAACGTATTTTTGTCATATATTCTTTCTATCACCAACACATGAATGGAATTTACTACGTCTGTCAATGAGGAGTCGTGTACATTTAGAGGACTTGAAAAGGGAACTTACCAAGAACAAACCAAAATGTAAAGAGTTGTACAATTACGGTGATAGGAAAATTGCTGTTATCCATGCTAGGATGAGAATGGGCTGCAGCCAGCTTTATGGCTTTTTTTTTTTTTTTTTTTTTTTTTTTTTTTTTTTTTTTTTTTTTTTTAGAACTGGTGTTTTTGAATCACCTTCATGCTCATCTGGAGCAGAATTAGTGAGCCTTCATCATTTTTTCTTCAAAGTAGCACAGCAGATATATACTTTAATGAGAAATGAATTACAGACTAAAATAATACCTTATGCGAGTTTTAACGCTCACACGTTACTATTTGGAATTAATGATAAAAGAAACATAAATGAGGCAATTTTTCAAGAATACATAGTTATATTAAGAATTCAGGAATGTTTAAGATACGAATTTTGGGAACTACTTTTCGGTTAATGAAAGTACATATAATGGTAATATCACTACACATCACACATACCCCCTCACCAGGCTATTCTGAAATTGTGGTCCCGTATGTTGCCTATCTGTGTATAAGTGTTTCGAAACATCGATGGTATATATATTGTCATATATGTACAAGAGGCCCTAATGTGCGCCGGTGAGCCTGACAGGCCGATTGCTCTTTAATAGAAATATTGTATTTGTGTCTTTTTTGTCCAAAACCACTTCCTAGTAGTCATTACCCTATTCCGCAGTCCGAACTCTTTACTCTCCATAAGCTAATATGTTTACACCAATTATCATAAAGACAAGCGTACACACACCCAATTATCATAAAGACTGTTATACCCACACCCAAAGATCATAAAGAAGGAGATGATCTCGAGCAAAATCTTCGATCTTTATCAGGGACATCCTCGAGGAGGCACATACCGACTGTGGTCTCCAATTGCAGTACATGTCATCTAGTGTTTGTTCATATTATGTATTTTGTTCTGAAAAAGCGCTTTATTTTGTAAATCTGTTGAACATGGAAAATTTTGATTAATTATCTCAAATTTCTACTTCGGATTTCCCGTCGGTTTTCTTCTACTGAAAAGAAAGATAAAGTAGATGTCTCTAATAGAGATATTGTGGAAGATATCCCATGACATCCATATCCACTTTACATGAGCTTCAATTAAACAATTAGAGATGCATAAACAAACGTGTTCCTTCCTTGACATTTGCTTAATCAACATGATTTAAGTTAGGAAATGAAAATAAATGTTATGAGGCAAAGTGAGAAATATTATCAGAAGAAAAAAAAGCGGGCCTAAATGGTGGTATTATAATCCCGGGATTATACTTTGGGGATCTGGGAAACTTAATACTGCAAAAGGAATTAGGGACACTAATGCAGAAATAAACCCAAGGGTGAGCATTATTATCATGCTTGTGTGGTCACTTCACTAATGGGAAACTGAATAAGCCATGCTTGCCTGTTCAGCTAACTCTGAGGCCATTTTTGTATCTGACTGCTGGCCAATCCTTTCTCCAATCCAACAGTCCAGGCCGTAAGTCTGCAAAGCAGGCAAAGACCGTGCAATATTGGTTTATGGTCTATCGACCGTATATAATTTGGGAGCCGACTTTGTGCTGTCTTCATGTTATGCAGCTTGCCACACCCTGATGAATAGCTTCATGTTGAAAGATATCTTTTAATAATGCAGTTGTAGCAATGTAGTTATTCATTTAAGCTTGTCATTTCGTTATATTTTGTAACTATACAGATCCGTTCAATGGAAGATGAAGACAAGAGCCCAAGCTGACCTTGGATTGCCAAGCTTTGAGGAAGTTTGAACTCAGCCGTTGTCCCGATGTTAATTCGGTTGGGGATACATCACCACCCAGCTCCAACAAATTATCCTATTCTCGTTTTTGAACTGCTACAACCCTCAATTTTCCTAATGACCTGAACGCAGTAATGTACAAAACACGCAGATTGAATGGACTGGCAGATAAAAGACGGATGGTATCCATTAGTTTTACTGCGCTTGTAGATAATTGTTTTTTTGCGTTGCCAGGAACCTGATTACAGACAAGTAATAAGTCCTGTGCATATTTGTGCAAGGTGGCTAAATACACTTTCCCACGGAAACAGCTTGTCTTCAGGTCAGCCATTCCCATCGTAGATTTCATGCCGTTTTTATTCTTGTAAATGCGTCCGACTCCATACCATGATCAAAGGTGACCAAAAGACGAAGCAGCTCGTGGGAGCAGGGCAGGGGCACTGCATAAAGGGAGTAGGGATGGGTGAATCAGCCAGCGGTCAGCCTGCCAGTCAAGCAACGAATCCAGATAACCAATGGCTTCACGTTATGAACCCCGATGAGAGCCGCCGAGGCCCTCAGTGGGGTCCAAGGGCAGAGCCTGAGGGGTCCAGGGGGCGGAACCCCCGGCAATTACAGGATTTCTAGAAATATTATGCTGTGCTTTTCTAATATCTAACGGTATCCGAGGTTGCAGCCGAATTAAAGAGGGAAAAAAGAATGATCCAAGTCTATCTTATGTGAAGAATATATCCTGTATATATACTTCTTTCTCTTCGTTCAGAGCTTTGGCAAACTAATGATATTGATTTGAAA